>OY728145.1:754174547-755424547 GCA_963277665.1 Viscum album | reverse complement strand
GCCTCCACCATGATCAGTGCTGTCCGTCGTCTGCAACCAACACAACATAGTGCGGGCATAGCCCGTGCAGGGGTGAGTATAAGCTACTTAGTAGGGACCCCGAGACCTCCGAAGGTCTCCCAGAATCTACAAAGGAAAGATACAATCACAAAGTAACATCCGACACGGCTTAGGTATATGCCCATACATATACCTAAGTCATCAATTCTCGTTCGGCTCCAACATCCGAGCCCAAGCACAACCCAGTCCACATAGGAAAGCAAAATGTATACCCACACAGGATAGCACAACACAATCCACGAAGGAGAGAAAAGTAATCCACATAGGATAGCTCAACACAATCCACAAAGGAGAGTAAACAGTAAATCCACACAGGATAGTTCAACACAATCCACAAAGGAGAGTAACACAAGATTCAGCTCACATAGGTATACTTCTTGTATGACGATAAAGATGATCACTGATCCATCTAAGTCGTTGGACCCAAAAAGGATCGAAAGGTACTAACCCCCGCAATGACCCACACAGGATCAGACCCACACAGGATCAAAAGGTAACTAACCCCCGCAAAGACCCACACAGGATCGAGCCCACACAGGACCTGTAGGCGCTGGCTCACACAGAACCGCTGAGCGTTGACCCACACAGGATCAGATCCACACAAGATCTGTAGCACTGATCCACGTAGGATCGCTGAGTGCAGTAGTCGTCGCAGTCCACGGAGGATCTCTGCACAGTCGTCGTTACAGTCTACTGAGGATCTCTGCACAGTCGTCGTCGAAGTCGCAACCAGCACTAGGGTTCCCACACACAGCAAGCTCGTTCAGGAGGGTCCGCTCCACGAGCCGAGAGGCTGATACATCAACTGACACAAAGTCCAGAGTTGATGTATCCAAAAGTTCCGTATCGTCAACAGGAACTCAACGTTGCAGACGGCGCGTCAATCAAACGCCCGGTCTGAGAGATATTGGCTTTTTCGTCCCAGGGGCCCGGTTGGTTTTTAAGGAAAAACCAACCGGACCATACTCCACCTGCGTCCAAACCTCGGGCGGAGTGAGCCAAAAGATTCGTCTCACTTAGAGGAACTCAATGAAGTCGACGACACGTCAATCGAACGTCTGAAGCTCAAGATATGAGTGTTTCCGCTCCGAGGGCACGGTTGGTTTCGTGGACGAACCAACCCGGCCGAACCCAAAGTATTCCGAAACCTTGAGTGTAATATACCTAAACGACCGTCTCGATCTAAGGATCGTGTTTCCACTGACGGCTCGTCGATCGGAGGCCCATAACTTAAGTTACGGGCAAAAGACCAAAAATGGTCCGAAGACGGGGGGTCTGGGCCCAGACCGACCCGGCCCAACCCCCCCGGGTCGGCCCAAACTGGGTCGGACCTGGTTCGGCGCGGCCCGGTCTGGCCAGGGCGTGGCCCGGCCAGTCGGGCCGGCCCGGCTCGGCTCGGCCGAGCGGCCGAGCGAGGCAGCCGCGGGGTGGCTCTGCCCCCGCGGGAAGAAGGAGCCGCGGACCACGTGGGGCCGCACTGGAGTCAACGGACGCGGCTTTCACCACGCCCCGTGCGTGTGAGCTGGACCCGCATGGACGCGGGTCCGCTGGCCACCGGTGGCTTCCGCGGGCCCCTGGAGTTGTTCCGGTGGTCCGTTTTCCTTCCCGTCTGCACCGAAGCTCCTCCTGGATCCCGTTCTTCACTGCGGAAACAACAGATCGTCCCTACGACATGCTTTGTCGTCGCCCTCCAAATCCACACAACAACGAAGAACTGCGGAGGGTTGTCAGGCCATGTTTGTTTGACCCGCACCCTCCGCGTTAGGCGATAACAATCTGGAAGAATAATCAACATAGAAAACAACAATTTTAATAAATTAAAATTGTTCTTATGAAACCGGGTTCTTTATTTTAAAAGAAACGATCACGGGAAAAAATAAATTATTTCACAACAACCCCTACCTCATCAAGTCGTCACACGCGCGTTCTTCACGGAAGGAGGGGATCGTCGTGTCGTCGCGGTATCCGGCATTGTGTCAACGAACTCTGAGGACCAAGAAACAACAGATTTAATTATAAATAATTAAATCCGCTTGTTGTTATAAACCACAAAGAAGTTTTAAAAGAAACCCGAAACTCTTACCTCAAGCAGTTGGTGACCGAAGATCGGGGCGGGGAAGAACGTCTCGGATGAAGCATCGTTAATCTCCGAGGGTGACGGCGTTCTTCGCGTTCTTTGAGTTCTTCGCGTTCTTAGTGAAGGAGGATGGAGATCTTGAGGTTTGTCAAATCCTCTCAACGAGCATTTTTCCAGAAGTCGTGCATTGGTCTTATTTTATTATTACGCCAACGGATTTCAAATAGGTTAAGAAAGGATTAAATTAATTCATAGAATTAATTCAATGAAGATAACCGCCCAATTAATTGGTGCGTTAAGAATTTAAGAAAACGCGTCAGTTGACTTTCATAATGACGGGTTTTCGCGGTTGCGTTACCTAGCGAAAAAGAAACGTCGGGGCTCGTGCGGGCCCCACCTCACAAATATCCTACCAAGGGGGTAGGATATTTTTGGATAGCACCCTATCCGCAACAACTCAGCTTAAGAAGCTTTAAGTGGCTTTCAAGTGGCTTTAAGTGAAATAAAAATAAAATTGTCTCACAACTTTATTTTATTTCATAACTTAAAACCCCAAAATTAAAAACCACAACTGAGAAAACGAAACTCTAGAAGTGGCATTTCTAAGCAAATACCAACGTTGCGATTCCATAGATGCCCTCGGAATTCGATTCCGGGCACCGGTTCAAAATTTAGAAAAAACCCACTCGTCCGTTCACTGAACGTACCCGAGCCAAACTTCGGAAAATGATTTCAGGCACACCGGGCCTCGGAATCAGGTGCCGTCAGAAACTGCGTTCTTGTAAAATTCCAAATAAAATTAAGAAAAAAAATTTCCTTGAAATTTATGGGTCTTTACATATGATTTTTGTTGTTGTTTTGTTTAGTTCAATGATTTCTAAACCTAAAGTTTCATCATTGTGAGTTTTGTGAAATTGGGTTGGGGTTATTTGAAAACTAATGGAAGATCTAAAAATGGAAATGGTTTTGGTATGAAAATGGAAAAAAGGGTTTATTTGAAATGTTTTATAAAGTTTCTTGTTTTCCTAAAATGGGGGAAGTGGTTTTACTTGTGTTTAAACATGGTTTAAAATGTGTTCCTCATGGTTTGGCCTCGTTGGCATTGAAACATGCTTGCGTGAGTGGTTGAAATCTAGGGCTTGTTAGACATTTTTAAAATAGAGTTGTTTTTTAAGAAGTTTGAAATCCCATTTGGCACTTTCATATACTTTGTGTGTTTTGAATTGTTTTTAAAAATTCACTTAGGTGCACTTTGGTGAAAGCTTGGTTTAAAGGCCCCTTTGGACACGCTAGTATAAATATCTTGTTTTTTTGTTGAAATTGATTTCTATGTGTTACGTTTAAGTGGTTGAATGTTTTGAACTAAAGGAACATTTGTATTTATTTTATATAAAAAATATTTTGGTAAAAGTGGGTATCCGATTGGCGATTTAAAATGTTTACTGAAATGATTTCGATGTTAGTATGGCATGATGAATCAGTTGGAACCTTTGATGATATGATGTGAATATGTGATATAAGTATGTATATATTTATGGGGAACCTCTATAGTGGGATATCCCTTTATAGGTTATCATATAGAGTGTCTATGTTTGGGGTAGGAAAGCGTAGGGACAATAGGTAAGGTGAGTCATGCGTGTGAGGGACTCCTACTTACACAACATTTCTACTACCACAATGGGTTCCTGGGTGTCTTTTAGAGGGTCGAGTTACGATTGTTGATCAACCCCAATTAGATAGGTTGGTAACCCTATATTTACTGTTAGGCTAGGTGGGTTGTGCCATTAGTGAGGATAGGTTAGGGTAGCTAGTTGGTTATTGACTTAAGGGCTTCACCATAAGCTAGTAGGTGGTTCCAAACCGAATACATCTAGGGGTTTTCTAGGGATGTTTAGGATCACCCATGGTTATTATCTTTGCTTCTTGGTTACATTATTTATTTTCTTTTTAGTGTTTTTTTACACTTAGTTCTTCTTCACTTGGTTTTTCTCTGCTTAACCTATTTATTTATTTTCAGCACAACCTCATAACTATTTGTTTTGGGTTTTTTTTATAAAATGGTATTTTGTTTGAAAAAAATGAAAATGTGGTGTGAGTGGTTTTAAAAAAGAAAATCTATGTTAATTATTAAAGTGTGAAAACTTATTTTATAAGCATTTTTCAAACTAGTTTTAATAGACTGTGTTGGGAAAGGAAATGCTTGGATTCAGTGGTTTATTCTTGGCATCCCTAATAAGAATTTTGATGCTCATGCCTATTATATATTTTTAGTTTCATGTTCCTTTTTTTTAGTTTCTTTCGGCTTAGTTTCCCATTATTAGAGCAAGGTTGGTCTTTGGTTGGGTGGTGACCTAGAAGGTCACATGGAGGCATTTTCAATTTATCTTCTTTCTGTAGTTAACGGTTTTATATGTTGTTCAATTTTTATTCATTTATTTATTTTTATTTTTTATGGGCCAAATCATTCACAAATGTTAGTTTTGATTCCCAACACTAGTTTCTAGACCATGGGGATTGGGAACGCCCCTTAGGCCATGTTGTAGACCGGCTCAGGTGACCGGTTTAGGGTCGAACCGAGATGGTTCATGAAAAAATGGTATCATAGGAGGTTCTTGTTATTTGGGGTGTCCAGTAGATATATATTAGGACTATCGGCAATCAGGAGGTAGGTACGGGAAGGGAATCATGAACCCTCACTCGTTCTAAACCTCGAGTCACCAGGGGTAGTCTAGAAATTGAGTCCTTATCATATTATGGTTTGTTTTAGATTAAGGGATGACAATGGAGGTGAGTCGACATCATGTTATGATTTTCCCTAGAGTAGTGACCCATGCGATAACCAAGTTCCCGGTTCAAGTTATTCTTAGTGTTATTTACTACCTAGGACATGGATCACTACCATGTCACCGAGTTGGGAATAGACACTAGTACCTCTCTCCGATAATTGGTGTAAGTTTTCTTTTTAAAATGAAAAGGTTTTGGAAATGATGATGCTTTCTTTTAAATAGTTTTAGGATTGGTAAAATTGGTTTTAAAGGGAAATGTTTGGGCTTGAAAATTTGGTAATTGTTTGAAATTGGTGAAGAAATGGAATGGATGGACACATATGTGATAGTTCATGGGATGTCATGGGTGTTTATTTGAAATTAAAGGCTTAAAATTGTTTTCTAAAGTTGGATTTGAAGGGGATTATTTTGTCTGTGTTTATATTTTTTTGGTTTTTGAGCTGGTTATTTTTAGATGAAGGCACTTTCATTGATGTTACTTCGTCTTTATATTGGTTTTGGATATATGTTTTATATTTTGTTAAGAAAATTCCACCTAGAAAGGTCCCCAAGGTTTTTGATAAGTCATGCCCAGTTTTGGATCCTTCTTGGATATTTCCTATTTTTCATGGTGATCAGGGGCCATTAGAGGCAAAAGAGTGGATTGAAGATGTCGATCACATCTTCAGAGTATTGGGAACTCATGAAGTTGTCAGAGTGCATGCCATTTTGGGTCAGTTCGAAGGTCTATCTCCAAATGAATGAGATCTGTTCTCCCCTCCATCAATGCAATTTGATATGACATGGGATATATTTAAATCTATATTCATCTGATGGTTCAAAACTGAAGAGGTGAAGATGAAGAAAAGGGAATAACTTGTGCACATTCAACAAGGATAATGAATGATGAAGACATATGTTGATCATTCCAAGGAACTTGTGTCCTTTTCTCCAGAGGTAGAAATGTAGGATTTGATGAAGAATTCTATATTCATAAGGGGTCTTTGTATAGAGATCAAGTAGTAGGTCCTCCCTTATAGGGACCATCATTTTGAGAAGATGGTGGATGAGGCATTCCTAGATGAGTTGGTCTTTAGAGCACAGATGGTTGAAAATCCAACGTATTGAGTTGCTCATGAAGGATTCCCATCTGACGAGTAGGGTGTGCCAGAGGGAACTATTTATAAAGAGTCCTTTACAGTGGTTCTGGATTCCATTTCATCAGACCATTCAATGGTGTTCCATCAGTGTGGACATTTAGGGAACATGAAGACATTATGTCACATCCCTCCAAAGACGTTCCATCATTGCGGGTGTTTGGGTCATCTAGAGAAGTTTTACAGGAAGAGTCGCCTGAAGGATACACTGTGACCAGAGTATTCTAGTGCCTGACTATGAGGTAGGATATTCTTCAACCATCAGAGCCCTAGACATAGGTCTTGGGGTGAAGATTGCACACATTTAGGAGTTGTCGGGGGTGTGAAGCCTCGATTTAGGTTTTGTGTTCCATGATGGGATTGGAACATTTAAAGACTTCTTGTTCTTATTTATCTTCTATTAAAGTATTATTTTTATTATAAGTTCATCATTTAAATGGGGGAATGCGATGAACTTGTTCTTTTATAATCCAATCCTTCTGTTTGTCAGATTATGGTTTTTTCAATCATGAATTTTTCTTAAACAGTGTTTGGACCTTGTATGGGTTGATCCCAGTTTAGTTGTGTTCGTTTTGAGATGTAAGTGCCTGTGAAATAATCGATGTTTATAGTTATGATGAAGTTCACTACTTGGGTGAAGTTTTTCTTAGAGGTTTTTCTCTAGTGGTGGGGGTTTTTGGTATGGGTTGAGAGTTCTAAGTTTCAGCGGAGATGTTGTTTTGCTCATGCTTTAGAAGTTAGTTTGAATCGGTTAGGAGTTCCAGGATCACCCCCCCGTTCTCGGGGTGGTATGTTTGGGTGTTAAATTTCCATGCTAGTTGAGTTCTTTTGGTGGGGATAACCCTCTCGTGTTCTCCTGTTCTCTTGTGTTGTGGTTTATTTTAGTTTCAATCGGGCATGGATTCAAGTTTTGTCTATCATTTGGATGAGTTACTTTTTGGGGGTAGAAAGTGTCTATGGTGGGGAGAATTTTCCCACCCTAACTTTTAAATTTATTTTTATTTTATTATTTCTTGGCTTCGGGTTCACTCATCGAGTCTCGAGTTAAATGCGGGGTTAAAGTTTTTGAGGATTGTTATTTTTGGTGGGTTTCAGGCTAGTGAACGGGCATCTCACGGTTAGCAGTAACCATGCAATCAGCCCCGGTGACCATGCAATTAACCAAATATTAAAAAAAAAAAAATTATAAATGTTTATACCATAATAATAATAATATTATGTAGATAATAATATTATTAGTATTATTAAATTGTTTCAATACTATTATTTCTAAAGTGATATTAATAGTATTATTTTTAAATTTGTTTTTAATATTATTGTTATTAAAGAAATGAAAGAAATGTTATTAATATAATTATTACTATTATTATAATTATTATTATAATTATTATTATTTTATTATTGATATTATTATTATTATATTATTGGTTTAATTATTATTATTATGTTACTATTATTAATATTATTAGAAATACTATTATTGTATTATTGATGCTATTATTATTATTATTACTATTATTGTTATTGTTTTTAAGAAAAAATGATTATAATTATTATTAAAAAATTTATTACTAGATTAATGGTATTATAATAATAATAATTATTATTATAAAATGAAAAATGAAAAAAAGAGAAACCCTAAACTGCACCCCTACCCTTCGTACTACACACTACACCCATACCCCCTCGGTTCTCTTCCCTGTGCACTCTGGCCAGCTGACCCCCTTGCCCCTCCGCGCTCCGGCCAACCGACCCCTTTCCCTTCACCGCTCCGCGCTCTGGCCAGCCGACCCCCTCGCCCCTCATTGTTCCACGCTACGGCCGACCAACCCCCTCACCCCTTACTACTTCATACTCCGGCCAGCCCACCCCTCACCCCTCACCCCTCACCCCTCCATGCACCGGCCAACTGACCCCCTCACCCCTCTGTGTTCCGTGCTTTGGCCAGCTGACCCCCTACTCTGGCAGCCCTACCCCCCTTTCTGGTGCACCTCCTGGGAATCTGCCTTGGCTGACAACCCTCCCTTCAGTAATTTCTCCCTTTGGGGTGGGGGGGTTCCTTCAATTTAACCAAACCCTAATGGCCCGATTTGTAATTCGTGCATTTTTCACATTGATTTAGGTGTGCAGTTAGACTATAAGGGGTTGTTCTTCCTTCCACTAAAGTGGCATCGTGGTCACACACCATTGAGGTAAGTGAATCCATGTTTTCCTTTCTGATTAAGTCCATTTAATGCTTGAATGTTTTTAATTAAATCTTTGACTTTATTCACACCTTCGTAACACACTTAGTTAATTTTATATAGTTTTTTCAAGTCAGTTGATTTTGCTAAAAATAATTTTAAAGTGTTTTACTGGTTATGATTATATGTTCCTATGAAAAAAACATGTTCATTGGATATCAAATTTTGTTTTAATAATTTTTAAACATTGTTTACGCCTACATCATGTATGTAGTTAATTCATTATGGTGTTTTCCCATTGAAAATATTTCATTAAAATGGTAAGTTTGTGATCAAGGTTTTACATGTAGGATGTGGCGATTTGTAAAGTATGGTTTGTGTGTTGTCTTGGTAAGTTCAATGATTTCTAAACCTGAAGTTGCATCATTGTGAGTTTTGCAAAATTGGGTTGGGGTTATTTGAAAACTAGTGGAAAATCTAAAAATGGAAATTATTTTGGTATGAAAATGGAAAAAACGGTTTGTTTTACATGTTTTATGAAGTTTATTGTTTTCCCTAAAATGAGGGGCGTGGTGTTAATTGTGTTTAAACGTGGTTCCAAATGTGTTCCTTATGGTTTGTACCGATTGGAATTGAAACACGCTTGTGTGAATGGTTGGAAACTAGGGCCTGTTTGGTATTTGTAAAAGAGGGTTGCTTTGTAAGTAGTTTGAAATCCCGTTTGGAACTTTTGTATACTTAGAGTGTTTTGACTTGTTTTTAAAAATTCACTTGGGTGAACTTTGGTGAATGCTTGGTTTAAAGGCATGTTTGGCCACATTAGTATAAATATCAGGTTTTTTTTTGTTTTAAAATTGATTTTTAAGTGTTGTTGTTAAGTGGTTGAATGTTGTGAACTAAAGGCCCATTTGTATTGATTTTAGAAAAGAATTTATTTTGGTAAAAGTGAGTATCTGTTCGGAGATTTAAAATGTTTACTGAAATGATTTTGATGTTAGTATGGAATGACGACCCAGTTGGAACCTTTGATGATATAATGTGAATATGTGATATAAGTATGTATATATTTATGGGGCACCTCTATAGGGGATATCCCTTTATGGGTTATCATATAGAGTGTCCGTGTTTGGGGTAGGCAAGTGAGGTGATGACAGGTAAGGTGAGTCATGCGTGCGAGGGCCTCCTACTTACACAACATTACTACTACCACCATGGGTTTTTGGGTGTCTTCTAGAGATCTAAGTGATGGTTACTGATCAACCCTGATTAGACAGGTCGGTACCCCAAGATTTGCTATTAGGCCAGGAAGTTTGTGCCATCAGTGAGGCCAGGTTAGGGCAGCTAGTTGGTTATTGACTTAAGGGATTCACCATACACCGACAAGTGATTTTGAACTGAGTATGCCCAGGGGTCTTCTAGGGATGTTTAGTACCATCTATGGTTATTATATTTGATACTTGGTTACTTTTTTTATTCACTTGTTGGTGTTTTTCTACACTTAGTTCTTCTGCACTTGGGTTTTCTCTGCTTACCCTATTTTTTATTTTCAGCATAGCCTCAGAACTCTTTGGTTTGGTTTTTGTTATAAAATTGTATTTTGTTTGAAAGAAATGGAAATGCGGTGTTAGTGGTTTTAAGAAATAAAATCTATGTTAATTATTAAAGTATGAAAACTTGTTTTATAAGAATTTTTCAAACTAGTGTTAATGGATTATACTGGGAAAGGAAATGCTTGGATTCAGTGGTTTATTCTTGGCATCCCTACTGATCATTTCAGTGCTCACACCCATTATATCTTTTCATTTTCAGGTTCCTTTTGCTCAGGTTTTCCCAACTTAGTTTCTCATTATTGGATCAAGGTTGGTCTTTGGTTGGGTGGTGACCTAGAAGGTCACATGGAGGTACATGCATTTTATCTTCTTTCTGTTGTTAGTGGTTTCCTGTGCCTTTTAGTTTTTATTCATTAATTTATTTTTCTTTTGTTTATGGGCCAAATCATTCCCACAATTTAGTTTTGATTCCCGAAACTTGTTGTCATCCTATGGGGATCATGAACGCCCATTGGGCCATACCGTGGACCGGCTTGAGTGACCGGTTTAGGGTCAACCCAGGCTCGTTCGTGACACTACTTACACCACTCCAACTCAAATCACTACACCCCCCCTTGGCCAACCTCTTCAAAAATCCCACTAACCTCCATGGGATGCACTAAACCAAAATCCCTGCCCACATATTTCCTCTTCAGTTTCATCGAGAACAAAACCAACACCCATATTAAGTGATTCATTCGAGAACCAAAATCCCTCTCTCATTGAAAAATCACTACTCCACTCTTGGAGAATGAATCATATTTTTAGAACTGTTGAGTCGTAAAGGTAAATAGGGTTGATGATGTGGTTACATAAAATATGCATCCCTAAACACATGAGGATGGTTGAGAGAAACTCCATCAAAATGGTGGAACAACAAATTTGGACACATGGGGAGAATGATAGGGCAGCGAGCTAAGCACTAGATCCATAGGAAAACCCTCATGTATAAAACCCATGTGAAAACACATACATGTTTGAAACAAATCCATAAGACTAGAATATATCCATGACTCTGGTTGCAAGTGTTTTAAAATGTTGGGTTTCTTTATGGGTTGATTACCATTAAATCATAGTAGTCGATGTAATTGAAACCACCAATCTAGAATCACCCTGGAATATATATGTAACCATGTAAAAACCAGAAATGATGAAATATTGTAAACTTGTGTATCGTTCAGTGAACATGCCTATGCAATCTTTTTTATCTTCGTTTAATGTACTTGATAAAGATCAAAATATTGACGCTAAAGGATGTCCCACATCCGAAGGTATCCACGAGAAAAACAATATCATTCATCACATAAACATGATTCCCTACCTTCTACAGTGTGCTAGTACCTCTATGTGCAAAGGGTGAATAAGAATAAGTGAGGCTCATGTAATAATTATTTATGAAGATAAAACCAAAATGGTAAAATGTGAAAATCACATGTTAAATGTAACAATCCATGTTTTTAGAAGGAGTTCATTATATTTGATAGCATATACGACAATCAATACCGATCTTATATGATAACATAACACCTCGAGACTTTAAAATATTGTTCATTTTACAGAACTCAATTTCTTTAATAGCTTGTGTAACACACAACATCGAGTTTTAACGAATCGTGATATACTATTAATATAAATATTTAAACAAGGCCATTATGACCGATTCATAAAACATAGTGTTATAAATATGAATAAACATATTTTTAAAATTAATTATAACCATTTTAGATAAAGAAAACAAACTAATAAATAAGAACCAATTTTTTGGTAAAATCTTTATATTCTTTGAAAATACTTTTTCTAAAAATGATTGATTTTTATTGATTTTGTGAACAAATAATAATTTTTTTCCAATTTTATAAAATATATTTTAAATTAATTTTTTGAAACTAAATTTAAAAATTATCTTATGGTGAATTTTTTATATTTTTTTTTGAAAAGTTTAATTTTTCGATTTGTAGTGAAAAATGCTGGCTTTTATTTAAAATTTTCTTTTTTATTTAAAGAATTTATAAGGTTAATTTTATTTCAAAACGATTTTAAAGGTAACATTAGTTCAATTATATATTTATAAATAAAATTTATTTCATTAGAATCAATTTCAAATTAAATTTTGATATTAATAATTTCTCTACTTATGCAACTTTTCTCTTTGGAAATATGTTTTTTCATTGTATCACGGGTTTAATTTTAAATAAAATTTTGTCACTTTGTGAATGGAATTCGGAAAGATTGATTTCATATTTTTAATCATAATAACTAATATTATCTAATATGATCAACTTAATTTTTGACTATAATGAATATTGAAAACAATAAAATTTAATTACTGTGATTAAGGTAAAACGAGTTTACTGAGGGATTCTCTACAGAAAACCTGTCATTTGTGATGGGAAAGGGCCCCATTACAAATAGTTAATTATTTGCGACAGGGAGAGGGTATGTCGCCGCAAATGGTTTGGTGCCCACTGCGCACCAAACCGTGAGAAGGTTATTTGTGAAGGGTGATTTTCATCCAGGGGTTCAACATTTTTGACGGGTCCCGTTGCAAATAATATTATTTGCGACGAGATCTATCACCCATCAGAAATAATATATCGACAGGTCGGTATTTGCAACAGTTCCCGTCGCAAATATCTTTTTAACTGCCGTCACCTAATTAATAGGGGGTTAGTATTTGTGACAGGAATCTTGTCACAAATAATCTAATCTATATATAACCCATTCACTTTTTTTCACTCACATCTCTCGCAACTCTTCTCTCCCTTTGAACTTAAATTTTTTCCAAAGTTTAAAATTTTATATCGGAGCGATTTTCAACCTTTGCAGCATACAAAAGATTCTGTTTTAAGGTATTTATCTATTCCTTTTATTTTATAATTAATTCATTTAACTTTATGTTAGTTATAATTATTGTTAATTAGCGACAATTAAATTAAGTTAGAATTAGATAGTTTTATTTTGCATTATTTTTTTTAAAATTATGTTGTTTCATTAGTAATAAATACTAATAAATTGTAGTAATTAGTAATAATTAGTAATAAATATGTATAATTAGTAATAATTAGTAATAATTAGTAATAAATAGGCATAATTATTAATAATTAGTAATAAATAGGTATAATTAGTAATAATTAGTAATAAATAGGTGTAATTAGCAATAAATAGGTATAATTGGTAATAATTACTAATAATTAGTAATAATTAGAAATAATTAGTAATAATTAGAAATAATTAGTAATAATTAGTAATAATTAGTAATAATAAGTAATAATTAGTAATAATTAGTAATAATTAGTAATAAATAGGTATAATTAGTAATAATTAGTAATAAATAGGTATAATTAGTAACAATTACTAATAATTAGTAATAAATAGTAATAATTCGTAACAATTAGGTTTAATTAGTAATAATTAGTAATAATTAGTAATAATTAGTAATAATTAGTAATAATTAGTAATAATTAGGAATAATTAGTAATAAATAGTAATAATTAGGTATAATTAGTAATAAATAGGCATAATTAGTAATAATTAGAAATAATTAGTAACAATTAGAAATAATTAGTAATAATAAGTAATAATTAGTAATAAATAGTTATAAACAGGTATAATTAGTAATAATTATTAATAAATAGGAATAATTAATAATAATTATTAATAAATAGGTATAATTAGTAATAATTATTAATAAAAGTGTATAATTAGTAATAATTATTAATAAATAGGTATAATTATTAATAATTAGTAACAAATAGTAATAAATAGGTATAATTAGTAATAATTAGTAACAAAAAGATATAATTAGTAATAATTAGTAATAAATAGGTATAATTAGTAATAATTAGTAATAAATAGTAATAAATAGGTATAATTAGTAATAATTAGTAATAAATTGGTATCAGTAGTAATGAATAGTAAAAAATAGGTATAACTAGTAATAATTAGTAATAAATAGCAATAAATAGTAAAAATTGGTATAATTAGTAATAATTAGTAATAAATATGTATAATTAGTAATAATTAGTAATAAATAGGTATAATTAGTAATGATTAGTAATAATCAGTAATAAATAGTAATAAATAGGTATAATTAGTAATAATTAGTAATAAATAAGTATAATTAGTAATAATTATTAATAAATAGGTATAATTAGTAAAAATTAGTAATAAATAGGTATAATTAGTAATAATTACTAATGATTACTAATAATTAATAATAATTAGTAATAGTTTGTAATAATTAGTAATAATTAGTAATAATTAATAATAATTAGTAATAATTAGTAATAATTAGTAATAATTAGTAATAATTAGTAATAATTAGTAATAATTAGTAATAATTAGTAATAAATAGGTATAATTAGTAATAATTATTAAGAAATAGGTATAATTAGTAATAATTAGTAACAAATAGGTATAATTAGAAATAATTGGTAATAATTAGTAATATATAGTAATAAATAGGTATAATTATTAATAATTAGTAATAAATAGGTATAATTAGTAAGAATTAGTAATAAATAGTAATAAATAGGTATGATTACTAATAATTAGTAATGAATAGGTATAATTAGTAAGAGTTAGTAATAAATAGTAATAAATAGGTATGATTACTAATAATTTGTAATAAATAGGTATAATTAGTAACAAATAGGTATAAATAGTGATAGTTAGTAATAATTAGTAATAATTAGTAATAATTAGTAACAATTAGTAGTAATTAGTAACAAATAGTAATAATTAGTAATAATTTGTAATAATTAGGCATAATTTGTAATAATTAGGTATAATTTGTTATAATTTGTTATAATTAGTAATAATTAGTAATTATTAGGTATAATTAGTAGTAAATAGGTATAATTAGAAATAATTAGTAATAAATAGGTATAATTTGTAATAATTAGTAATAAATAGGTATAATTAGTAATAAATAGGTGTAATTAGTAATAATTAGTAATAAATAGGTACAATTAGTAATAATTAATAATAATTAGGTATAATTCAGTATAATTAGTAATAATTTAAAATAATTTGGTATAATTACATACAATTATTAATAATTAATAATAATTAGGTACAATTAGTAATAATTAGGTATAATTAGTAATAATTAGGTATAATTAGTAATAATAATTTGGAATAATTAGCATTAATTAGCAATAAATAGTAATAAATAGTAATAAATAATAATAAATAGTAATAATTAGTGGTAATTAGTAATAATTAATAATAATTAATAATAATTAGTAATAATTAATAATAATTATTAATAATTAGTAATAATTAGTAATAAAAACTAATTAGCAATAATTAGTAGTAATTAACAGTAATTAGGAAAAATTAGTAGTAATTAGTAGTAATTAGTAATAATTAGTACTAAATAGTAATAAATAGTAATAAATAATGGTAATTTGTGATAATTAGTAATAAATTGAGGCAATTATCAATAATTAGGAATAATAATTTTTTTTTTCTTTTTTTGAATATTGATTTTCTTATATCAAATTATTCATAAAAAAACTAATTATTTTATATTTTTTATAAAAATATGAAACAAGGAAGTCAACAACAATCATTATTAGATGACTGTGCTTGGATAAATCAGCACAATAATCCAAAAGGTTCTGGTATAAATCCTATATATATTGAGGGTGTTGAAACTTTGTTATCATTTGCATCATCAAAAAAAGAATTTATTTCAAAAGGGACAATTAAGTTTCCATGTAAAAAATGTATTCTAAGGAAATTTAACACATTTAATAATGTTGGGGGTCATCTATTGTGTTTTGGTTTTCAAACAGGTTATGTTTTTTGGTATCAACATGATGATCATAGTTTCAGAGAAGATACTAATAATTTGGTTCTAAATCCATCACGATTTTAAAATTTAGTACATGATGTGGAAGTTTCGTCTTTTCAAAAACTGAACTTAGGATGATATTGACTTAACTCTTGAGTTAGAACCATCTCAATTTTATGAGTTGTTGAGGTCTGCTGAGGATTTTTTATATCCTGGTTGTAAGATAAGCAAATTTGAAGCGGTTACAAAATTTATGGCTATTAAATCAGATAATATAATTCCAAATAGGTTTTTTGATCATATATTCTCTTTGGTTAAAACACTATTACCTAAAAGAAATATGTTGCCTAAAAATTTCTATGAGAGAAAGAGGTTGGTTCGTAATCTGGTTCTTAGTTATCATAAGATTCATTCATGTTCAAATGATTGCATATTATATTATGATGAAAATGAGTCGTTGGATAGTTGTACCACATATGGACAATCTAGGTATAAATAGACTCAACTAGAGAAGTCTTGATTGATTCCTATAAAACTATTGATCTATTTCATGCTTACACCTAGATTGAACCGTTTATTTATGTCTCAGAACACAACGACATTAATGTCATAGAATAAAACCAATATTTCAACTGGTAAAAGCATAAATTGTCCCTATGATGGTGATTCATGGAAATTTTTTGACCATGTACATCCATCTTTTGATTTAGAAGCCTGAAACATGCAACTGGGTCTTTCTACTGACGATTTCTATCTATTTGGTTCTTACTGTAGTCAGTGTTCATGTTGGCCAATCTTTATAATTTCATACAATTTACTACCATGGATGTCAATGAAGGATCCATATATCTTTTTGGCCTTATTAATTCCAGGACATCCAAAAAAGAATATTTATTTTTATTTGAAACCATTAATTGAGGAGTTAAATTCATTACCGAGTAATGGTGTCAGTACATATGAAGTTACTGCAAAATAAAATTTTCTACTGAAAGCTACATTGATGTGGACAATTAGTGACTTCTCAACATATGGCATGTTATCTAGATAGAGTACAGATGGTACAAAATCATGTCCATACTGTATGAGATACATAAAAGAATTTATTCCCATTAATGGAAGAAAACCTTTTTTTGACTGTCATCGCAAATTCCTTCAAACCAATCATCCTTTTTAGAGTAACAAATATAATTTTAGAAAAGGCACAATTGAAAGTGATGGAACTCCAATAGTGATCTCAGGTACGGAGTTAAAATCATTTGTCTTTTCATTATCTCTCATTACATTTGGAACAACTATAAACCAACAAAAAATTGATGGCTTTTGGAAAGAACCCAATTGGATAAAACATATCATTTTTTGGGATCTTCCATATTGGTCTGATTTATTGGTCCGTCACATGTTGGATGTTATGCATATTGAGAATAAATATTTTGATAATATATTTTATATAGTTTTGGATAAACCATGTAAGACCAAAGATAATGTAAATGCATGATTATATCTTTCCAAAAGATAATGTAAAGGCACAATTGGTGCCATGTGGCATGAGAAAAATCTAGGGAGAATTATTTCCATTCAAAAATTCAAAATGTGTCATATCCACCATTTATAAAAGGCCAACCATATTCACTACTCTTCACACATCCAATACCCATTATATTGGCCATAATACCCTAACATAATCCTATCACACTTGGTTTGGTCATAAATCCATCATGGAAAGGATTTTGGTGCAATCCTAATGAAATTTTCTAAAGAAGATATAATGTTCTTAAAACATTATATTTTATTTTATTTCTTTTTCCACCACCTTAAAATCCTTTTAAATAATTTTTAAATAATAAAAACATTTTATAAAATATAAATTTATGTTTTTATATTAATATCAAAATCTATATCAATCTTCTCTTCCATCAAATGGGAAATGAAATTTTCAATCATTTGTACGATGGACTTACTCCTCATGAACCGATGTAACTCATTTTCCATCACCACCTCACAAGAATAGATAAAATGATGAATATAAAGTATATATATGATATATTAATATAATTATACCTCTAGAATCTAGATATCACATATACATTCTTAATTTCCATTCTGTGGTGGGTATGATAACATTTCTCGTGTGTACAACGGTCTACCCCCTCACCAAACGATGAAATTCATTTTCACTAACACATTACATAAAATATAATAAATGATAAATTTAATGAATATATTTGACATAAATGACATGATATTGATTCTATAAAATTAATATACCATACACTTCCTTACCCTTTCATAGGCTAATAAAATGACAATTTTTCTCGTGCATACATATGACCTACTGTCTCCACGAAGCGATGTGATTAATTCTCCATGTTAAAAATGAAATAATGATTATAAAGATGAATATAATGAAAAAAATTATATTTATAAAATTAATATCATTATGGAGATTATGTAACTATATCATATGTTCAATATACAAAATATTCATGAAAAAACATGCATGAGAAAACAAGTCAGATAACACATAAAACAATAGTAATAATAAAGTATTATTAAAGAACGAGTGATACAAATTTAAAAAAAGGATAATATATGATATCATAAATATTAATATGGATCTAGTATAAATTAATAATATGATTAAATTATACAGGTGGTTAAATCATTCTCAATTAAATGAGAGTGTGATATAAGGGTTTTCATCTCAAAATATTTTTATTTGAGATGCATGAACTTGTATGAAACTAATTTATTTAAAATGTTGTATATATTTATAATTGAATAATTTATATCATGAATTTTTATTATTCATTTTATTTTAACTACAAATTCAATATACCTATATTTTAAGCAGTTTTTTAAGACGTTTCTTAAGCAGTAATGGGTTTCTTAACTCAATTTCTTTTAATTGAGTTATTTGTCATGACCCGTCCTCGGGGCCCATGCTGTGACTACCCCAAGCTCGCCTTCCATAGGCCAGGGGATGGAGACTAGCACCAAAGGTGTAAATCCCGAAAACTGGGAATACATTGCCTTTATAAAAGTAAACTAAACACCACAGAGTACAAGCGGAAGTAAAACAGTAAGTACAAAAGAAAGTGCTGAAAGGTAAATGGGCCAGAATACAAACCCAACTAAAAAATACAGCTATAACTGAATGAAATTACAACAGTAAAAGACAACAGCTGGAAGGACGGAAGCGGCTCCTAGGTCGTCCTTCTCGGATCCTACCTGAAGGGCAGGTATAGATGGCGCAGCTCCTGGATCGTCCACCACGGATCCTACCTAAAGGGTAGGTAAAGATAGACTCCACAACGCTCTCGCCCGTCAACCTACGGATACTGACTCGTCGTGTAGTCCACCTCCGGGTACTGACTCGTCATGTAGTCCACCTCTGGGTACCATCCAGTCCTCGAACACTCGACCTCCATCAGCACTACCTGTCGTCTGTGACCAACATAACGAGGTGCGGGCATAGCCCGTGCAGGGGTGAGTATAACGATACTCAGTAGGGACCCCGAGACCCTCAAGGTCTCACTAAAACCAACAAGGATAACCACAAAGAAGATCTCAACAGATAACCTCTACTTAGGTATATGCCCATACATATACCTAAGTTATCAAGTAACCCATCTCAATCACGAGGAAACACAAGGATTATGAAATCAACGGATAACTACTACCCAGGTATATGCCCATACATATACCTAAGTTATCAAGAAACCCATCTCAATCATGAAGAAACACAAAGGCCATAGACTCATCTCAAACCGAGATTTTCATTATCGAAACCGTAACTGCTGAAGAGCCCCGTCTTTGGAGTGTACAATGCTCTTGTCACGACTCCAAGGTACTGCTAACTAACCTAAGACTGCTGAGGTACTCCTCCTGTCGAGTACCGTGGGTCAGCCACCCAAACACAGTAGTGCTTCCCGCCGGGGTATGCCACCCAAAAACAGTAGTGCACACCCCCTAGTATCCTGCTGAGGTACTCTCTGGACGAGTACCGCGGGTCTGCACAGTCACACAGGTAGTGCTCCGTCCACCATGGGTCTTCACCCAAACAAAGTAGTGCTCCGTCCACTGGGCTAGTCCACTCACTCCAAGTTGAGTCGGTCAAGCAGTCGTCAGGTCTCAGTCGGCTACACGGTCTCCGTACTCCGCACGCTCGTCTCTGGGAGGGTCCAATCCATGAGCTACAGGTCGATACTCCAAGTATCTCAAAGTCCCACGAAGAAGTATCTCAAAGGACCGCCTCGTCATAGGGGTCTCAACGCAATAGACGGCGCGTCAATCAGACGCCCGGTCTGTGAGTTATTAGCCTTTTTGTCCCAGTGGCCCGATTGGTTTCGTGAGCGAACCAACCCGGACGTATCTCAAATGTACCCCGAACTATCATAGGGTATACTCATAGAGACCGTTTCTCAACGTGATCACCAACACCGCTGACGGTTCGTCAAACGGACGTCCGGTCTGAAAGATATCAGCTTTTCCGTTCCAGGGGCCCGGTTGGATTTTGGGTGCAATCCAACCCGACCACTATCCAACTGCATCCAAAACTCAAGAGAAGTATTCCATAAGTTCCATCTCATCAAGAGGAAATCAACGAGACAGGCGACGCGTCAATCGGACGCCCGGTCTGTGAGTTATTGGCTTTTTTGTTCCAGGGGCCCGGTTGGTTTCATGAGCGAACCAACCCGACTGCACTCCGACGACATCCAAACCTCAAGCAGAGTAAGCCAAAAGTTCCGTCTCATAAAGAGGAATCCATCAAAGTCGACGTAACGTCAATCGGACGTCCGAAGCTCAAGTTACGAGCGTTTCTGCTCCGAGGGCCCGGTTGGTTTCGGGTACAAACCAACCCACCCGAACCCAAAGTATTCCGAAACCTTGAGTGCGATATGTCAAAATGACCGTCTCGTTCCAAGGATCGCATCGCCGCTAACGGTGCATTGATAGGAGGTACGTAGCCCAGGATATGGGCAAAAGACCGAAAAGGTCCGAAAACGGGGGGTCTGGGCCCGGACCGACCCGGCCCAACACCCCCATGGGTCGGCCCAAACCGGGTCGACCCGACCCGGGTCCGGGTCTGACTCGGCTGGCGCGGCCTGGCCGGGCCTGGGCGGCCCGGCCCGGCCTGGGCGTGACCTGGCCCGGCCGGTGGGTCGACTCGGCCGGTTACGGCCGAGCGGAGCGGAGCGGGGCGCTGCCCCCGCGTGAAGAACCGCGGCCCCATGTGGGGCTGCCCATGCCAGCAGACACGGCAACCGACCGCGTCCCGCCACCCCCCTCCGGTCCCACGCGGTCGCGGGTCCGCGCTCCGCCCCCGCGGCTTCAGCCGCGGTGGCTTCTTCCGGCGGCGCACCGGGCGCTGCCGCCACCCGCCGCCGGTGCCGCCGTGCCGGCGAGGCGCGTCAGCAGGCTGTTCCGCGGACCACCGAACGGGTTCCGGTGGTCAGAAATTCATGCCGTCTTCGCCAATGGCCCTCCCGGGACCCGTCCTTCACTGCGAGGATCCCACAACACCCGTGCGGCTTCGTTTGTCGTTTAACGGCACGACGCAATGGCGCCGTGAATTGTTCAACTTCATCAGCACGGCGCGACGGCGCCGCGCTTCTTAGCCCTTCCTCATAATTTCCGCGCGGTGCAACGGCACCGTGCCACCTTTCACGTGCCGCAACAATTTCAAACAACAAGGGGGGAGGAGGGCCGGCTGTGTTCGTTCGGTCCGACCTCCTCCCGTTATAATGATAGCAAGCGACCATATAATAGAAGTCGACGTACGGTCAAAGAAATAATTCGCGGACAAAAACAATAATCCACAACATCAATCCGCATGAACGAATGATCCGCGGATCAACTTGTAATTGGTTGGTCCGCGCTTGTCGTTCTTTTCTCAAAAGATAAGAGAACACAAAAAAAATTCCCCTACCTCGAGCGTAGCTTGAACGGAGTTTCGTCGAATGAGGATTCATCGCGGAAAGAGACGTTGCGAAATAATACGCCGTCTGCGTCGTGGTAAGAGGCATCGCAGAAGGAGACGTCGTGGAAGGAGACATCGACCTCCGAGGAATCTGGCGTTCTTCGCGTTCTTCGTGTTCTTCGACGAAGAAGATGAAGAAACTCAAGTCGCCCTTAGCTTTTCCCCCAAAGCTCTCAAGCAACAAGCCTCCAACCCAAAATAAAATAAGTCCCTTACTTATTTTATTAACACAACTTAAGGTTTGAAATTCAAGAGTTTGAAATTCAAACACTCACATTAAATACACTTCATTAATATCATAAGTTATCAAAACTAAAGTTATCAAATTAAAATGTGAGTTGAGGGAGTTAAGGAATGTGAAGGGGTGGGGTTCGTGTGGGCCCCACCACTCTCATAACCTTCCATGGGAAGTTGGGTAGTTACCCAACTTCCACCCAAAGCTTAAATCCACTTAGAGAAAAATAAAAATTGTTGTTAAATTTTTATTCTATCTTCCACAATTTTATCAACCTCTCTCATGAAAACGCAACTCCGGAAAAGGTGTTTCTAAGAAATTACCGGCGCTGCGGTTTCATCGATGCCCTCAGAATTCGATTTCGAGCACCGGTTCAAAAGTTAGAAAAACCCTCTCATTCGTTCACTGAACGTACCCGAGCCAAACTTTGGAAAATGATTCTGGGCACACCGGGCCTCAGAATCAGGCGCCGTCAGAAACTGCATTCTTGTAAAATTCCAAAGAAAATTAAGAAAAAAATTTCATTGAAATTTACGGGTCTTTACATTACTCCCACCTCAGGGATTTACGTCCCCGTAAAGCTTCAACACAAACAAGGGTCACAAAAGTGGTACAGAGCACGCATCTGAGCCTTCCGCTCCCATGTGCTCACCTAGAGGTTCCCGTACTGCCAAAGAAAGTTCACCCGAGGAATCGATCGTCCTCGTAGGATCCGCTCCTATCGATCCTCGATCCCCACTGGAACCTCCGTGCATGTCGCCCTAGCATCGACGTCCAACTCCCTAAGGTCGATGATGTGTGAAGGATCAAGCACATATATCCTCAGTTGAGATACTTGGAAAACGTCATGAACCTGGTGAAACTGAGGTGGATGGGTCAAGCGATAAACCACCTCGCCTACCCAGATGAGGACCTAGAAAGGTCCGTTGAACCTCAGAGATAACTTGCCACCTTGGCCACATCTCGGTAAACCTTGTCGATGTGAGACCTGTATAAGGACGTGATCATCATCCTCGAACTCTAGAGGTCTCCAATTCCTGTTAGAACTGAAACTCAAATGACTGCTGCCACGAGGGTAAGGTTGACCGACTCAAGAGTGATCAGTTTCACCCTCCTGTGCATGAGTTTATCCTGTGCTGCCTGGGGTTTCCTTTTTGCTGACCAAGGAAAACCCATCCCGACGTTTGCCTAAAACCGTCAATTTGAGTATGAACAGTTATTTCCCATTCTATACTCAAACTAACGTCGTAAGGCCTCGACGCTGCCACCAAGAGATTCCAACCGAAACTCTCTCCTCGAGGATCTGACCACACTGTCGGCGTAAGTGTGATTATCGAGTCTTCTTCCAAGGTATCTCCAGACGTGAGGGTCAAGTCTATGGCTTACCGGAAACTCTAGGTTTGGGATAATATTTGTGAAAGCAGGGAATGATTCATATCGACGTCTGTTACTACAGCATCTAGTAGTGGACACAGACTGTTCCTTGAATCGTTTTTAGATCCATTGGGTCACACCCCTTGACCGCAAGCATCCGCACTCTTCCTCCGCCCTCCAGCTCCCTGAGCCTGTAGGGGATAACTAAGGCGGGTGGTTGTAGCATGTTAAGATGTACACCACCTCATGCTGCTCTCCTAGCTCTGCCTCCACGTCTGATTATTCGCAGACTCATCTCTCCTAAAATCTTCCTCTTCTTGAAACATTTAACATGCTCGAGTCTCTAAGACTGGCGTCGGTTTCCTATTTCTTACCGCACTGTGTAGTCTTCATCCACTCCGAGATGATCTACACCTTCTTTGCCTACGATCTGAAAGAGATGCTAAAATTTCTCCTTTGCCAAAAAGAAAAACTTGGTCTCATCCCCTGGATGAACCACGCCCATTGCCTAATACAGTCAATCCTGACATGAATGATGCATTCATGCCATGGATGACGTCGTAAGGCCTCGATGTAACTACCAAGAGATCCAACCGTCACTCTCGTCTCCAAGGGTCGAGTCACGCTGTCAGAATCAGTGTGAGGTCACTGGGTCTCCTCCAGTAGAAATATCGAAAGTGAGGGTCAAGTCAACAGTTTTAACTGGGATCTCTCAGTATCAACCAAACAAAAAGATAGGAAATAAAACATCACAAAGATAAGTGTCTTTTTATTATTGCATCTCACAGTACAAAGACACGAATACAATAGCAATATGGAACTAGAAGTACAAGGGATGTATCCACTAGTTCCACTCCTATCCACCTGCTTCCGGAGCTCTACTGCCTTGTCCACTGCTCGGCTGTTGCTCAAGAACTCGTCGCTGCTTCTACCTCGGTGGCTCCTCCAACGCTTGCGGATTGACAGTGCGGGAGGTCGGACTGTCACGTGCCAGGTGACCCTTCCTGCCGCATTCATAACACTTCCTGCTCCTCGTACGGCTGGCTCTGACCCCACCCTGGGTGCCCCGCACCACCGATCCTAAAACCCGAGATCACCCAACTGCTGGTCTGGTCCTCCTGGACCTCTGCATCATCTGCCTACTGCCCACAGATGACTCAGCTACTGATCAAAAAACATGTGGAAAAGGTAGAAGCTCCTGAACACGCTCGGGGTGTAGAGATACTGGCACAAACTCCATCCTGAAGAAGGTCTCAAAGTCTTCCCATACGAAGGTCATCCCGTCGCAAAACTGGAAAAAGTGGCTCCACCACCTGCCTGCTGCTGCCTGAAGAAGGCTGGCAGCAATGATCACCATGAAGTCTGCAGGCGTTCCCACTAGCCTGAAGACTCTCACCACTGCCTCCAGCCAATCCTCAACCGCTTTCGGGTCCGTCTCTCCCCGGAACCTGGGTGGCCTCTGGCGCTGGAACTCGTGCGGCCCGCTCAAGTGGCGTGCATCACCTACTGCTGGGGCTAGTGGCATCGGTGGCCCAACGTATGGTAGAACCGCTGGTGCCTCCGCTGGTGCCTCGACTGCAAGAGGGCCCTGTACCGAATCCTCGTCGCTCGGCAGGCTGTCAGTACGCACATCCCTCTGGGCTCTAGCTGGTCGTCCGAGAAAAGGTATCCTGAAAGAAACATCATGACACAGTCAAATGATTATACCTGGTGAGCTGACCTGGTTTGAGCTGATATTTAAAAACTTCTAGAAACACACACGCTATCAGTGTTTTTGTGCACAAAGTCGGAAATCAGTTGTCAGGGTCCTGGTGTATGGATATGTCGGCCGCCCGCACCAACACTGGACTCCCTGAATTGAAAACCACACTCGGTACTCTTAACACTATTGCATCACAGAAAAGAAAATATCAGAGTTATAAGTTCTGCGGTAGAACCAAACTCCTCTGATACCAATTTGTCACGACCCATCCTTGGGGCCCGTGCCGTGACTACCCTAAGCCCACCTTCCATAGGCCAGGGGCTGGCGACTAGCACCAAAGGCGTAAATCCCAAAAACTGGGAAGGCATTGCCTTTATAAAAGTAAACTAAACACCACAGAGTACAAGCAGAAGTAAAATAGTAAGTACAAAAGAAAGTGCTGAAAGGTAAATGGGCCAGAATACAAACCCAATTGAAAAATAAAACTATAACTGAATGAAAGTACAATAGTAAAAGACAACAGCTGGAAGGACAGAAGCGGCTCCTGGGTCGTCCTCCTCGGATCCTACCTGAAGGGAAGGTACAGATGGCGCAGCTCCTGGATCGTCCACCATGGATCCTACCTGAAGGGTAGGTACAGATAGCCTCCACAACACTCTCGCCCGTCAACCTACGGATACTGACTCGTCGTGTAGTCCACCTCCGGGTACTGACTCGTCGTGTAGTCCACCTCCAGGTACCGTCTAGTCCTCGAACACTCGGCCTCCATCAGCACTGCCCATCGTCTGCAACCAACACAACGAGGTGCGGGCATAGCCCGTGCAGGGGTGAGTATAACGATACTCAGTAGGGACCCCGAGACCCTCAAGGTCTCACTAAAGCCAACAAGGATAACCACAAAGAAGATCTCAACAGATAACCTCTACTTAGGTATATGCCCATACATATACCTAAGTTATCAAGTAACCCATATCAATCATGAGGAAAAACAAGGATTATGAAATCAACGGATAACCACTACCCAGGTATATGCCCATACATATACCTAAGTTATCAAGTAACCCATCTCAATCATGAGGAAACACAAAGGTCATAGACTCAGCTCAAACCAGGATTTTCATTATCGAAACCGTAACTACTGAAGAGCCCCGTCTCTGGAGTGTACAGTGCTCCTGTCATGACTCCGAGGTACTGCTCACTAACCTAAGACTGCTGAGGTACTCCTCCTGTTGAGTACCACGGGTCAGCCACCCAAACACAGTAGTGCTTCCCGCCGGGGTATGCCATCCAGACACAGTAGTGCACACCCCCTAGTAGCCTGCTAAGGTACTCTCCGGACGAGTACCGTGGGTCTGCACTGTCACATAGGTAGTGCTCCGTCCGCCATGGGTCTGCACCCAAACAAAGTAGTGCTCCGTCCATTGGGCTAGTCGACTCACTCCAAGTTGAGTCGGTCAAGCAGTCGTCAGGTCTCAGTCGGCTACACGGTCTCTGTACTTCACATGCTCGTCTCTGGGAGGGTCTGCTCCACGAGCTACAGGTCGATACTCCAAGTATCTCAAAGTCCCACGAAGAAGTATCTCAAAGGACCGCCTCGTCATAGGGGTCTCAATGCAACAGACTACGCGTCAATCGGATGCCCGGTGTGTGAGTTATTACCCTTTTCGTCCCATGGGCCCGGTTGGTTTCGTGAGCGAACCAACCCGGACGTATCTCAACTGTACCTTGAACTATCATAGGGTATACTCATAGAGACCATTTCTCAACGTGATCACCAACGCCGCTGACTGTTCGTCAAATGGGCGTCTGGTCTGAAAGATACCAGCTTTTCCGTTCCAGGGGCCCGGTTGGATTTCGGGTGCAATCCAACCTGGCCACTATCCAACTGCATCCAAAACTCAAGTGAATTATTCCATAAGTTCCGTCTCATCAAGAGGAAATCAACGAGATAGGTGGTGCATCAATCGGACGCCCGGTCTGTGAGTTATTGGCCTTTTCGTTCAAGGGGCCCGGTTGGTTTCGTGATCGAACCAACCCGACCGCACTCCGACGGCATCCAAACCTTGAGTGGAGTAAGCAAAAATTTCCTTCTCATCAAGAGGAATCCATCAAAGTCGACGGCACGTCAATCGGACGCCCGAAGCTCAAGTTACAAGCGTTTCTGCTCTGAGGGCCCGGTTGGTTTCGTGTACGAACCAACCCGGCAGAACCCAAAGTATTCCGAAACCTTGAGTGCGATATGTCAAAACGACCGTCTCGGTCCAAGGATCGCATCTCCACTGACGATGCGTTGATCGGAGGTCTGTAGCCTAGGATATGGGCAAAAGACCGAAAAGGTCCGAAAACGGGGGGTCTGGGCCCGGACCGATCCGGCCCAACCCCCCCGGGTCGGACCTGGCCGGCGCGGCCCGGCGCGGCCTTGGCAGCCCGACCCGGCCTGGGCGTGACCCGGCCTGGATGATGGGTCAACGCGGCCGGTTTCGGCCGCGCGGAGCGAAGCGGGGCGCTGCCCCTGCATGAAGAACCGCGACCCCGCGTGGGGCCACCCGTGCCAGCGGACGCGGCAGCCGGCCGCGTCCCGCCGCCCCCCTCCGGTCCCGCGCGGTCGCGGGACCGCACTCCGCCACCACAGCTTCAGCCGCGGTGGCTTCTTCCAGCGGCGCACCGGGCGCCGCTGCCACCCGCCGCCGGCGCCGCCGTGCCGGTGAGGCGCGCCGGCGGGCTGTTCCGCAGACCACCAGATGGGTTCTGGTGGTCGGAAATTCGTGTCGTCTTCGCCAATGGCCCTCTCGGGACCCGTCCTTCACTACGAGGATCCCACAACACCTGTGCGACTTCATTTGTCATTTACCGGCGCGATGCGACGGCGCCGTGACTTGTTCAACTTCATCGGCACGGCGCGACGGCGTCGCGCTTCTCAGCCCTTCCTCATAATTTCCGTGCGGTGTAACGACACCGCGCCACCTTTCACGTGCCGCAACAATTTCAAACAACAAGGGGGGAGGAGGGTCGGCTGTGTTCGTGTGGTCTAACCTCCTCCCGTTATAATGATTGCAAGAGGCCATCTAATAGAAGTCGACGTACGGTCAAAGAAATAATTCGCGGACAAAAACAATAATCCACAACATCAATCCGCATGAACGAATGATCCGTGGATCAACCTAGAATTGGTTGGTCCGCGCTCTTCGTTCTTTTCTCAAAAGATAAGAGAAAACCAAAAAAATTCCCCTACCTTGAGCGTAGCTTGAACGGAGGTTCGTCAAACGAGGATTGGTCACGGAAAGAGACGTCGCGAAAGAAGACGCCGTCAGCGTCGTGGTAAGAGGCGTCGCGGAAGGAGACATCGCGGAAGGAGACGTCGACCTCCGAGGAATCCGGCGTTCTTCGCGTTCTTCGCGTTCTTCGTGTTATTCGACAAAGAAGATGAAGAAACTCAACTCTATCTTAGCTTTTCTCCCAAAGCTCTCAAGCAACAAGCCTCCAACCCAAAATAAAATAAGTCCCTTACTTATTTTATTAACACAACTTAAGGTTTGAAATTCAAGAGTTTGAAATTCAAGAGTTTGAAATTCAAACACTCACATTAAACACATTTCATTAATATCATAAGTTATCAAAACTTAAGTTATCAAATTAAAATGTGAGTTGAGGGAGTTAAGGAATGTGAAGGGGTGGGGTTCGTGTGGGCCCCACCACTCTCATAACCTTCCATGGGAAGTTGGGTAGTTACCCAACTTCCACCCAAAGCTTAAATCCACTTAGAGAAAAATAAAAATTGTTGTTAAATTTTTATTCTATCTTCCACAATTTTATCAACCTATCTCGTGAAAACGCAACTTCAGAAAAGGTGTTTCTAAGCAATTACCGGTGCTGCGGTTTCATCAGTGCCCTTGGAATTCGATTCTGAGCACCGGTTCAAAAGTTAGAAAAACTCGCTCATTCGTTCACTGAACGTACCCGAGCCAAACTTCGGAAAATGATTCCGGGCACACTGGGCCTCAGAATCAGGCATCGTCAGAAACTGCGTTCTTGTAAAATTCCAAAGAAAATTAAGAAAAAATTTTCCTTGAAATTTCAGGGTCTTTACATTATATGACTTATTAATTTAATATATCATTCCTAGATTATGTGTGAAATGAGATTGAGAAATTGTTTTTATGAAAAGAAAACTGTAATTATCTTTTCTGTCAAAAATTATTTTTTATCCATATCCAAAATTTTCCCTTAAATAGTTTTAAGGAATAATTTTAATATTCTCCCATGATTTCATAAATTAATTTTTACCCATGTTTTAAAATAAATATTTCCACTATTTACTAAACAAGATACCTTTTTAATTTCTTTAAAAAATAAAAATGGAATGTTTTATTTAAACATATATGGAATCAATGATTTCCCGATCACCACAAAAAATTTTTTATTCTTGGTTTCCCTTATAGGCTTCAATATTTTATTCAATGATAAACCATTTTTTGTATTTTTATATATATTTTCAAAATATTTTTAATGGAATGAATAATTTTACATCTGGAAATGAATTGATTATAGTTTCAAGAGATCACACTAAACCACCCTTCCCATCATTTTAGGAACATTCTCTCTCTGAATCACATTATCTATACTTTTAATATTATGGAATGATTCTAAATTATATATATGTCTATCGCATATATACCTAGACTATAATAATTTCTATTGATTGATTCATACATTGAATATGATCATTTCTCAAAAGAAATCATTTGGAAATTTCTTTTAATTATGATATTAATGAATATTATACAACATATTTTCATTCCATGGACAATTCTTATGTAATTAATTATAATTGATTTCCATTATGTGATACACATAGATCATAAACATGTAACAATGGGTGTTCTTAGACAATTCTAAAATTCATTGGCTAAGGTTTTAATCTCATGAGACATCACATATGATATTAGGGAGTAAACCTAATCTGTTATGGGACTTTTCCCTCCATGTAATATTGTCTAGGTAGTTAAACATTACTCATGTTTGTATCATGTTAATTTTTGTTTCCAAATTTCCTATGTTTCCATGATCTTATGATACCAATTTATTTGTGTTATTATTACATGTGATTACTCACATGCCTTCCATTTTATAATATTATGTTATATCATTGACTCACAAGTTATATTTCCTTATCATGTTTATTCCCATGCGGATTTTTAGCTAAACAATTTCATTTATATAATCCCCAAATTATATCATGGTGCTTTAGGTACCAAAAATGATTTAGGATTTCATTATTAATAATACAATAAAGAAGTTTTATTTTAGTATCACATTGATGTATTATGAACCTAGTCTTCCAAATACACAAGGACACATGATCATTGGGTTTTAATTAATGTATGCTTATGTAAAAAATCATGTAATAATATGTATAAAAGGTTTTGATCACAATGGTTTTTATAAGAGAAAATGAAGGAATATAATCCTTGGGAACTCTCACATTTGAGCATTATACGAATCATTTCTCTCCTCCCAAGGGTATCATGAAGAAAGGGATACAAATAAGGATGGTGGTAAGAGTACCACCTAGGATGTGTAGCCGCACATGGAGTGCTTTGATATGTATCAATTATAGTCCACTATTAATAATTCCAAACCATTATATTTCATATAAAAGAAAGTTCTAGTTATTTTTGGGGATTAGTAAAAGAATAATTAAGTGAGAACCTTATGGATATTTATAAGAACAATACCAAGTATATAAAAATATACTATAATTTTGGTGAAGTATAAAGAAAGTGGGTTCTATTCAATTACATCCCTTTTCTAGATACTTCAAGTGGATGTTTCTCAAGAACATCTTTACTTAGGGGTTATAAATCTCAAAAGGTTTCATCTGGATTGACCCGATCATAACCTGGTGCATGAAAATGATCCTTAATTCACACATAATTTAAAATTCTTAGTGAATATGTTTTCTAAATTCACAAAATCTAGAAACCATTATGAAGGACTTGAAAAATTGTTAGGCTATAAAACCTAATAGGAAACATTACCATGGGTAACCTATAATGAAACCTAGTGACTCACATGTCAATATATACTAATAGCTCATAAGATATTCTTTCTAGGTTTGTATGTTTTTCTTTTTTATGTTAATTCATTCTCATATTGCTTCTTTTATCCTATTTTAGATAATGGATGGAATTAAAAGAATGCATGACAACAACCAATGTAATGGGAAATGTAATGATTTACCCAATGAGATGCCTAAACTAATGGGATAAAAAGTTATACATCATGTGATCATAAAAAATGAGCTATCTCAAATTATGATCAATAACTATAATATAGATGAATTTACAAATGCATCAATGAATAGAAGAATGGTGTCCCATATAAGTACAAGTGCTAAAGTGAAAAAATATAAGAAAATTCAATTTCCTATATGTTAAAAATTTGGGAAGAGGAACTATGGTAAATTCCTCAAAGGGATTAGAATATGCTTTATGTATCGAAAAAAGGGAATAAAAAATTAATTTCCATAGAAAAAAGAAGAGATAAATGGAGGGAAATGAAGTTTATCCTAACGTAAAATTTATAATTCAATATTGTAAATAAGGGTAACTTGGTCATCATCCAAGTAATTTCCACAATGCAAGGATTAATTCGAAATGACTATGTTATAAAAATAAATGAAGTGGAATGATTGAATTGATTACATATTGGAACATGAGATGAAAATTGTTGGATCATTTTTAATCAATGGTATTCAGGTTATAAGAATCATAAGGATTACTTTGGAGTAGTTTTTCCTTATGTATTTGAAATAATATGTTTAATGGTATTAATAAACAAGTAATTTAATTTAATGGTAGGGTAATATTTATATAAAAACACAATATTGTGGAAAATATAATCTTTGATATAATTGAATTTTAGGTAATTATAGTTAATCAAAATTATTTTATTTGGTGGAGAATAATGAGTTAGATAAAAAACTTAAAGGTAAAAAATAATGTGATTTAATGACTAATGATATTTTTGGGGATGTTCACTATATTTTTGGGAATTTTATAGGATCATGGTAAATAATGAACATGATTACCACATATGTTTCTCTATAGTTTTATAAAATGTATTTCTTAATAGCCAGGTGACAACCTGTCACATCTGGTAAGGTCACAAGGCTAGAACCAACAACTAAAGGGTGACAAGGTTGAAATTCCTACCATTGGCCTACTTGATGTACTGGTTAGTATGATATTGTGTTTAATTATAAATTTTGATGAATAAATAATACATTTATTTTTGGGTACACATTTTAGGATCAAATCATTTTGACGTTCTTGGATTTTGAGGTGATTACTAATATTTTGGGAAATGTTTCATTGGGTTGAGGTATATGAAACCCATAGGTCTACCAAGCGATTTAACATGAAACATTATTTGGGAAGAACAAAATTATACTTTTGAATATTAGGTTTATTTCGGATGTAGGGTTATTTAATTATGAAATGATTTATATTGAACTATAGATTATTCTATTATTATGAATATGTATTCATTTTGGGTGATATCTTACATTATGATAACCACTTATGGTTTTATTTAATGTATAAAGACAACAACGATATATTGATATATATTTTTTGAATTATACGATCTGATACAAGTTAATTTTATTGCTTCATCTATGAGAAATTCATCTTGAATACTCATCATTTAGAGAAATTATGTGATTGTTTTTGAAATTAATTAAGAGATGAAATCCTACTTTTCATATAAGTATGTTTCTTTAAGTTCTTGGCCTATATAGTAAAGGAATTTATCATCAGTAGAAAAATAAACACGAAATTAAAAATTTATATCTTTTTTGATAAACTGATGGCCGCTTCTCCCTCTCCAAAATTAGTGAAATGTTATCTCTTAAATGTATATTTCTTTCAAATCCACATTTACACTTCATTCCAATGTTCTCCCTATGTGGAAACCAAGTTTTATGTTATTTATGATGGCCTTTTAATTTTCCCCAACCATTTTTTAATAAATTTTTTTATTAATATCTTTTACAATGTTTTTTCCTCAATAATATTTTTCTAGATGTTAAACCCCTATTTATTAAGGTAGAGTTAAAATTGTGAGATTGCAATTTATTTAAGGGGGTATAATGTAACACCCCTAGTTTTTAAAATAAGAAAATTGTGTTTGATATAGAATATTACATGTGTTACTAAATTATATTATAATATAACACCTATATACTTTATGACATTTTTCTTTTTAAATAAACATAATTTCTTTTATATCTTGTGTAACACTCAATAATAATTTTTAACAAATTGCAATACAATATTAATGTTATTATTTAAAAAAAATCCATTATAAACTAGATTTTAGACATGGAGGTATGAGTAGGAACATTTTTTAAATTATGTATTATTGTTTTATATAATAAAATATATTGATAAATAAGTACTTAATGTTTGGTAAATTATTTATATTCTATGAAAGTTAATTTTCTCAAAAAAATGTTTTGTATTGCTTTGGTGAATAAATAATAATATGATATTTACCAAAAAAAAATTTATTTGTTAAAATGAAATTAATTTTTGAATAAATATTTCAAAATAATCATAGGGTGAATTTTTGGGATTTTTTTAAAATATTAAATTTTCAAGGAATAATGAAAAATACCGATTTTTATTGAAAACTACTTTTTCGTTTAAATAATTTATAAGGATACATATTATTTTAAAATGGTTTTAAAAGTAAAATTTGTTTAATTATATATATATATATTAATACAATTTATGTCATTTTAATATATTTCATATTGAATTTTGACATTAGAACATTCTCTACTTATGAATCTTTTCTCTTTGGAAAACCATTTTTTCATCGCCTCTGTGGTTTTAAATTTAAATTAAAATTTTACACTTATGTGAATGGAGTTTGGAAGAATGGATTAAATATTTTTAATCATAATAATTAATATTATCTAATATGGAATACTTAATTTTTTTACATAATGAATAGTGAAAACACTAAAAATTAATTACATAGTTAAGGTAAAAAAGGGTTTTTCGAAGGGTTAAAATACATAGATAATAGTTAAAAATGACCCAAAACTTGTATAATTAATATTATATGGTCATATTTATACCTTATAAATTTTAAGGTTCTAAAATTGACCTTTTTTGAGCCTTAAGGATTGAAAGAAACATGTGTGGAATTATTTCTTTTCAAAAATCCTAAATGTGTCCACTCCCCACTTATAAAAGGCCTCCCCATCTGCACTCCACTTAACACTTATAAAACCCATTATTTTATCCAATAAATACTAAAATAAATCCATTAATCATATATAAACATCCCTAATCCCTTTTTTGTTCATAAATAAAACCTAGGAAGGATTTTGATGCAATCCTAAAGAAGTTGTCTGAAGAAGAGGTAATGTTCTAAAAAGCGTTTTTATTTTTTTTATTCTTCCACCTCCTTGAAATAATATTAAATTATGATTCTATAATAAAAAATTTATTTACCATATACATATATGTTGTTATTTAAATATCATATCCTATATTAATCTCCTCTTATATCAAATGGGAAATGAAACCGTTGATCATGTGTACAACGGACTACCGCCTCCCAAACTGATATTACTCATTTTCCATAACCACCTATTAATAATGGATATAATAATGAATATAAAGTGTATATATATATATATATTATTTTTATCATAATTATACCTAAGGAGTCATTATATCACAAATTCCTCCTTACTTTCCATTCCGTAGGGGATACGATAACGTTGCTAATGTGTACGGAGAGCTACCTTCTCATGAAGAGATGTTATTCATTTTTGAAAATGATTTACATGGATTTAATAAAGGATGGATTTAATGAATATCTATGATAAATATGAAATTATATTTATTTTTTAAAATTAATATACCACTCATTTTCTAACCGTTTCACCCATTAAGAAAATTATAATGTAGCTCATGCATACGTATGACTTACCATCTCCACGAGGCGATGTGCCTCATTCTTCATGTTTAAAATCCAATAATGATTATAAAGATTTATTTAATGTAAAAAATTATAATTATAAAATTAATATCATTCTGTATATGATGTAACTATATCCTATGTTCATGATCCAAAACATTCACGACAATATATCCATGAGAAAAAAAGTAATTTAACACCTGAAACAATAGTAATAATAAAATATTATTAATGAATGGGTGATAAAAAGTTATAAAAGGATAATATATGATAATATAAATAATAATATAGTTTTTTTATAAATTAATAAAATTTTTAAAACCATTATATAGGATGTTAAATAATGCTCAACTAATGGGAATCATGAGGTGGAGTTTTTCATCTCAACACCACCTTCTTTGAGATGTGTGTTCTTTTATACACCTAGTTTATTTTAAATGGTGAATATATTTCCATTTTACTTTTTTATATCATGTATTATTATTATCCATGACATCTTAACTTCAAATTCATTATATATCTCATTCAAGCAGGTTTTTATTAAGACATTTCTTAAGATATAAGGGGTTTCATTACTCAATTTCCATTAATTAAGTTATAAAACTTATTCATTTCATCTATTATTAAAACATTATATGTTAAATTAAAATTTATTTATTTTTTATTTATAATTTTATTGTGTATATTTTAATTTGAATCACATAATCACTTCTTGATTAATCCTCACAACAACATTTTAATCTTTGTAAGGGTTTATTTCATAATCTCACCTTAATTTGGATTTTTCATGCTTGAATTTCCATTGAAGAATTTTTTTTCATTTTCTAATAAATCCTTTAATTTTATTCTCCTCTAGTTATTCTTAATATTTTCAAATAATAATACCATTTTTCTCTCTTTATTACTTAAAGTGGTTGATTTTTTTAGAAAATCCAACACTACTGCTGATCCAACCTTTAGCAACTCTCAAAAAGGGTTTTATCAGTGAAAAAGAAGCACTGATATTGTGAGTGATATTAAAATGTGACCTTTATTAGTGATAGAAAAAATCTCTAATAAATTGTGGCTTTATGAGTGGTTTTGTTGGCATAGATAAAATATTTGAAAAAATATTTTTTTTAACACAACACTATAACCCCCTTCTTAGTGTGAAAACTCCCTTTCTTAGCATTTACCACTCCCAAAACTACCATCACGTAGCCCCTAAAACCATCTCTATTCTTGTGAACATCCCCCACCCTTCCTCAGTGATAGAATAGATCCCCCAAATACATGCTCGCGCTGAGAGTTGATCCTTTGACTTCCCTCTAGGTTTTTAATGCCCTTTACCACTCCGTCAATAATATTTTCTTTTATATTTTACAATTATTCTAATTATTCATATATATATATATGTGTGTGATGTATATATATATACACACAATTATCATTATGTAAATATATTATATAATAATATTCATTTATATAGAGTATAATACAAAAAAATAAACAAATATATATATGTTTATTAATACACACACAGATGTATATATAATCATTAGATATACATTTGTATAAGTATATATATATATATATATATATTTATAATGTATAAAAAATAGATATATATGTTTTAAATAAATTAATAATAATTAATTTCATTTGATTTATATAATTATTTTTATATGAAAATTTTAAAATATGTCTATATATTGAGATATAAATTTTATACATGACATGTATATTTATATTTATATATATTTAAATTTCAATGTATCTGATTTTTTGTGTATTATATTTGGATATTATATGGATTATTTTCGAGACCATGGGTTGAGATAGTGTGGGATTACGAGGCCCGGTGTTCTCAGAATAAATGTTTGAAATATATTAAACATATTAAATATAACACCCACACAATTATCCTAAAAAAGTTGAATAACATCTAAATATCCAACCAGATAAAAAATCTGAGTGCACTGTTGAGTTTAGAATGCAGGTTTTACCCTAGCAGCTACTTAACATTAGTCAGTGCGGGTCATTTGTGGAAAATTCATCGCGAGCATGAAAATGAATAAAATAATTAAATACAATTGTTTTATTTAATTTTAATTGATGAAGTGAATAAAAATCTTCAAATAATTTTTTATGTTAGAATTACAAGGTTATCCGCATAACCCTGGAGACGTTGTAGAACCGTTGGAGAGAGATTTGGAGAATCCTCTTAGGATAACAATGGAAAGATCATGGATCGATGATTGATGTACATAGATTTTGAAGGAGCTCACCATTGAACATGAAACAACTCCATTATTTATCACTGGTTGATTAAAATCAAGGCAGGGCATGTGTTTTGATTTGGGGTTTCCCCATTCTTGATTTCTATGATGAACGCAAATCAATCAATGAACTAATTGATTGACAGTTCAATCATTATACATGATGTGTTTATTTGCAAGGTTTTTATGGGGGATTTATCTTTGTGATTTTATTATTTTATTTTCCTTTTGATGGTGATAGATTGATATCTAAATGAACATCGATCTAGGTTTGTTATTCCAATATGTTCTTATGCTTTTCTCCCCTCCCACCATTCATCGTTTTCCACGGGCGTTCTTCGTTTATCTCATTACTTGACTTATCCCGATCGATCGATGATTGTGCACCTATTTCATGGTGAAAAAATATGATATCATAGATCTGGGATCGACATGTAAAGATAGAGGTTCAATGATGGAGAATGAGTGATTTAGATGACTTTGGATACTCGAATTTGTGTTATTTAGCATTATTTAGTACACAATGAAGGACAATGATTTGATCCATTTCTTGAGAATATCTAGTGATAGATCACATTTTTTGATAACATAAAGGATTTTTACAAGATTGGATCTTTGATTTCGTGGTGAAACAATCACCGGATCAAAGGCCAGAAGAGGATGAGGTGCACGGGAGAAGTTCTTATGATTCTAGAAAATTTCAAACCACACAGCGTGTAATTCGAGATTACATAGTGTGTGGGTCCCTCTGAGTAGTAGATTGGGTTTCTAGAGGAATTTAAATATCAAAAGGAATGTGTCTCTACCTACACGGTGTGTAGTCCCTCCTTGGTTACTCAGTGTGTACTTTGGGAAGCATAAAGACACAAGGTGGAGTACAAGGGTTGCCTACACAATGTGCACTCCCCCACATGGAAATGGGTTAGACCAAGTAGATGGGCTAAGCCATGTACTAGAACACAAGAAAAAGTACATGGGAGAAGACTTGTACTAGAACATGGTTAGAGAAAATAGGATACATAAATAAAATGTACTATTATACATACACAACTTGATGAAACGAGCTGTTTACACACGCAGTTCTTGAGGTCAAGTAACAAGGCACGTACCCCTAGTACACCCTATCTAATATTTTTTACATGGATTTGATATCTTGTCCTTAATATCTTGAATAATATTAATTGGGGTTAATTCCCATTATACTTTCATGGTGGGTTAGTATAGAATTGTTTCCTGCTCCTAGGACTACAATCCTTTCAGAAGTACCTCATGGATAGAGTCATTAGAATCCCTCCAAGAGGCCCAGAGTGATATCCTCTATTTATCTTCATGCCCTAGGTGGAGTTCTTGGTATCGACATCACCAAAACTATGTGGTAACTGATCCTCTACTTAGTAGGTTAATCCAGATTGAGTTTTTGGTATCACCCCATGTCCCTAACAGTGATCCTCATATGTGTATCATAATTATCTTAGGACTATTAGCACGTTCTTTCTCACGACAAGACCTGAAAAGCAGTACTCCTCAGATGAACATAATCAGTACTATCAGACTTAGAAATGTGTCCTCCCAGATTAGTTCCTTGTGGAATCTTCTATTGGGAATCCTAGAGATGGTATAATATAGTTTTGGATTACATCAAGGTTGTGTGTCTTTATTTAGTATATCAGGATATTGTTTTTATATGAGTTGTAGACATATACATGTGAAGAGTTGGTTGTATTTCCATTGTTGCATTCTTTTTGGTTTTAAGGTGTCCTAATGTGTATTATTATACTCACCCCTGCATGATATTTTCCTACACATGTCATGTATTATGAATACAATCAACTATTTGATAGAGTCCTAGGTGTTCCAACACAAAATAGTGCTTAGTGAGACCAGACAGACCGAGTTGTATTCATATGACTTTCTAACAGAAGTCCCGATAATTACTTTTAAGTTGAAATTTTGTTAGTATATTTTTGGTGGGCTTGTATTTGGCTCTGTTTACCTTATTTTGATTCATATCTTACTCTAGTTACAGGATTTAGATGTATGCATGAATGGTTAATTAGTTATTTTTATATTTCTAGATTTAATGGGCTTGAAGATGTGTGTGTGTGTACAGGTACATAGGATAAGGAACCCCCATGTCAATGATATGCCTTCTGGACACTATTCTCCAGCCCCTAGCCTATTGTAGGATGGCTTATAGAGTCTCATAATGGGCCCCTCTAGGATGGGTCATGACAGAGTGGTATCAGAGTATTCGGTTCTTCTTTAGGACCAGAAGTTTGTGAAATTTGTTTGGGGAAATAGTGTTAATTTCTTTGAGTTCATCTTTCAGGTCAGGGACTCCATGGTTAGTGCGGTGATTAATATATCCATACACCATTCCATTGATCACCTGATTTTCGACTCAATATACGAGAACACTAGTTTCATGGAAAAAATAGTACATGCATCATATAAGAACGGGTTTTGGTTTCCATATACTTCTTGATTCAACACTCCAGATATACTAATTGAACATGGTACATCTTGTTTGTTTTAGGATTACTTTGAGATGTATTCTAGCTAGGATTAATCATGATCATAAAGATGATCCCCTCAGTGATGATTCGTCGATATAGGGACCCGTTCTCGAGATGTTACCTTCAGGTAGGGCACTAACTATACCACCACCTGTAGAGAAACATGTGGTACCCATAGTTCTAGCAGATAAGGTGTGCAATATGAGTTCACTTCACGAGTTTTTGTGAAAGAGACCAATCATATTTCTATGTGATCCTGACCCATGAGTGGTAGATGAATGACTTGAGGTGGTGACCCGAGTTTTTTATCTAGTCAGGACACCAACAGATCAGATGGTGGTCCTCACGGCGAGCATTCTTTATGGATCAGCAGGGTGATGGTGGGGTTTGGTTACCCAGTCATACAATAGTGTGACTCTTTCATGGAAATAGTTTGATATACTTTTCAAATAGAAGTTATAATGAGCTATGCTAAGTGTTGTATATATCCAGGAGCTTTTACAGCTCCAGAAGGGTAACATGATAGTAGCTGAGTATTCATCGAGGTTTACCAACCTCTCTAGGCACTCGATGGATATGGTTTGATATATGTTCTTCAAGGCTTGGAACTTTGAGTGATGTCTGCATAGATACATCTGAGCTAGTGTTATTCCTATATGCATTCCTATATATGCTGGGGTGCTAGAGAAATCTTTGGTGGTTGAGAGTTTCTTGGCTGAGTAGATATAACTAGTGGTTGTCAGAGGTGGGAATATAAGATAAGAGACCTCAAAAGTCAGGAGATAATGCCGGTATTAGGGATCTAGACATTTAAGAAGTTTTTGTATGAGGTCCCAAGACAAAATATCTACATTTCATGGCTCATAGGGTGGGTCTAATCAGGCTATAGAGAGGTGGTGATACACATGTGATGGTAGGGGACATCTCGCGTGAGATTTTCTGACCCACCATATAACTAACAGAGAGACTGTGGATCGGCCAACGATTCATATAAAATGGAAGGAGCATGTAGTTTTTTAGGGTGGTGAATGTGGTAGAGGATTTGGGTGAGCAATATGAGGTGGTTGAATTTTTTGACTTTTTACCACCACCACCCCTAAGTGGTCCATGACAACCTCAAGAAGCTAGAGAACATGGGAAGGGATAGCTGTAGGAAGTCAAATATTATGACCCAGAGGCTCAAGGAATGATTCTAGGTATTATAGGTTTATTTTCTACTTTAGATGCAGTAATGATAGACATAGTTTCTAGTCATTCCTTTCTTTCCACATTCCTTGTACAAGAAACATATATTTTTGTTGAACCATTTACCCGACCCTTACGATTAGAGACTCATACTAGATAAGACTCAAGGATTAATCACTTATTCTAAAAATGTGACATGACCCTTGGAGGTGAGAGTTTTGGTTAGAATCTCATGGAAGTAGCATCAAGGGATTATGACATCATTCTTGGTATGGATTGGTTATCTTCAGTTCAATCCCAGATTGACTATTTTAGGAAATGGGTGTGGAGTTTCCACAATGATGGAACCATGTTCTCATTTTTTGGTTATAAGGATACAGAGGAAACACAATATGGACTCTTGTATATGTGGGTTCATCCGATTACTCATAATTTGACTAGCCTAACCCTTGGTGTAGTGGAAGTTATGAGTTCCCAATTTCCTACAGTGGTGGCAGAGTATGAGGACTTCTTTCCTGAGGATGTTCTAGGTTTACCTCCCCATTGAGATATAGACTTATTCATCGATCTACAACATGAGATGACACCAGTATATGTTTCAACATATCATATGGCTCTCACAGAGCTTCATAATACGAGGGTGTAGTTAGAGGACATATAGAGGAATAGATTTATTAGACCTAGTTTTTCACCCTGGGTAGCCCTAGTTTTGTTTTCTAAGAATATGAATGGAAGATTGAGGTTATGTGTGGACTAAAAATGATTGAAACCAGTGACCATGAATAAAAAGTATCCACTACCTCAGATTCATGACCTCTTTGATCATTTGAGAGGGGAATGATGGTTCTCAATGGTTGACCTCAGGTTAGGCTATCACTAGTTGCGAGTACAAGATGAGGATATATCAAATAAAACTTTTAGATGTCACTACAATCACTATGAGTACTTGGTGATTCCCTTTGGTATGAAGAACACCACAGAAGTGTTCATGAGACTCATGAACTAGATATTTCTTCCTTAGACCGATTCTTGGTAATCTTCATCGATGACATTCTTGTGTAATCATCATTCAAGGAGGAGAATGTGAGGCACTTGAGGATAGTTTTATACATACTCTGAGAGAACTAGATTTACAGAAATCTCTCAAAGTTCCATTTCTGGATTCAGGTTGTCCACATTCTAGGACACATTATCTCAACAGATGTTTTAGTAGTGGAACCATCCAAGGTCAAGGCAGTGTTAGGTTGGGAGCCACCTAAAAGTGTGATAGAGGTGAGTAGCTTCCTTGGATTGGTAGGATATTACCAGAGATTCATACATTATTTCTCTATTATATCAACACCCATGAAATCTTTGCCTATGTTTCATTCTAGTTGATACCACATGAGAAGAACTACGTGAACCATAATCTTGATCTTGCAACGACAGTCTTCTCTTTGAAGATGTGGCAACACAACCTGATGGGAGAGAAATTTATCATCTACTATGATCAAAAGAGTCTCAAGTATATATTATCTCTTAAGGATCTTAACTTGAGACGAAGGAAATGGATAGAATTATTTTAGGCTTATGACTTTGAAATTATCTATACTCCTAGGAAGGGGAATGTGGTAGCATATGCTCTAAGAAATATATCTTATTCACAATTGCTAAATGACATGTTAGAGTATTTGAACTCGTTGAAGTTTTCCTTTATGGATGGAGATGGAGGAGCTTAACTACCATCGAAGGTTGTTACCCCTCCACTCATACAGTGATTTAGCGAGGCAAAAATTTGGGATAAATATTGTGATACCCTATATACTCATATATCAACTATACATGCTTATGATGAATTTTATAAAGGTAAGGAGCACGCCATTCTTTTTAGAGGACACACAATGAAACCAGTGATGTTGCAGGAGGGGATTCTAAGATAGTTTTATATGTCTCCTTTGGAGGTACATCCAAGTATGTAAAAAATTTACCAAGACCTTAAATGTTAGTTTTGGTGGCCAGGGATGAAGAAAGTAGTCACAACGTTTCTCACTTGATACCTTACTTGTCTGTAAGTGAAGGTTGAGCACCAAGTTCCAGTGGGTTTAGCTCAACCCATTTAAATGCTATAATGGAAGTGGGATAAGATATATATAGAATTTGTGATGGGATTACCATGTATTTATAGAGAACACGATACCATTTGGGTGATTGTAGACCAGCTCACCAAGTCGAACCACTTCCTAGCAATACGAGAGTAGAGTTCGGTAGAGAGAATGAGATGCCTATATGTTCAAAAGATAGTCTGACTCCATGTAGTTACATCGAAAAATGTTACTGATTATGATGCTAGATTTAATCCCAGTTATAGAAGGGATTACATGAGATTTTTGGTACCCAGTTACGCATGAGCATAGAATTCCACCCCAAAATTGATAACCATATTGAGCAGACCATTCAGGTTCTGGAGGACATTCTAGGAGCTTTCATGTTGTACTTTGGTCATAATTGGGAGGATCACATACCAATGGTGAAATTTTCATGCAAAAAAACTGTCATTCCACCATCATTATGACACCATTTGAGGCCTTGTATGGGTGACCATATTGGTCACCACTTTGCTGGACTGACAAAGGGGAGTCAGCACTCATGGGCTTAGAGTTGGTACAAGCTACAAATAGAGAAGGCGAAGATCATCTAGGTGTGGATAAAGACTGCATAGAGTTATCATACATCTTATTCTGATATGTAACAAATACCATTGGAGTTCGAGGAAGTATACCATGTGTTCCTATGGGTTTCAACTTGATATGTATTATGAATATTTGGCCAAGGCAGTAAGCTATCTTAGAAGTTCATCGACCCTTTCCAAATATTTTCTAGAGTTGGTGAGGTGAAATACCACTTAGATCTACCTCCATAGTTATAATGGGTACACGAAATCTTCCACTTGTCACAACCGAGGAGGTACGTGAATGAACCATAACACATTATTGATTGGGGAGAGATAGACATCAAGGTTGGAGCATCCATTGATAAGTACCTAGTGGAGATCAAGGATAGGTAATAGAGGATCCTTTTTAGGTGACCAATTCCTTTAGTGTGTGTCTGGTGGAAGCATGGGAATCATCAAGAGAGCACTTGAGAGTGGGAGGATCATATTCGTGCTCAGTACCCACATCTTTTTGAATAACCCTTGTATTTGATTTTCAAGGAAATAAATCCCCAAGGTGGGGAGAATGTAATTTCTCATATATTTTTTAAATTATTTTTTGATATTATATGGATTATTTTTTAGGCAAGGCGCTAAGATGACTTGTGATTCTGTGGCCTGGTGTGACCGAAATAAATTTTTGAAATATATTAAATATATTAAATAGTACGAACACACCGTTTTTCTAAAAATGAAGAATAAATTATAAACAGGTGCCTGGATCAGAATTATAAGGGAACTATTGAGTTCAGAATACATGTTTTACCCTAGATGCGACTTAACATTAGTCGGCATAGGTTGTTTGTGGAAAATTCATCACATGCTCAAAAATGAATAAAATAATTAAATAAAATTGTTTTATTTCATTTCCGTTGATACAATTTATAATAATATTTAAATATATTGTTATGTCAAAATTATAGGGTTAGCCACATAACCCTAGAGACAATAGAGAACCATTGAATAGAGATTTAGAGAATCCTCTCAGGCAAATGATGATGAGATCATGGATCGATGATCAACATGCATTAATTTTGAAGGATCTCACCAATGAATGTGACACGACTCCATTCTTCATCATTGATCAATCCAAATAAAGTTAGGTTATGTGTTTTGATTCCCCCCCCCATTCTTGATTTCTATGATGAATGTGTAGCAATCAATGAATAGATAGATTCACGGTTTGATTGTTATGTAGGATGGGTTTATTTTATAGGTTTTATGGGAGATTTATCATTTTATTTTGATTATATGATTTTTATTCTAATGGTTATGGATCTAGATTGACAAAAACATTGATCAAGGATTGTTCCTCTAATTTGTTCTTCTACTTCCCCCCCATTCATCATTCATCATGGGCGTTATTCATTTGGCCCATAACTCGACTTATTTTGATTGATCAATTGTTGAACACTCGTTTCTTGGTGAAACGATATGATATTGTGGATCTGGGATTGACATGGCATGATAGAGGTGTGATGACAGAAATAGAGTGATTTAGAAAATGGTGGATCCCGAATTCAAGTTCATTGGAATTCTTTGGCATACAGAGATGGACGACAATTTCATGTGTTTTTTGAGTAGATCTGGTGACAAAACATGTTTTTCAAAAAATTAAAGGCCTATAAAATCTTGGATATTTTATTTTAGGGAGAAAAGATCATCCTACAAAACGCCGACATTGAAAGATGTGGGAGGGAGAAGTTCCTACGATTCCAAAAAAATTGCGAATCAAACGTAGTGTAATTAAGGATTACACGATGTGTGAGACCCTATGAGTGGCAGCTTGGGTTCTTGGAGAAAGTTAATTACCACATGGAATGGGGCTCTACCTAAACGGCGTGTGCTCCCTCCTTGGTTACTCAACATGTACTTTGGGAAGTACACATACATGGGTGAATTACACTGATTTCCTACATAATGTTTACTCCCTTACACAGACATGAGTTGGACCAAGTACATGGGCTAATCCATGTACAAGAATACACACAAAAGTACACTGGCTAAGCCATGTAATAACACATGGGTAGAGTACATGGGATGCCTACATGAGATGTACTAATACAAAAACATGTCCTGATGACATGATCCATTTACAGGGTAGTACCCAAGGTCAAGGGACATAGTGTATACCCCTAGTACATTCTGTGTAATCTTTGATACATGGATTGGATATCATGTACTTCATATACTGGACAAGTTTTATTAGGATTCATTCCCCTTATCCTTTCCCCTATGGTTTGTATGAAATCATTTCCTACTCCTAGGAATGTGATCCCTTCATTATAACTCCCTAGATAGATTCATTGGAATCCCCCCGAGAGGCTTAGAGTGATATCCTCTATTCATATTCATTCCCTAGGTGGATTTCTTGGTATTGACGTGACTAACTCTACGTGGGAGAAGATACTCTACTTAGTGGGTTAATCCAGATTGAGTTGTTGGAATCACCCCATAGATCTAAAAGTGATCCTCATCTATGTACCATTTTCTCTTCAGACTATTAGCATGTTCTTTCTAATGACGAGACCCGACGAGAAATAATCCTTGGACAGATGTCATCAGTGGTATCAGACCTGGGAGTGTGTTCTCCTGGATGAGCGCCTTGTGAAATCTTCAAGTTGTAATCTTAGGGAATGTATACTATGGTTGTGGATTACATATAAACTATATGTATTTGTTGAGTATACCTAGATATTCTTATTATATTCACCATGGAAATATACCTATGTAGAGCTAGATGTATTTCCTTTGATGTATAATTTGTGGTTTTGGGGTGTCCTGATGAGTATTTTTATACTCACCCCTATATGGGATTTTCCCGCATGTGTCATGTCTTTTGAAAATGATAGACCTTTTGATAGAGTCCTAAGCGGACCAAGACCAGACGGTTCTTAGTGAGTCCGGACAGACTAAGGTATGTTTTTGTGACATTCCAAGAGCAATCCTAGTACATACTTTTAGGTTGGACTTCTATTACAAATTATAATTGGTGGGCTTGTATTTGGAACTGTTTACCTTCTTTTACTTTATATTATACTCTGGTTAGAATATTTAGATGTATGGATGCATATCTATTCATTTTTTTACGTTTCAACATTGTATGGGCTTGGAGATGTGTGTGTGTATAGTTACTTAGGCTAAGTCCTCCCATGTCAGTGATATGCCTTCTCGGTGCTAGTCTCCATCCCCTGACCTATTGGAGGTGGGCTTGGGGAGTCACAACATGGCCCCCTTTGGGACGGTTCATGAAATACATTTATATATTTATACATATTTACAAGTAATTGTGTATTTATATTTAAAATTTTATATGTTATTTATAAATATTTAATATAAATATATTTATATACTAGATTTTATTATAATGATATATCTATAAAAGTACATTTATATATTATGTCTATACAGAATATTGATACATGTACACATACCCATATATTTACACAGAGGGATACACATTTTTATTTCTCACACACACACATTTACATTTATATAAATGTATATTTAATTAAATATATTAGAATGTGCATTTAAATATTTATTTATTTATTGACACACATATGATTATATATAAACATTACTTGTATAGGTATACAAGTAAATATTAATGCATCTCAATAAGGTAAATACAATTGATAGTATTTTAGTTTAAATGAAATAAATATAAAATGTTTGTTTTCATATTGTTTATATATTTAAAAATACAATTTTATTTAAATACATATTTGTATAATTTATTTCTTATAATTAAATATATGAAAATATGTATATATTTAATTAGAACTAAAACTAAATTTTAAAAAATGATAAAATTTAAAAACAATAAAACTATATTAATGTAGTCCTTAGGAATAAATTTAGTCTACACTAAAAAACAACTAGAAGACTCACTAAAATGAAGTTAAGATACAATCGAATATTAAAAAAGTAGGGTATCCCCAAAAAAAACTCGATTTTGGAGTATTTCAAGGCCTTTATGACCAGGAAAAATGGAAATAGGGGTACCCTTAAAAGAAATTATTTTTTGGTATCTTGGATACCATTAAATCCATGAACTAATACATTAAACCCTTTGGTAATTGGGTAAGGATATGTAGGGTGTCATCAAAGGGCATCAACTAAACTCCTTCAAATAATGTTCCTTATTTATTTTATGCTTTATTCACATATTTGTTTAATTACTGTTATAATTAATCATTTATTCTTTTTTAATCTTATTATAAATATAGTTAATTTTATGCTTCCTCTCTTATATATTTATATTTAGCAAACATTTTTCTCTTTTGTTAAATCTACTAATTTATAAAAAATGTTTTTTCCTTTATGTTTTTTACAATTTTGTTTTTAAAAGGAAATTCCACCCCATTTCTATTTATCATACTCTGAACTACATTTTAGTATCAAGGGGTGAATCTTAAATTGAAAAATTTTATGTTTTTTACTTATTTTTATTTTTCAAATTATTCAAAGCTAAATTTGTTTTGAAAATATTTTATCTGGTTTTCAAGAAACATTTTTAAAATGGTATATACTTATTAAACCCATGTTTATCTCGAAGGGAAATCTATGGTTTGTGCAACTTATTTTATTTATTCCAACAATAGTTATTTGAAGACTCATATATCAACCTCTTTTATAAGTACTGAATATCTTGTATGTAAAATATTCATGCATAGTCATACTCCTATTGGTAAAAAAATAAAAATAGACACTTGATGATATTTCTTCTTTTGAATTATCTAGTAAACCTATCAACACAATACATTTTAGTTTAAACCAAAATAAATTTGTTATTTTTATAAACAAAAAATGCTCATGAAAATTTTAAACTATTAGAAGTCACTCTTTAAGGAATAAAAAAAGTTAAAGATACTAGACCTACTATATATATAAAATACATTGAAAGTTTTAGTATGCATCTAATTTAATTTATTATTGATATGTATACATGTTTTAATAAAATATGAAATGTTAAATTTTTTTGGTGATATTATTTATAAAAAATAAATTTTCAATAAAATAATTTTGGTTTTAACAAGAAGTTGGGACCTGAATTGATGACGATCTAACAAGAAAGATATAAAATGAACATTCCAGTTGAGGATATTATCCCATAACTCGTGATATATGCAATAAATATGAAATAAAAAACCATTAAAGAGGCTAAATATTTCTAGGAGGATAAATATTAAATTTCATTCAAGGATATTAATGGCGATTCATCAAGAAGTGACATAAAAATAGACCATCTTACCATGAATATGAGTATATTCTTGAAAAATAAAAGTTCCAACTACCGAACTAAAAAAGGTGAATCAAGAATTGGAAGTTACATTCCACATCTTCAAAATGAAGTTTAATATTAATCTATTTTTTCCCTTGAATAATAAAAAAATCCAAGGACATGAAATAATGTATGAAAGTTCACAATTTCATCACATAGAGTGATAATCATGACTCTCTTTCTTCATTCGAATTAAGAGATAAAAGTGAAAAGTTCATTATGGATGGATGTAATAGACATTGATATTTATTTATTTTTGAATTATACCATTTTTAATAGGTTTAATAGGTAAACTTTACATGAACCTAATTTATAGAGGTATACGGTCGAGTACATGACCCCAATCCCAAATGACCCGACTAGACTAGAACGATCCCAACCCAGTGTTTTATTCATTAATGGAATCTAGATCCCAATATCACATGGATTATTTAATAGAATTTCCCCATGATTATCTGCACGATTCCTGGTATTTATGGCGGTTTCCATACCCTCTCTTAATTCTTAATCCAGCTAGCCCAACTTTTATAGGCTGCAACGTACTCTGATTCATCTTCTAGGGCATAATCTTGTCTGATCTGACCTAACTTCTTCATGAAAAAAGGTCATATAGACCTAAATCCCATGTTCCAAAGTACCAAGGTTGACTAGAGGTCCTATATTCTGATTTCCAATGGTGGCTTGAAATCCATATGACATAAAGGCTAAAACTTAGTAGACAGTAGGCCCAAATCAATTGAATAGTTATGAATCTATAGTAAATGATCTAGTATCTTCTCCAGTAATAATTAAAATTCTAAAAAATTCTCCCCTATATGGTTTTGAACTTGGTAAATTTGGATATAGTATTATGGGTTTTACCACCCAGGAGCAAACCCAATTGTTTCCTTATAAACAATTTTGAGGTATATGATGAAGTTAATTAAAATAATTCCACTTCTTCCGCTTTTTCTTCAATTTATTAAGCCTATTTTCTAATCCATGAATTTTTCATTTATGATAGATATTGAAATATAAAAATTTAATGGCTAAATTACTTCAAAGTTAGTGATTTTTAAAATAAGTAAAATCTATTTTTTTAAATATCAACTTTTAAATGAAAAATATGTTTTGGTTTCAATAATTAAAAGAACAAAAAAATGTTAAGAATTTGAAATCTCAAATTAAAGATCCTAAAATATCAATTTCTAAATTCATCCAAGTTGATAAAACTCTAAATATGATTTTTGGTTCCAAATTTTATATTAAAATAAATTTTTGAATTGGTTTTTCTAAAAAATACAGTCTTTCAAAAAATTCTAACAAAATAATTTTTTAATGTGATATTCCCAAAATATTTTTTTAATAATTTTATGAAATTTCAGTATCTCATATATGAATGAAATTGAACAAATTCTAGATATGCTCGACCAAAAGGCATACATCTATGATCTCACATTTCTAATAGAAAAACCATTTTTAAACAAGTTTGTATTCCAATGTATTTATTAGGTAACTGAAGTGGACCCAAAATATGGACCCCAAAATCATCAGTATCTTTATATTTTTAAGGAAAAGTGTCTCGTTAATAAAACCTGATAAACTATATGGTATATGGATAATGGGTTTTTGAGGAATATATTTGGGGATCCTTCTAAATTCAATCATCTTGGAATATCGATGAAGGGATTGTCACATTTTGAGCGGAATCAAAAAGTATAATCATCATTACGAATACGATCAGTTTCCCTAACACTACATTAATTAAAAAAATTTTATTTGTAAAAATATTGAATCCAAATTCACTATGTATTATCCACTTATGTGATATGAGTTATTGAATTACTTTTGAAAATTATTTTTATAATTTTTATAATTCTAATGTAAAACTTTTATTTACTACATCTCATTTTAAAAAAAATTATTTTTTAAATTTAAAATATATTTCACTAAAAAAATTTATGTGTTAAGTGAACAAGATTGTGATGCACGCATGGTAGAGGTAGGAGGTGACATAGGTATGATGCAGGTAGGATGATGCATACATGATGTTGGACTGGGCCTTAGGGCCATGTTAATGGGCCACTTGTCCTTGGGCCTATGAGATATATAATGGGTCTCCCTCTACCCAGATATAAAGTGGATTTTGCTTTAAAAATGAAGAGGTTTCATCCCATTTTTTTTAAATGTTAGCGATTCTTGGTTTTTGTAAAGACCCGTAAAATTCAAGGATTTTTTTTCTTAATTTTCTTTGGGATTTTACAAGAACGCGGTTTCTGACGGCACTTGATTACGAGGCCCGGTGTTCCTAGAATTTCTATCCAAAGTTTAGCTCGGGTACGTTCAGTGAATGAATGAGCGGGAATTCCTAACTTTTGAACCAGTGCTCGGAATAGAATTCCAAGGGCACCGATGGATCCGCAGCGCCGGTAATTGCATAGGAACACCTATTTTGGAGTTGCGTTTACTCGAGAGAAGTTCTTAAAATTTTGTGGAAGGTAAAATAAAGCTTGAGCATCAATTTTTTTTCACTAAGTGGTTTAAAGCTTTGGGTGGAAGTTGGGGGAAACCACCCAACTTCCTATGGGAGGTTATGAGTGTGGTGGGGCCCACACGAACCCCACCCCTTCACCTTCCCTAACCTTCCATAACCCCTATTTTATTAAGGCAAGTTGAGTTAATTAATTGAGGGATTTAATTAAACTTTTGTAATTAAAATGCTTAGGTTATGTTAATAAAATAAGTGTTGAACTTATTTTATTTTGTTGAATTTTGGTTGTGGGAGTCTTTGGGAGAAAAGCTAAGGAGCTTGAGGAACTTCTTCATCCTAGACGAAGAACGTGAAGAACGCCGGTTTCCTCGGAGATCGACGACACGACGCTGTCCCCGCGACGTGACTTTCTCTTTCTACGATGTTTTCTTCTACGACGATTCTTTTCTTCCATGATGATCCTCTTCTTCCATGATGGTTAATTCTATGACAAAATCTCATTTGATGACAACGTTGAGGTAGGGGTTTATCTTTGTTTTTGTTCGTGATTACTACCTTGGACGTTCTTCGTGAATCATGAAGAATTGCTATCGATTAACAGGAGGGGATCGGACCGCACAAACACGGCCGACCCTCCTCCATTTTCTATGTTGTTGTTACTTTTGTGGATTAAAATGGGAATGGAGCAGTGCCGTCGCACCGCGCGAGATCATGCGACAAGGAATGCACAGCGCCGTCACGTTGTGCTGTGAAATCAAACAAGGTCGCGGCGCCGTCGCGCCACGTCGGAGAACCCCGAAGGAACCATGGCTGGAGCGGGGCCACGGAGAAGGGGCGCGGGGCCACGGCGAAGGGGCGCGGCGCCATCGCATCGCGCCGGACAGACCAAGGCTGCGGCTTAAGCCACGACGGAGCAGGGACCGGTGGTCGGAAATGGGCCGCCGGTGCCGGAGCAGGGGGGACCGGCCTTGCCGGTCCCGTGGCGGCAGAATCCAGTCAGCCGGAGCGGGGCGACCGGATAGGGGAAGAGCCGGGGGTTCAAAACCCCCGGCTGACCGGACGTGAGCGGCCCCATTATGGGGTCGCAGTTACAACAAGCGGGGGGCAGCGCATCCTCCTCCCCCCCCCCCCCCCCCCCCCCCCGGCATCCCGAACGACTCGGCCGTTCGGCCGATCCACCTGGCGCCAGCATGCCGGGCCGGCTGCCCAGGTCGGGCCACACCCAAGCGGGCTGGACCCAGACCCGGGTCGGGTCGATTCGGTTCGGGCCGACCCAGGGGGTCTCGGGTCGGGTCGGTCCGGGCTTGAAACCCCCACTTTCAGACCTCTCATGGTGTTTTGCCCATAACTTGGCCTACAGACCTCCGATAGACGCACCATCAGTTGCGTAACTATCCTTGGAACAAGATAGTCGTTTTGGTATATTACACTCAAGGTTTAGGAGAACTTTGGGTTTGGCCGGGTTGGTTCGTACACGAAACCAACCAGGCCCTCTGAGAGGAAACACTTATATCTTGAGCTCCGGACGTCCGATTGACGTGCTGTCAACTTTGTTGTTTCCTCTTAGTGAGACGGACCTTTTGGCTTACTCCTCTTGAGTTTTGGACACAGTTGGAGTATGGTCGGGTTGGTTTGACTTAAAAACCAACCGGGCCCCTGGGATGAAAAAGCCAATAACTCTCAGACCGGGCGTCCAATTGACGTGCCGTCTGTCGCGTTGAGTTCCTGTTGACGATACGGAACTTTTGGATACATCAACTCTAGACTTTTTTTTAGTTGATGTATCAGCCCTCGGCTCGTGGAGTGGACCCTCCTCGGACGAGCTTGCTTTGTGCGGGAACCCTAGAGCTGGTTACGACTGTGACGATGAAGACAACTGTACAGAAATCCTCCGTGGATTCGACGGTGATGACTACAGCACTCAAATATCCTTTGTGGATCTGTGCTACCGATCCTGTGTGGGTCCGATCTTGTGTGGGTTAGCGCTCAGTGGTCCTGTGTGGGCCAGCGCCTACAGATCCTGTGTGGGTCCGATCCTGTGTGGGTCATTGCGGGGGTTAGTTACCTATCGATACTTTATGGGTTATTGTGGGGGTTAGTTACCTATCGATCCTTTGTGGGTCATTTTGGGGGTTAGTACCTATCGATCCTTTGTGGGTCCGATGGCTTAGATGAATCAGTGGGTACGTCTGATCATCTCTATCGTCTTATGAAGAAGTATACCTGCGTGAGTTGAATCTTGTTTTGCTTTCCTATGTGGATTGTGTTGTGCTATCCTGTGAGGATTACGTTATGCTTACTGTGTGGATTTGGTTGTGTTTTACTATGTGGTCTGGGTTGTACTTGAGCTCGGATGTTGGAGCCGAACGAGAATTTGCGACTTAGGTATATGTATGGGCATATACCTAAGTAGTGTCGGATGTTACTTCGTGATTGTATCTTTCCTTTGTGGATTATCCTTTGTGGATTCTGGGAGACCTTCAGGGGTCTTGGGGTCCCTACTGAGTAGCTTATACTCACCCCTGCACGGGATATTCCCGCACTACATTGTGTTGTTTGCAGATGAAGGACAACGCTGATCGTGGTTGAGGCTTGCGGAGCAGGACGGTACCTAGAGGTGGACCACTAGGCGGGACGTACTCGGAGCAGATGGCTGGACCCGAGGAGCTGTGGAGGCTATATGTACCCACCCTTCATGTGGGACTTCCAGTGGACAGCTCGAGGCTGCGAATTTACTTTTCAGTTGCTGTTTTCCTTTTCTAGTTGTACTTTACTTTCAGTTTGGGTTTTTATTCTGGCCCACTTAGTTTTCCGCACTTACTGTTGTACCCAGTTTTTACTTAGTATTTACTTCTACTTGCTTGCTCTATGGTGACTATTTACTTTACAAAGGCAATGTCTTCCCTTTTTACCGAAAATTACACCTTGGTGCTAGTCGCTAGCCCCTGGCCTTTGGAAGGAAGGCTTGGGGTAGTCACGACATGGGTCCCGAGGACGGGTCGTGACAAATTGGTATCAGAGGAGTTCGGTTCTACCATAGAACCTTGGACTATGATCTTTCTTCTATGTGAAGCAATAGTGTTAAGCATATTGAGTGTGGTTATCAGTCCAGGGAGTCCAGTGTTGGTGTGGTGGCCGACGTATCCGTATACTAGGACCCTGACTTCTGATTTCCAACTTAATCCATGAAAACATTGATTGCATGTGTGTTTCAAGTTTTCTTTGTGATTACTTTATGTCATCTCACCAGGTATACTGTTTGACCGTGGCACACCTATTTCTTTTCAGGATGGACCCACGACGACAACCAGCTAGGGTTCCAAGAGTTGTGCGTGATGATAGTCCACCAAGCGACGAGGCCTCGATACATGGCCCTTTGACAACGGAGGCACCGACGATACCTCTACCCGTCAAGACACCGATGCTACTAGCCCCAGCCGCTGACGATGCACGTCACCTTAGTGCACTGCACGAGTTTCAGCATCAACGACCACCCAGGTTCCACGGGGAGATGGACCCTCAGGCAGTCGAGGATTGGTCAGAGGCAGTTATACGGGTTTTCAGGTTAGTGAGGACACTAGTAGACATCATGGTGATCCTCGCAGCAAGCCTACTGCACGCGGAAGCAGGCAGATGGTGGAGCTTGATGCTCCAGGTGCACGATGAGGCATCTCTCCTCTGGATGGACTTTGAGAGCCTCTTCCACTCAGAGTTCACCCCAGCCACCCTCCGTGCGGTGCGTATCCAGGAGCTTCTACAGCTGCGGCATGGCAGCTTGACGGTCGCCCAGTACTCGGTGAGATTTACCGATATCTCGCGCTACTCGACAGACATGGTACGGGACCCATTATTCTGGGGCTGGACCTTCGAGCAGGGATTGAGGCAGGAGATCAGGGCATCGCTGATCTCCCTCAGTATTCCGACTCAGGCAGGGGTACTGGAGAGAGCCCTTCTGATCGAGAGCTTCCTTGCTGAGCCTACATCAGTAGAGAGACCTACCGCAGGGCGGCATGTAGCAGAGTATTCTGCAACAGGCAATCGACGGATGACTCATGGGTCCAGGCAGACTAGACCCTCAGGCAGATGACCTCAGGACACTGGCTCAGTGGTGCGGGGCACACAGTGCAGAGCCAGTCTTTCGAGAGGCAGATAGTGCTACACTTATGGTGGGCAGGGCCACATGGCTGGTGACTGCCCAACCCACCGTGCAGAGGAGTAGCAGACGGTTGAGGGACCACCCAAGCAGAGGCAGAGGGTCGACCGTGGCGGTCTGTAGAGAGCAGGAAGATGAGGCAGAGGAGCTGGCCGAGCAGCAGGTGGTGGGCGACACTTTGAGGCTCTACCACCACCACCACCAGGAGGTCCACCCCGACCACAGGGAGCTGGCAGGCATAGACAGACAAAACTTCAGGCAGTGGAGGCCTATGACCACGGTGCACTCAAGATGATTCGAGGTACTATATGTGTCTATTCCACCCTTGCTACAGTTCTTATAGACACAGGAGTGAGTCATTCTTTCATAGCCACTGCCCTTGTTCAGAGCTCGGAGATTCCGATAGAGCCTTTGGCTCGATCCTTACGGCTAGAGACTCCTATGGGAGTAGACTCAATGATTACGCACTGGTGCCGGCAGTGTGAGTTTACTCTAGGAGGCGAGAGCTTCGGATGGGATCTTCTTGTAGCGGCGTCGAGTCCTTACGATGTAATCTTGGGCATGTATTGGTTATGTATAGTCCATGCTCAGATCAAATGTATTAGGTGCAAGGTGTGATGTGTACGCACCGACGGGAGCAGGTTCACCTTCACTGGTGAGAAGGGAGCCTTCACAGCACAGGATGGACTCTCGCAGAGGAGAGGACATCTCATCACTCATCAGTTGGCTAGCCTCATCCTAGGAGAAGTTGACGCGTGGAGTCCTGGTTTTCTTGCAGTGGTGGATCAGTATGCGGATGTTTTTATCGACGAAGTTCCAGGATTACCTCCTCGCAGAGCGGTAGACTTTTATATTGACCTGTACCCTGGGATAGCCCCGATATCCACTCCAGCGTATCGGATGGCCCCTGCTGAGCTTCGAGAGCTACGGGTATAGTTGGAGGACTTGCAAGGCAAGGGATTCATCTGACCCAGTGTTTCACCCTGGGCCTCCCCGATATTGTTCGCCAAGAAGGCGGACGAGAGCTTGCGACTTTGTGTCGACTATCGTCGCCTGAACTAGGTGACAGTGAGGAACAAGTATCCACTATCGAGGATTGATGATCTCTTCGATCATCTCAAGGGAGCACGGTGGTTCTCGATGATAGAACTCAGTTCAGGCTATCATCAGCTCAGAGTTCGGGACGAGGACGTGCAGAAGACGGCCTTCAGGTGCCGGTATGGCCACTATGAGTTCTTGGTTATGCCATTTGGTGTAACCAATGCTCCAGCAGTGTTCATGGACCTCATGAATAGGATCTTTCATCCATACCTCGATCGATTTGTCGTGGTCTTCATCGACGACATTTTGATTTACTCAACGACTGAGGTGGAGCATGCCTAACACTTGCGAGTTATACTGGACACACTCTGAGAGCACCAGCTTTATGGTAAGCTCTCTAAGTGTTAGTTCTGGATACACGAGGTCCACTTCTTGGGACGCATCATCTCTAAGGAGGGATTTGCGGTGGATCCTGCGAAGATCGAGGCAATGCTAGCTTGGAGCCACCCAGGAGCATGACGGAGGTGCGAAGTTTTATGGGATTAGTTGGGTACTATCAGAGATTTGTGCCAGACTTCTCCAGAGTTGCGGCACCACTCTCAGATTTGAAGAAGAAGGGGAAACCCTTTTTTTGGTCAGATAGATGTCAGCAGAGCTTCCAGGAGCTGAGACAGAGATTGACCAGCGCACCTATCTTGAGGCTACTAGAGGAGGGAGTTGGGTACGTAGTTTACTGCGATGCATCAGGGACCGGACTTGGATGTGTCCTGATGTAGGAGCGGGCCATGATCGCCTATGGATCACGACAATTGAGGCAGTATGAGCAGAACTACACTACCCATGACCTGGAGTTAGCAGCAGTGGTCTTTGCTCTGAAGATGTGGCGACACTATCTGATGGGTGAGTGCTTTACAGTCTATTCTGAACATCAGAGTCTCAGGTACATCTTCTTGCAGAAGGACCTGAACCTGAGATAGCGGCGATGGCTTGAGTTACTCCAGGACTATGACTTTGAGATAGTCTATACTCCTGGGAAGGGAAACGTAGTAGCCGATGCCCTCAGCAGGAGGACGGGTATTCAGCTACTTGGGGAGGCAACAGAGAAGCTAGCCGCTTTGCAGATATCCTTCATGGATAGAGATGGAGCAGCCTTCCTTCTGTCACTCACAGTCACTCCTCCACTACTGCAGTGGGTCAGAGAGGCATAGTGTGGGGACGCCGACTGTGAGACTCAGTGTGTGCAGATATCCTCAGGACAGGCACCTGATGGTTTCTCTGTAGGAAGAGAGCACGACGTCCTATTCAGGGGACGTACCTTGGTACCAATTGATTTACCAGAGGAGGTGATGAGAGAGTTTCACACTTCCCCTTTGGCGATACATCCTGGAGTGGCGAAGATGTACCCGGATCTCCGATGACAGCACTAGTGGCCGGGCATGAAGAAGGTTGTGGCAGAGTTTGTTTCTCAATGTCTCACCTGCCAGCAGGTGAAGGCAGAGCACCAGGTACCAGCAGGCTTGGTACAACCCTTGGAGGTCCTGGAGTGGAAGTGGGACGGCATATCTATGGACTTCGTGACTGGAATTCCATGCACTTCCAGAGGTCATGACTCCATTTGGGTGATTTTCGACCGACTCACCAAGTCGGCACACTTCTTACCCATCAGAGAGAAGGGCTCAGTGGAGATCTTGGGACGTCTCTACGTTCAGGAGATCGTACGGCTTCATGGTGTGCCATCATATATTGTCTCTGATCGAGATGCTCACTTTACTTCTCGGATTTGGAAGGGGTTGCTAGAGGCATTCGGGACGCAACTACATCTGAGCACCACCTTTCACCCTCAGACAGATGGTCAGACGAAGAGGACCATTAAGACTCTTGAGGACATGCTCCGCGCATGTGTCCTTAACTTTGGTCACAACTGGGAGGACCACCTACCCTTGGTGGAGTTCGCGTACAACAACAACTACCACTCCACCATCAGGATGGCACCATATGAGGCATTGTACGGCCGACCTTGCCGGTCACCTCTATGCTGGACAGACCCTGGGGAGTCAGCACTTGTGGGACCAGAGATGGTCTAGGCCACGAAAGAGAAGGTCCAGGTCATCCAGGAGAGGATGAGGATAGCTCAAATCCTGTAGAAGTCTTATGCTGACAGGAGGCGGGGGCCACTAGAGTTCGAGGATGGCAACCACGTCTTCTTGCGGGTCTCACCTCAACGTGGATTACGAAGATTTGGCCGAGGCAGAAAGTTATCTCTGCGCTTCATCGGACCATTCCAGGTTCTCAGCAGGATTGGTGAGGTGGCTTATCTCCTGGCTCTACCACCTCAGTTGCACCGGGTGCACGATGACTTCCACGTATCCCAGCTGAGGAGATACGTGCACGACCCAATGCATATCATTGACCATGGGGAGCTAGACGTTGATGATGGGGATACTTTTGTGAAGGTCCCAGTAGAGATCGAGTATCGACAAAAGCAGGTCCTATGTGGACGGTTGATTCCTCTTGTGCGCATCAGATGGCAGCACGAGAACCTCCAGGAGAACACTTGGGAGTGAGAGGCTCAGATGTGTGCACAATACCCACATTTGTTTCCCTAGTTTTTGATGTATCTTTATGGGAAGATAAAGCCCTGAGGTGGGAGTAATGTAAAGACCCGTAAAATTCAAGGAATTTTTTTTTCTTAATTTTCTTTGGGATTTTACAAGAACGCGGTTTCTGACGACACTTAATTTCGAGGCCCAGTGTGCCCGAAATTTCTATCCGAAGTTTAGCTCGGGTACGTTCAGTGAACGAATGAGCGGGAATTACTAACTTTTGAACCGGTGCTCGGAATCAAATTTCGAGGGCACCAATGGATCCAAAGCGCCGGTAATTACATAGGAACACCTATTCCGGAGTTGTGTTTACTTGAGAGAAGTTGTTAAAACTTTGTGGAAGGTAAAATAAAGTTTGAGCATCAATTTTTTTCACTAAGTGGTTTAAAGATTTGGGTGGAAGTTGGGGGAAACCACCCAACTTCCCATGGGAGGTTATGAGGGTGGTGGGGCCCACACGAACCCCACCCCATCACCTTCCCTAACCTTCTATAACCCCTCTTTTATTAAGTCAAGTTGAGTTAATTAATTGAGGGATTTAATTCAACTTTTGTAATTCAAAATGCTTAGGTTATGTTAATAAAATAAGTGTTGAACTTATTTTATTTTGTTGGAATTATGGTTGTGGGAGTCTTTGGGAGAAAAGCTAAGGAGCTTGAGGAACTTATTCATCTTTGACGAAGAACACGAAGAACACGAAGAACGCCGGTTTTCTCGAAGATCGACGACGCGACGCCATCCCCACAACATGACTTTCTCCTTCCACGATGTTTTCTTCCGCGGCGATCCTTTTCTTCCGTGACGATCCTCTTCTTCCGCGATGGTTAATTCCACGAAGAACTCTCATTAGACGAAAACGTTGAGGTAGGGGTTTATCTTTGTTTTTTTTCATGATTACTACCTTGTTCGTTCTTCGTTAATCATGACCAATTCCTATTGATTAACGGGAGGGGGCCGAACTGCACAAACACGACTGAACCTCCTCCCATTTCTATGTTGTTGTTACTTTTGTGGATTGGAATGGGAATGGGGCACTGCGTGAGATCATGCAGCAAGGAATGCGTGGAGCCATCGCGCCGCGTCGGAGAACCCCGAAGGAACCGCGATTGGAGCGGGGCCACGACGAAGGGGCGCTGCGCCACTGAGCCGCGCTGGACAGACCAAGGCCGCGGCTTAAGCCGCGACGAAGTAGGGACCGGCGGACGGAAATGGGCCGCCGACATTGGAGCAGGGGGGACTAGCCTTGCCGGTCCTGTGGTGGCAGAAGCCGGCCGGCCGGAGTGGGCCGGTCAGACAGGGGAAGAGTCGGGGGTTCAAAACCCCCAGCTGACCGGATGTGAGCGGCCCCATTATGGGGCCGCGGTTACAACAAGAGGGGGGCAGCGCCCCCTCCGCATCCCGAACGGCTTGGCCGTTTGGTCGAGCCACCTGGTGCCAGCGCGCCGGGCCGGACCCAGACCCAGGTCAGGTCAACCCGGTTCGGGCCGACCCAGGGGGTCTCAGGCCGGGTCGGTCCGGGCCCGAAACCCCCACTTCCGGACCTCTCATGGCCGTTTGCCCATAACTTGGGCTACAGACCTCCTATCGACGCACCTTCAGTTGCGTAGTGATCCTTGGAACGAGATGGTAGTTTCAGTATATTACACACAAGGTTTTGGAGAACTTTGGGTTCGGCTGGGTTGGTTCGTACACAAAACCAACCGGGCCCTCGGAGCGGAAATACTTATATCTTGAGCTCCGGACGTCGGATTGACGTGTCATTGACTTTTTTGTTTCCTCTAAGTGAGACGGACCTTTTGGCTTACTCAGCTCGAGGTTTGGACACAGTTGGAGTACGGTCAGGTTGGTTTGACTTAAAAATCAACCGGGCCCCTGGGACGAAAAAGCCAATAACTCTCAAACCGGGCGTCCGATTGATGCGCCGTCTATCGCGTTAAGTTCCTGTTGAAGATATGAAACTTTTGGATACATCAACTTTGGACTTTGTGTTATTTGATGTAACAGCCCTCGGCTCGTGGAGCGGACCCTCCTCAGATGAGCTTGCTGTGTGCGGGAACCCTAGAGCTGGCTACGACTGTGATGATGAAGACAACTGTACAGAAATCCTCCGTGGATTCGACGACAACGACTACAGCACTCAGCGATCCTACGTGGATCAGTGCTACCGATCCTGTGTGGGTCAGCGCTCAGCGGTCCTGTGTGGGCCAACTCCTACAGATCCTGTGTGGGTCCGATCCTGTGTGGGTCATTGCGGGGGTTAGTTACCTATCGATCCTTTGTGGGTCATTGCGGGGGTTAGTTACCTATCGATCCTTTATGGGTCATTGCGGGGGTTAGTTCCTATCGATCCTTTGTGGGTCTGACGGCTTAGATGAATCAGTGGCTACGTCTGATCATCTCTATTGTCTTACGAAGAAGTATACCTGTGTGAGCTGAATCTTGTTTTGCTTTCCTTTGTGGATTGTGTTGTGCTATCCTATGAGGATTATGTTATGCTTCCTGTGTGGATTTGGTTGTGTTTTCCTGTGTGGACTGGGTTGTACTTGAGCTTGGATGTTGGAGCCGAACAAGAATTGGTGACTTAGGTATATGTATGGGCATATACCTAAGTAGTGTCGGATGTTACTTCGTGATTGTATCCTTCCTTTTTGGATTATCCTTTGTGGATTCTGGGAGACCTTAGGGGGTCTCGGGGTCCATACTGAGTATCTTATACTCACCCCTGCACGGGCTATGCCTGCACTACGTTGTGTTGGTTGCAGACGAAGGACAACGCTGATCGTGGTTGAGGCTTGCGGAGCAGGACGATACCTGGAGGTGGACCACTGTGCGGGACGTACTCGGAGCGGACGGCTGGACCCGAGGAGATGTGGAGGCTATTTGTACCCACCCTTCAGGTGGGACTTCCAGTGGACGGCTCGAGGCTGCGGCTTTACTTTTCAGTTGCTGTTTTCCCTTTCCAGTTGTACTTTACTTTCAGTTTGGGTTTCTATTCTGGCCCACTTACTTTTCTGCACTTACTGTTGTACCCAGTTTTTACTTAGTGTTTACTTCTGCTTGCTTGCTCTGTGGTGACTGTTTACTTTACAAAGGAAATGCCTTCCCTTTTTACCAGAAATTACGCCTTAGTGCTAGTCGCCAACCCATGGCCTATGGAAGGCGGGCTTGGGGTAGTCATGGCATGGTCCTCGATGATAGGTCGTGACAGTTTTTATCATATATGCCTTGGTCATTTCAAAACATACACTAAAATTAAGCTCAACCGTAATCTTCTAGTATGATATTTACTGAATTTTCTTTTAAATAAAATAGTATTTTTGAACCTTTCAAACTCAGTAAGAAACAAAAATCACCCTTTATTTCTAATAAGGATATTTCCTCCTCTAAAATATTATAATTGGTACATAGTCATCGATTTGGACCATCTAAAGTTGCTAATATAAGAGTTAAATATTACACCTTAAAATTTTCAATGATTATACTAGATATACATGGTTTTATTTATTGAGTATTAAAATGAGTCTTGTAAATTATTTATAAAAGTTTCCATGAAATTTGAAACTGGTGAATTCTATAAGACCCTGTCCCTTAAAAGTGACAACAACAGAGAGTTCTATAATAAAGACATTGATAAATTTTTCCCTTCCCAAGGTTACCATTATTACTTATCCACTCCTAGAAAAACACAACAAAATGGGGCTGTAAAAAGATTAAATAGGAAATATAAAGTGGATTTTTGAACTCTGTTAGATGTATGTAATCTCCATTAATTAATTTAGTCTGAGGTGATCAATACCGATTACAATATTATTAGTTATGTTCTTATAAGAACCATCTTTAGTAAGACCCCTTTTGGACATTGGAAATGAAAATTTATTAAACATAGTTATTTTTATTTTTTGGGTTAAATGTTTTATCCATAACACCAAGGATAACCTAGGAATTATTGACCCCAAATCTAATGAATTTATCTTTCTTCAGTTCTATAATTCAATTAAAACCTACTAAGTCTTCAATAAGAGGGTCAAAACCCCAGAAGAGTCAATTATTGTAATTTTTGATGAGAATTTATCTAAATCTGATCCTCATAGTGATGATTTAATTAACCAAGATAGTTTAAACATACATAAACCAAAACATTATAAATAAGTATATATATAAAACTGAACCCCCATCTATTGATTCACCAAATCACGGGTTGAATCAAAAGACTATCCCTCATAAAATGTTATTAGTGAATTACATTGTAGAACTAATAATAAAAGGTCTGTATTAAATGAAGTTTAACATCAATATTTTAGCTCTCACCTTGAATGTATTAATGAAGAAAAGTAGATAGATTACATGAAATAGGAGTTAAAATAATTATAAGGAAATTTTTTTGGATTCACATATAAATACCTAATTATTATCCCATTATTGAAACCAAATATGTTTGAAAATAAGTCATATGATCTTGGTAATGTCACTAATAACAAGGATATACTATTTTCTAAATGATATAATAATGAGTAAGGTATTGATTATAGTGAATCTATTGCACAAATTTCTCATATAAAATATATTAGAATATTGTTAGCCTCCACTACACATTTTAATTTTAAATATTTTCAAGTGGTTGTCAAATGTGCTTTTCTAGATGGATTTTTTTATTAAAATGTTTTTGTGGAACAATCACCTAGTTTCAAAGATTCTATAATTCAGAATTATGTTATAAAGTTAACCAAATCTCTATATAATTTAAAATAAGCCACTCGGGTATGGTATGAATGCTTAAAAAAAGTAATTTTGTTAAATGAATATAAAATGGAAAGATAAAATTGTAAAAATTTTCTAATTTTTTTTTCAAATTATTTATTAATTGTTCAAATTTATATTGACGGTGATATTTTCAAAACATCTAAAGAATATATTTTTAATTAATTTTTTATTTTAACGAATAAAGATTATGAGATTAGTTTGATGAGAGAACTCAAATTCCTCCTTGGCATTCAAATTTATCAAAATAGTGATGAAACTTTTCAAAACAAAATTAAATACAATAATGATCATTTAAAATGTATTATAATGGACGTTGCTATTAAAATAAGCACACCCAACAATACTAATTGTAAACTAATGTTGGATTAATATGGTAAATAGGTCAAAAAAACATTATAGAAGTATGATTAAAAGTATCCTTTACATTTCTACAACTGAACTAAACATCATGTTTAGTGTTTTTTGTGCTCATTTTCAATAAAATATATATGAATTTGATTTGAGTTCTCTCAAAATGATTTTTTAGATATTTGAAAGAAACTAAACACATTGTATTATTTTATCCAAATGATATTTCTTTTGAACATACTTGTTTTCACAATGCTGATATTGGAAGATTCTACCAATATGTAAAAAGTTCCATTGGGATGTGACACCTAATAGTAAAATTTAACCTCTTGACCCATATGTCACTAGATTAGTGCCCCGAGATGAATCTCCACATGACCTCAAGAACACCTCTCCATATGCTAGTGTTTTTCAACTATTAGTGAGGGCATGATATATGAAATGGGGAGACTATACCATCTTTATCATATTAATCCATAGAATACAACATATAAAATAAAGGAAACAATGAAAAATAAAATAAAAACATGCACTACTAAATCATTTCCCAAACAGGGTTCAAAACATAACCAAACAATAGAGGTTATATGTCATGATAATAGTACCAAAAGTGAAGAAACTAAAAATAAATAAAAATAAAAAAATTCCTAAAATGGGTTCTAACTCCAAGTTTAGATCCTTATCCATGCACATCCCAAGCCCAACTAAACTCCCTAATATATGGCCCCTGTCCTTGTCCTAACCTGAAACCATGAAATCTAATTGGGAACACAATAGTGACCCAATTAGGGTGTGAGTACAACGTAGTAGGAAACCAACAACTGTGTCTAAAAAATATCCTGTCTAAATATATATTGCATGAAAACTAAATAAATGACTAGGTAAAAAAAATAAAACTCGGGTTCCATTAATTAAGAATATTCACTTAAACCATTTTAATCACTTGTTCTATGGGTTATACATTTACATCATTTACATAATGACCTAAGATAGTCAAATTACTATGAATAAGGGAATAAGTCATGTTACCTATCTCACTAGGTTAAACATTACATTAAAAACACAATACACTTTACTTGAAATCTTAGTCTAGGCAGTTTCATCAAATAAAACTGTTAGGGGCATAAATCCTTAGTCCCCTTACCTAACCTATGCATTGTGGGGTGGGGTGTAGAGTCTCAGTCTAACCTGACTAGTGGGAATTGATCCTCAAGTCCAATACCCCCATAACTACCAAGCCATGTGCACATTATTAGTTTTTCATTAACCACATATATCACATCATAGGCCATTCATAATCAACAGACATAATATTTATAATTCACATTACAATCAACATATAAATCATCATCATGCCTTAACCCATTATCACATTTCCAATTTACATAGCATATCCCATTCAACCCACCCCTTTTTATACCTTAACCCACTTAGCATATTAAAAAATTCTCATACTTTGTCCTATTTAAAATAGACATCAATTTACCAATTTATCCCATTTAATACATTAATCATTTCACAATCATTGAACCCTATTATGTATGTCAAGTAAAAATCATAAACCATTTATCACAAATAAAATATTTCATCAAATCCATTTCATGTTAGGCCAAACATTCCCTTATGATGATAAAAATTTCTAAACTCGACTATTAATGTTCCCTTTTTTATCTCAACTAATGTATCAACATGATCAACATGATTAATATTTTATAAAAAATAAATTCTAACCTTAACATTAAAATTTACATGTTTAGGATTGTTGGTTCAACCCATGGGTGGCCCTAATTCGGTCTAGTCAACCTCAATGCATCCCACATAAATCATGAGGGGTTCAATTAATCATTTATCCAACCATTTTACCAAATCCTTTTATAGGAATCAAATGAACAACACGATATATTCATTAACACAAACATATATGCATAAATCAACATTAATAATATAGGATATAACTTGTAGACCACCTATCTCAAATGTAAAGATGAACACACCCTTAACCTTAGCCTTAGATCTAGATTCAAGCACCCTTTGAATCCCCAACCTAAGTTCCACTGAAAAAAGGGTTTTAGGGATTTACAAGAGGAATGATGAAAAAAACCCCAAATCTGAAAAATAAAAGAAAGAGAAGGATTAGAATCACCAGTAACTTTAATTCGAAACCAATGGTGCTCTAAATGGGTTGGAATCGAAGTATACTGATTATTGCAAATCTTGGGGGGGGGGGGGGGTTGGTTTTTCATTAGGACTGGAGGAGGAAGAAATGGGGAGAAAATAGGTTGAGGATATTAAAATCTTGAAGATAAAATTTGGTAATTTTTTACTTTTTAATGGGGCATAGGGGTTGAATGAATGGTTTTTCAAACCGTGTGCTGACTGTACACCAACCTTTTCTCAAGAGGGGTGAAAATTGCACAATTACCTAGGGATCTCACATGGTTTGAAAAACCGTACACCAACCATGTGAAATTACTCTATCTAGGTATGTATGGTGTGGAACTACCCCTTGCCTAGTTTACCTAACCATGCACCCCTACTGCTTGCTAGCACAATTTGGGTGCATGGTTATCCCTATCCACGAGCCAACCATGCAGCATGCACTGGATAGAAAAATTCCCCTTTCTTTCCTCTCCTGAACCCCTTAACCCCCCCCGAACCTACTTATATATCTGAAAAAAAATTCAATAACCAAAATTAAAATATTTAAAACAAAATTTAAACAAGGAAATACCTCTATGAAGTTTGGGATCTTATAACCTCCCCACCTTATAATGAATGGTCCTTGAGTCACGCTTCCAAGAATCACAAATATTATGTTGAAAATAGGTTGGTCCACTATTCTAGTATATTTTACTCCCTTTCCCAAGATTCTTCCTAAAAATTACCATGATTCCATAAAACTCAAACCAAGGAAAAAATATTGCCCCACAATAATTTCTCACTATTATCCATAATGTGAACAAGATTCTCCTGAAAGGATGCATCAACCACAAGCTCAACATCCTAAAAATAAATTACATAAGATGGGTTAGGGTGATACTGCTAAAGTTTTGACACATGAAAAACTTCATTCATACCATTATACCACTATGGTAGATCTAATTGGTATTCCACCGGTCTGATCCTTTCCACAATCTCAAAAAAACCCCATATACCTAGGTGAATTTTTTTTCTTATTTCAAAATTCAATAGTAAACCAACCTTGGATATACCCAAAGAAACACATGATAACCCACCACAAACTCAAGTGGTATACGATGCTGATCTTCATATAATTTTTTTCCTACTCTGAGCAGTTTCCATACATTTCAAAATCAACTAAACTTGTTCCATTGTCTCCTTCATGAGACTCGATCCCAACAATTCCAATTCCCTAGCTTCCAACCATCATAATAGAGGTCTACATGGTATACCATAGATTGACTCAAATGGTTTCATATAAATCATAGCTTGGTAACTATTGTTGTAGAAAAAATTTAACAGTTCTAGATGTTTTTCCCATCATCCATTGAATTCTTGGACATAAGCTCTCAGCATGTCATCCAACACCTAAATAGTACACTATGACTGCCCTTTCATCTGCGACTGAAAGGCTATACTCAAAACACCCGGGTATCAAGATCCCTCTATAATCACTTCTAGAAGCATGAATAAAAACTTAGATATTGATCTGAAACTATCACTCATGGTACCCCATGCAACCATACTATCTCTCAAACATAAAACTAACCCAGCTGATCCATGAATAATGTCTTTTGAATCAGAAGGATATGTGATGCCTTGGTCAACCTATCCATAACCAACCTAATTGAATCATTATTTTGTGGTGTCCTCCGAAGAACCAAAACATAATCCATCATCACATCATCCCATTTCCATTCCAGAATAGGAAATGAATGTAAAAAACCACCCAACTTCTAATTTTGATCTTTCACTTGCTAGTAGTTAAGGCATAGAATCAAGAAACCCGCAACCTCTTTCTTCATTACTCACCACTAATACAACCTACAAAGATCCAAATATATTTTGTTAAAACCCATATGTAGAGCCCAATTAAATAATGAAACTCATGCATAAACTCTTCTCACATACATGTTGGTAGAACCACATGAAAAAACATAAATGATTTTATAATATCCAATGGTCCAACCATAAGTTGACTCCCCACCTTTAAAACATTCACTCAATAAAAAACATTCAGGATCATTATACATAATTTCCTTAATCCAGATCACACATGTGGACTCAAATACAAAGTATGAAAGGGTCATCTTCCCTTGGTCATCCTACACCTTAATATGCATCTCAACAAACAATGCCACCATCTTCTATTATGAACTTGACTCCCAAACCACTAGATATTGAGTCTTCGGACTCAAAACACCTACATCCTTTTCCCCCTTTCCCAGTGTGTAGAAGATATCAATGAAAAAGTATTTCATGTCTTCAACCAATATTCACTAATTAATATTTAAATCACATTAAGATAAAATTTACTTCAGATTTTTATGATTGGTATACACCATAAAATGTACCCCAAACAAGTAATGCCTCCAACATATTAATGGATGAACCACTATGGCCAATTCAAGATCATGTGTAGGGTATTTTATTTTATGAGGTCTCAACTATCTTGACCCATACTCAACCAACTAGTCATCCTGTATCAACAACACCCTAATATCAACACCAGACACATCACAAAATAAGTTATACTTATTACCTATATCCAGTAAGATCAGAATCATTGTGGTTGTCAACCACCTCTTTAATTATTAAAAGGCATTCTCACATACCCCACACCACTCAAAATTGATACCTTTCATGGTAAAACATGATAGTGGTTCATCCAAATGTTAAAATCCTTTAATGAACCTTTGGTAATAGTCGACCAATCCTAGAAAACTTTGATCTTCAGAAACATTATTTGGATACTACCAAGACACAATTGCTTGAACTTTCTATGGATCTACAGACACACCTTCCTCTTATATGATGATCCCAAAGAAATGAACCTTGTCAATCCATAAATTACATATGTATTGATTGGAATATAGGATATACACTCTCAATGTACTCAGGATGATGTTAATATGTTTGGTATGATCGTCATGGGTCTTAGAGTACACTAAGATTCCATGATAAATTATGAACTGATCTAGGTAAGGATAAAAGATTCGGTTCATTAGGTCTATAATGTATTATGGTGCATTGCTCAACCTAAAGAACATAACAAAACTCATAAAACTCATACTTTCTCCTAAAGGCAGTCTATGTTATAACAGATGGTATGACCCTTAGCTGATGATACCCATATCTCAGATAAATTTTTAAAAACATTGAAGGACCTATCATATGCTCAAAAAGGTATTTGATTTGTAGTTGAGGGTATTAGTTCTTAACCATTATATGATTTAACATCCTATAATAATCACATCATCATAATGGTCCATCATATTTCTTGGAAAATAGCACTAAAGATCCCCAAGATGATGTACTCAGATGAATAAACCCCTTGTTCTCCAGTTCTTCCAACTATGTCTTCAATTATTGATGTTATTCTAGTTTTATTCTATATGAAAGAATGAAAAATAGTTCTGCTCCCATAAGAAAATATATCATGAAATCAACATCCCTCTTAGGTGGTAGCCTCGAGAAGTCCTTATGAAACACATCCCAGAAGTGATCCACCATAGGTGGGGAAAAATCTATTATACTCTCCCATCATCAAGCACGAGAGATAACACTTGAGCTGTGAGTTCACCGAATTACTGACAAACTGGCACTGCATGGCCATCCCAAACATCCCATTCACCATAATTAACATATGTGTATCCATCAAGAGATGTGAACATTACACTATGAAGATAACAGTCAACATGGGATTTTTATAACACTAGCCAGTCCATACCCAAGATCAAATCAAAACCTGACATCTCAAGCACAAACAAGTCCCATAGGAAATGATACCCACCATCCTCGAGTGCGCACCCATTACATAGCATGATATTCTCTGATCTCACCCATAACGGTGTATCAATCGACATGACCCCACACATATTTTCTACTGGTGGACCCAACACAACCATAAAATGAGAAAATATAAAAGATTGTGTGTCACATGTATCAAATAAATAAAGAGAAAGCATGGAATCCATAAGGATCATGCCTCAAATAATCGATGGTCCAGCCTCTCCACCTCTTATTGTTGACTGAACTACATGAATATGACCTTACCTTCTACCCTAGACCTCATTCTAAATTCCTAGTACTGCACTTCCCTACTGGTATGGATGCTCTCATCCTGAAGTATTACATCTTCCACCTCTACTGATGTGGCCGATAGAGCTCTAATTGCATGACTGATATATGGTAACTAACCCCTTCATATACATGGAATTGTCCTCTATCCTTCATCTATGCCTAGATATTGAGGGTTCTTATAGAACCTCTGTATATACCCCATTCTACCATATGCTCATCACTCAACTGGTGGTTAGGGTAACTGACCTCACATGTGTCCTGGCCAGGCACATTAGTAGAAAAACACCTAGTATCCACCCTTAGAAGATGATCCTCTCTTATAACTACTCTACACACTACAACACTGGTGAATATTCAAAAAATTAAACTTCCTTTCCTTGGAAGTCAAACTACTGGTCCATCCGACTGGAACCACTTATCCATCACCAAAGCCTCCTTCAAGATCCCTTCTAAAATAAGGGACTAATCCACAACTTCTACAGATCTCTTTAGAAAGAATATGTTTACTTGGGACTTAATCTCATGTTTAATCCCATCATATAAATGTTATTCTATAGAGACCTCATCTCTTGAAAATTCTGGGATAAAGGGTTGAAAGTCTGTGTAGCAGCCCGCATAATCCATAACTGACATAGTTATCTGTGTTAACCTCAAAACTCTACATCCCTTTATTATCTCAAGGTCTTCTAGTAGAAGTGTTATAATTTTTTTCATATAAGTCCATCTATTTAATCCCATCAGACTGCTGATTGTGAACAAACATATCCCACCAGTGCTTCATCAGTCCTCGCAACATATATGCTACAAACTTGACTCTATTATCAATAAGAGTCTCCAAGTGATCCAAAATCATATGGATGTAATCTAAATAGAAATCTATATACTCAGGTCCAACATATCTATAAAATGTTAGAAGATGTTTCAACTGAAACTCTCTATTCATAACAAACATACTCAACACAACCCGCCCTGTGTCTCATTCCATCATCTTCATAAAAGGATTGAAGTTCTCACAGAACTTCTCCTATAATTTTTTCCCTGAATCATTAGGTTCCCATGATCTATTTTTGAAGAATTATAATCATATATGTCCTCTTTTCTCTCAACTAGAACACTTACTCATGGTGGAATCTCTCTACAATTCAAAGAATGAGTCTTATAACACATAACATAAAGCTTCCACAATTTACATAAGATACAAAACTCCACTATCCACAAACAACCCATTTCGTATATACTTTCCCAAAAGAAACGTTCACACCTAGAAAAATAACCTCAACCATCCCTACCATAGTTCATGTATAACATTGGTTAAACCAACATACCTAGTAACAAGTCTTTCATTAGACACCTTTTTAAAACCACTTCAATACTCACAATTTAAATATTTCATCTTAGGAACAATTCCCATTTCAAAACTTATTACAAAAAATATGTTAACTCATTTACAACCCTTCATTAAGTATATTTAATTAACCATTCTTTAAAATTCCTTCCATTTTACCATTCAGATCATTTTTATTAGACACAAATTTTATTCAAATTTTTAAGGAAGTGAAATGCATTCCACTCTTCATGTCCCACACACCCATGTCGTGTGTGCATACCATGATGCATTCCACATATATCCCTAGGTTCATATAATGACACATGAATAGAAAACCTTGTGCCATTCCATACATTAGTAAAATATCATAAAATAGTCAAATAACCTGATAAATTCATCACCCAATAGAGAAATATCATTCAACTGTAACAACACACACCAAGAACAACAATTCCCAACATGGGTACTTTGGTTATCCATCATATATGGGATTTCTACTCCCAAGAATGAGCTCATTTCAAATGCCAAACACATTCTAATCTCCCATATACCATCCCCAAATAATAATGACATAGAAAATAACTACTCTAATACCACTTTATAACATCCTTAACCCAGGAACCACTAAATCGATGCCATAAGCTAAGTCACCACATGACCTCAAGAGCACCTCCCCATATGCTAGAGGTTTCTGATTAGCAGTGAGGTTCTAATAGATATTTTGGGGAGACTATACCCTATTTATCAAATTAAGAAACATAAAAAAACATACAAAATAAAATAAATAATAAACCAAAAACATGAATCACCAAATCATTTCTCAAATAGGTTATAAAACATAACCAAACAATAAAGGTTCCATGTCATTACTATAGTTACAAAAGTGAAGAAAACAAAATATAAAGAAAAATAGACAAATACCCATAATAGGTACTGACTCCAAGTCTAAATCATCATCCATGAACCTCTTAATCCCAACTCAACTCTCTATTATATGGACATTTCACTTATCCTGACCTAGAAGGATGAAATCCACTCAGGTACCCCAATGGCGGCCTGAGTAGGGTGTGAGTACAACTCAGTAGGCCACCACCAATGGTATCTACAAAATATCCAGTCTAAAAAGATAGTTCATAAAAGATAAATAAATTTCATGGTAAAAAAATACAACTCATATGTCATTAATTAATAATATTCACTTAAACCATTTTAATCACTTAATCTATATTCTTCACTTATTCCATGGGTTAGGCATTTACATCATTTACATAATGGCCTATATCTATCAGATTACTATGCATAAGGGAATAAGACATGTTACCTATCTCACAAGGGTATAAATTACATTAAAAACACAATACACTAACCTTGGATTCTCATTCCAACTAGTTTTATCAAATTAAACTATTAGGGGAATAGAGCCTCAGTCCCTTTCCCCAACCCATGCATTGTGGGGTGGGGATTAGAACCTTAGTCTAACCTGACCCATGAGTGTATATACTCAATTCCAATACCCCACAACTATGAATCTAGGTTCACATTCTTATTTTTCTAATAACCCCATATAACATAGCATAAGACATTCAAAATCAATACACATTGAATCTAAAATTCAAATTTAAATCAACATATAAATCATCATCAAATCTTAACCCATCATCATGTTTACCATTTAATTAGAATATCCCATTTAACCCATTTCCCTTTTTTTACCTTAACCCATATAACATATTCAATAATTACTATACTTTGGTATATTTAAGATATTTATCAATTTCCCACTTTATCTCGTTTAATAAATTCATTAATTCATAATCATTTACCCACTTAAGTATGTCATATACAACTCATAAATATTTTCATACAAATAAAATATTTCACCAAACCCATTTCACGTCAGGGAAAACATTCCCTTATAAAAATAACAAATTCTAGACTCAACAATTAATGTTCTATTTTCAACTCTACTAATGTATCAACATGTTCATCATGGGGTCAATTTTATCAAAAATAAATTATAATATTAACATTACAATTTCCATGTTCGAGATTGTTTCCTCACTCCACGTGTGGCCCTAATTCGGTCTATTCAACCTCAACACATCCTGTAGGGATCTTGAGGGGTTCAATTCATTATTTAGCCATAAATATTACCAAATCCATTTAAAGACATCAAATTCACAACAATAGAGAACCACTAACATAATCATACATTAAAAAATCAACATTAAACTATGGGATATAACTTGTAGACCACCTACCTTGAATCCAAAGATAAATGCACCCTTAATCTTATCCTTAGATCCAAATTTATGCACCCATTGAAGCCCAAACATAAGATCCTTTAGAAAAGAGGATTTTTGGGCTTCATAAGAAGAAGGATGAAACTGTAATCCCTAATATATAAAAGAGAAGTAATATAAGGATTTGATTCACCATGAGCATTGATTCACAGCCAATGGCTCTCCAAATAGATTAGAATAAAAGGATATTGATCCTTTGAAATCTAGGGGGAGTTTGGTTCATCACTATGGATGGAGGAGGAATAAATTGGGGAGAAAATAGGGTGAGGATATTAAAATAACTATGGGTAATTTTTAAAATTTTCACCATTTAATGGGGATCATGGTTTAGACACAAAGTTTTCCAAACTGTACATCAACCATGCACTAGCCTCTGCCCAAGAGGGGTCCAAATTGCATGGTAACATGGGGATATCACACAGTTTGATGAAATGTGCACCAATCATGAGAAATACCTATGCCCAGGCCCACACGGTTTGGACCCCCTTGCATGGTTTACCTAACCATGCACCCTTCCTTCTGGCTAGCACAATTTGGGCACACATTTATCCCTAATAGTTCACCGACCAAGCAACATGCACTGGATGGCCAAGTTATCATTTCTTTTGTGTACCGAACCCCCCAATCCTACTCATACTTCTGGTAAACATTACATTAGCCAAAATTAAGATATTTAAACCAAAATTTAAACAAATACATACCTCCATGAAGTTTGGGATCTTACAAAAAATCAATTTTCTCATGTAGTATAAAGAAGAAAAACCATGTTCCTATTTCTAAATACAAAGAATAATACACTGGCTCTAGGAGTTGTTGCACCCAAATCAAATCGATTAAAAACAATATTTTAGAATATTGGATTATAAATAACCACATACCTATAAGGCGTGACAATATTAGTGCAATTAGTATCTTTATAAATCATATAAAACATTCTTGTACTTAACACATTGATTTGAGGTATCGATTTCAAAGAGATCACTTTAAAAATGTTGATATCATTCTTTGCAAAAGCACTATATTAGTCTATAACATTAGTAATACTCTTTATCATGATAGATTATACTTTATCAAAGTATAGTTAGGTATTATTATCCTTATATTATTTTTTACTTGTCTTTTGAAATCAATAGTTTTTACAAGTTGTTAATTATTTTATAATTTTTTTACAAATTATTATTTTTTAAATAAATAAAATTCATAATGTTTTCAAAATGACTTTAAATTTTTTAATGTAAATTGAGTGTGATACTCTAAGGGAAAAAATTATTTTTTTGGATAAAAAAAAGTATATCTCCTTCTTGAATTGATTCACCTATTGGTTATTGCCTTGAAAATGTCCATTTGGATTTTTAATTCAATCGCCATCTTGTGCATGAGTAGTGGTCCTTTAATTTAAAAATAATTGAAAACCCTAAAGGAATTTTATCTAGTTTATTAAAATAATATTTTTTAAACATTAATTTTGGAATGGGATTTCAATTATTTATGTGTTCTTTCTTGATTTTAATGTATTACCTTACAAATATTTCATATTGTTCTTAAATTTTTAATTAATTAATTATTTATTTATTAAAAATGTTCAATGCATCCTCATATTTTTAATGAATTAATTGAGGGGGAACTAATATTATTAGTACGTAAATATTCTTATAGGTGAAAACTTTTTCGAAATCATAATCATCTTTGAATTTTTTAATTTTTTTATTTTCATCTCAAGCATTATATTTTTAAAAATAGTTATATGCATCATGGTTATTATTAAAATCTTGAAGTTTTATTAAATTAGTTTTATAAAAAATATATTTTATTCTTAAATAATTTATTTTAATCTTGATATTATTGAAAATATAGTTTCAAAAATTGTTATGATACTATAAGAATGTACCGATTTTTTTTATTTTGGAAAATTGAAAGATTTTAATTTTCAAAAACATATTTATAATTACAATTTTTTATCTTAAAAACTAATTTTGTCACTATTGATGGATCATTAATGATGGGTAATTTTTTTACATCATTATTTTTTTATTACTTGTATACTTTTTTATTTCTATGAACTTTTTATCTAACCCATTTAAAAGATCATTTTGATAATCATAATGGAGAATAAATTATTCGTAAGAGAAATTATGGGTAAATTTAGTGAAGCCCACTTTTAATTTTATTTATAATTTCATTGAGGAAATTATTTTTTACAAAGTGGGGGATTGTTTTTTTAAAGGGGGATGAATTTTTTCGATGGTTATGTCTTTAAGGAATGTTTTCTATGTTTTAGAATTTCTTATTTAAAATAAATCTTACCATGATATACTTGTTTCATTCATTTTTAATCAAGTGTTTGTGATAATAAAAAAGGGTAACTTGTTATGATTATCACTTGATGATTTAATAGTCACAAACCCAATTTTATGATTTAATCTTTTCAACTAAGATAATTTATATTATTAAAATTGAACATTGTTTTATGCATTTTTCTGGGAAAGAGGAATGCCTCAAATGAAGCGTAGATGAAATTTTTATCATCCCATGCTAGTAGGGAGCACCAACTGACTTGTGAAATAAAACCATCTATACTGTGGTGAAGGAAATAATCTTTATTTTTTCATGAATACCACTAGATACTCCGTACAAGGTACCAATCAGGAAATGTTAAAAGAATAGAACCAATATCACTACCCTAAAAACAATTTCATATTGATGGAAAACTATGACTATAAGATGGAAGTTTTATAGAATCACTCAAACCCAGGTAACATACCATCTACTCAGTGTTAGGAAGCAGATGCATGGTGTTATCGAGACTGTTAGTCTAAGGAATCATTTATTATGATAAAAAATTCAGTGATTTGTTCCCCTATATCTTTATTGTCCCTAGATAAATTATAAAATATTCATAAACCTATTAGAGCCTATAAATAAACTCCTTAGAAGCATGTAAATGTACTTAGACCCAATTTTCAAAAAACATTATCCACAATCATCAATTTCCTCCTAGTTATGTTTGTGGTCTCCATCCCAACCAAAATTGTGCATTCTTTGTAAATCATTCTCACTGCTTCAACATTATTCTCTACATCTCATAGTGTTCCTTCTTATTCCTATAGAGAATGAGATCGAGCTTCAAAGGGATTGTTCCTAAAAAATACTCTCTCTTATTCCTTCTTTTTTAATCCAGTTCTCACAACCATTAAAAGTGATGAATTTTGGTTTCTTTCCAAAAACAAAATAAGATAATGGATTTCATTATTTTTTGGGGTTTTTATCAACAAGTATTTAAATTCTAGGGTTGACTATGTTTATAGTTTCCCAATATAAAAAATTAAAAATAAAGGGAGTTTTGGTATTTAGATTACCATTAAAATCATATATAAAATACATTAAAACCTCAAGAAATTGTGGTAGGTAACTCATGGCCTCGTCAATGAGATTTGGTTAAACTCACTTATCTAAAAGTGCTCTTTATTTATTTTATTCTTTACTCACTTATTTTTTTAATTCCCTCTATACTAAATCATTTGTGCATTTTTATGTTTATTAGTGATACACTTACTTATATGGTTCCACACTTATATTTTTATTTTTAATCCAACATACTTATTCTTTTGTGTGATCCTCTAATTTATAAAAAGGGGTTTTTTCTATTCAATTTTTAAAAGGAAATTAACTCCATCTTGCAATTTATCCTACTTTGACCTATAATATATACCCACATAATATATATAATATATATAAAAAATATAAATACAAATAAATACATATAAATATCTATAAATATATAAAAATAAAAATAAATTTATATATATATATATAAATACATTTATATATAAATATAAATACATTTATATATATATATATAAATAATTGAATATAATTATATATAAATATAAATTTATATACAAACACATATAAATATACATAAATATTTATATATACATAAACACACACACACACACACATATATATCAACATAACATATATAAATATATATAAATATAAATAAATACATATAAATATCTAAAAATATATATAAATATAAATATATTTACATACATATATATGAATATTTATATATATAATTAAATAGATGTATATAAAAATAAAAATAAAATATATATAGGTATATTTTCATGTATTTATATATAAATAAATAAATAAATATATATAATAATTAATATTTAATATTCATTAATCAACAAGTAATAATTAATAATTAATAATTTTTTAATTAATAATTAATTGTTTATATTTTTAAAGACCAATCAAATAATATATAATAAATAATTATAAATACTAATTACTAATCATTAAATAATTAATAAATAAATTTTATTAGATATTAAATATTAATAGATAAATAAAAAATTAATTAATAATAATAATTAGCAATTATTAATTTCATGAATGTTTTTTAAAAATCACCGTTAAAAATAAAAAAATCAGATTTAGTAGTGGTTCATTATAAATATTTATAAATTTATGTGTATTAATATATTTTTATTATTTATATATATTTATATATATTTATATGTTAGAATCAATTTATATTTATTTATATCTTGTTTTAAATGTATATATACATATGAATATATATCTCTGTGTGTGTGTGTGTGTGTGTATTTGTTTCTAGATATTTACATAACACACACAAACACACACATATTATATTTATATATTTATATAGATTCATATTTATTCTTTTATTTATATCTATTTAAATATATTTAAATACACATATATATATATATTTAATTCTATTTATAATTATAATTATATATATATATATATATCAATCTATATAATAGAATCACTTTATACATTTATATTTATTTATACATTTCTATTTATTAGTGTTTTCATGGCCTCACATATTCACAAATCATTAGGTTGTAGCCTTTTTAGAAAAATGATGTCAATGATCAAACTTCTCTCCATATATATAACACAACCCTTTTGCTTTCATTTCTTCAAATTGTCCTCTGAATAAATTCCTAACTCCCTTCAACCATGGTGAATTGTTTACCTTTACTACCCTAATCATTCCCATATCTTGTTGGAAAGAACTTCAAAATATTAGTTTTCTGACTTCTTCACTGAACACTTAGGCCATAACTACGGTTTCATGCCTCTAACTATTGAATAATTCCTTTCACCAATAACTCTCTTTATACCCTTTAGAAAATGTTAGCAGGATTTCTCTATTCAGTGGTTCATGACTTGACACTCTTCTTTCTTTCTTTTCTTTTAAACCCCAGATAAACATACACATATACCATTTCTCAGAAAAATATGGTATTCACAAGGCCATCTATTAAAATTCATATATATAAACATCCATTGTTTTAGTCTGCTATAGTACCATAAAATATATCACTGGATCCTCCCCTATTGCATATCCATGTCAGTTATGTAATTCCTCCATCAATTTCATCCAAGTAATCCCAACCTTTATTTTCTTCAATGAAATGATAAAATATTAGTCAATTACATTCATAACTTATTATGGAATCATCACATTGAGCTCCTACCAAGTATTGTGAATTGAGAAGTAAGTATCTTATCTTATAATCTAACTTACTGAATCATCTCTAGAAAAATATAGCATCTTCACTTGTTTATAAGATGTATGAAACTCCACTGATTCTGCAGTACTCATTTTCTTTTCATGTACTAATGGTTCATTCCTTTAACTTCCTTATTTAGTTTCTAGCTTATGACTGCTTTATCCTTCACTAAAAATAGTTTAATTCCCATTAATTGCATCCCAAACCGAACTCTTTACCTAAATCTTTATGATATAATCCAGTGTCATTGAAAACTCCTACACATAGATCTCCTCACATTGAAATTATGAATTCATTTCCATGACCACCAATTCCACTTTCGTGAGTTAATTCTCCATGCATGCAATTATACAATTGTAGTGTGAAATTCTAAACACTCGACCAAGAACCTCTTTCCAGATACTCTCAATAATCTCTCTCCTTAAGGGGAAATATCTCTATAAAATCACCAATTGATAAATATTTGATCTAGATGTGAAAGTGTGTGAGATGTTCTAGAATAATTCCTTAACTAATCAATTAAAGTTTCAGTGTTACAATTGACTCTCCAGAAAAATATAAGGGATTTGAGATGGAATCTAGGGAGAGATCTCCTATATAGGCCAAGGCATGTTCCATTCTGACTAACCAAACAACTGATTATCATCCCCCTTGATACCAACCCCAGTATCTATAAACCTCATAATATATAACTACATAATATGAAAATTTAAACACTATCCCTATAATTTAGGAGTCACTCCATACACCTTCTTTATAGAATCCCATTCCCTAGTAAGTATAGTGAATAGGTTTCCTCGACCATATTCTAGGGAGAATGCTAAGGAAATCCCCCACCCCATTGTTTTTATAAATCCAACTATCAAAACCCAACCAAGACAATATTAAATTCCCCAAAACACCATATTAATAATTTCAAAGACAACCACCAAATTCCCACCTTTTTTAACTTAGACCAACCACTTCAGAAATTCTAACCAATTTTAAACCACCATTACATCCTAAATCAACCATGCCATGCCAGTAACTATACTTCCAACCATCCCAATTTCAAAATACCAGTACACATCAAAAAAAGAAGGGGGACAAGTGGTAGCACATGGGAGATAGATAGGGAGGAAGGGAGGGTGGGACATAGGGAGAGATGGAGAGATACAGAGATAGAGGGTGAAAGAGAAAGATAGATAAAGTGTCTTGGAATCTATTTCTCATGTTGTTATATTCAATGTAAGATGGGAAATTCGAGGATTCTACATACTCAAAGTGGTAAGTATTTTTTCTTCTATTCTTGTTTTAAAATGATAATTAATACATACTATTAAATCTCTCCCCCACATATTGTGAAGAATTACCTTCTTCTACTCTTTTAATTTTTTTAAAATAAAAATCCCTTTTGAGGGACTATCTTTGTGGGGGTGTTTCATGTTGAATGTTATAGTTTTTTTTATATTTCATATATTATTTCTTTTCTATTTTATTCCTTATAAATTATGCCTATTTTATATCATATTTTCAATTTGGTTTGAGGTTTTTTCTTATTAATACAATATTGGATCAATTGTTTCAAAGGGGGAATGGTCTAGTAATAAAGTATTATTATTTTCCACCATCCACTCATGTTATTTGGATTATTTATCACTAAACCTACACATTAAAATTCTCATATTTAAACGTAATATAAACACATGGATTTACTTTAGACTTTTAAAATTAGAGTTTAATTTTAATGATATCATTGAAAAATATAAATTAAGAATCATGCAAGAACATCTATGAATAGTCCCTAATCTCTTATGATTTATAGTTGTTCCATTTCATCATTTCACTCTGATAATAAATTAACTTATCTTAGTGGAGAAAGATTTCATTAATTTTTTAAAATAATTATGTTAACCATGTTTAATAATCCAAAAACTATTTTAATTTATTATTACATGTGCTAGTGTATTAAAGGAATGAATAGGGGGGAAATTGGATGACCATGATAGTGTTTATCCAATGAATGTTGAAAAAGTTAGTTAACATGAGATGTATATTTTAAGTTAACGTTGCATGTACTATAAATTCGGACTGGTCAAGTACCCTTTACATTATCTTGTAATTCATTATAAATTTTTTTTTCATTTTATTTAAGTTCTATTTTTATAAATCAAGATAAAAATTATAATTTAAATTTTCATAAATTCTATTTTTTCATGGTATGTGGTAGCCTCATCACTTTTTATTCAGAAAGTCATAGTTGATTGGGTTTCTTTCCAACATCATCTATGATGTACTTGAAAAAAATCATACCCCCTTTTGGTCTATGTGTGTTGGGATTTTCTTTATAGTGGCTAATATGTATATAAATGAAATGAAACCTTTAAATTATCAGTAATAGATATAGTTTTATTTCTCTTGGATCTAAATAGACTTGTTGGGATTTATTCAGCCATAAAATCATGGTTATGCGAATATATATTTAAAGTGATGTTTTTTCAATGTTATTTTCAAATTTTGATATATTTTTTGTTTTGGGGATGTGTAATAAGGGGAAACTTATCATCCATATCTATTTCATTATGTAATTTTTATGATTAATAGAAATTTGATTTTATTTAATTTTATTTTCATTGTATCTAATTATATTTGTGATGAATTTATTTATTATGTATTAAATTTTACCAATTCATTATCAATTTTATTTAATTAAACCTAATACTTGATATTTTAAAATTTATTTCAATAAAAATTGGTAACTTATCTTTATGATAAATGGGTATTTTTATTTTATCTTAATGATTATGTTATTATAAAACCCTCTTAATATATCAATGAAACTGGATAATGAGACTAAATTAGTATAGATACTAAGTTTCAGAGAAAAACCATAAATTTTGGAATCAATTATTATTAAATTTAATAACTATTTAATTATGGAAACATTTCATTTTATAAAATATGTAATAAATTCTTCCCAATAGTTTACAACTCTAAAATCCATCCTTAAATTTTTACCTATATAAATTTTATTACATTCCAATATCATTAATACACTTTAATGAGTAATTTAATATAAAATCACTCAATATTAGTCTCCTAAACAAAATTTAATATATATATATAATCTATTGAACTAATCATTAAATTTATCATGGATCAACCTTAATTGTCACATTGAATGTAGTTAATAGGTTTCATATTTTTTAAAGTTCCTTCATTAAAATATATGTAATTACTATAAATGAAAATTTATATATGGTATTAAATAAATATAATTTTCATAGGGCTCCAATGATAATGAAATAATCTCAAAACTCAATGGATAATAAAGATTGATTATTTCAATGGTTTGAATTTTTTAAAAAAATACCAAATTTATGAATTGTTTATTGAAAAAAATTCAAATTTCCAAAACAAATATAAATATAAATTTGATAATAATACCAAACAATATAAAATAGAAAAATTATTTTTAATAAACACTATATTATAATATTACAATAACCGCAAAAATATCAATATCATAGCTACCAATATAATTGTTATTAAAGAATTTATTAAATAGAAATTATGAAAACTATTTCAATAATAAAATATAGAATCATTAAAAACCAATTATCTAGATTCAAGAAAAAACACTAAATATGTAATTAACCAATACATAAAATAAAATCATTATTAATTACATTAAAATGGTGAATGAAATAAGGAACAAACATTAGAATATATTAATTATTAAAAAGTAGAAGCAAAATCCCAAGTGGTTTTGACATAAAAAATATAAGTTAAAAGTAATTAAAATTATGAAAAAGGAACTCAAAAATAACTATTTAAAGATAGATAATATAATAGAAACCTAAAAATTTTCCATAAAAAAATTCAATTAATTTAATGAAGAATGAAAAAAAATGAATTCCAAGATTTACACTTTCCACCACCCAACTAATCACGTGGATTCAAATACCTTCAATGTTACACATTTGAGGATTCTAATCATTAACAAAATAGGGTTATGAAATATTACATTGCATAACATGTCTTACCAAGTACTTATAATCTAAGACAATTTTCATTATAAACCACCATAAAATATATATCATCCTCATCCTTGAAATATAATGTCAAAATTCATGGCCAAATTCATCATTTCATGATGTTAAAATGGAATTACATATAGTCTATTTAGAATGAATCTAAACTTTTCAGGGAACCCTTTATAAAATAGAAATATCTCACTCTGGGATGATCCAAATTTATGTGAGAGTGACCTATTAAGGATAATAATATTACCGTGAATATCACTGATTTCCCTAGGTGGCACAATTCCTTTATACTGGGATAGAAAATAGTCCATTCTCAATAGGGTTCTTCAGTTCACATTGGTTCATCTCCAATAACCTCACACCAAAGTGGGGATATTATCTTCTGTATATGATCTTTATTGACACAATTTTCCACATAAATAAATAAAAATGGAATTATTCATTTCCATTTTAAGATACATAGAGACATCCAAACTAGATATTTAAGACTCATGAAAAAATTATTTTCAAATTCTATTCCATCCCAACATCCTACCACATATCATTTTTTGGTTAGTTCTATAAATGGATTATTATCGTAACCTTTTAAATATTATTCGTCCATATTCCAAACTTTGTATCTCAAGTGTTTAAAAAATAAATAATATTCCATGGTTACAGGTATTGGTAACTTTCATCTTTACAAGGACACCTTTGTTTTATTTTCATTCATGCCCACAATATTGTTATGCATATGAACCCTTAATGTATCCTTCTAAAAAAAGTCATATAATAATACTTAATAAAAGTTAGTATAACCCCATTTTCTCTTTTTTTGAGAAAAATGAGCTTTGAGGACCTTGAATTAAGTGAAATAAAAAATTACAACAGTCTGAATGTAGGAACTTTACATTTGTACCTTTGCAACAATGACAACATATCACTTGTAAGAGTGATAGGAAATTAAAAAACTTCTTAAATCACTCCCTTGTTTTCCAGTGCAATTAAAAATGCATTGGATTCAAAATATACATGTGTGATAATGTATCTCATAGAAGAGAGTTGATCAAGGAAATTGGCCCATATCACTGTCAGTTTCTAAGAAAGATGTACCTACCCAGTTCTGACAGCTTGAACAATGGTTGTAGAATCACATTCAAACCAAATGTTGTTATAGTTATTTTGTTTAAAAACCTTTACAAAATTAATCATTCCATTAATATCCAGTTCCAAGGATATTTCCATTCCATAATTTCCATATTTAAATTCAATAACATCACCATATGATTCCACGAAGACATATCTATAACCTACTTGCCCTGGGTTTCCCTTCAAGGATCTATTGGAGTTACACTTTTTCCAACCAGTAAAATGAGGATACCAAAAAAACTCTAAAGTATGGTGTGGAATAGGATAGTTACCCTAAAACTTCAGCCGTCTCAGCACCATGAATTCCTCTACTAAGTTATTGTAGCAATCAATATGTAGCGAGTTGGCATTATGAAATGCAGACACATTTTTTACAAAAGCTATGTTGATATTAAAGCATACCTGCTCATGTATGGATTTTTTCTAACCCCTCCAAATGGTATACAGTAATTCAACATAGGAAGCCTTAAAAATATTGGTAGTCTGTTTCAACATATGGATGACAAATAGTACTGGGAGAAACTCATTAATCATATTATCTCTAGGGAGTTGAACTCTGAATAAATCAAAAATATAATTCCAAAATAAAGGGGTATAGTGGTAGTAGAGAAATAAGTGGTCGATATCCTCATGGTGCTAGTGAAAAAGCACACATCTTGAGCATAGAGATATTTCAAACTGCTAGATATTAACATAAATAGGGAGTTTATTGAATTGAAACCTCCAAAATAAAGTAAACCTAGAATGGTTGATCCTTTTTTTGAGTTTTACAATCCATTTTCAAGGTCCTAGAATAAGGTTTCTATATAAATCTTTGGGGTTGAGATTCCCATTCGGAGTTGGTTCCCATACTAGCATGTATACTTGGTTTAGAAAATCATAACATGAAACAATATATATAATATCATCTGAGAGTAAATCCAGGTTGGATATCTGGTCTCTTATAGAGATACTAAAATCCATGTCTTGATTTTATGAGGTGATCCGTTCCATGAGAGGGCTTCCAAACCAATTTTTAGTCTGGAAATTCATAGAGGAATTAACACTAAATAGCCAGTGAGCATGACTAAATATTTTATGAAAAAAACTTTATGTCCAGGACAAACTAAGGATTCCATGTAGCAAGTATTCCCCACCTTTAGTTTATCAAGATACCTGAGTCATATAAAAGTTAGATTCTATGTCATTTTTGATAAAATTCGATATTAATTGGTCTTGAAGGGACTAATTTTAGAGTGTTAAATTCTTAATACTAAGACCACCAAGTGCATTAGGCATACACAACTTATTCCATGAGACAATGATGAACTTTTTTTCAAGAATACTTCCACTCCAAACAAAATTACTCATTAAAGAGTTTATGGTTTTGATGACTGAGGTGGGCCAGGAGTAGACCATGAATGAATAAACTGACTTTGATACAATAACATGCTTTACTAGGCAAGATCTTCCAGCTAAATAAATGGATTTTACTTTCTAGAAGGCCAAAGTTCTTCTCACCTGAACCAGGATGCTGATAAATTAATAGGAATGTGGTCCTCCCCAAAATATGGGTACAATAATATAGATAAAGGGAAGAGATCCCTCCTTATTCCCAATTCATTAATCATTTTAAGTTTTTTGGAAGTTGAGACGTTCTTACCAAATAAAATTATAGATTCTCCCTAATTAACTTCCTAACTTGAGACTTATTCATAGTGAATGAGATCTTTATTAATGTTTTTGATATTCCTATTATATCCCTGAGTAAAAATAATTATGTCATCAGAAAAAAAATGAGAAGGGGATGAGATACCTTGGGCTACCCTGATATTTTTAAGATCACCATTGGTCACTATATGGAGAAAATCCTACTAAGGTAATATTCGACAATAGAAAAAACAATAGTAGAGAGGGGGTCTCCTTGTCTTACCCATTTTGAGTACTTGAAGTGTTCCTTCATTGAACCATTTATTAAAATAGATATGTGGGAAGATCCAAATATAACTTTGATCCAAATAAAAAACATTGAATTGAAACCAAATATCAAGAGAACATTGAAGATAAATCCCCAATCCATAGTATCAAAATATTTTTTGATGTATATCATGAGTGAAATGTTGCATCCTCTTGTATATTTCCTAAGAAGATTCACACATTCTGAGGCAGTAATCAAGAAATCTTGAATATTTCTTCCTTTAACAAAAGAAAATTCATTAATAGAGATAATTTTGTTCAATATCTGAGTAAGTCTAGTGGATATAATTTTTGTAATAATTTTGTGTATAGTATTGATAAGATAAATTGGTCTGAATTGGCTGATGTCACTTACATTTTCAACCACTAGAATGAGAGTAATAAAGCAAACATTAATGCATGGAGTGAATGATACACCTTTGAAAATGTGCATGAACCAATTGCAAACATCATGCTGGAGAACCTCCCAAAAGTGTTGAAAAAATTGGTTTTTGAATCCATCAGGCCCTGGAGATCTTCCCTTGTTGAGACAAAAAACAACTACGTTAATTTCAAAGTCCAGGGGAGTAGAAGTGAGGTGTAGATTATCAGCTTCAGAGACAAGATTTGGGATGATGCCTTCCTTGAGATCAACATTCCTTAGTGATGTATTGAAGATATTATCATAGAAAGAAACAATTTGATTGGAAATCATTTGTCTATCATTGAGTATTTGATATCCATATTTCAAAAGAGATAGGGGATTATTCTCTCTTCTATATATTTGGAGAGAATTGAAGAAATTAGTATTTCTATCCCCATTATTGAGCCATATGATTTTGAAAAAGTCTTTTTGTATGTTTCCTTTGAGTTTGATAAGATTCTGCAGCTTGGGACACATCTCTACATCTTGGGTAACTCCTCTAGGGAAGTTAATCTTGGTAATGAGTTCCAAAATGTGTTCAGTGATCATATTATCTTTTTCATTCATCCTTGGCATACTAGTTTCATTACATCATTTCTTGACTCATAAATCTTGAGTTATAAATACATCATTCACATTCTTTATTCAATGTTATCATAGAATTACCACCTCTCGATCCTTTATTGGGTTATCATAATACACCAATCAATTTTATGTTTAAGGGTTATGACCTTAAATTGAATCCACCTTCCCTCAACACTACCTACACAAGTACTAGTATTTTATTCACATCAGTTTAAACCTTATCCTAACTACCATATAGTCTATCTCATTATTTAATCAATTTCATGTGACCGTAAGTACAATAATGATCGGTATAATTATAAATACATTAATGTACATGCACCTCCTTTGACACTATGTACTACAGTACTGGATTATCCTTATTCATGTTAGGTTTATATCCACTAACATTTCTATACAAGATACCTAAAGATTTGGTCTAATCATTATGGTCTTAAAATGTGTTTACCCACAAATAAAACCTATCATGGGTGGATAAAAAAGAAATTATTTCTCCTAGATTAAAATTTGGTATTCGTGGGAAGCATTGGTTTTTTAAAGATAGTAGTTCAAAAAAATTATTTTTCAAATTTAATTATAAAAATAGGATCGTTTGAAATTGATATATTTTTAAAAATAAATAAGGAGATTAAATAAGAGAATTAAAATAGAGATATGGTAAGGGTGATTGGTTAAGGGTTGGAATCCCAATTTTAATGTTATCATAGTATCTTGATTATTTTATTTTATTCCTAATAGCTGGTGAGTAGGAGGTTCCACAATTATTTCATCTATCACCCTTAGTTGAATGGTTATAGTGAGAATAAAAATCATAGAAACCTATGATCCGTCTATCCACCTTTATATGTTTGTATGTGATACAAAAAATCACAACCAATTTACATAGAAAATACCCCCATGAAGTCTCTTATTTCTTCAGTCATACAAAATTAATTATTAACCCTTAAATATGTTCTAGAAATAAACAAGAATGTCACTACATAACTTAGACTATTCCACACACTATATCCTGAAACTGAGTGGAGGGAGATGATGGATCATTTAAAAGTCAATAAATAATCAAATGTACCAAAATCAAATACAAACACATTAGATATTATGAAATGATACTATATATCGAAACTAGTTATCAATAAGAGATAGTTTTATTCATTAATGTGCAAATATTCAAGTATTACAAAAGGAGAACCTTCCCTTCATCAAATACTCTAGAATTACCCCTCTATTACAAGGGTATAATTCACGATTGGGGAATAATAATGTATTACCAAACAAATAAAATATAAAATAAAATGAAAATACTAGAATGATAGAAGAAGTGAAATCTTAGGCCACCATCATAGAACTCCTTATAGCTTTGGCCTCCTATTCATTTCTAGGAGCCATGATTTCCATATCATTCAACCAAGATCAGACCCTTGATATCATCATGTATTTGAAATCTTATTCTTTCCATTTTATATATAATTTAAAATTTATTGAAAATATATATATTCCCTTTTATGACTAAAATATTTTATAAATTTTTATCTATGTGATAGCCTCTAAATGGTTACACTAGTGATAACATAGAAGCATGATGTTTTTGATTAATGTTAATATATTTATTTTAATCCCTTATTAAATTTTGGAAAAGTTTTTAAGTCACATGAAATTGGAATGTATAATGAATATAAAATCATAAGATAATAAAGTCATGCAATCTGTATTAAAAGGTTTGCAATCGGTAAGTCTTACAATCTTCAAGTAAAGAGGCTTAAGATCAATAAGTATTCTGATTGGGACCCTTGTCACATGATTATATCACTAATTATCCTTACAAAACATCCTTTTAATCCATGGAGGTGTCCTTATACAACCTATTTCATGCGTTTGGTACCTTTATACAACATCTTGTTTACCTTAATGTAATGGAGTAAGATACATGATGGGATAAAGTCATATGATCATTCATGGTATTTGATGCATGAGAAGTATTAAAAATAGATATAATGTCATATGATCATTTCATATCATCTGATGTTTGACATACCCTCAATTTATGGAGATATGACTAAGTCATACATCAGATTCATGTGATTATTCCTTTGTTATTTCTTCAATATTTTTTAAGGGTGGCGGGGGTGAATCCATAGAAATTCTCCAAGCATCCCCATATCCTTCAACATATTTTCTATAAATATTTATATAAAATTTAACCATACACAATCATAGTCTTTCACGTTATAAAAAAATAATAATTAATTATAATAAATTCATATTACTCAAAAAATCAAGTAAGTGAAATGAATTCCAAATTTATCCATTTAAAACAAACTTAATACAATCTAATGATTAGAAGATTTAATTACAATATTAATAAAATCAATGAATAAATAAATATAATGGAGTAATATAAATTTATCTCTAACAAAATATAACGAACTTATTGCATATATTAATCACCATAACCATAATCCTTGGACACCTAGACCGGTGATTTTATAAAATATCATCGAAGAAAAAATCAAATACTAACCAATATGATTTATTCTTTTAATAACATTCCCCTTAAAAAAATCATGCCACCATAATGACCTTGATTCCATTTTCATCATTAGATACATTAAATTAATTTTTAATTATTATATTCTCTCATGGACACTTATACCTACCTCCCCTATAATATTTCACTCATCAATCAAACATCAATTTCATGAATTTTGTTTATCATTCCAATTCAATACATGTTTTACTGTAGTTTTGATGACTATATTTATATAAATCCAATTATTCATGTATTTTTTTATATCATTAGGGATTTTCTAGGGTTATTCTTTGGATTTAAGGTTGGTGGTTTTTTGGAATATTGTAAAGAGGATTAGGATATTTGGATATAAGTTGAGAAATAAGGTATTATTTTTAGTTTCGATCAATAATGTATTCATCCCAAACATCATATTCCACTAATTTAACTTCACCCATTAGAGTTTTGACGTGACATCCTACACACCTTATCATTTTAGCAGTAGAAGATATTACCTTTATTTGTTTTCTTCTGCTGATTATAGTATTTTTGTTCTACTTTTGAAGATAGAGAGAGACTGTAAATTGTAATCTTATGGGTTTAATTTCTTCACATCCCTAGATTATGAAGTATCTACCTTAATTATGATGTTTTCCAATTCCTTTCTTCCAAAAAACATTAACACTTCCTTCTAAATATATCATACTTGACAAACATTAGAGAGTTTAGTATCTCTAAGAAATATTATCTCCCACATAACTCTTCCTTAATTTATTTTATAGTCCACCCCTGAGAACATCATCTTCAAATAAATATATTTCTTACCTATTTTCCCAATTGGAGCATTGTTATAGGTCGATTTAATTTGTATAATTTTTCAAAGACATGAATCTTTTGAGAAATGATAGGTATCTTTTATGTCCAAATAGTAGTATACATTCATTATGAACTTTGGATGATATCATGTAAATTTTACCATTCTTCTTAGAGACATTTTTTTATAAAACATACAACTAAAATATATAACACATTCATTCTTTAGCTCATTCAGCAAAGTAAAAATATCTTCTTCCAACCAACTCTATCAATTCCCCCACACCTAAATCATACATATATCATGAAGTTTATTCTATATAAATGTAGATAGGTGTATTTGGATTGGAATGTGGCTATATAAAAAATTCATATATGGATGATAAGGGATACATGGATTAAATTTCAACATATCCAAGATGATATATGTTTATTGAAAAAGGGGGAATTAATTCAATATAATGTCAGAATCATTTATAACACAAAGTCATTGAATGATCTAAGGAATTGATGTGATTAATCAATAAGTTTTAGTTATTCAAAAATGTCTTGGTTGTATCACAAATTTGGGAATTATAAATAATATAAAAAAATTGATTCAGAATACCCTAAGGAAAGTTGTTAAAATGTAAGATATTATATTATGGAAGGAGATTAAAAAATCAGATGTCGTTGCATGAATCTACTTCATTTTTAATTTAGATAAAAAAATTATTTGAGAATTCATCTAAGTTTTTTAAATGGGCTAAATTAGTTTCTTAACCCTTTTATTAACTAAATATTTGTAAGGGCATTCAAATTGAGATCAATAGGTTTCAAAATAGTAAAATAATTAAAATAAAAAAAATAAAATTTTAAAATGATTTTTTTTTGAAAAAAAGTGATATTCCTAAACTAATATATTTCATTCAACACAAATAAATGATACATTTCCCCAAGTTTATTCAAATAAATTTTCTTGTAATCATATTTTATGCATAATTACTACAACACCTAAGTTTTAAGTAAAAGTACAACATGATGGTATTTAGTGATAATTGGTTCAAGGAGTGTGATCTACTCCATTGGATCATTAGGTAAATTTCTATAGAATCTCTTCATTTTATACCTATTTATAGTGAATGGATTAGGATATACTTCCTAAAAAATCTACACAGTATGAAAATAAAGACATGTGTGTATATAAATGAACCTTACCATATGGAATGAAGGTTACCTATCATAATATTATTTCTTTAATTGTACAATAGAACATGGTCTCTTGGGTGTAATTATTTATGTTTTTTTATATTGTCATGATCCACTCTTGTAATCTAATTGTAAATATTGTAATTAAAAAAAATATTTTATTTGATTTTACTTATCGGTTTAATATTCTCTATTTACCAACTATGTTGAGGTCCATATTAATATATCTTATATCAAAATATACTTTGTGTTCCAACTAAAATGGTAGATGAATCATCTTTAAATAAATCAATTAGTATGGTATCATTAATTTGGGTGTCCTATAGAATTTCCTGTAAGTCATTAAGGTGTCTCCCAACCTTTGGATTGAGTCTTTTCTATTTGGTTTTACAATATTTTCTAAAATTTACCTGATATATCTATTGGAATTTTTTGGATATTTGATTTGAGATAGTAGGGTGTTAATATCTTGTGATGTACTCTATATTTTCTTAACAAATCATCCATGAACACATTTTAGAAATGTGACCCTTGGTTACTGATGATATATTTGGGAAATCCAAACCCACAAAATATGTTAGTACTAAAAAAATGTCAAAAAAATTTTAATTATCATTTTTTTGTTTCCATGACTTTCAACATTTTTGAAAAATAATCCACTATAAGAAAGATGAAATAAACAAATAAATGAGGAAAGGTTCTCATATAATTTATTCCACATAATTTAAAAAATTTAAATAAACTTATGAGTGATTGATGCATTTATTATCTCTTCAAAATATTTCCAGTGATTTGAAAATTTTTACACTGTTTTGAAAATTTATGTACATATATAAAAAATGCAGGATGATAAATTAAAGATTATAATACACTTCTTTCTTTAATTTGATGTCTAAGTGTCCTCCATAAGTTAGTGTGTGGAACAATTCAAAAAACATATTCAATATCACATTCAAAAAAACATCTTCTTATCATTTGGTTATTATAAATTTTCTAAAGATATAGATATTCCCAAATATAAAATCTAAATTAAAATTTAAAGTTTTGAATTTTTTGAGGTTTTAAATGATATGATATTTGAGAAGTCACTAGAAACTTAACCATGTTTGTATGCTATGGTACCTATCATTAAATTAAATAAATATTTTCTCCTAGAATGTGGTCATTCACTAATTTTAATCTATAATTTAGGATTCAAATATATAAAAAAATTTACTAATTTTATCGACCACTTGATTCTCAACTTATTTATTACCTTTGAACGATAGATTGAAATCCTATAAAAGCAACATCTATCTCACAATAATTGAATCGAGAGGGTGCACTAGGGCCTAATGGCATTCCAAGGTCTTTTTATAGGGCAACTTGGGACACAGTTAAGGGAGATTTAGTGAAGACAGTGCATGACTTTTTTCAGGGAGGGAATTTTCCACGTATTTCATGTGCAACCAAGATGGTGATGATTCCAAAGATATTTAATCCACACTCCATTGATCAATATAGGCCCATTAGAATGTGTAATATGATTTACAAGGTTTTGGCCAACATTCTCAATAAAATAATGGCATATCATTTGAATACTTGGGTGTCTTCAGAACAACATGGCTTTATTAAAAGGAATTCAATTCAGGGGAAATTGGAGTGGTGCAAGAAGTGGTTAGTGATATTAACAATAATTCTTTTGGGGGTAACTTGGTGATCAAATTAGATATGAGCAAGGATTATGAAATATTGTAATGGGGTTTCATCATAAGGGTGTTGGATTGCATGGGGTTCTCTAACTGGACTATTGATCTACTTTTTAATTGCTTCAGTTTGGCCTGGATATCAAAATCATTTTTGGGAAAATAGTTCAGTTTCTTCAAGTCTTGAAGAGGTCTTAGGCAAGGAGACCCTCTTTCCCCCACTCTGTTTATCCTCTCCCAAAATGTCTTTAGTTACTATATTAATCGGGGTCTTCTCATGGGGAGAGTTTTACCTTACCGAAATCAGCATGTAACAATGGGTATTTCGCATGTGATGTTTGTTGATGACACAATTTTGTTTATCAATGGTATTAGAAGATCAGTGCAAGGGATGAATGGTCTTTTAGGAGAGGATTGCATGTGGAGTGGTCAGGTGGTGAACCGGGGGAAAAGTTTGTTTTATACATCCATGTATATCATAGAGAGCAGGGTTAGAACTCTTGATGAAAGCTTGAACATGAATAGGGGATCATTTACTATGGAGTATCTTGGGGCACCGGTGAGACCTCACTCTCTTAGAATTCAGAATTTTTACAAGTTGGTTGCTAAGATCACATGGCACATCTTCAATTGGAAGACTATATTTTTGTCATTTGGCGGGTGCATTACCCTTGTGAATAGTGTTCTTGTCTTTATTACCATGCATGTAATGTCCACATTGAAGGTTCCCAGTAGTGTTATCACAAACTTGGAGAGGATAATGGTTTCCTTCATATGGTATGGGCAGAGGGAAGGTAGGCACCACTGGGCGTCTGGAAAACGTCTTGCAAAACACCTCCTTGAAGGGGGCATTAATATGAGGAGTGTTTCAATGAACATGAAAGGTATACATGATAAACTTGCATGGGAGGATATGGAAGGAAGAACAATATGGGGTAGGAAAATGCATGACAAATATGGATTAAATTTAAATGAGAATAGGGTACGTACCTCTAAGATTTGGAAACTGATTCTCCCTTACTTGGAGGTATTGTATCAGCACTCTAGGTGGATGGTTGCAAGTGGTGATATTAATTTCTGGTTGCAAGATTGGGGGGATGGTAGGTTGTGGTTTTCAGGATGCCCCACACCAAATATATAATTTCGTGAGGCTAGCGGTCATTCTGGTTTTATTCAGGCCATTCTGGATGATAGTCAATGGTCAGTGTTCAATAGAATTATTATCAATGATGAACATGATAATCTTATTTTTATAGGCTATTCGTCAGGTGTGTTATCTTTAAAGGCTTTTGCTTGGGTGAGGAGGGATTCAAATGATGATGATACATGGGGGGAGACTTTATGGTTCAAGGAGGTTCCCTCAAAATTTATTTTCTTATTGTGGCGGGTAAGAAACCGTGCTTTACCTACTGATGATAACATTCAGTGTATGGGTGTCAGGATTGAATCTAGGTGTTGGTGTTGCCGTGAGCCCAAAACAAAAACAGTGGGGCATTTTTTTTTGATAGTGAATGGTCTAGATGGATCTGTCTGATGTTTGGTGCTTTCATTGGGTGGAACGGACAAGGAGGGATGACAGAAAACCTTTTAAGTTCATGGTTTCATGGAGCGGGCGGTCATGGACCTGAAAGGAAGGAATGAGCTATTTTGATATTAGCAGGATGCTGGAACCTATAAAGAGCAATGAATGAAGCGCGACACAAAAAAATAAGAGGTACACAGGCCAATATTCTTTTTAAAATGAATAATTATTTTCAGGACTTGGTCTGGGTGTGTACTGGCTACTAGGATGCTCCATCAGTGAAAGCCATTATACCCAGTCGATTTCTTTCTAGCCGAAGTAGGGAGCTGGGTCGCGAGCACGGGTATGTTGGAACCCCCTTCACTTTGGCCTAAAACTAAACACAGATAGATCACTTGTAGGGGGGAGATGAGATGTAGAGGGGTAATTTGAAACTGGGAAGGGTTTGTTGTAGCAGCATTTTCTACCTTCTATGGCAGGGTTGATGTTTTCTAGGCTGAAGCGTAGGCTATGATCACGGGTCTGGAGATGTGTGGGTAGTGGGATATCACTCTTAAAGTGGTGGAAACATATTCGTTAATGCTCTTCAAAGAATTATCAGGTACAGGTCAGGTTCCGTGGAATATCTTTTATGTCATCAGAAAGTGTAAGCAGATTTTGGGTAATCTTATTGAGATCACTCACACATAGCGAGAAGGGAACCAAGAGGCATATTTCTTGTCATCCATAGCTTCACCCAATCAAATTATGTCTTTTTTCCTTAATATAGGTTCCTTTCCTAGTGAGGGGATGAAGTTTGTGATTAATGATGCTTTGGGATTGCACTTTTTTCGACCGCCGTGATTTTCTTGTATCAGTATTTCTATCAAAGTCAATAAAAATGCTAGTTTTCAGTATAAGGAATGTATGGTCTTAAAATAAAACAACTATAGTAGCAATAAAATAATATTTATATTTATATAATGAATTAAACTAATATAAACAAATTCTCAGTGGTTGTATAGTTGAGCTGGTAAAAATCTTTGGTTCTTGTGGCATATGAAATGACTTGAGTACTAACTCCATATCTTTAGGAAATGAATTCTATAACTTCTTGGTTAGAATCATTACAAAGTAAATCAAATTTATTTTCCTAATTTTGTGTAAACATTACTAGCAGTGTTATCAATATACTATTTAAATTAAAAAATCTTTTTCTACACTCATAATTAATATAAAAATAATGGTATATTAAAAGTAATTTCGAAAGTGAGAGAGAAATATTACTAAAATACTTGATTAATCTTATGTACACAAGTTTATATCCTAATAAACATCTTAAATATTTTAAATAAGTTGGTTAAGGTAAGAAATTTATCACATTAATTTTGGAATTTTCAACCTCAATGCCTTGTTTTGAAATGGCATGACCTTAGACTATACCTATTTCACCCATGAAATGAAACCTTTATAATTTTAAAACAATATATTTTTTTTTCAAATCAAAATTTTAATTTAATTTCAATATTTTCCATGAAATGGTAAAATAAGTTTTGAAAAATAGTAAATTCATCCAAGACTAACTCTAAAAGTACTCAATTTGATCCAAAAATATAATTATCAAGAACCCATAAAATGTACCAAAGGGATTATAATATCTAAATGTAATCATTTTATAAGAAAAGGTTTTGAAGGGAAAGGTAATGGTGGTATTCTATTGATCCTCAAGAGGAATGTGTACCTTAAAGTATACTAAAACCCATAAATGGAACAATATTGAGTTTTTCATGATAATATCTATAATATTTCGATAATGAGGAAAATATCCTTCTTAGAGTCCATATTCAGTTTGTTATATTATATGAAAAATCTTCATATATTGTGAGTTATCATATGGATTAACCCCTTTTTTCATTCGCAATGATGGTTAGGATAGTTTTCTTAGTAACTACATGGATGGGGTTAACCCATTATGATTAAAAGATGGTTTAGATGATGTATGACTCAAAATTATTCTCTATATTCATATTTCCTACCTCTATTATGGTGGGATTTATAATTATTTGGGTTTATCTAATAGGTTTGTAATCTCTCTCAAGAAACATTCTATGTGAGAATATTTTTGGATTAATGCATGGAATATCACCAAAACTCACACTTATGGTTTTAACATTATTAATTAAATTTTTAATAGTTTTTATTTAGTGGTTAATGTATATATTTTCATGAATTATTATATGTAATTTTTATTCTTTCATTACATATAAATATTTTAATTCTGTAGGAAATTGATTAAATTTCAGAACTAGTTGATTTTAGTAGGATGAAGTCAAATTTGGGTTCATTTATTATAAATCTTAAACATTCTCTACATAAGATAACAAATCAAATCCTTCATCACTAAATAAATATTTAGATTAATCAAAAAATAATTAATTTACCTCTCCCTCTAATTTAAAGAAAGTTTTTCTAGAATCATTGATATATTCACCCACCATGGTATTTTCAATCAACAAATGTTTTCCTAAGAATAAAAATTAATGTAACATACCTAGATATTTGATGAATTCTGACTCTTCAATTTGAGAAAGGTTAAGGAGTGAATTCTTAGATGAAGGATGCCTTGTGGAATTATAAATATGGAAGTGAATAGTTATATCTATAAACTCTATTTTCATGTATTCCTTTATATCAATTGATAATGGTATTGTTAATATTTAAGAAGTGTCTCCCAGTATTAATGGGTGATTTTAATGATTATATATCTTCTTCTATATTCTACACATAAATGTTATTTGGAATAATAAATCTTTAACTCTCACTAAAACAACTTCTAAGACACCAACTGAAAAATAAGAAGATTTATTTTCTAGTTATATAAAAAACTAGTGAAATTTAATTCTTATATTTATAAAGAAGTGAAAATGTATTGTTGCGTTACATTTATATAAGTAACTAAATAAAATAAATACTCTAAAAAATTTATGGAATCAATCATATAAGGGATAAAAATTTCTTTGGATCATGAAATTTGGATAAAAGTTATTTGGAAATAAGGACTGTTACACTTATTTGTGGACTAATCATATCATTTTTATAGATTATACTACTCATTCTAAAAAATTACTTGATAAAATTTACATACATGGGGATTTTTTTTGAGTTCTTATAAGTGAAGAATATTAATCTAAACTCTTTATAATGTATTTAGAATTTCAATTTTATGTTCTTCTTCTTGAATCATTTCAAATTGGGAAAACCTTGTTGGAAAACTTATTGTATGATATTTATTATCTCTTTTATACCTTTTTAGGGGTATATCTTGTATTTTATTCCACCTTTGATCATATTTCCACTCTTCTTCTTACTTTTCATTTTGGGTTTACTGGTGGTTGAGAATGTTCGAAAAATTTTCATATTGATTTTGTTCAGGTTCTGGTAGACCTTTCTCATATTTACTTAAAGTTGGTGATTGAAACTCTTTTAAAATTATTATACTTACCATAAATGAATTCTAAATTATTCTAGGGATTTATTGACTGAGTATTTTTTTTGATAAATTTTCCACTAATATACTAATTTGGTTTCTTAAATCTTTTTATTCATTTATAAGGTCCTAAAATTGAGGCTCTAGTTGTTGTTGTGTTGGAGGATGTACAATGGTTTTTAGTTGATCAAATTTATCATTTTTCTAAAATATTGGTGGATGTTATTAAGAAGGTTGGTTGAAATACTTCTTGTAATGTTGTTGAAATAGAGGATTTTATTAGTACTACTTCTAAAATTATGGATGTTATTAGTAGTGAATTTATAAAGGTGGTTAGGCTTGGTATTTATAATTACCCAATGCATATTGTAATTGTATAGGATCTCTCTATAATTGACATTGATTCAATATTTTCCTTTTTTGAAAGGTCATTTCACAACTCCTCATTCCATGTACTTTAGAACATTGTTCATTCAAATGGTTTGATGATTAGCATAAACCACGTATGTTCTTATTATTCACTTATATATTTAAATTACTTCTATATAAATAGTAATTTTATCTCTTAGTGTCAAGATTCTAGTAATGCAGATGACTTAGAAGTTCTTAACTAATGTATTCATTTTTCTCTAATACCTCTAGTGCCAAATTATTGTGAGTTATGAGTAATATTCTCAATCAGTCCCTTTTCTTATAATGGGGATTTTTCTATAAGGATCCTTTAGATGCTGCATCTTGAAAGTTCCTATCATTATATATTATTCATTGATAGAAAAATAAAAATTAGTGATGCTATATTATAACATGATTTTTCTGATAGTACATAGTTTATTAAACCATTCTTAGTACTCATTGACATAATCTCTAGGAGCTTATATGATGGCATACAACATTGTCCAAATGGTTGTTATCCTAAAGGTATAGATGAATATTTTCAAGGAACTTTTTTTAGGTAATCTCAGTCATATACCTATCTTGGTTGTGGGTTGTACAATTGTTTCTCAGAAACTCCTTCAAGTGAAACATGGAATGCCTTCAAATTCAATTTTTCCTCAGCTTCTCTATGGAGATTCAAGGTGGAATAAGTGAAGTTAAATTATTTGATATATTTATTTTCATCTTCAGATGTCATGAAATGAAAATTTTAAAATATTTGTATCACACCAATTTTTAATTCAATTTCATTCTACAAAGAAGGAATAATAATTTAGTAATATTGATTAACAAACTGAGGTGAACAAAGGTCTCTAAGGGTTTAGTTGAGATTTAAAATAATGATGATAGGCTCAAAGTGAACACTTGAGGTTTAGTTAGGTCTGAAAGAGAAATTTTCTCCAATTTTTATTTAAAATTTAATTTTCTTAACTTAGTCAAATATTTTTCTAGTTTTGGATCTAAGGATAAAAATTTGTCAGATGGTGATTTATTCATACAATTTAGAGTTAGCTTTTTTTGGAACCACCACCCCCTCAATAGTGACTATTTGTTTTGTACTATATATATTTGATAGCTAAAAAAGAAATTATTTTTATTAGGTTAAAATTTAGTATTAGTGGGGATCCTTGGTTTTAACCATATATGAGTGCTCAAAAATAATTTTCACTTTTAATTAGAGAAGAGGTGGGTGTTTTGAAATAGATTCATTTTGAAAAAAAGTTGGAAATGCAATAAGAGAATAAAAATATTAATATGAGAAGGGTTTTTGGGTTAGGTTTAACTTACCAATTGTAAGGTTATCATATTAACTTAATTATTTAATCTTAATATTATTAATTTATGAATGAAAGGTTCAACAAATATTTTACCTCTCACCATTTTGTGAATAGTTATGTGGATAAAAAACTAAAATATAATAATGGTTAGTCTACCCACATTATTTTTGTAAGGTATATTGTAATTCACCACCATTTTACTTAGTAAATATCTCCATCGGGTCTTATGCTTCCTAAGAAAACCAAGATCAATTACTGACCCTTCCATATATTCTAGTGATTTCCAAGTACTTCTCCACACTTCTCATTACATTCAACTATATATATCCTGAAACATAGTTGATGAGGATGTTGGATTGTTAACCAATGAAATAAAAAATTATAATAACAAAAATAGAAAACAACAACATTCGGTATTATGAAATGATACTAAATATCTAAACCATTCACTAAGAAGAGGGAGTTTTACCAATTAATGTGCGAGGACACATGAATTACAAACATAGAACTATTTCCCCCAATCACCTAAGAATCAAACCATCACTCAAAGGGTAGCACACCTTATTAGGGATGAATAAATCATAAGTAAATATATAAAATATAAAATAAAATAAAAATGGTAGAATGGTAGAATATGTGAAATCACAATCATCCCTCACATAACTCCCTCTAGCTTTATCCTTTAGTTTCTTTTCAAGATCCTCGATTTTCATCTTGTTTGGTCATGTTCAAAGACATAATATCCTCATATATTTTAAATCCTTATATTTTACTTTTCTCTATAATTTCAAATTTTATTAAATTATTCACCCTCCATTATTTTATTTTGATCAAAATATTTTCATATTATTGTCCATATAGTATCCTCCGAAAGGTATCACCGGTTTTGACATGGTAACCTAAAGTTTCAGTTCAAAGTGAAGACGAGTCTTGTAATTCTCCCTTATATCACAAAAAATAGGGATGTATTATAATCATGAGGTGTTAGGATTATCAAGTTTTACAATCAGGTTAAAAATAATTACGATAGAGAAGTCTTATGATTATAAATTCTTACAATCAGCAAGTCAGAGGGCTTATGATTGAGAAGTACTAAGATCTGGACCCAATCATTATGATCAAATCATTTATTACCCTTACAGAACCTCATTATAATCCATGGAGGTATCCTCACAAAACCTATGTTATGGACTAATACCTTTACACAACATCTTGATTACCGTGACGTGGCAGAGGAAGTCAAACAATGAGAGAAAGTCATATGATTCTATTTGGAGTCTGAAACACGATATGTATTAATAATGGGAACAAATTCATATAATAAAAATCCATACATTCCCTCAATGTATTATAGTGATACCAATTTATATGATCATTGCTCTTTTTTATTAAAACTTCCTTATAGAGATGATGAATCATTAAAAATCCTCTAAGAATCACATATTCCTTCAATAACTATCCTTTGAAGCATGACATCTAATTCCATATTCCATTTTATATTCATTAACCTTATAAAAATAATGACTAATAAATAGGAATCCATTCATGTTACTCAAAAAAATCTAGAATGTGAATTGAATTCATAATTTTTTCATTTTAAAAAGTATTCAAAAAATAAATTGATTTGACACCTTAATTCCAAAATTCAAAAGATTCAATGAATAACTAAATATGAGGGAATAAAATGAATTAATTATTAAAATATCTAACTAATTTATTTCAAATTACACTAAACCATAAGGTAGTTTTTATTATAATCACTTATCTTCATTTATGTCAATATTTTTCTCCCTTATTACTATAAAGGAAATCTCATGCTTTTGGTTGAAACAATTCAAACTTAAACCCCAAAAATATCTAGTTAAAGTTGTTAAAACTTACACTACAACAACCTTCAATCAGATCTCTATTTTATTATCCATTAGCCCTTATGGGACTATCTTGAATGGCCTTGAAATTCCAATGGAAATATTCACAATATTCATTGGGTTGAAAACCTACAAAATGAGACATGAAAAAAAGTTGTCTCTCCACTCATTTGGAATGCACCCTACAAAGTTTAAGAAAAATTTTGTGTGTATAACTAGTAAATTAAATAAAACTTTTTAGGATGAAAACATATAAAGGAATACCTTAGGAAAATTTTATTTCTTTCCTATTAAGATACCTTTGTTAAGGGATTAGGAAAATGTAGGGGAAAATTAAAATACATAAGTCTTGTGTGGTTTGTTCAATTTTTCCTTAGAAATATTTTTTGGTTAAGAATTAGAAACTTTAGAAGATACATTTTTGAGGTTAAACTTCAGAAAAAATATGAATATAATAAAACTTGAACATAGTGTCCTAGGTTCACATTAGTATAAGAAAGTTCAACTAATTTAGTACATAAGCTCTTTCTCGATAAATGAAATAAAAAAACTATTTAATGATTTTTTAGCAGACATAGCTGGATAGTTTCAATTCAATGGAAGATTCAAGAATAATAGTGGTCTAAGAGTGAGAATTCACAGGATTATAACTTAAAGGATGAACTTGTGGATCATTCATGTATTGAAGGATGGAGCGATACTAATTGATGGAAAATCTTCTGGAAGCCTCATAGTGTTTTAGAGGTGGTGATATAAACTGTGAGAGTTATAGAAGGTGTATTATACTATTCATTATGTGTTCTATTTGAGGCAGTGTATTCCCATAACTCTATGTAATATTTCCTATAGAGATAAAACTGATGTAGAGTTCTAACAGTAGGAATTATAAAGTGGTGAAATTTTGATTACCTGATGGAGTTGACTATATTATGCAGAGTCATACCACTATTTCAATATCATTATAGATACATTGAAGCTTGTTTAATCAAGTAATTAGAGGATATAGTCCTTATGTTGAAGGTTGGGTGATCCTATCCTAGAAGGGAAGAGACCAGAATAAGTAGTAGTGGAATGGGGTTCTACTAGAGGTATAACACACCCTCAATCATAGTTATTCATGGTGGGGACTCTAGTGGATGGAGGTAATTGTGGGGAAGAGTTTGAGGTAATATTTTATTAATATTGGTAGGGAATTTAGAATATGAGTCTCCATTGTAAATTATTTGTATTTTTATTCCTTAGAATAAATGATGCACTGTTCTCCCATAGATATAGAGAAAAATGTATGAACTATATAATCTAATATGGTTCAAGCATATATATTCCATTTTTTTTCATGCACATATCTTTTTTTTCTGAATGAGATGTATTTATACGAGCGAAGAGGGATAACAAAAGAATATGGGGTAGACACTATAGTGGCTAGGGTGCTTGGTCTTCCCAATTACTAACACCGAGGTAATGGGTCATGTTATGAAGAGTGGAGTTTTTAAAAGAATGTTTCTTATATTGAAATTCTGGTGGGTTTCTTCCAGTGCTCAGCTGTCGATGTGATCCCCAATAGTGTTTACCATATTACTTAATAACAGTCGAGCTGAGATCACTTGGTCCAATTGCCAAGAAAGAATTTAAATCATCCTTCTTGTACCTCACACATAATGATTAGGGTTTTTTTTTGAAAAATATACATACATATGATGTCAATATATTTCAATACATCTAAACATTGGAATCTCTATCTCAACATGTCCCCCTTTATGATTTCTGTGATGTTGAGTCAAACAACCTCATTCTTATCCTAGTGAGCCCACCATGGTTTATAGAGACCACATAATTTCCATAATATCATACCAAAATTTTACATACAATGGTATATTTTAATGACTAAACCAAAATAAAAAACAATTGGAATTACCTTGGTTTATGCAGATTGCCTATATTTCATGATATTCAACCCGCCTTCATCATCTAATAATATTGGTTCAATAGGAATAAACCCCATCATGAAACTTTTTATAACTTACGAATTTAGTGACCATGATTGAATTTATCTATTTCATTTTAATTTATATGTGTTTTTAATTATAATGATTCCATTGGTTATAAGTTTCACAAGTTATCATGAACTTTTAACTGAGGTGATTATGGAGTTGGATAACATAGAAACAATGCATCATCCCAAAAAACTATCTCACAATTACATGATTTATAGAATATATTTCATCATGTATATACCTATGAAATTTTTAGTTTTATATTTTTAGAGAGTTAGTAAAATACACTTATATAAAAAAAGAATACTTTCTTTATCCAATTGATAATTTCCACAAAACCAAATTTATTAAATGATAAAATTTCTTTATTCAAATCCAAAAATATTATATTAAAAGACAAAATTTATAATCATTACTACCCATCCTTAAGACCTATTAAAATAATTTTTAAATATATAATGAGAATAAAACTATAAAAGAGGTATAAAAATAAATAGATAACCCATTAATCCATTGAAATAATTGAAAACATTTGAAAAAGTAATTCACTTACAAAATTATTTTTGAGCTTGTATGGAACTTCCTTTCAAACATGACATAAATTTTTTTCATAGAATTTTATAAAGAAAAATATTTTAAGAAATCATAAAATAAATAATCATGATGGTTACTTGGGACATCACATTCATATCACCTGTAATAACTCATATTACTCGTAATAGAGTAATCATAACCTTTTAATTCCAATATTATTTCTCTATAGAACAAACCATTATCCAATTAATTAGAGTGATATATTAGACCGAATAATTATCATATATAGTTTATGAGAACCATAAACTAAATTAAACTCATGGGATCTTTCATTTATTATAAAAATCATTTAAACCCATAAGTGCAGTTTTTTTTCTTACCCACCAAAATAATAATAAACTCCCTTTATTTTTTAATTTTTTTTAATTCAACAGAAATATTATTACACAATAGTAATAAGGAAAAATAATTTATAGAACCATGAAAAAATATAGAGGAAACATCATAAGGTAAAATTTATATAATTAAATATAAATCATTAATTCAGAAAATATTTATAAAATATTCCTTTCAAACTATTGTTAAAAAAGAAAATGACTAGTGCAGAAAACATAAAGAGGGATTCCTTTAATTATTTTGTAAATAAATTAAAGTAAAGTATAAAAATTACATAATAAAAAAAATAATTATATATAATCATAGTTATAACACAAAATAATAAATATAAACATAGAGGATAAATAGTTGATAGAAGAACATCAAAATATTTAGAGTAAATGTCTAAAAGAAAAACTCATCTCTCAAGTCCCAACTCAACTTTTACATCCTCTAACCTCTAAAATAATAAAATTATATAAATTATTTAATTTAATAAGAATATTTTTCATATCCAATTAATTATTATTATTATTTTTGTTCAATTATTATTATATATTATATTTTTATTGAATTTATCTTGCTTGCATTGGTTAGTTTGAGATTGTACGGTCCAAACTTCCAAAATAGTTCTTGTATAAAAAAATGGTTTTTGGTCATTTTTTAATGGTTCTATAAGATTAATAAGTTTCTATGTATTACATACATATCATTTAAAAATCAAGGATGTTCAATAGATAATGAAATATTTAATATTCATAAAATATTTTTCAATAAGTCTATTTTTAAGGTTGAAATGATTATGATTATTTAATTTTAATATCATTGCTATGATTGAAATTTTACCATTATTGATTAATTATTATTAAATTAATTCAATATTCATGTTTTATTAAATAATAAATCAATTTTTATGGAATATACAGAAGATATAAAAGTTTATGAAAGTATCATCATTCACTTAGGTAGCATAAAAACACCATGGTGAGCTATGTTTTTCAAAAGATTTTAATATAATGGGAAACCCAATAAACATTTGAGACATAAAAAAATAATATTAAAAATAAAATAATTATTTATGAATAAATTTAAATATTTATTAAATTATTTAAAGTGTAATATGATAACTCAATTGAAAGGATAGTTGTTTAAAAACTATATTTTAACTTAGTAACTATGTTTTGAAAAAGAGTTTAGTGAGAAGTAACAAAATATATATCATAATTGTTGGATAAAAATATTTCAATAACATGGGAATAAATTGATTTATGAAAAATAAGTCATGTTTTAAAATATTCCAAAGATAAATAATCAAAAATAATAAAGAAGAAAGACGGTTGGAAACACTTATCTCAGTCCTTTAACTACGTCCTTCAGATTAAGTCTAAAGACCTTGGAGAAATAAAACTTAGTATATATAGATCCTTAAGAACACACAAATGTTATTTTAGAGATAGATTTGTATAGAATATGGAGTTAAAAATAAACTTTGGCTCTATTTTTTGGAAAGGTTAGAATGAGTTCCCTTTTATAGGAACAATTTGATGGAATTTTCTAAAATATTAAATATTTAAGTGTCAATAATATAATTTTAATTTGGAAAGTGGGATATAAAAGAAAAATATTGGATATTATTTCAATTTATCATACCAAAAACTCAATATATGGTTTCATGATTAATTATCAATTTTTATATTATTTTTTAACAATAAATACCCTTTAAAGTAATTTTCATGGTTATTATCATAATTTAAATTTAAAAATAACTATATAACTATGGAATATAGATTAAAAAATTTAAATAATTTCTAGAAGTCTATTTATATCCTTAAAAATAATGTTACATAATAATTCATCTAAAGCTTATCATTGTAAATATTTTTTAAACCATTTATTCTTAATTTTATCCATCCTGCATAAGAGGAACGTCGATGTTATAAATGGGTTTTGATATATTTACTATTATTTTAAATTAAATATAAATTAATAACATAAATAAATTTTATTTTTTATCAATATTATCATCTAGAACCATAGTATATTTTTATTCTCATCCCTATCATGACAACATATAAAACAAATTATTTTGACTTTTCTTACCTTGCACAAGAATTGGGTAATTATTTGGATAATTATATAATTATATAATTATAAAATTAATAAATATGCCTAAAAAACCTATTATTATTAATTTAAATCTTTAAATCTTGAGAAAATATTTATCCATTCATATATACTATCTTAAAGACGCCAATTTTGATTTTTTCAGTTACAGGAATGCACTTTGTCAAGATCAATAAATGTTTTCATATTTATTTTTACATAACAAATAATTTATATTAATTAAAAAATATCTATTTGAAATGTTGATTATATTATCATTTAAGATATATTTTTCAATTCACACGTATTTTTATTTCATTTTTTTACGGTGATGGTATTATAAAAGTTACAGTATATGAAAAAACTATATTTCATACTATTCATAAACAAATAAGTATGCATAGAAAACCACAAAAATTAACCTTAACTTAATTTTGAAAGGATTAAAAAAATGAATTCAATTATATAAAATTAAAAATTAAAAGTAATATAATTTTAATTTTAAATAAAACCATGAAGTACATAAAAAAACAATTTATTTAGAATTAAAAATATTCTTTTCTCAAATGAAATACCATGTTATTATTTAATACCTTGAAAAACACATTTATAACAATAAATATAAATACAAATCCACATATTTAACATAAATATTCATTTATAAAATATATAAAATTTAAATTATTCTTTACTTTGATAAAAGTATAAATAATGTTAAGGAATAAAGTTAACCTTTATATAAAAAATATTTTACAGTATAAAGTAAACAAAATAACTTTAAATGTATGATTGGTATCTAATTTATTATATATTATCATTTGAGACATGATATAAACATATATAAATGTTATATATATATAATATTCAAAATCATGAATATTAATATGCTATAAAATTTATATATTATTTTAAATACATTGATTTTCACATTCCCCTATAAAAATTTCATTCTCTCAATTCATTTATTTTTACTCCCTTGAATACAAATAGAAATATCACTACTTAATAAATATTAAAACCAAATATATAGATAATTCAACCCTACCACTTTCTTTTTAAAACTATAACCATGATTTATAATCTTATTCCTCAATACCTACTTTCATATATTATTCTCACTTTTATCATCATCATGTTGTAGAATATGAATTTTCTAGTGTTTCCATATCAAATAATTAACATCAGACACATATTTTCATAATGAACCATCTCATTATAATTAAAGTATCACACTATGAATTAACTACCATGATAAGACTTTAGTTATATATTTTTATCATTTTCGTTCAGGTTATTACTCATTTCATTACAATATCAGGTCATGTGTCTGAATTTACCACACTTAGAACATATACTATAATCGATAATAAACCCAATTTAATGATTTTCCCATATTAATGTAATAGAGGTATTTGTGTTCTCTTATCATTATGTTTTCTCATTATATACCTTCTATGTATTTCTAAATTAGTAGTTTCTTTTCTTTATTACATTGTGTTTCAAAAGACTCAATAAACATATTCCCTTCCTTATTTAACAAATGATCAAATTACTCATAACTTACAAATTTATTAGTTAAAAAATTCCTTTCATAAATATGTCTCAAATCCTGTGTAAAATATATTAATTTTACTTTCATTGTCTAGAATGAAAATTGTCATATACCATGTAAATCTGGTAAAATTATCTTCAAAAGAAGAAACCAATTCCTCTGAATTTTTCTCTAGTTCTAAAAATTTCATTTCCATTATATTTCAAAGAACATTAGGAAAATATTTTCATGAAAATTATATTTAAATTCCTCTCTTCTGTGATATAATTTCCATTAATCATCATAGTATTCTTAATTAAAGAACACCACCAATTGGTTTCTCATTCAAAATGATAAACTACAAGAGTTACTTTTTTATTCTCTAAATAACCCAAGATATTAAATATATTAATTAAAGTGTTTATCCAATTTTTAGCTATCATGAGTTCATATGTCCCACCGAAATTTCGAGAATTTTTCTACATAAATTCTGCACTATTGATATATTTCTCCATAGAGAATTTAGTCACTCCCTTTCTTGGGTAAAACCATTTATTACCCATATTAATTGAGATAATACAACCAAAAATAGATCATCTCAAACTCCAACCATTATAGGTTGTTTATATGGATCTTTATTGTCCTCCTGTTTCATTCTAACTTCATTCTCCCTATTACCTATGAAGAAAATCATTCTATAATAGAGTAGATTATATAAAGCAACATGTAAAACCTTAGAATAATAAAAACCCATATTATACTAATAAAACCATAAATTAATGATCCAGCCCATAAAAAACCACCTTTTAAACCATAAATTTCATTTCCTTTGTTTATTTTACAGCATAATATCCCTAAAATACATCCAAACCTTTCTTTTATATGAACTATAAAAGATAAAAAAACAACCCCATAGTTACATAATTAATATAAAATAAATCATCACTTAAATAAATTATAAATTTTTATTTTAAGAGTTTTAGATATTTAAAAAAAAACTTCCCTAAAAACACATATTCTTATTTCACCTAAAGGAAATTGTACACTAATTAATCTCTTTAAATGTTACACTCACTTCATTCAAATAAAAATTCTCATACTTGGAGCTAAATTTCACAATCATTCCTACTCATCCTTAAACCATGTCAAATTTTTTTAAAAACATAGGGTGAGAATAAAACATGGTAAGGGGAAAAAATAAAGACAAATACCATTTTTACATCAAAATATTAGAAAACCATTGAAAAGAATAAGAGCCTCATCCTATATGGTGAGGAATAAAAAATTTTATCCAAGAGACCTGAGATCAAATTTAGGTGTAGACATATTTTTGGGGTACTATAACAGCACTATATTAGGTACTATAACAGGTACTATTCAGTACTGTAATAGATAGAACTATTCATCTATTTTGGCTTTTGGGCCACTGGTTTGGTTCTCAAGTCCTTCAAGGCCTTTAGGCCACCAAAGGTCTTCGGGCCAGTAAGGATTATGGACCACCTCAAGGCCTTTGGGCCACCTCAAGGCCTTTGAGCCACCTTAATTCCTTCAGGTTACTTGAATTTATACTTAAATAGACCACGCAAACTCTACAAGGAACTTTCTCAAAATAATGATTTAGAGTAGGCACATTAACCAGATCATAGCTAATGGATTTGAAATAATTAGAGGGTATGTATATTATTAACGGGACTAACCTGTGCATGCATGAGAAGCCTAGCCGAATATCCATGAAAATGTAGAGATATGACATCATAACCTAGATGCTAGGGAGGGGTAGTTTCAAGTAGTTATAGTCTGGATGAATTCCTCTGAGACCTTCGAGTCATGTTATATCACAAATCATATGGTCCATGTAAGGGTTCCCCTTGAACCCTTGAAATAGGGATTATCAGAAATGAATAAAAATAGTTCCTTCGGTCTATTCAAGTGTTAAAAAAATATTTCCTTTAAATAATGAACTTTCAGCTCATATAAATCTGACATTAAAAAAATGAAATCAACATATTTTCATGAGAATTTCCAAAAAACAATTTTGTAATAAATCAAAAATGTTACTTTGGACATCATATTCTTATCAATTATAATCACTTGTATCACCCGTAATGGAATAACTATATCTAGTTAATTTTAATATCATTTATCTGGAGAATAAATCATAAACGAATGTATTAGAGGGATATATCATTATTTCTAATGATAATATACAATACTTAATAACAATAACATGAATAAAATAGAAAATATTTTTCATTTCACCATAAAACTCATTGGAACGCATAAGAACAATCATTTTCACCTGACCCATAAAAATATAATGAAGTACCCTTTATCATTTTAATAACTTTTATTTCAGTGGAAGTATTTTTAAAAAACAATGATAATGAAAATTACTTTGGAAATACAGGAAGACATAGAGATAAAACATGATAAATAATAATAGATATTACTATGGGAATACAGATTTATGTGGATAGAATTTATAAAGATATTCCTTTTATAATTCTATAAAATTTTTTAAAAATGACACATGCAAAATACATAAAGAGTGATTCCTTTAATTATTTTGTAATGAAAGTAAAGGAAAATAGAAAATAACCTTAATAAAATCAAAAATAATACCGATAAGTATATTTATAAAAAAATAAATAATATAAATTTATATAATTAAGAGTTTAGAGGAAAGAATCAAAACATTTATAGTAACTGTTTAAAAGATAAAACCCAACCCCGAGTCCCAAATCACCACGTACATCCCTTGACCACAAAAATAATATAATTTTATTAAGTATTTACTTATTTATGAACCTTTTTCATTCCCATTTAATTATTATTATTAGTTTTTATTCATTTATTATTTTTATTGTATTCTTATTAAATAATATTTGGTTTATATTTTTCATTTTAAGGTTGTTCAATACATAATTCCAAAATAGTTATGATATAATGAAAATGGATAAAAACCTTTATTGATGTTTAATAAGATCTAAAATTTTCTAGGAATTTTATCCATATCATTACAGAATCAAATAAATTTAATAGGTTATGAAATATTTAACATTTATATAATATTCCTTGAAAATATTATTTTTACGGTAAAAAATGAACATGATTGTTTACTTTTAATTCTAGTGTTATGATGGATATTTAAACATTCTAGAATCATAATCACGAAATAAATTTTATATTTATTTTATATTCTATCATAAAATATTTTTTTTTAAAAATATTCATGAAATTCATAAGTTTATGAAAACATCATCATTCACTTAGGTATCATTAAACAACTACGGTGAGCGATTTTTTTCAAAAAAGTATAATAGAAGGGAATACCTAGTAAATATTTGAGATTTATAATTTTTTTTAAATAAAATACTTATTTATGGTTTATTTTAATTATTTCTTACATTATTTTACGAGTAAGAAAATAATTAGAATGAAAAGAATGTTCTTTTAAAACCTTATATTTTGACATAGTAATGGATTATGAAAGAGTTCAGTGAGAGGTAATAAATGATCAATCCTCATTTATGTATTGATAAAATCTTAAGATAATTGGAATAGATTCATTTCATTCAAAGAAATATTTTTGTAAATTTTTCTAAGACAAATAATCATAAATAAGAAAGAAAATAGAGGCTTGGAAACCTTTAACTTTATCCTCGAATAAACTCCATTGAATTGAGTTTAAATCCATGGAATAAATGACTTTTGGTATGTTTAGAGACTTATTAATGTATAAATGTAATTTTAGAGAGTTATTTTGGACGAATAGGAATATAAATCCAAACATTAAAAGTGTTTTGTAAAGAATAGAATAATTCCCCTTTTATTGGTAAAATTTAATGAAATTATCTCAAATATTAAATATTTAAAGGGTTCAGATTCTAATTATAAAATTAAAAGTGGTTTATAAATGAAACATTGAGGATATAATAAATTGGATGGATTGAAATATAGTCTTCCACACCTTAGGTCATGTGCTCATAATCACACATGACACGCTCCCCAAACCTAGACATTGTAGGTAGGTGGAATGTCGGGTGTGTGCACCTACGCATGTTGAGTCATATGGATCAACATACAGGACATGTGTAAGATGGGTACAAACTGTATGATACTTATCAAACCCAAACCACTAGTCATGAATCAATAAGGAATTTACTACCTATCACATTCCATGAAATATTTATATCCACCCAAAACCCTAGTTCCATAGGGGTAAATGATACCTAATGTTTGGTTTTATGAATACAAGTCATAGAGTCATAAATATCATATACAAAATATTCATCCCCTATGATATATCTCATATCTATCTCCAATTACATCTATTCCACTAATATTAATATTCATGAAATCCACTATACGAAGACACAACATAATATCCTTCTTGATATGATTTTCATCATTATTGTGCCTTTACATCATTGTTTTCTATACCATGCCTAAATTTCACTAGAAGAAATCCCCCAAAAATGTTTCAACCATTACTGACCCAAAATCCACCATCCACCACCATCCCATTTTAATCCTTCATTTTCACTGCCACTACCATATTCCAACATATCCTTCTTTTATATTCTCATAATGATATACCCCCTTTTGGGTTTCCAATATTGAATCACTAGCCATTACAAAAGCTAAAAATGACTTCCTTATAACAAAATGGTGGAAGGGAGGGGGGGTCAATGAATTGATAGCCAATGTGATTATAGATACCCAAGATTATTTTCATGGCACATTCACCAATGGATATGAATGATCATAGGTTTACCATAATGAATACAACAATAAGATATATAAACCATGGTTTTGAAGAAAATGTAATAATACTATGAATAAAAAAATCATAAAATTACCATAGGGATCAAGAACAATACTAAAATTAAGATTAAAATTAAGAATAACTAAAAATAAAAGTTTTGATCCCTAAATTAACGAGAAAACATCATTTACTTAAATTTTTGACGATGCCACTTGTTTCCATCATCGTAGTTGTGTGAACTCTCTTATGACCCAAAGTCAATTCCTACTCATTGTTGGAAAATATCCTATACTCCTTCCTCTACTTCATCAATATAGTGTTTAATTAATTTGAATTAGTGGTTCACCTTGGAGTAAAATCATAAGGAAGGTTTTTATATTGCATTCTAGGTCACAATCGATCTTTTTAATTATAGGTTTAAAAATACCCAGTCTATGGCTCGACACCCTGATCACATATTATATACATCTTATTGGCACAAATAACCTTTAATAACACAACCATGATGTCAAAATTTCCTTATGATAACTTTTTAAGGATAAATCACAATTCAAAAATATTGGATAATTAAATATTTATTTAACAAATATTAAATATCACCTAAAATTCAACTTGTTGAAAGTCTCAAAAAAATTCAACCTGGGGGTATACGTTGCAAATTAAGATCGAAAAAACCATTAGAAAATTTTTATGAGGTCTTATCTATGGTATACCTTCCATTTTACACATTTAGAGGACCCAAGACTTTGAAACACCAAATCAACCTTTGTCTCAATTAAGAAAAATTAGGGTCGCTAAATTAGATGAATACATGACATTTTAAAGGATCAATTTAGCACACAAACAATATCATACGTCCATTCATATTTTAATATATATATATATATATATGAATAATGTAGTGAATAAACTTAATAACTGAACAATTAATTTATTTAAACATGAGATAAATGTTTATGAACAATTCATAAAACAATTATAAACACTTTATAATTTATCCAGGCAATATGAATATTTCATAATCAAATAAATATGCACACTTTAAATTTATTAATAATATAAAATCATTCATATTATCATATTATATGTAATATACTTAAATAAAATATATTTGAAGTTTAATCATTTTATATTTCATATCTATTATATAAACATTTTACATAATAAAAATATTTTAAATTAAATATTATTTATTCCTTGACCATATCTATTTATTAAATCTCTTTTTGACATGGTTTAAATAATTTCTCAAATAATATATTTTAAATTGAATATTTCATATTAAAAATTATTAATAATTAATAATTCAATATAAACTATTTTAAATCATTAATTTTTCTATAATTTATAAACACTTTATAAATTACCTTATAATTTCAATATAAACCTTTATATCAAAGTTATAAGTCATAAAACATAAATCAAAGGTAAATTAATATTAATAATTAATATTGTAGTTATTTATTTATTAAGTGTTTTATAAACATTTAATAATTAATTATAATTTATTTATAATTAATTAATTTATACACACTTTATAAATTAAATAAATATCAAAAAATACATTTTTTATAATTTATAGACAATTTATAAATTATATAATTTGATATTTAGTTGAAAATTAAAAATAATTTATTTACTATATCATATTCTAAAACATACTTATATCATAATCTATGATATAGTCCAAAACATATATCTTATTCTATGATAGGTTCTTATGTCTTAAGACATATAATTAAGTCACCATCAATCATATTTTATGATATCTCTATATCATATGTCGCGGATTTTTTATGGTGACTTATAATATTGCATAGGTTGTATCAGTGATATGATACTCTTTTTCAATGTTGTGTAACAATATAAAATAGTGTTATCATACATTTGGACTAGCCATATCATATATAACAATATGTCAAAAATAATGTTTTTACAGTAGATTACATGTTTACGATATCTTTTTTTTGTATATAGTAATCGCGTTACAACAAACAATATTATATATTATAAGACCAACCATAGTTTAAAATCTATATCATTTCTTATGATATTGATTATATCTATTATTATTATCTTAAAAAATATTTCATAAATCATTTAAATCATGGAAAGGCACCAATTCCAATGATGGTTTTCTACATATCAAACATCACTTATTTAAAAAAGTGAAAGATAATAAAAAACCACAATTCTAAGATCACCATGATATGAAACTGGAACATTTCATAATATAAAATAAAGAATATGATTAACATACAATGATGTTAGCTAAAACTCATGTCTTCAATTACACCATTTTATTAAGATCAATTAGTTTTAATAGATAGGATCCTTTCTGCATGATGTATCCCTAGGTTAAAGAATCACCCAACACATGGGTGGGATTTTCCTTATGACCATGATATAATGTATCAATCAGTGAAAAAGGAAGAAGTTGATTAAGAGGTCTTCAGTTGGTAGAATTAGTAGAATACCTATATACCACTTTCAAGACCTTATACCACTTTAAATAGGCATTAGGTAATATAATTTTGACATGAACCAACCAAAAGTTACTAAAATATAACTTCCACATGATCCAATAAGTGATCTCTAATTCCCAAGGGATAGAGACTAGAATCATGGGTATTGATGTGAAGGTTGTAAGTTTTTTTGTCACATGGAATTTCCAACAATTAATAAATGAAATCAACACTACATGAATGGAATGGATTTCATACAAAATAGAAACACATCAATGTATGATAAAAAATATAAAATGGATCTCAGACACACATGGATATTTCTAAAACAAATTTTCTAGTCTCTAGTATAAAAACATGATGAAACTCAGCCTATACTCATAATAAAAATGTATAATAAGGAAAAAAATCAAGATATCTACTATAACCTGCAGGTGCCTACAAAATAGATCATGAATCCACATGTCCACCAAATTAAAAATATAGGGACTGAGAATAACATACTCTGTAGGAAACCACCATAGTTCCAACATATTATAAATACTATTAGGTGGGTATAATGACTAGTCTAATCATTTAAATGAGTATATATAAATAGTTTTATATAAATTTAACAATCAATGTATAATGGTTGTAAATAAAAAGACATTTCATAGAACTGTAGAAACCTGATTTTTCCCTGTAATACTTTGAAATATTTCTATATATATTTCCAGATCTAGGTGCTGAAAAAACGTGCAATTTTGAGGCTTAGTGTTCTTAAAATTAATTTTATAAAAATATTAAAAATATTTTATATTGTACATGCATAGTTACCTAAATAAAATGAGATAATATTTAAATGGGATCTCAGATAAAAAATATGTGACCACAGTTAAGTCCAGAACATACTATTTATCTTAGACACAACTTATAATAGGTCAAAATGGGGTGTTCAGACACCTTACCCATTGGTGGTATGTTAAATGGATTAATTAATTTATTAAATTAATTAATTAATTAATTTGAACAAATGATTTTCCTACAAATACATCAATATAGAGAAATTCCTAGGGTTAACCTCATAAACCTTAGATTTACTGAGAGCTTCTCCTTCCTTATTACATTGAAGAATCACCTCAGATGGTGAAAAAAATCTAGATGAAAGCAGATCGCAATGTAGTAAATAAAAAAACATCATATGATCATTGTAGATCATATTCTTTGGTGAAGAAAAATCCAATATCTAGGTATGAATTTTCAATTTGTGTTTTATAACCTTGTTGATTAAATTTATGGAGCAGATCAATCTCTTCTATTGATCTTCGCTAATTATAGCCTTCGAATGATCCTATATACCGGTTTAATATTATTATTTCATTGGCTTCTTACCCCAGATGCCCAGTTCTTGATATTTATCCTAGAACTATTGGAAAAAAATCATTTAAACGTTTATTGTGGCAGATTTCTCCCTCTTTTCTTTATGTTTGTCACTGATATTACACCCCTGTCCTAGTTCGACATTATTAGGCCATACCATGCCTGATCGGACCCCCTGAATTGTGATGGATTCATGAATATGGAATGGATCGATAAAACAAGCATAGATCTGAGATAATTACGAGGTGTGGATGGTTTTTTTGATGATCGGTAAATGAATCACTGTTTAAGAAATGGGCGGTGACATATGAAACTCATGAAAAAACTTCTATCGATTGAAAGAATATGATTTATGATGAATGAAGGATAGAAAGGATGACCCATGGTTAAATCTGCCAATTTATTATAGAAATAAGGCAAGATATATGGTCAAATGGCTTGATTCAGAGCATATATCACAAATCTAGAATTCTGGAAATATCGTGACTACACATCATATATCAAGATGAACACAAGATGTGTATTCCCTTGGTAGTAGTGGCTAGGGTTTTATGAAATCAAAAGGATATCATGATGTGTATCCCAACTACACATTATGTACTATGTTCCTCACGTGGATGAGCTATGTGATGGATCACATGGGCATGACTTTGTGTGGGAGTACACGGCTAGGCACAAGGCCACATAATGAAGTATAAGGACACAATTAGAGAACCCATGTGGCACACTATGTGGAGAAACATGCCACATACCCAAGTATATAGAAACTACCAGAGCTCCCAAATGACATACTGTATGGATAAACCCTCTACTTACCAAAGAACATAGACATGCGAACAAATATATGGACATTTCCAGAAGGACATGACCAGGTCCCAAGTAGCTAGGGCATGCCATGTAGTCCACCAGCACAGTGTGTACTTCTACATAGATAGGGAACTGTTTTATTTATAGGGATACAACCTGTAAGTGGAGTATAACCACATGCCTTATGGGTCCCCTCACACACTATGCACCCCTTGGTTTATTTCATAAAACTTCAATGTCCCATATTTGATTCGTTTAAACTATTACTTTGGAACGTGAGTAGCCTATCCTAAGCCTTTTTCCACATAGAACATGATGGTGACATACTTTGTAGATTTTAGGGTATTATGTGGAATGTTTTAGGAATGGAACTTACCTGAGGTGACATATGATGTTGGTGGTGATCAAGAATATGATCATCAGAGATACTAGAGTGGAACCACCATCAGAATTATCACAGGTCCTCCAAAAAAACCTTCTGATTAAAGCCCCCCATTATCATGGGAACATTCCCTCAATGAATAGAGTGTAACACCTTGGTTGCACCAAAGTTCATGTCTTCAACTTCTGAGTAGAACCCCCATCAACATGGGTGCGGGTCCTCGATGACTAGAGTGGAACCCCCTGTCACTCAGGGCCCAAGTATTATATCCATAGAGTGGAACCCCCATTATCTTTAGAATGGGTCCTCTATATATTGAGTGGAACCCCTATCAGATATGGATTGTGTCCTCATGACACCATAGTGGGAACCCCTAACACACTAGGGTGCATGTCCTCTATTGATATTTACAGAATGGAACCCCCTGATGCACTAAGAAGTGGGACCTCAACATTTAATTTTTCCCCTCGACTATGAATCATAGGGATGAGGCATGTTTATAATTTCACAGTTACTTCAGGGTAGATACATGGAATATTGGGCATTATTGATAGACTTTTTGGAACTGGTGACTACTCTTTTTTTTGGGTTGATTCTTGAGATGGAGATCCCCTTACACTTTTTTGGTCTTCTTTTGACTGAGCATATATGTTTTCATATATATATATATCAATAACTTTAGATTTGGTTACTCTCTTTCCTTGATATGTGCAAACACAATAGGTACGCTACATACTTTTCATGTTTAGATTCTCGTAGTTAGATAAATATACTCTCCTACTATGGGTGGAAAATATTCGACATGTAGTTCTTATACTCACCATACTAATCCCCCTATTCTTGGATGAGGTCACTTCTAACCTTGGTTTTGGTTGAGCTATCTTATTTCATTGTATCTTGCATCTTTTTTACTATCTAAAGTCTCTCTATTAATGGTTTAAATTTTATTACTCCTCCTTTGATGTTTGGATAATTTTACTGGGTATGTATATACTCACCCCTACATTGGATTTTCCTATAGGTTTTGTAACTTATATATATGACATATAGGTTTGTGGTGACTTCATAGGAGCTTAGGGATACTTGTTACTTGGACTGCATATGGTGGCCATATATTGGAGATCAGGAGATATACTATCTTGGAATTTTACTTTATAGTTTTGTGAGGTTGAGAAAAATTTCTGGTTTGGCATGTATTTTTTCCCATTACTTTTCTATTTACACTACCATACTTTTTTACTGTTTAGAGGTATTTCATGAATGGTTGTTCCCTTATAGTTATCCTTCTTTAACTATTTACTCCCTTTGATATTTAAAATCTAGATGGGTGTGTTTGTTTATATAGATACTTAGGAGAAGGCTACCTTGTGTTAGTTATTCCTTCAATGCTTGTCCCCACCCCTGGCCTGTAGAAGCGTCTTGGGGTAGTTATGGATCAAGATCAAATTGGGTTGGGTCATGGAAGATTGGTATCAGAGAAGTTCTTTTCATGGGACATTTTATGGAGTAGTCCACTAACAAGGATTTGGTTTGGAATATGGAAAATGTGTCAATGTTTGTTGAGTGAAGATCTTAGGCCAGATAATATAGTGATGGGAAGGGCGGACAATGTATCTATTCCCTAGAAACTTGAATACCTTCTTGTCGACTCAGTATACATAGACATTGCTTACAGGAAAAAATGGTACATGAATCCTATTGGATTGGTACTTTGACTTCCCTTCTTGATTTATATCCAAATTGTTGTTATATATATTCTCATATCATTGTGGAATGTCTTGATAACTTTTAGGATGACTTTGTGAAGGTAGCTATCCAGGATAATAGCTACGGATCATAATGAAAATTTTATGAGAGATGAGGCCACAATTTAGGTTCCATATCATGAGCCCCTTCTTCCAGGTGGGAAGGTAGTAGCACCTCCACCTATTGAGCTGCAGATCATTCCAACAGAGCAGGATGATGATGAACACAGGCTTAGAACACTCCGTGAGTTTCATCACTTGAGACCACTGAGGTCCCACAATGAACTAGATCCTTAGGCAGTAGAGGATTGTCTAGAGTTGGTGGTTTATATATTTAATCTTAATCGAACCCTGAAATATCAGGTGTTTGGACTAGAAGATAGCCTTTTCCATGGAGCAATTGGGCGCTGTTGAAGCCTTGTTACTCAGATTCATGATGAGTAGACACTCTCAGGTCCCGACTTCCAGAAGCTATTCTTTGAGGAGTTATACCCCTCCTACCTATGCTCAGTTTTGATCTAGGTGATTCTAGAGTTAAATCTAGGAGAGATGATGGTGGATGAGTACACAACATAGATCAAATACCATACACGGTACTCCCACAACATGGTCCAAGATGGTGACTTACGAGCATCGAAGTTTGACCAGGGAATCCACATAGAGATCTGTGCTAGTGTGGTGACCTTGTGTATACCCACTTATTTTAGGGTGATGGAGTGGGTTCTATTGATAGACATGTTTCTGTCCAAGGAAATCAAGGAATATGGAGATATCATTGGTTGTCATAGGGCTAAGTCATCTGTAGTTGCTAGCAAATTCCATAAGACTGGATCTCGATACAAGAGACGTCCCCATAATCATACTCATGAACATGGTCAGTGGTAGAGTAGAATAGTAGGTAATCCTAGAGAGGGTTAGTACTATGATTGTGAAAGGAGATTTCACATATCATGAGATTGACCTACCAGACGTACTAAAAAGGTTTGACAGATAGCTATCAGGCTGTCACGATAGATATAACTTCATGATTAGGGATATCCTAGGAAAGGGAAAGGTGGTCCCCAAGGAGGTGGAGCTGGAAGAAGAGCAGGAGGAACTATAGAAGGTGGAAGAAGCTAGGATATCCTTACATCATCACCACTTGGTTTCCCACATTAGGATTAGGGAGCTAGCATCCAAGGTTGTGGACAACTATAGGCTTTGGAGGATTATGACCCTGTAGCACATGAAATGGTTTAAGGTACGATAAGTGTGTTTTATAATCCTTCCATAGTTTTAGTATAAATAGGTTCCTTCATCTCTATACTCCTAGTGTGAGATCTATATATCCCAATTGAGGCATCATCCAAGCAGATTTGTCTTGAGGTTCCTACAAGGAACAATTATTCTGTATATTTTATCTTCCAGTGGTGTGATCTATCACTTGATTGAGAGAGGTTCATGTGGGAACTTTTTTCATCACAATGAAACTCTATGAGATAATATTGTGTATGTATTGAGTTTCCATGGTTTGAGAATAGATTTAATATCAACAAATACAATTCATATTCCCTTGCACTGATGGGACGAGATTCACTTTTTCTAGCAAGAGAGATCTCATGGAAGGACAAGTGGGTAATTCAAGTAGGAGGCTGTACCCATAAAACATAATTTAGTTAGTATATCCATTCATGTAGTATGATCTTCAAGAATATGGATTCCTTTAGTTTTGTAGGATTATATGGAATTATTCCTCGATGATGTTCCGAGACTACTTCTGAGGTGGGGGCTAGAGTTTTTCATTGAATTCATCCCAAGACCCCCCCCCCCCCCCCCGATATTTTTTTTGTAGCTTATAATATGGACCCTAATAAGCTTCAGGAGTTGTGTTTGCAGTTGGAGTACCTTCTATAGAAGGTTTTTATTAGGCCTAGAGGGTCCCCTTAGTCAGATCTAGTGTTGTTTGTGAAATATGAGAATAGATGTTTGAGGCTTTGCATGGATTATCGTCACTTGAACCAGGCCATGATAAATAAAAATTACCCCTTACCAATGATTGAAAACCTCTTTGATTTTTTTTGAGGTGTGATATAGTTCTCTAAGATAGATATCAAGTCTGAATACCGCCATTTTAGGGTTATATGGTCTGATATTATATAGTTTTCCTTTCTATATTTCTACAGACACTATGAGTTTCTAGTGCCAACCTTTAGTGTGATGAATCACCCCACCATATTTATGGATTTGATGAACCAGGTCTTTCAGCCATACATATACAAATTTTTGGTTGTCTTAATCGAAAACAAACTCATATAATCTTCATCATATGTGGAACATGAAGTACACTTGGGGATGGTTCTATATTTTCTTCGAGAGAACTAGGTTTATAGAAAACTATCGAAGTGCCTGTTCAAGATACATAAGGTTCACATTCTGGGGAATGTCATATCTGAGCATGGTTTAACCATGGATCTGATGAATATCAATGAATTTATTTCTTAGGATCCACCCAATATCATGTTAGAGGTGCATATATTTCATGGAATGGTAGGGTAGTACATGAGGTTTATGGGAGACTTCTCTAGGATATAAACCACATTGACTACCCTGACATGAAAAGGGAAGCTATTTTCCTAGAAAAGGAAGTGATATAGTTCATTTGAGGAGTTTAGGCTTAGTCTGACGATTTATCCTATGTTGCAGCTACTATAGTAAGGCATAGAATTCATAGTTTATTACGATGCCTCAAGGGCTGGGATCAGTTGCATATTGATGCAGTGGTAGACAATCATCACATACGGGTCAAGGCAATTGATAACCCATGAGATGAACTGTGTGAGTCATGACCTAGAGATGTAAGTGGTAGTCTTGTTCCTAAGGATGTGGTTGCACTACCTTCTAGGAGAGCTCTTTATGGTTCACACAGACCATCAAAGTCCCAGGTGTGTATTCATGAAGAGAGACTTAAAACTGAGACAATGGTGATGGTTAGAGTTACTATAGATATATGAATTTGAGATAGTCTATACATTGGGGAAGGTAAATGTCATAGTTGATGAACTTAGCAGGAAGTCTCAGGCTCTTTTGGTGCATGAGGCTTCAGAGCATTTGGTTTCCCTAGAGCTGACATTGGTGGAGTAGGAGGGTATAAATTTTCAGCAGTCGATGGTGTTGACTCTTGTACTTATCGAGTATTTAAGAGATACCCATATAAGAAACATTTTCTGTGAGGTATTTTGTGACCAAATATCCATGGAGGATTCACTAGATGTATATTATGAAGGGGGTAATTACATTATATTTTTATAGGGATGAATGGTGATTGCCGTCATGATGCAGGAGGAGGTGATGCGAGAGTTACACACTTCTCCCCTAGCTGTACATCTCGACATGAGATAGAGTGTAGATGTGTTCATCTCTCGGTGCCTCACATATCCGCATGTTAAGGCTAATTACAATGTTTCGAAAGGTTTTTTGTAGACCCTTGAGATCACAGAGTGGAAGTGGGATAACATATCAATGGACATTCTGATAGTGATTCCACACATAGAAAAGGGAAGTGTCACCATCTGGTGATAGTTGAATGAATCATGAAGTTGGAAAACTTCCTTGCTATTAGGGATTATTGTTAGATGGATAGTTTGGGGTACCTGTATGTACGGGAGATCGTTCAACTATTGAGGTGCCCTTGAATATTGTTTCTAATTGTGACGTGCGATTTACATCAAGATTGTGGAGTGTCCAATAGGTGGAATTTGAGACCCAAATGATTATGAGTACAACCTTTCACCCATGGAATAATGTATAGACTGAGTGCACTATCTTTGTTTTGGATTATATACTGAGGGCCTTCTTGTTATAATTTTTCTAGAGATGGGAGGATCAATTTCCCTTGGTAGAGTTTTCATACAAAAATAGATACCACTCTACCATTGGCATAAAACCTTTTGAGTCCCTATATGAGAGACCCTTCAGGTCAACCTTGTGTGGGATAAAGATTAGTGATACATCTCTTGTGGGCCCAAAGATGGTGCAGATGAAAATATAGAAGGTCCAGGTCATGCGTGAATGGATGAGGATGACCCCTAGTAGGCAGAAATATTACATAGATCTACATCATTGTCCCTTGGAGTTCAACTAGAGAGACCAAGTTTTCCTAAGAGTCTCTACATGATAATGATTTCATAGGTTTGGTCAGGGAGGAAATATATCCCCAAGATTCATCAGGACATTTTAGATCATTAAAATGGGTGGTGAGGTTTCTTAACACCTCACCCTACTCCCACAATTGTAGTGGGTGCACAATGTCATCCTTGTGTCACAAGTGAGGAGATTTGTGCATGAACATACACACGTCATTGTCTAAGGAAAGATGGACATTAAGGATATAACCAACTTTGTAAAGAACCTAGTGGTGATTGGGGATCGATAATAGAGGACCCTGTTTTGACAAAAAAATCCCCTTGTTTTTCATTTTGTGGCAACACAAAAATGTGAAGGAGAGTTCATGGGAGTATGATAGGCAGATACGAGCTTAGTATCCCAAGTTTTTTTTTGTTTTTCTTCTTAGGGATGAAAATATTGAAGAAGGAAATTGTTTTGAGACCCTATTTTTCCCATGTAAGACTTTGAAATATTTCTATATATATTTCCAGATCTAGTCGATGATATGTCATGCGATTAAAAGTCTTGGTTTTCCCATAATTAATTTTATAAATATATTAAATAAATTTTATATTTTGTGTGCACATTTTCATAAGGAAAATGCGGTCACCTAAAATGGGAGCTTGAATAGAAATTTGAGACCCTGGTTGAGTCCAAAAAGTGTTGTTTACCAAAGGCATGACCTAAAATTGGTTGGTTCAGGACATTCAAACACCTCTCCCATTAGTGGTATGTTCAACGAATTGATTATTTAATTAAATTACATACTTAATTAATTTAACCTAACATGTTTCCTAAAAATAAATCCTTATGGTGAATTTCCCTAGTTTAGCCTCATAATTCATGTATCTTTTGAGAGCTTCTCCTTCCTCCTTCCATTGGTGAATCACCTTAGGCAATGATGAAACACTTGATCAGAGCATATCGAGATATAGTGAATGTAATGAAATCCTCCGATAATTGGTGAATTCAATCATTGAATAAGAATGATCCAATTTCTAGGTAGGATTCATCTATTTGTGGTTTATTCCTATGTTGATTAAATTGAATGAGAAAATTATTCCCTTCTATTGATTTTTTCAAATTACAATTTTAACATGATCCTACATACCAATTTGATTTGATTATTTCATTGGTTTCTAACACTGGATTCCCCATTCTTCATCTTTGGAAAATAAAACTTGACAAAGACCATTTATTTTTTGTGTGGTGTATTTCTCCCTATTTTCTTCATGTTCATCATCAATAGGACCCCTTAGTCCTGATTTGACATTTCTAGGTAGTACCAAACCCGATTAAACCCCTAAAATCATGATGGATTCATGAAATAGGAAAAAATCAAGGGAAAAAGGTTAGATATGGGATCATTGTGAGACATGGATGATATTTTTGATGATCTATGAACGAATATTTGTTAAAGTTAGGTGCGGTGATGTGTGGAACTCATGATGGAACTTTAATGGGTTAAAAAATACGATTTTTGTGGAACGATGGCAAGAAACAATGAACCATGGATATATCTGTAGATTTAAGGTGGAAAAAGATGACATATATAGAAAAATATCTTTATTTAGATCACAGATCATAGATCTATAAAATGGAAAAATCTTGACTACACATCATGTATCAAGATGAACACATGGAATTTAGTCCCATGGTTGTGGTGGCTAGGGTTTCAAGAAATCATAATGATTTAATGGTGTGTTTTCCACATACAATCTATGTACCACCTTCCCCATATTTATGATTTGTGTGATGGATCACGTAGGAAGGACTCTGTGTTGAAGTATATGACCATGTACATGGCTGTGTACCGAAGTACAGAGACATGGCCAGAGCACATAGGTTGTAGCCCATGTGGTGAAACATGTCATGTATCGAAGTACATGAACATGGAAAGAGAACACAAGAAACTTCCCTTATAGAGAAACACACCGTGAACTGAAGTACATAGACACTGGATCAAATACACAAACACACTGAGAAGGACACAACCTGATCCCAGGTAGCATGATCACACCTTATAGTCCACCTGCATGGTGTTTACTTCTACATGGACAAAGGGTAATGTGTTTTATAGGGACATGAATAGTCATGGAAGTAGGAAAACATGCCTTTTGGGTCCCCTCACACATTTTTTACCCCATGGTTACTTTTTATGAATCTTCAATGTCTAATATCTCCTTTGTTTGGGCTCAGATTTTGGCCCATGAGTAGCCTATCCGAAGTGTTTTTTCATGTATAATGCAATGGTTACCTCAATTTTGGATTTTGAGATACAACGTGGAATGTTCCAGGAATATATTATAATTTTGGAGATGCCCAAAAATGGAAGTGATCAGGCATAGGATCATCAGAGATACAAGAGTGGAACTGACCATCATCATGGGTGTGGTTCCTCTACAACTAACTTCTAAGTAGAACCACCATTAGTATGGATGAAAGTCCTCGATGACTATATTGAAACCCCCTATCACACCAGGTCATGGGTTCTCAACCTATAGAGTGGAACCCCCCATCAACATGGGTGTGATTCCTCTACCTACTGAGTTGAACCCCCTATTAGATAGGGTTCTGGTCCTTGTGAAACAAGAGTGGAACCCCCAAACTCACTAGGGTTTGGTTCCTATATAGATATTTATAGAATAAAACCCCCTAAAGTAGTAGTGAGAAGGTCCTCTACTTAGAGTTTGTGTCCCCTTGAATGTGCTACATAATGATGAGGTATGGTTTTATTTTCATAGTTACATCTCGGTAGACATGTGGGATGCTGATCATCATTGATATACTTTTGGAACTATTGGATACTCTTCTTCATGTGTTGAGATGTGATATGGAGATCCAATTGCTATATTTTTTTGGATTCTTTTGACCGAGTATATATATTTTCATATGTATCTAGACCTTTTTATTAGGCAATTCTCTTTCCATGAGATGAAAATAAGCATAGGGAATTCCACGTGCCTTCCATGTTTAGCTTCTTGTGGTTGGATGAGCCTAATCTCCTACTATGGGTGGGGAAGCCTCGACATGTAGTTAATTGACACTCTGTGTCAAGACCCCTATGATTAGATGAGGTTACTTCTACTCTTAGTTTGGATTGAGATGTTATCTTTCATCATATATTGCATCTTGTGTACTATCTACAGTATTTTTATTCCATTTGTTTCTCTTACTTCTCCCCCTTAATATTTTGGGGAATCTTACTATCTATGTACATACTCACCCTTTCATGGGATTTTCCTTCACATGTCATGCCTTATGAATATGAGAAACAGGTTAGTGGTGACATCCAAGGAGCTTAGGGATACCTGGTACATGGACCACATATGGTGTTTACAACTTAAAGATTGGGATATGGACCCTATATATATATATATATATATATATATTAATTTCTCATTTTTATATATTGGGACAAGTTTCTAGTAGGGAATGTATTTTTCCCTTTTACTTCTAAGTTTACAATATCATACTTTGTACTATATTGGGGTACTGCATTCATGTTGTTCCCTTAGCATTTTTTACATTAAATTATTACTCCCTATGAAATTTTTCATTAATATGGCTATGTGTGTGTGTATAGGAACTTAGTAAAAGGCCTCCCCTTGTTTCTTATTCATTCAACACTTGTCACCACCCCTAGCCAATGGAGATGGGTTTTGGGTAGTTGCGGATTGAGCCCCGTCTTGAGCCCCAGCTTGGTTCATGTTTTGAAAAGAACAATATAAAATATTTGTAATTAATACTTATATTGGGATTGTACATACATAAAATGATTTCTTGAATCCTTGGATCGATATATAAGATGGAATTTGATGAGAAACCATATCAACCATACTAGTTAAACTAAGTTCAAAGGCTGACATGTCACACACCCATTCTAGGGGAAAGGGAAAGGTGTATACTATGTTCTGGCCTAAGACCCTCTTGGGGTGGGAGGTATATGGGAATGGGTATACCAATTTGAGGAAACTAATATTTTTATCCTAAATATATAATTAATGAGAACATATGAACAATAATTTGTTACCTTACTACATCCTCATCTTGTTTGATGATAATAAATAAGGTAAACATGTTTAAGGAATTACAAAAATTTCCATGCCATTCACCTTTCCCTAATAAGGAGTAATTTCTTAAGAGATATATAAAGAAAAATATATTAATATATGATAAATAATATCATTTTTGGTAATATTATACAACATTCATGGAATAATTATGAAATGATATACTAAATATGTGAGAATATAAATAAATATGTCATAATTTATAACTGAATCCATGGAAAAAATATCATATAATAGAATTTAGTAAATTAATACGAGGACATGCATGTCATAAATTAGGGTTTAATATACTTAGTGAAATACTCTATAGTTATGTCATGTCATACATAGGTTATGATGTGGATTTAAATTCATGCTTTATTGCTCTTAATCCAAACAAGGAAACTAGAACTACATGGGCATCCACTAGTGTGTGTAAGAAAAAACTAGATGAAAAAATTAGTGATGAACACATCCAACATATACTCATAAAAACCCAAGTATGGGATAAAATTAGGTTCACTATAACCTAGATTAACAAGGATTAAACTCATACATCATTAGTATCTTACTAAGTGTTTGAAAAAGTATAATATTGGTTATAACCAAACATTTTCATTTCCACAATGTTCTTTTCAAAACATGTTTTATGTTTTTGGAATTCACTTTAAGGAAAGAATATGTTTAAATTCCATTGATATTAAAAGAATTTCATTAATCCTTGAACTTCCTATAAAACTATGTCAAGAAAGAGAAGTCTATTTAATGTTCTAAAGTAGACATCCAAAAGGAGAAACTTTGGAATTTATGTTTCAGCCTGATGAAGGCTTGTGATAGTAGAAGTTTAGTGATAGATGTGTTCTGGAAGTTCATGTTCTCAAATAAAGAAGTATTGATGGTAAGTTTTCTAGATTATTGTTTGTAGAAGTTACATCATACATAAAGGTCACTTATGATAATATGATAAGGTTCTTGGATGTTTTATATCAAATGAATATATAAGGTTCATCAGTGTGAAATGTAAGAGTAACATGAACATTAACTTGAAGTTAGTGGTTATGATCGTGAGATATGTAAGCAATAAAATTTTATCATGACCAATGGTGGGTCCCTCATAAATTTTGAATTTTTATGAAACCTATTAACTAGATGGTTCTTGCTATAGAGGTAGAGTGGGTAACTTTTACATGTGATCATTAAGTTTAGTTATATATATATAAATATTTGAAAACATTATATAGGAGTAACTGATATTGTAATAATGTAACATTCATATAATGAAATGAAGAAATAGTTTAATCCCATAGATGTAATAATAACATCCACACCATGTAAGTATTTGTATTTCATTTACTTTATGATTAATTTTTCTTGAATGTTTGTTTTCAAGAGTTGTTTTTAGTTTGAGTGTGTGAGGGTGTAGACTTAGTGTAATGATTTAGGTAGAATGTTATCTTATTATGTTACAACACATTGGTTTCATGGGGCCTTACATATTTAGAAATTTATCGATAATTTTTTTGTACATTAAGATTTCATATGTTTAGATTATATTTATTTGTTTTTCAAATAAAAAAATTTGGTATCAGAGTCTACAGTTCAGCAAGGATCTATATCATACTCAAAAACAATATATTTAGGTAATATTCTTCTATTAATGTTTTTTAATTCAATGGGATTAATTATTTCAGAAGTTTTGGTGGCACAATAAGGAATAGTATAGATAGAAAAATTCAATATGATAGACTTCATCTTTTGGAGGATGTAGATAAACAAATATCTAATTCAAAAGGGACTTAAGGTTTTACTTAAGGATGTCAGACAAGAAGTAATGGAAAGATTGAAATTGGAAATTATGGATAGAAATTGTACTTGGATTTATTTAGAAGTCATTAGAATATAATGTTGCCTATAAGATTAGTGATATGAATACCACAATGAATATGATGAATCATTTAGTGGACATGTATTCAAATCCAATAACTTTGAGAAATTGGTTTACAATACATAGGTTATTTGACCTTAGGATTTTAAAAGGAATACTAGTGGTTGATCATATGAAGGAAAGTATTATGACTTAGAGTATGCTCAAATTAGTAAATGTATAGTTCATGTAAGATACAAGGGAACTGTTTTTGTTAGTGTTGTCACTACTAGAATCATGGTACGCGATAGTAGCTACCATAAGTAACTATTATGGGAAGGCTAGCCTAGTTTTTTGAGGATATGAGAGATATCATTTTGAATGATGATCACAAACATAGATAAATCCATGAAACTATTGGAATCACACCCAATGAAGAAGTTAGATAATGTTCTATTCAATGGGATGGTTGAATGAAATCAAATGATAGATCAATAGAGAGAAGTAAAGTTAGATTTGTTTCTCCCAAACCTAAATGTTGGAATAGTGGGAAGAAGCAGAACATGAAGAAATATTATTAAGACCATAAGATGAATTCAAAAAGATGATATTTTAAATATTTTGGTTCCATAAATTATATAGTTAATTGTATTAGAATGTCACGACCTGTCCTCCGGGGCCCGTGCGGTGACTACCCCAAGCCTGCCTTCCATAGGCCAGGGGCTGGCGACTAGCACCAAAGGCGTAATTCCCTAAAAACTGAGAACACATTCCCTTTATATCCTATAAACACACAATAGAGAACACAGCTGGATATGAAACACTAAGTAAAACTATATAACAAATGAGTGTTTAAAGTAAAAGGGGTCGGAAATACAAGCCCATCTATAAAGTACAAGAAACTAAAAGTACAACTAAAGAAAAGAAAAACAGCCGCTGGGTCGTCCTCCGAGGATCCTACCTGAAGGGTAGGTACAGATTTCCTCCTCATCACTCCACATACATCTATCTCCTATGTGTACTGACTCACCGTATGGTCCACCTCTGGGTACCGTCCAGTCCTGGTACTCTCAACCTCGATCAACGTTGTCTATCGTCTGCATCCAACACAACGAGGTACATGCATAACCCATGCAGGGGTGAGTATAACGATATTCAGTAGGGACCCCGAGACCCTCTTGGTCTCAAAAAATACAAAAAGTACAAACCATAAAGAAATAAACATATAACCTTACTTAGGTATATGCCCATACATATACCTAAGTTATCAAGTGATCCATCTCAATCATGAGGAAAACATAGAAAAATTTACTCAGCTCAACTAGAATTTTATTCATATTAACGAAACCTCGGCTACTGGAGAACTCTTAGTCAATTGAGTATAATGGGCCTTCCATGACACCAAGCGCATTTCCCACTAACCTTGGACTGCTGAGGTACTCCTCCTGTCGAGTACTGTGGGTCTGCTGCGTCACACATAAGCACTCCCCACTGTGGGTCTGCCGCCACAACTAGGCGCTCCCCCTCGTAGCCTGCTGAGATACTCCGCCTGTTGAGTACCGTGGGTCTGCCACCACAACCAAGCGCTCCTCCACCAAGGGTCTTCCAACAAAAATAGGCTCTCCCCACTGGGCTAATAAAGTCACTTCGAGTCAAACGACTAGTAGTCGTCAGGTCTCAGCCAGCTTCTAGGTCTCCGCACTCTGCTTTCTCATCTTCGGGAAGTTCTGCTCTACAATCTGTTGGTCGATAATCCAACTATCACAAAGTCCAAAAAATAAGTATCCAAAAGGTCTGCCATGTCATAGGGGTCTCAATGCAATAAACAATTCATCAATCGGACACCCAGTCTGTGAGTTATTAGCCTTTTAGTCCCAGGGGCCTGATTGGATTCGTGCATGATACAACCAGACTGTATCTCAACTATACCTTAAACTCCAGTGGGGTATACTAAAAGGGACTGTCATGAACCAATATTTCCATCGCCACTAATGGTTCGTCAAACAAACGTCTGGTGCCAAAGATATGGCTGAAGGAGCATAAATGGGTCGTAGTGGGCCCGGGTCCGGTCCGACCCGATCGGACCGACCAGGCCTGGGACGACCTGGTTTGGGTTGAACCAGCCTGACCCATTGGGTATGTCTTGGACCGTTGGGTGGCCATCCCGTTAGGTTCAGCCTGACCCACTGGGCCCAGCCCAGCTGGCCGTGAGGGCGCGGACCGGTCGCGAGGGCGCGGACCGACCGTGGGTTGTCATAAGTGAGGTTCGGCCTGGAGGGTGCTGTGAGGGGGCGGCTCGGCCTGGAGGGTGCTGTGAGGGAGGTTGGGCTTGTAGGGTTCCGCGAGGGGAGGCGGCTCGGGGCAGCTCAGCCTGAAGGGTGCCGCGAGGGCGGTTCGACCCAAAGGGCGCCGCGAGGAGGTGTGGCTCGGGGTAGCTCAGCCCGGAGGGTGCTGCGAGAGAGGTTCGGTTGGGGAACTGTGAGGGGACTGCAGTCTTGCACGGCTGGGGCAGCTCGGGAGGCCGGCGGGCCGGTTCGGCCGGTTACGACACGGGGCGTGCAAATGGCGGAGCCGCGAGGTGCGTGAGGCACTCGGGGCGCACGGAGCCGCGGGGTGCACGGGGCGTGCGGACGGTGGAGCTGCAGGGGATGTGGGGCACACGGGGTGTGTGAAGACCTTGGGTGGCATGGCCGGGGGCTGCTGTGAGGGTGCGGCCGGCTCGGCCGGGGCAGCCGCGAGGGCACGGCGGGGCGGTGGTGTCACAGATCGGTGTCGTGCACCGTTGCCTTTGTCACGGCCAGCGGTGGTGCCGACCATTGTTCTTGTGCTCCTCCATGTAGGTTTTCGTCCTTCTCTATCGTGAAGAACACCAAAGGAGATCGGCGAAGGGGTTGGGCCATGTTAGTTTGGCCCACACCCTCCGCATTTAGACTAGTAACTAGTGGCTCTACTTTAATCATGGACCAAGAACGAGGATAATAATTAAAAATATTCAATAATTCGATAATAAACCCCTACCTTTTTCATTTTTTGTTGATGTTGGCACGAGAAGGCAGACGTTGATTCATTGTAGACGAACACGTCCTACGTCGAAGGAGGTTTTGAGGAAGAAATTTGAAGTCGTGGTCGTTCTTCATCAGTGGATCATTCTTCATTGAAGAAATTTATTTCTCCCAAGATCTCTCCTCTCCCAAGTTCCCCCAAAATTAAAATACCAAGACAAAATAATAGATTAAGTTATCTATTATTTAATTGTTGACACAAATTTCAAAATGGTTTAGTTGGATTAATTAAAAGTTAGAGGAGTTGGCACATTTATTAGCATGTGCATTGGCACAATAATGGTGGAGGAGGTCAAAAGGCTCTCCCTCATTTATGAGGGAGTTGAGAGGTTTTCCTCTCTAACCATTGTTAGGGGGGTTTAGTCCTGTGTGGTCCCCACACCGTAACCTCTAGTGGGAGGTTAGGTTCAGGTGGGCCCCACCACCATAAAATTTCATGGGAGGTTAAGGTGTGGTGGTCCCCACCTCCAACTTCTACATGGATGGTTATAATAGATAAACTAAAATAAAAAATGTGTTTATTATATTTTATTATTTCCATGAAAAACCCCAAAACAAACTTTCACCCCCGACCAACTGCCGTCAAGGTGAAAGTCTTCTTAAACGAATACCGGAACTGTGAGGTCAAAGATGCCCTAAAATTTCAATTCTGAGCACCGATTCAAAATTTATAAAAACCCACTCTAACTTTCACTGAACGTACCCGAAAAAAACTTCAAAAATTGATTCTGGGAACACTGGGCTTCAGAATCACGCATCGTCAATTTTCGCGGACTTGTAAAATTCCCATTTAATTAAAAAAAATTACATGGAAATTATGGGTATTTACATTATCCCCACCTCAGGTCTCTACATCCACATAATCCACAACTCATACTATGGGAACAAGTGGGGGTATTGAGCATGCATCTGAGCTTCCCACTCTGATGTGCTCTCCTAGAGGTTCCCGTGCTGACAGCGAACGCGCACCAGAGGTATCGACTATCCATGAAGGACCCGCTTCTGTCGATCCTCAATATCTACTAGAACCTCTGTAAAAGTCGCCCCATAATTGAAGTCCAGCTCTCCATGGTCGATGATGTGAGAAGGGTCATGCACATATCTCCTCAGCTAGGATATGTGGAAGACGTCATGCACCCAGTGCAACTGAGGTGGAAGAGCTAAGTGGTATGCAACCTCACCAACTTTGCTGAGGAACTGAAAAGGTCCAATGAATCTTGGAGATAACTTTCCACCTCAGCCAAATCTACGTAGACGTCGTCGAGGTAAGACCTGTAGAAAGGCGTGGTCTCCATCCTCGAACTCCAGAGGTCTCCGTCTTCTATCGGAATATGACTTATTCCTACTCTATGCAGTCTTCATCCACCCCTGGATGATCTGCACCTTCTCTGTGGTAGCCCATACCATCTCTAGTCCCACAAGTGCTGACTCCCCTGAGTCAGTCCAGCACAATGGTGATCTTCAGGGTCGCCCGTATAACGCCACAAAAGGTTCCATCCCAATGGTGGAGTGATAAATGTTGTTGTATGAAAACTCCACCAAAGGTAAGTGATCCTCCCATCTATGACTGAAGTCTAGGAAACAAGAACACAACATGTCCTCAAGGGTCTGAATGGTCCACTCATTCTGACCATACATCTGAGGATGGAAGGCGGTGCTCAAACGAAGTTGCGTCCCGAAAGCCTCCTGCAAACCCTTCCATATCTGGGAAGTAAATTGTGCATCACGATCGGAGACAATCGTCAAAGGTACTCCAAGTAGCCGCACAATCACTTGTACATAGAGGCATCCCAAGCTCTCTACTGAACCCTGCTCTCTGATCGGTAGAAAGTGGGCCTACTTGGTGAGTCGGTCGATGATCACCCAGATAGAGTCATGTCCCCTAGATGTATGTGGAAGTCCTCTCACTAAGTCCATGGATATCCCATCCCACTTCCACTCAGGGACCTCTAAATGATGAACCAAGCCTGCTGGTACTTGATGCTCTGCCTTCACTTACTGACAAGTGAGGCACCGAGAAACAAACTCATCAACTACTTTCTTCATTCTCGGCCACCAGTGCTATCGTCGGTGATCCTGGTACATCTTCACCACTCCTGGATGTACCACTAGAGGGGATGTGTGGAACTCCCTCAACAATTCCTTTTGAAGTGACACTGTTACCATGATACGTCCTCTAAAGAGGTTGACATGCTCCCCACCTTCAAAAGATACATCAGGTGCCTGTCTTGTGGATATATAAGCATGTCATGTCTCGCAGTCAGTGTACCCATGTTGCGTCTCCCTGACTTGCTTAAAAAGTGGGGGAGTTACTGTAAGAGACTGTAGAAAGGCCACTCCATCTCAATTTACAAAGAATATCTGCAAAGCAGCCAGCTGCTCTGTCACCTCACCTAGCAGCTGTATACTAGATCTCTTGCTGAGTGCATCTGCAATAACATTCCCCTTCTCAGGAGTATAGAATATCTCAAAGTCATAGTCCTAGAAAAACTCAATCCAAAGTTTTTATCTCAGGTTTAGGTCATTCTGAGATAATATATACCTGAGAATCTTGTGATTAAAGTACATGGTAAAATTCTCTCCCATCAGATAGTTTCGCCACATCTTTAAGGTGAAGACCACTGCTGCTAACTCCAGGTCATGGGTAGCATAGTTCTTCTCATGTTGTCTCAGTTGTTAAGAACCATATGTGATCACTTTTTGCTCCTGCATCAGGACACATCTGAGTCTAGTCCCTGATGTGTCACAGTAGACAACGTACCCTACTCCTTCCTATGGAAGCCTCAAGATGGGGAAACTAGTCAGGCTCTGCCTCAGCTCCTGAAAGCTCTGCTGGCATCTCTCTGACCAAACAAAGGGTTTCCCCTTATTCATCAAGGATAATAGTGGTTCTAAAACTCTAGGGAAATTTGACACAAATCTTCAGTAGTATCCAGCCAAACCCAGAAAACTCTGTACTTCCATCACACTCCTGGGTGGCTCCCAAGAAAGTACCACCTCAATCTTCACTGGATCCACTACAACTCTAGTATTTGAGATGACATGTCCTAGAAAGTGAACCTCTCAGATCCAAAACTAGCACTTCGAGAGCTTACCATAAATATGGTGCTCTTGGAGTGTGTCTAATACTACTTGAAAAAGATAGGCATGATCCCCCACAACAGTCGAGTAGATCAGAATTTCGTCGATGAAGAATACGACAAAGCGATCAAGGTATGGCTGAAAGGTCATGTTAATGAGTCCCATGAACACTTCTGGAGCATTGGTTATGCTGAATGGCATAACCAAGAACTCATAGTGGCCACACCGATATCTGAAAGTTGTCTTCTACACATCCTCTTCTCAAACTATGATCTGGTGATAGCCTGATTTGTGGTCTATCTTTGAGAACCACCGTGCTCCCTTCAGCTAATCAAAGAGTTCTTCAGTCCTTGGGAGTGGGTAATTGTTCTTCATGGTCACCTGGTTCAGGTTCTGGCAGTCAACACAAAGCCTTAAGCTTCTATCCGCCTTCTTGGCAAATAGAATCGGGGTTGCCTAGGGAGAAACCCTGGGCCAAATGAATCCCTTCCCCTGCAAGTCCTCCAGATGTACCCACAGCTCGCAAAGCTCCACGAGAGCCATACAATTTTCTAGTGTAGATATCAGTGTCATCCCGAGGTATAATTCAATGTAAAAGTATACCTCTTGGCGAGGGGCTAGACCTAGGACATCATCATGGAAAACATCCACGCACTAGTCCACCACAATAGGATAGCTCAGAATCTCCATATCAACAGCTCCGAGGGTAAGGCTATCCAACTGATGATTGATCGACTACACTCTCATCCGAGTAAGTCCATCATGTGCTGCAAAGGCTCCCTTATCAATGGTGAAGGTAAACCTAGTCTCATCCATGTAGACACATTGCACTTTGTGCCAAATACAGTCAATCTGAGCATGGACTATAGATAACTAGTCCATACCCAAGATGACTTCGTAAGGCCTCGACACCGCTAAGGGAACAAGTGGGGGTACAGAGCAAGAATCTAAGCCTCCCACTCCCATGTGCTCTCCTAGAGGTTCTCGTGCTACCAGTGAACGCGCACCAGAGGTATTGATTGTCCACGAAGGACCCATACCTGTTGATCCTCAATATCTACTGAAACCTCTGTAAAATTCGCTCCGTCTTTGATGTCCAGATCACTATGGTTGATAATGTGAGAAGGGTCATGAACGTATCTCCTCAGCTGGGATACGTGGAAGATGTCATGCACCCAGTTCAACTGAGGTGGAAGAGCTAAGTGGTATGCCACCTCACCAACTCTGCTGAGGACATGCAAAAGTATGATGAATCTCAGAGATAACTTGTCGCCTAGGCCAAATCTCCAAAGTCCTCATCGAGGTGAGACCCATAGAAAGATGTGGTCTCCATCCTCGATCTCCAGAAGACTCCTTCTCTTATCGACATATGGCTTATGCCTGCTCTGTGTAGTCTTCATCCGCCCCTGGATGATCTGCACCTTCTCTATGGTAGCCCGTACCATCTCTGGTCCCACTAGTGCTAACTCTCCTGGGTCAGTACAACACAAGGGTGATCTGCAGGGTCACCCATATAACTCCTCAAAAGGTGCCATCCCAATAGTGGAGTGATAGCTGTTGTTGTATGAAAGCTCCACCAAAGGTAAGTGATCCTCCCAACTGCGAACCAAGCAGAGGAAAAAAATATGAAACATGTCCTTGAGGGTCTGAATGGTCTGCTCAATATGACCATATGTTTGAGGATTGAAGGTGGTTCTCAAATGAAGTTGTGTTCTGAAAGCCTCCTGAAACCCCTTCCATAGCCAGGAAGTAAATCGTGTGTCATGATCAGAGACAATCGTCAAAGTTACTCCAAGTAGCTGCACAATCTCTTACACATAGAGGCGTCAAAAGATATATACTGAACCCTGCTATCTGATCGGCAGGAAGTGGTCCGAATTGGTGAGTCGGTCAACGATCACCCAGATAGAGTCATGTACCCTGGATGTACGTGGAAGTCCTGTCACGAAGTCTATAGATATTCCATCCCACTTCCACTCTGGGACCTCTAAAGGCTGAACCAAGCCTGCTGGTACCTGATGCTCTGCCTTCACTTACTGACAAGTGAGGCACCGAGAAACAGACTTAGAAACTTATTACTTCATTCTTGGCCACCAATGCTATCATCGGAGATCCTGGTACATCTTCAACACTCCTAGATGTACTGCTAGAGGGGATGTGTGGAACTCCCTCAACACTTCCTCCTAAAGTGACACTGGTACCATGGTACATCCTATGAATAGGATGACATGCTCCCCACCTTCGGAAAATCCATCAGGTGCCTATCCTATAGATATCTGAGCATGTCGTGTCTCGGAGTCAGCATCCCCACATTGCGACTCCCTGAATTGCTAAAAAAGTGGGGGAGTGATTGTAAGAGACTGTAGAAAGGCTGCTCCATCTCTATCCATAAAGGATATCTGCAAAGCAACCAGCTACTCTATTACCTCGCCTAGAGGCTGTATACCAGATCTCTTACTAAGTCCATCTACAACAACGTTCCCCCTCCTAAGAGTATAGACTATCTCAAAGTCATAGTCCTGGAGGAACTCAAGCCAACGTTGCTGTCTCAGGTTCAGGTCCTTCTAAGAGAATATATACCTAATACTGTTTTGATCAGAGTACACAGTAAAATTCTTTCCCATTAGATAGTGTTGCCACATCTTCAAGGTGAAGACCATTGCTGCTAACTCCAGGTCATGAGTAGCGTAGTTCTGCTTGTGCTGTCTCAGTAGTCCAAGGTTTGTGGGAAGTGCCTTTGTGTGATGCTGCAGGCCCACTGTACTTGATAGAGGATGAGTTCTCTAGCAGCCAAGGGTTCAAAATGTTACTTGATACTACACTAGAATAAATCCTGGTGTGAGATGAGTCAACACCTCTGTGTTTTTATCATGATTGAGATGAATTACTTGATAACTTAGGTATATGTATGGGCATATACCTAATTAAGGTTATCTTTTTATTTCATACTTTTTGTTTTATCCTTGTTGGATTTTGTGAGACCTAGAGGGCCTTGAAGTCTCTACTGAGTATATTTATACTCACCCCTACACGGGATATGCTCACACCTTGTTGTTTTGGATGCAGACGATGAACAACGCTGACTAAGGCCGAGAGTACCAAGACTATATGGTACCTAGAGGTGGACCATACAGCGTGTCGGTACGCAGAGGAGACAGGTGGACGTGGAGTGCTGAGGAGGCGATTTGTACCTACCCTTCAGGTAAGAATCCTGGAGGATGATCCTGTAGCTGTATTTTCCTTTTCTTCAGTTGTATTGTATCTATTTTTGACACTTTTATTGGGGCACACACATCTGTCTGTGGAGGACGTGCAACTATTGCCCTGCATTCCCGCTTTTCAAAGGCGGGCGACATCTGTTCCTTATTTAGGGATGTTTTCTCCTTGATCAAAACAGGATGATGGGATGTTGGTTCTTTCTTCCTTGGATTCCTCCTCGAATATTGTCACCTAGTCTGGGTCTCCCTTATAGATTTAATACATTTTTTCATGAAACTCTTCCTTTCAATATATCTTCATGGACACCAGTTAATTACACTGCTTCTGTCAGGACATTCCAAGGGGTCTGGTCAGGGCAACAACCTTCAATCAGGGGAGTAGTCATGTTGTGCATCACTGGCGTGTTTGGATATTGGGACACTGGCACATCTATCTTATGTCCCACATCAAACTCAGGGAATCATATGCCATGGGCATGCATCTAAGGTTTTCCTTAGATTCCCATGTTTAACACAGGGTATGCCATGAGTTTAATGCCCGGGGGAGAGGGATCGGGATGATCAGAACTCTGACTAGAGTGGATCAGTTGGGAGAACCCCCTAGAGGGAACACCAATGTTGGGGTCAACATATGGTTGGCTTCCTGATTGCTGTTAAATAGAATGGGGAATGGGGTGGCATGATCCCACCAGGATGTGGTGGCCCGGGTAAGAATTAGTATGGATAATGGAAGGTTTTGTGAAGTGGATGGGATGGAATCATCATGAGGATGATGATCGTTTTTGGTTTGAGCCTCAAAGAGGCTTCCTACGTATCCCTGTGGCAGAGAATCAAAGTCCACGTAGTTCATCTGACAGTGGCTTACCGCCGATTGGGGCTTTCAACGACTTTTCACTGGGTGGGGTTGTAACGGATTACTACTGCATATGGTCACAACAGCTTACCACGGATTAAGGTCACAATGTCTTACCACTGGATGGGGTTTCAATGGCTTACCACTGAAAGGAGTGACAATGGATTACCAATGAATAGAGGGACGGCGACTTACCACTGAAAGGGGTCCACAGTTTAACATCATGTGGGATGGGGGAGAACCGACGTGAAGATGGTCAGAGCGAACAATGGATGGTGGGCTTGAACCTCAGGGAGGATTCCTACATACCTTGCCTTGGAAAGGATCAGAGACCACGTAGTTCAGGATGGGGCATGTAACCGAATGGTTGGAACCGATGGGTTTTGGGCATGAACCTCGTGGAGGCTTCCTACATACCCTACCTTGGCAGGGATCAAATTCCACATAGTTCAGGATGGTCTCTGGGGCTTACACTCTAGGATACCCAGGGTGTTGGTGAGTCAATGTGAAGATGGTCAGAACGACCGGGGTAGTGGGCTTGAACCTCATAGAGGCTTACTACGTTCCCTACCTTGGTAGGGATCAAAGTCCACATAGTTTGGGATGATCTGTGGGTCTTACACTCTAGGCTTCCAAAGGTGTTGGTGAAATGACGTGAAGATGGTCAGAATGATCGGGGTAGTGGGCTTGAAACTTGTGGAGGCTTCCTACGTACCCTACCTTGGCAGGGATCAAAGTCCACTTAGTTCGGGATGGTCTATGGGACTGAAACTCTATGCGGCCTAGGGTGTTGGTGAACCGACGTGAAGATGGTCCAAACGACTGGGGTAGTGGGATTAAACCTCGTGGAGGCTTCCTATATACCCTACCTTGGTAGGGATCAAAGTCCACATAGTTCGGGATGGTCTGTGAGGATTATGATCTAGGCTTCCCAGGGTGTTTTTCATGGTCGGCGCTTGCTCTAATCCCACGTGAGTCATGCTCGGTGTGAGAAACAAGAGGCAGTAGAGACCAGACGATCACATCATGAAAGGTGAGTCCGTGGGAAGTGGAGTGGGTCTTACACGTAGTTAGCCACCCAATGAGGAAAGAGGGGCTTACGCATAGTCCGCAGCCTAGAGAGGAAATAGGGGCTTACGCATGGTTAGTGGCCCATAGAGGAAACATGGTCTTACGTATGGTTAGCGACCCAAAGATGGATATTGGGAATTACTCTAGGATGAAGTCCTGAGTGGTGATAAAGCCCAATGGGAGAGGGATTTGACACCAAAGAAATGAGGGGTCTGGTGTCAATTCCCCCCTAGTCCTTGGGACCGAAGAATAAAGGAGAAGAAGGGATGCTGCCTCCTACAAGAAAGCTAAGAGATTACACCAGGGTGGTTTCCCTTTCCCCATGGATAGACGCCGTTCCGATAAGGAGGATATCATCCCCTGTGAGGGAAGATCTAATCCTCATGGAGACCAGTGGTCATGAAGAATTTCCAAGGTGGGGGCACCTCACGTGCAAGGCACGGGGAGAGGTCACAGTTTAACATTATGCGTTGAGGACGATGGTTCTTGGCAGTTTAATGTCATGCAGATCAGATGAGGTGGGTTTGCTCCGCACCCCTAGGAATTACATAACTGGTACCCTTTGCACCTTGGTGAAGAGAGGGGACAAGAAATGTCATGGTGAGGGGGTGTTATGGAGCGGTCCATTGGGGGTCCACATTAGCATGTATATGCGAAGAAGTAATAGCCATTTGCGTACCTATGCGATGAAGCATGAGGTGAAGCAACACAATGGGTGGTGTCGTCTAGGGGACTTTGAAATTACTTCGTGTGAACCTAGGAAGTTTTACAGGAAATGAGTATATGGAAAAGTTCCTCCAAGCATGAGAGGTTCTTGAAAATGATGCCTGGAAGAGGGACATCATGAGCGCAATAGGTGGGAGGATTGTCCGCAAAAGGGGCTATTGCGCGAAAAAGGGCCATGCCCGTGCGCAAATGACTGGAGTGAGTGAAAAAGGGTAGCAGATCGGCATACAATGGACTTGCGGGCAGGAAAATGGAAGAGCTAGCACGCAATTGAGGTGTGCGTGTGAAAAATTCCACTTCGGCACATAGAAGGACTTTCGCGCGCGAAATGACTGGGGTGGAACACCAAAGAAATTATGCACCGAAGAACTGATCACGCGTAATTGGAAGGAATTGTCCATGGGGGAAGGGTCTCGATAGGATTCAGACAAGGATCAAGCCTGAGTGGTCGCACGTAAAGGTGGACCCCGAGCGATCTGGCATGAAAAATTAAGTACCTGAGAGCCAAATTTTTGCACACATGGGAGAGGAATTTCACGCAGGTGAGATAGTTCCGATTCTTCAGCCTAGAATTCGAAGGGGTGACCTTCTATTTATAGGTGACCAGGGGTCACAGTTCCATGCGGAAAATAGACTTGCATGAAATTTTGTGCACTAGAATTAGCCATGTGAAATTTCAACCATTCATGGTTGGCGTGAAAAATGTTTCCATGCCTGCACAAAAAGAGTCTCACGAATACCAGAGTTTTTCATGTCGGACATTTTTTTCCACACGACGTTGAATTTTTTTTCACGCATCACCTCCGGGACCCCCAGAATGGAACTCTGGTGCCAAATATGGGTTCACTTTGTCCCAACCCAACATGATTTATCCCTAGATCGTTTTTTAACATCAATAATATCACATTTGTACTTGTACTTTCTAGTTGGGCTTGCATTATGACCCCTTTTACTTTCAGCACTCTATTGTTATACAATTTACTTGGTGTTTCGTCCAGCTGTGTGCTAGCTTCTGTGTGTGTTTACAGGTTTTAAAGGCAATGCCTTCCCAGTTTTAGGGAATTACACCTTTGGTGCTAGTCGCCAGCCCCTGGCCTATTGAAGGTGGGCTTGGGGTAGTCACAACACGGGCCCCGGGGGCCGGTTCATGACATAGAATGTTACTATTCAGTGTCAACATTCCATTGGAATCATTGATAATTGATTTCAAGGGTTTATTACACTATATAGATATGAGATAATACCTAGAAAATTATGTATATGGAAGGATTATAAAGGCTAAACAAGATGATGATGATGTTCTTGAGATCATAGGTTAGATCTATGTTAATTTATGGATATTTAATGAAAGTTTCTATGGGTTACAATGAGTTTAAAACATACTAGATTTATAGAACTTAATTTTTTATGGTTAGATGGATGAAGCAGTATTCAAAACTATCTTCAAAAATAGATAAAGGAAAATTAGATGGGGTTCTGTAGTTTTATCTATATATAAATGATGGGATGTTATATCCAGTGGGATGATAAAATGGATATGTAGTTTATACAATTAGAACTTTTTAAAGTTCATATTTTTTGGAAATATTATTTTTTGAACCCTAGTGAGAAGAACATGTGAGTTCTAGTAGAAAAGGGTACATTGAAACTTGAACACATTGTTTTTAGAAGTTGTGAGAGGTTTATTAATCGAAATCAAAGGTTGGTATTTTTCATTATAAATGTAAATAAACCTATGTATCTAATGTTATAACATATACACATAGAATTTTGGGGACCATCACCAATCCATTCTCACAGTGGGTAATTTTTCTTTGTGACATTAATCGACGAATCACCAAATAAATTATGGGATTAATTCTTAATTAAAAATATGATTCATTCTAAGTGTATTTTTTGGTGGTGTTCCATGGTGAAATAGGTAAATATAATAATATAAAATTATTAAGGTCTAATAATAGTAGAGAATACGATAGAAAATATTTCCAAAACTTTTGTTATAGAAAAGGAATTAGGTTTGAGAAGACTATACCTAAAAAACCATAGAATAATCATGTTGCAAAGTATATTAATTAGACATTACATAAAAAAATTTAATGTAAGAAACTAAATTATATAATTTCCAAGGATACTTAGGAAGAAGTTTTCAATAATATAGGATACCTTAATAACATGAGTCCTTCTACTCCCATAGGGTAGGAAATTATAGAATTGTTCTATCTTGGGAATTTAGTCAATGTTACCCACATTAAAATTTTCACATATATATATATCCCATATCCATGTTTATATAAAGTATCCAAAAAATCTAGATACTATGTCCCGATAATATTTCTCTATGGGATATGGTGATGAAAAATTTTATTTTCAAATTTGGGATAATGACTCTAAAAATGTTGTTAGAAGAAGATATTTTCTCTTAAATTAGAAGGTATCATAGAAACACTAAAACATAGTGTAAAATAGATTTTATTATAAAGAATATACTGAAAAAAATCCATGTTTATCTGAATGGATGTTCTAGAAGGATATAATTTTCGAACGACATAGAAATATGAGAGTAATCAAAATAGATAACAGTAGTTTCACTTGAGAGCTCAAAAATCAATTTAATCATGGGGTAGTGCTCCACACCCCATTGTTGGTGGTGTGGTGTTAAGGGTTTAGGTGTGGTGAGGGGAAGTTCATGCGGTCAAGTCCCCAATCCTTCAATTTAGTACAGTTTTCTTCTTTTCATTGTATTCCAAAGTGGCAGATGTAATCAACCTAGTATGGGGTAGTGCTCTATAAAGTGAGGTTTAAGAGGTTCCACACTAGTAAGAAAATTATTTACACACTGGGAATTTATTGTAAATTTTTCAATAACCAAGGATAAAAAAAATATTTATAAACATTTATTTATAAAAGTGACATTAAATCCATTTGGAAGTGGGTTTTTAAAATTTAAAATTTAATAATAGATTTTAAATCATTTTTTACATCTTTTATTTTAAAACGACATTAAATATAAAATTTTAACATCATTTTTTGAATATCAAATGTTAAAAATTATTTTTAATGTCAGTTTTGAAATAACTGATGTAAAAACTATCCAAGATAGGAATTTTGATATTTTTTAATCATATAAATGTCCATAAAAGTTAAAAATCACATTAGTCAGAAGTGATGTTTTAATTTTTTTAGAATATGCCTTTTATGATTTCAAATCCAACATATATTTTACAGGGCCTCATAACATACTTTCAAAAACTCTATATAAGTTTTCATCCTCTATATTTCACCAATTTATATCTACTCATCATTTAATATTTAATTTACTTCTATCAGTTCTTCAGTCATTAATTTTTCCATGGTATTGATATTTATTCTCTTATTATTTATATTTTTTTGATTTGATTTCATAAATAGTGTAACATTTAATGATTTATCTTTTTTGATGAAATATTATTCTTCAAATTGAGTATAAAATATGAAACATTCATATGAAATTTATCATTTTTTATATAAAATCCCTTTATAACCTCAATTATTATTGCGTCACAATTTTATTCCTAGATAGAAAATAATAGAGGACAACATTAAATTCATAGAATTGAAGTTTTAACATTAGGATTAAACTTATTTTTTATATTTAGTTTCAAAACATTCTATCATATCTATTTAGTATTATCATCATAGGGATTAATTTACCTTGAAATATAAAAAAATTATAATGAGTTGACATCAGTTATTTTATAACCATGTCTAAAATAAATTATAACATCATTTATTCTGTATAATGGATGTTATAAGACAATTTTGACCATATTTATAAAAATAACCAATGTAGAATGTCATTATTTTTTTATAAAAACAATTTTTAAATCGTTAGTTAAAAAATAGTGTTAAATATATATTTACTACATCTCATGAAATTATATCCCTTACAAACATGATGTAAAAAACAAAAAAAAATGAAAAAACCTATTTTTTTACTATAGGTAGTTTGAAAAGTGCATAATCAGGTGTTTAAGTTTAAAGATATACCAAATTTATAGGTACTATTTAGTATTTCATAACCAATTTTCATTACTTTATTTTTTTAGGTGAAGGAAAGCCTAAGATCCTGAAAGAAGAAACAAATATCAATGATTATAGAAAGTTAAAATTAGCTATGAATGATGATTTGGATTCATTGGATGAAAATTGAACATGATATATAATATAATTACTATGAGGGAAGAAAATACTATAAAAAAATCTTTTAGTTGGGAGAATAAGATGATAGTAGGAAAATATACTAATATATACTAGTTGTGAAATTGTTTCAACATAAGGAACAAGTGGAATTTCCTAAAATATTTTCAATAATTATTAAACATAAAATCTTTTGGATGATGTTGATTTTATTAAATTATAAAATATTAAATCCATAAAATATGGATGTTGAAACTCCACGACCCTAGAAGCTGAGATCCGGTGCATTATTTTTTTACATTATCTTGATTATAAGGAATCAATTCCAAAAAGACAGATCATCTTAGCAGTTTTGGAAAAAATATTACATACATTATACCCATATTATAATGGGAAATAGAAAATAAAACATAATAAATATCAAATATCAATAAACTTTATAGGGTGAAATAAAATGCTCAGTAAGGGTAAGTGTACAATGGATGTAATCATGAATCAAAAATAATAAATAATATAGAAAAATAAATAACTGAAGAAACTTTATATTAAAAAAATAGTGAAGGAATAATATATATGGAAAGGTAAATAACTAAAGATACATTTATTTTAATCAAATAATATATAATTAAATAAATCCATAGATAATTTCAAAGAAAAAATCATAGTGATAAAAATAATAATAATTAAATTATCACTAAAGGTAATGATTAATTATTGGATGCCATGTTTTATAGTCACATTGTACCTTTACTATCAATACCTTTCAAAATATGTTTTAGCATACTAAATTCAATACCTTTTGCAAGACAGTTTAAATATGTGGGTATAAACCCTTTTATTCTTCTTGTAAATAAACATGAAGGTTTTATCACTAACTAATTTCATCTCATGATAATACAGATGCATCAAGGGGATTAAATTAAATGTTCCCTAACCCATATCATACCAATCCAAATCACTCCATATATATCTAAAAATCAATTTAAATTCATGAAAAAATTTCCTTATCAAATATTCATATTGTGTAAATGATATAGAATTACTAATATTTCCCTGGTTAATCAAATAACTGTTAGTAAAAACCATAAGTAAAAATGGTATATGGTTTATGAAATAATTATAACCATAAAATAAGAGTGTTAATATCTAAAGTAAAAGTGATTTTCAATGGAAAATGGTTATAACAAAGTTATTGTTTCTAGAGAAACATACCAATCACAAATGAAAATCAAATTGCAAAGGTAAATTTTACCACATAGTAATTTTCAAGTAAAAATAATTTTTTTTTGATTAAATTGAAAGTGAAAAATTAAATACCATGAAGATAAAAGTATTTATGATATAATATATCAAAATGGTAAGTAAATAAACTATATAAAACAAGTAAGTGGTGAATACAAAATTTATCTCACAAATGTAAAAAGTGAGATGAAAATCCCTTACCTTGAGTCTGACTTGTAACATGTCTTTATATACATGAATAATAAACATATGATAATTATTAACTTTCTTTTTAACCCTTTTATATTTTATCATTACTTTTATTTTAATTATTAAAATTTTTCAAACAACTAATTAAACAATTAAGTTAATGTCAGGTGTTTTGATCATATTCAGTTTATGTATCAAAAATGACTTTGGTAAGTCAACTATGGTCAAAGTTTTTATTATATAAAAATATAAAGAATAATAATAATGATATAATTATAATATTTTTACATCATTTATACTTTTAAAATCAATCATTAAATACAATTCTAAAAAATGAGAAAATGTTACAATCATGGAGATGATAGTCTGTAAGTATGCATGAGTAAGGTTACCATTTTTCAATGGTTATTATTTAAAGATGGTAAATAAAATTTATCATTTAATAATTATAATTATTTCATAAATGACATTTTATTTGATAATATATACATAAATATATAATTCTTGTGATGTAAGATGAATCAAATCACATCAAGGAGGCGGTAGTCCACACATCTATGAACAACGTTATCACTTTTTCAGTGTGTGAAAGGGTAGTAAAGAAAATGATAATGTCATTATGTCATTAATATTATATAGGTTTTATTTTTTTAACATATATTTAATTAATCCCATCCTTAATACATTCCAAGTAATGTGTGAATGTATCACATCGCTTTGAGGTGGTGGTTGTCCACTCATCCACAAACGATGTTATAATATTTACACCAAATGGAATAAAAAAGTTATGTGTTATATAAAAATTAAATAAGTATTAATACAATATAAATATTATATATAACATATAAAATAGTGTTTCTAACATAATTAACAACAATTATAGGTGGTAAAGGAAAAATACTAATGACATCATTTCGTAATGCGGTAGTTTGTTGTACACATGGACGGTAAATTTGATACCCATTTGATTAAAGTTTGTGTAAGTGTTAGTATAAACTTTAACATAACAACATATAATTATAGTGATGATACTTATGTTATTATATGATAATGTAATAATAATAATTGAATTGGTGTAGAAATAAATAAAACATAAATGCATGTTGAATAATGTTACCTCTTTTTCAGGTAACGACTTTCAGTTTGCATCAAAGGGAATCCTTGGTCAGGTTTGTACCCAATGTGAGTACCCGAGGTTTAGGGTAGTTATGTTGGGAGATTATTTGGGTATATTTTCCAAAGGTATTTAAAGGTGTTAATAATTTGTAGGGTTGAGTTCCTTTTTATTGTGGTGGAGGAGTGATATTCTTGTAAATTTTTGAAAAGATAATTCCAGCCACCTTTTCCTATTTAAAGTGGATAAAATAATGAAATAAATTATATAAACGTTAGTATAGGGTCATAATATAAAAATCCAATAGGTTTTGGATAATTTTCTTGGCCATTTTAAGTGTTTAGTTTATAGTTTAGTCCTTTGTTATGCTAATTTTTCTCATAATCACTATTACTAATATTTTGGGTCAAATACTAAGTTTACCTTATTATAAATTATAAAATATTATGATTCAAAATATTTAATATATTTTTGATAATTCAAATAATATAATTGGAAGAAATTAATTTATAATTAATGTCGTAGATGGAATGACATTGTAGTTTTTTAAAGTAAAAATATTCAAAAGTTTTCTATAATTATATAGAAAATATAAAAGTGAAATTGATTTCAATGAAATTAATTGGATTAGTATATGTAAATTTTTTATAATTAATATTTAAAACCAAAAAAAAAAAAATTTAACCTTACAAATAAATTAGAAGAAAATCATCTTTGAATTAAAATCCACTATTTTTCTATATTCATAAAAAATGAAAATTCACAGAAAAATACCAAAAAATATCCCTAAAATAATTTTTATATTTCTATTTCAAAAATTAATTTTATTTTATCTTAGTAAATTTATAAAAGTGACAATATTCAGATTTAATATTGGTCCACCATTATAAGGTGTTAAAATCACCTCTTTATAAAAATACATTTTTTAGCATAAAACTAGTTTTATTATTATATTATTCCTATAAAATAAAATGGATGAATATAAAAAAATTATTGAATATATAATATAAACCTTTCATTAATATCATTACTTAATTTTAGATAATTTAATTTATTAAGATAAAATACCTTTGGAACATAAAGAATTTTTTTAATAAAATCATTCCCTCTATTTTCATTTGGATTATAAATTCATTTATAATAATTAGTAACCAATGAATTGAACTATTTGTTTTAATAAGTTAGTAAATAGAATTCATAAATAAAATTTAAAAGTAAGGAGATAATTGTAAAATTAATAGTATTAGGTATGATTCGGTATTTCTAGTAAGGCAAGCCATCGAAGAAACTCGTTGCATGCAACCCAAGATAAAATCAATGTTGCGTGCATTATAAATTAAAAAATATATTGAATCTATATAAAATAGAAATTATAATGTAATGTATCAGGATATTATATTCCCTTACGTGGTTGGTGTTTAGTGTTATACATGCTATCAAATAAAAATGTCATTGTTTTAGAATTTTGGGGTGTTACATTCCCCCCCACCTTAAATAAATTATATCATCCCAATTTAAACATGATCTCAATAATTTAGGGATTGATATTTGAAAATACTATTGTTGAAAAACCTACATCGTAAATAGGTTTAAAAATACAACTTCTAAATAATAAGGAATATGAAATGTGAAGGACACTACAAAACTAGGCTTTTAAATATGAGAAAATTAGTGAAAACATTGACATGGAAGAAAAGTAAAACTATCATATTCTGATGGAGTGTGATAAGGAACATTTCCATGAGAATGTTTTTTACCACAGTTCCATAATATAGTGGTGTGCGTAAAGGCAATTTATATTATAAAAAATTAGGATAATAGGACAATATTTTTGTTACAAGACCGTTTTTACTAGATTTGAGGAATTATTTCATTCTCTATGAATATAAGGAAATATAATTACTTGATAAATTTTTATTTAATATGAAAAATATTATCATTTGGGTGTGCCTTGAACTATTTCTACTTCATTTCATAAAAAAGGTTCCATCATATGGTGATTTAATACATTAACATCTAAAAATTCATCCAAATATCAACTTAAACGATTTCATAAATGGTTAAATTTTCTAAAAGATTATTATCTAACACTTTAAAAGGAAGTTCATTGAATTTCCTAAAAGAAATTATCATTATCTTACAATAAAAATCATGTAGATCTTTAATCATCACATACTGAACATGTGAACACCTTCATCATGTTTTCTCTTGAAATATGTAAATAACTTTAATTACCATTAAAATTTATTGGAAAAATTCATTATTCATTATTATTTAAGTAAAACACATGTTATTGGATATATTATATAAATCCAAAAGTGTAATAAAATCCATCAATTATAGCACAAAACACTTTGTTGAAAACTAATTAATCTGTTCTAAGTTAGTCAAAACATATCAAAATCAATCAATTATTTATCCAAACAAAATTGTCTCAACATTATGAATATATTAAGGCTTATTTTCCCTCAAAAATTTATTTTTAAAAAATGTTTAACTTTATAAATAATCTCTTTTCTTGGTATATTTCAACATATGATCTCAAATCTTTAATGAAATTTTACTATAGTATAATAATTATATATTTAATAATTAATATGATGAGACCATCAACAATAATATACTTTTATAACATATTTTATAGGTCCAAATTCATAAGTACATTGATCATTAAACTTTTATTGTGATAATAATATATGCTTAACCATAATCCCTTAGATTCTTATGAGTTATATTACCATGATGCTTAGGGAATTCATTTGCATAGTGCCCCATATCCTTATAGTTGTAACAATTAATAGTAGCATTTTACTTTTTTCCCTTTTTGTTATTTTTCCTTGTGACCCTTTTCTCCAAACTTATAAGAAACTCCTAATATTTTCAAGCATTTACTAGGGTGGATTTTTACACAGTTATAACATGTTAGAAAATATTTATTTCCCTTTTTCCCTTTATCTTTCATTTTCTCTTCCATTATCTTCTTCACTTGATTCAATTTTCATATATAAGACTTGTAGAATTATTTCTCTGTCGTGATAGCGCACAAAATTATTTCATTATATAAAGAAAAATATTGAGACACCAAAAACCTTCAGAGAATTTTCATAAGACCCTAAAAGAAATGGTCAATCCTGTACTCTGTGTTGAGAATGAAATCTGTAGGATACCTTGCTAACCTTGTAATGGTAGCTCCATACCCCACAATTCTTTATTTCTAAATTTTCTTTAAACTAAATAACTTTCACTTCATATTAGTTTATTACTCATGAGGGAAATATTTTTCAAAGAATGTGTTTTTAAATGATTTCCATTCCGGGATTTATTCTTCCTCCACAATATTATAGATCAATTACCACTATTTATTAGCTTATCCATTGATATAATACACTGTAAGTGTACCATTTTCCATTTCACCAAATCCAAATTCAATTAATATCTTCTCTAAAGGCTTAATACATTGCTCAACCACCATTAGATCAGTAGTCACACTATATGATGGGGGCCTCTGTCATATAAAGTGATCCAACATTAGAGAATATATTTTTGGAATAAGTTGCTCTATTCAAGAAAGATTATGTGTCATAACTTAATTAAGCTACCATAATATATCCATAACTTTATTAGTTACAATACTAGATATATTGGATTTATCAATAGGGAAACATATACATTGTCCATGACTATTTATACCATTCTTCAATCTAGGAAACATTTATAAAAAATGGACCATAATGTATTAGATAATAAAATTATGAATTTAGAATAATTATAAATATGGTGGAACACTTAACACAAATTGATATATTTATGAATAGCTAATCTCATAATCATAAACATAGGTTCTTTAAGGATATATTCATTTTCAAATCTCTCATAATTATTTGTAAATAAAACTTGAATTATCTTAAGCGTATTCCTCTGGAGTATTAAACTAGTTGCACATTAAGGACTATTTTCGTGTACCAGGTTATGCTCGAGTTAGGCTTAACACGCCTTTTCAAATTTGTTACCCCTGTATAAATCATTTCCAAAACCATGTCCAATTGTTGTATCTAAACAAGGATGTATTGATAGGAATAACCACATAATCTATACCCTACTAAATTCCTAGGATATTCTTATATACTAGTCCACAAAGTCTATATTAGGGTTATGTTCCCTAATCTATGTTTACTAAATATAGTTTCCAATGTTATTGAAAAACATACATTGATACAAACTGTGACACCCTGACCCTAGAAGCCTGGAGTCAGTCCATTATTTTATTACATTTTCATGATTATAAAGAATCAAATCCTGAAGGACCAATCAGTTTATAAGTTTTAGAAAACAAGATTAAATACATGATACCCATATTTCAGTGGGAAATAGAAAATAAAACATAATACATAGAAAAAACTAATTAAATACTACCTTGAAACTCATTCCAAGAATTCATCTTCATATCCTAGGGAAAGGAAACAAAATATGGGTGAGATAATATTCTCAATAAGGGTATGAATACAAATAATTTAATAAATAATCAATAAGAATAAAAAATAAAGAAGGATAAATAACTGAACACAATTTCTATTTAAACAATTGCATATGTCATAACCAATATAGAAACTTAAATAACTAAATACACATTCCATTTAACCAAATAACTAAGAATAAAATGCATCTATAAAAAATTTCAAAGCATAAATATCATGTGTAAAAATAATAATAACTGAATTATCAATAAAGTAAATGCTTAATTATTGGATGTATTGTTTCTTAGGTATATTGTACCTTTACCTTCAATACCTTTCCCAAGATGTTTTATCACACTACTATCAAGACCATTCATAATACAATTTAAATATGTGTGTAGAAACCCTTCTATTCTACATGGAACAAACTCGAAGAGTTTTTTGACAAGTGATTTCATCTAATGAGACTAACAATGAATCAAAGGTATTAACTTAAATGGTCCAAAAATCATATCGTACCAGTCAAAATAAATATTTATATATTTAAAAATCAATATAAATTCATGAAAAAAGTTCTTTATCAAATATTTGTATTGAGTAAAAGAAACAAATTTACTAATATTTCCCCAGTTAATCAAATAAATATAAAGTACACATCATGTGTAAAAATGGTATATAGTTTAAGAAATAATTAAACCCATCACATAATATTATGGATATCTAAAATAAATGTGATTTATGATGTAAAATGGTCATAATAAAGTGATTATTTAATGAGAAATTAATAATCAAAAAAGAAAGTGAGATTGAAAAGATAACTTTTACCACATGGTAATTTTCTTGTAAAAACCATTTGAAAGATAAAATTCAAGATAAAAATTTAAATTCCATGAAGCTAAAATTATTTATGATATAATATATCAAACAAGGTAGTAGATACACCACACAAAATAAGTAAGTGGTGAATATTAAATTTATCTCATAGATGTAAAATTGAGATGAAAATCCCTTAACTTGAGTCTGATTTGTCACATGTCTTCATATTCTGGAATAATAAACTTATGTGAATTATTTTATTTATTAATAACCATTTATATTTTTATCATTACATTTATTTTAATTATTACAATGTTTTAAACAACTACTAAAACAATTAAGTTTACATCGGGTGTTTTGAAAATATCCGGTTTATGTTTCAAAAATGAATTTAGTGGGTCAGCAATGATCAAATGGGTAATTATATAAACATATCCATAATAATAAGCATGAAATAATTATCATATTTATACATCAAATATAATTTTAAAACCAATAATTAAATATGTTTTTAAAAACTGAATCAACGTTAAAATCATGGAGATAGTAGACCATACATAAGAATGAGTAACGTTCCCATTTTTCAATGATCATTATAGAAAGATGGTTAATAAAATTTATCTTCATAGAATTACAATTATATAATAAATGTAATATTATTTTATCATATATATATATAATTCATGTGATGTAAAATGAATCACATCTTGTCGAGGAGGTGGTAATCCACACATCCACGAATGACGTTATCACTTTTTTAGTGTGTGAAGGGGTAATAAATAAAATAATATATCATATTTACATAAAGGTAATTATGTACAAAATATCATATATATGTTATTTATGTCACATTTTTAAATTAGAACCATCATTAATACATTCCATGTAATGTGTAAACATATCACATCGTTTTGAGGAGTCGGTAGTCCACACGTCTACAGATGATGTTATTATATTTTACACTAAATTGAATGAATGAAGGAATTTAATAAATTAAAATTATTTAATTATGAAGAAAAAATAAATATTATATATATCATATAAAAATAGAGTTTATATCATAATTTCCATCCATGATAGGTGGCAAAGTAAAAAACAAACGAAATCGTTTCATGAGGCGGTAGTTCGCGGTACACATGAATGATAAGTTCATTGCCCATTTGATGAAAGTGTGTATAGGTGGAAGTAGAAACCTTAACTTAAAAACATATTAGTATATTTAGGATACTTATTTTATTATAAAATACTGAAATAATAATAATTTAATTGTTGGATAATGAAATAAAACATAAATGCATGTTGAATAATTTTACTTCTTTTTCGGGTAACTACTTTTGGTTTGCACGAAAGGGATTCCTTTGATGGATATATGCACATATTTAGGACTTTAGGTTTAGGAGAGGGATTTTGGGAGATTATTTGGACAGATTTTTGGTGATCCAAATGTCTTTAAAGGTCTGAATAAGTGTGGGGGTGACTTCCTTTTAATAGTGGTGGAGTAGTGGCATACTTGTAATTTTTTTAAAAGGGAATTCCACCCACATTTTTCCCATGTAAAGTGGCTCCCATAATGAAAAATATTTGATAAAATGATAATACATTTGGAATATTAACAACCAAGTTATTTTAAACAACTTTATAGTTCATTTTGGGCCTTATGTTTAATGTTTAGACCTTTGTTAAGTTATTTTTTCTCTTAATTCTTATAATTAATTTTAATCACTTTTAATAATATTTTTTATCAAAAAATATATTTACAATATTAATTTTTTTAAATTACTTTGATTTAAAATATGGACTGATTTTTTTTAAATCCAATAACATAAGTGGTAGAAATTAATTTAAAAAAATCCCATAGATAGAACAACAATGCAAGCTTTTAAAAATAAAAACTTCCAAAAGATTGATAAGTTTTTATATCAAATTTCAAAGTGAAATTGATTCCAATGACATGAATTGGATTAATTTTTTTAAAATTTATCTAATTAATTTTTAAAAACTATAAAAATATTAATTTATTCTTATAAATAAATTAGACGAAAAAACAGTTTTGAATTAAAATCCATAATTTTTCACTATTCATCAAAGAAATGAAACGTCACTGAAAAATACCAAAAAAACCACAAACTAATTTTGAAATTTTTCATTAAAAAACGTAGTTTATTTTTTCATATTAAATTTATAAAAGTTTAAAAATTTATATTTAATGTAGGTGCTTCACTAAAATCTGGTAACATTTGCTCTTTATAAAAATACAATTTTTAATTGTAAAACTGGATTTATTTTTATCTTATTCCTTTAAAATATATTGGATGAATATCAAACATATATTATTGAATATATAATATATAAATTTAATTAATATCATTCAATATTATTCAATAATTTAATTTATTTAGATAAATTGACTTTGGATCATAAAAATAGTTTTTTATAAAATCATTCACTTTATATTCATTTGGTTTCAATATTCATTTCTAGTTAATTGTAATATAAATGTTTTGGCATGAAACATAAAATTTATTATTATTTGATGATGATTTTATAGTATAGACCATACCCTAGGTATTTTCTCAATGAGTTTTGATAGGTTTAGAGTGCATATTTTTAATATAAAGTACTAAAAGAGGGGGTGGTTTTGAAAATAGTTTGAAAAAATTACTTAATTAAAGAGTTTAATAATTTATAAAGAAAGTCTGGGTTTTAAGAATTATCAGAGAAGGAAATAATTTCATTTTCACTACATATATTTTATATTTCATTATTCTAAAAATTTCATATGGTTTAATGGAATCCTTTGGTTGATGGTTGTCGATATCTCGACTTCCCTCTTGCCTATTAAAACGATACCCAAAGAAACATCCCTTGAAAAAACAATCATGTTGTCATGGTTGGGATATAAAAAATAGAAAAAGGGATACCAAATCATACTAATATTATGTATGTATGAGAAAAAGAGTATCCTTGTCTTGTTCAATTGGAACAACCCAAGATTCTCACATGAAATCTCAACCCAATTGGTGTTGAAATGAAAATTGTTTTACTTAGTTGAACTCAAAAAAAGCATTTAGAGGAGAAGAGTGTTAAGATAAAACATAAGTGAAATATTTAAAACACAAATTAGAAAAAACATTAGAATAAAAAGTGTCGTAAATCCATCCCAAGTATGTGTAGATCCCTTGAAATGATCGTCCACCATTTAGCTCCCCATTGAGAGGAGGATGAGGCTCAGGTAGAACTTCACCTTCATCCTTGACCCCCTTTGAGGATAGGGTCCTCTATAACTTATTGGATGAGGATAAGACTCCTTTGGGTCTCCAAATTGGTATATATTTTCTCCTTGGTCGAACTTACAAATGGATTTCCCAAGGTATTATTTTATAAGAAAATTTGAAGGAGGTTTTGAGCCCATAGATTTCAAAAAACCACTTGGCCCATGGTTTTCGACCACCATACAGTCTTCTATATCTTTTGAGAAAATTAAATTTTTTTATCCCCAACTATTTAATATCTCTACTGAATTTGGGGCACCATTTGAGAAAATGAATCTAGAGATATCGATAGAATACAAAACACCATTATTGATTTTGTGCAGATTTGATTCCCTGAATAGATTGGTTCAGATGGGACTCTTAATTGACTAATGGATACTAGGTGTATTAATATTAAATTTATCCCATTTAATTATAGATTATACCACAAAATATCATCCCACTTGGATGCATGGTTTAGTATCGGTGTGTGGTTGTGTCCACTGGTGTGCTTGGATCCTGCGCAGTTTGGCCCATTTTTCTTAAACTTCATCACGGGCCCTCCAAATCACCTCCACCTACAATGTAATTATCAAAAAAATTAACATTAAATTTTTTGACTATGATAAAAACAAAATAATTGAATCAAAAATCAAGTTCAATTTTTTATTATTTTTATAAAAAAATAGTTTTGCACAATGGTGTAAGGGTGAAAATGAAATAGTGAATCACAATGTGATCACACCCCCACACCTAAACATTTTCACTCTTGGTAAAAGTCACATTTCCAAAAATTAAACATGGATATATTCCAAACTTCAATTTTTTTTAAAATTTAATAAAAATTTAATTCCCAATAGAAATTTGATCAAAGAAAAAATCACACTGAGGATTTATTCTCAGTGATCATAGAGAAGGATGTCTCAAAAATTGTATTAAAACAAAATTAAAAGAGATGAATCATACCAATATAAGAAAATAATTCAAAATTTAATCATGTTATTAATTCTATACATGTGTGTGTGACAACCATTTAATGCTATTCTTTTTTACTTTCTATTGAGTAAATATAGGTTATTTTAAAATTTGTTTGCTTAAATGAACCTTTCCACCAAACCTTACCTATATCATTTACAATCAAATTTCAAGTACCAATCACTTAAGAATTACTAAAAGTAAAACCATAAGCTCATAACCTAGATATCCCCATATGTTTTACATTTCATCACTCTCCTTAGTGTTTATTTGTTTTTTTGGTATTTTTTTAGGGCGTGTAATAGTCGAATAGTAGGTACACTCACATAGGTCAATTTTGTATAGTAATGAGATAGATGAGATAGGGAAAGAACATATGGAAAAATCATTTTCAAAAGAAGAGGACAATTAACCTAACATATATTTATCTTTAATTAAGTAATAAATTTTCAAACTTCATGGTTGGGTGCAAAGATGTGTGGAGAAATTAAGTGACATAATTTTCCCTTAAACTATTCACACAATGGGTAACATTATTCTCAAAATGTTTAAAAATGATAGCATAATTTATATCATCGACAAACTACCAAATTTCAAGAGAAAGACACACCAAAATGTTGAAATCATACCAGAATGAACATTTCATCAAAAAAAAATTGAATGTTAAAATAATATAAAATAGGGAAATTGATCAGGAATTTTCAATAAATTCCATGCTTGAGTGAGCATAATTTTCCATGATAAATTGGGCATCAAAAATTAAAATTCTAACACAAAAGTGAGGGGTAAAATAGGGGGAAAGTGATAATACAATCCAACAAGAAAAAATAATAAAAAAGAAAGATGATGAAATTTTGTAACTAAACCAAGAATGTACCCATCCCCCACACTGAGAGCATGCATTGTCCACATTATAAAAATAGAATGTGGGAAGAAAGGATAAAAACTCATGAGTGTTATTGGTAGGATGCTTCAATAAATTAGAGTTACTCCATCAAGTAATCTAAAAGGGATTTATGGAAGTGCTTAAGCTACTGCCCATTGATAGTAAAGGTTTTTTTGGTTTCTTCATTTTGAACCAGAACAAAACCAATTGGATAAACATTAGAAATAGTGTATGAAAAAAACTAGTAGGAATTAAGATTACTTGGATGAAACTTCGACCTTACAATGTAAAGGAGGAACTTCTGCCCAATATGGAATTGATGATGAAGGATGAGGTGGTCATGGGAATCCTTGGTTCTATCCATATAGATTTATGAGTTTTCACATAATTCTCTTCTCATTTCCTCTAGCTTCTGAATATTTAACTTTCTTTGAGAACCTTCACTAGAAAGATTAGAATTTTATTGTTTAATGGCCCAGTAGGTCTGGTGCTCTATCTCAATAGGGAGGTGAAAACTCTTTATAAACAATAGCTGATATGGTGACACACCAATAAGAGTTTCGAAGGCAGTACAATAATCCCATAATGAATCATCAAGTCTAAGACTCCAATATTTTCTATTGGGTTGAACTATTTTTTCAAGAATCTATTTTACCTCTCTATTTAACACCTCGTCTTGACCATTGGTTTTTGGGTGATAAGTAGTAGACACTCGATGCCCAACCACATACAAATGCAAAAGAGATTGTATTGTTCAGTTGTGGAAATAAGAACCCTATTCACTGATGGTGAACCTAGGTAACCCAAACCTAAAGAAGATTTGGGTTCTCAAAAATTACACCAATTTCATGGAATCATATTTACTTTTGGATCATGCCTCTACCCATTTTGACACATAATAAAATTCAAGAAGAATGTATAGGTTGAAAAAGGAATTGGTAATTATCCCCATAAAGTCAATGCTCCAAACATATAAAATTTCATGAAAGAGCAAGGGTTGTTGTGGAATATCATTTGTTTCAGAGAAATTACACATTCTTTGATAGCGAGGAAATGATTTATAGAAATAATGGGCATTTAGAAATAATGTTGTCCAAAATATACCATAATTGAGGACCTTGCGAGTAGTTTTTTGGGGACCAAAGTGGCCCCTACAAGAAAGAGTGTGGCAGAACCTAAGGACGGACTAAAAATCACTATTAGGAACACAACACATAATAATTGATCACTATATGTTTTCCAAAGGTAGGAGTTATACCAAATGTACCAAAAGGACTCATGTTTTAGATGGTTGACCTGGTTTTTATTGAAATCAATAGAAATGAAAGATGCTACCAAATAATTTACAATTTCAGCATACCAAGAAATATAATCTTACACTCAGTAGATTTTCTCATTAAGAAATATGTCATTTATGGGAATAAAGGGGGATGAGATAATGTCTGAGGATGGTAGGATCCTACTGATATGGTCAGTCACCACATTCTAAACTCATTTATTATCACTAATCTCTCGAATAAATTTTTGAAGGAGGAGCATCTAGAGAATGAGATGTGGTTTGGCTTCTGGTTTCTTAAGGTGATATTGGAGGGCTGCATGGTCTGAGAACACAATTACATAGACCCTAAAATCAAGACCTTAATTTATCTAAGGAAAACACAATGGAAAGTAATTATTGGTCAGTTTTATTGTATTTTTCTTGTGTAGGGTCCAAATAATGTGAAGTATAGGCAATGACATGTGGAGCTCGATCGAGCCTTTTTGATAAGACTACCCAACTACATAGTTAGAGGCATCACACATGATCTCAAATGGTAAATCCCACTGAGTTGGTTGGATTATCGAGGGTGATTTTAGGATCCATTTTAATTTTTTAAAGGCTTCCTCACATTCTTTATGAAAAACAAATTCCTTTTCTTTTTGGTGAAATTGGGAGAGGGAGAGTGAGATCTTACTAAATTCATGAATGAAATAATGGTAAAATTCAACATGGCCTAGGAAAGACCTCACATATCATAAATTTTTTGGGAATTGTAGGGAAGAAATGACATCCAATTTTTATTTATAAACTTGGATACCATACCTAGAAATTACATATACCAATACTATACCTTTTCACACCATGAAATGTCATTTCTCATAATTTAATATGATATTAGTTTCAATACAGCAACATAGGACATAACCTAAAATACTCAAACATTAATCAAAGGAGGATCCATACACAGTGAAATCATCCATAAATACTTCCATTAAATTTTCTAGGTAATCCAAAAAAATTCTAACCATGCATCGTTAGAAAGTATCTGAAGCATTTCATAGACCAATTGGAATCCTTCTATATGAAAATATTCCAAAGGGAAAAGTGAAGCTCATCTTTTCCTGATCCTCAAAGGAAATATGGATATGAAAGTATCCAAAATATCCATCAAGAAAATAGTAATAGGACTTCCCCACTAGACTATCTTACATATGGTCAATGAATGGTAGTGGAAAAGGGTCCTTCCTAGTGCGTAGGTTTAGTTGGAAATATTCTATACATAAACTCTAACTATTCTACACATGAGTTGGAACCAATTAATTATTTTCATTTTTAATTACCATTAGACCTGTTGTTTTAGGAACCACTTGTACTAGACTTACCCATTGGCTGTCAGAGATGTGGTAAATGATTACAATAGATAATAATCTTGTTACCTACTTTTTAAAAACATATAAGAGGTTTGGGTTCAATCTTCATTATGCCTACCTAATTGGTTTAGCCTCATCATTTAACAATATATTTTGTGTACAAATTGATGGGATGATTTTAGGAATGTGAACAAGTGTCCATCCTAAAGCTTTTTTATACTCCCTCCAAAGTTCAATCAGTCACAATTCATACTCTGGAGGGAGTGAACTAACTATGATGATAGGAATCTTGTTTCCATTCTCAAGATAGGAATATTTTTAATCTTGAGGTAGTTGTTTTAGTTCCAATTACAATGGATTTTGGATTAATGGGAGTGAATGTGATAGTGGGAGGTCAATGATCTTATCTAACTGCTCAATGGTAACACAATTAGAATATTAATGAGATTTTACATGCTTAGTAGTATCATCGATGGTCATGGGATCTTCAGTGTTCAAGAAATTATCAATTAATAAACATGTATGACATTTTTATAGACCAGTACAACATTACATGCATGATTCATTTCCTAGAATTTCAATCAATAAAGAAAACTTAGAAAGGATGTTAGGGGAATGAAAAGAAGTTTTTTCAGGAGAAGGGAGTAAATCAATTGAATTAACACAGAGAGAGGAATGTTACTCCGAGGGATTCTTCATGAAATCAAGGATGTTGAAGTGGAAAATTTCACCAATAAAATCCATAGCTAATGTACAATTGTGGCCATTAATTATGGTTTTGAAAGTTTTTAGGAAGGGCCTCCCCAATATAATTGGGGAATGTCCATTCATCCTATCATATTCCATTTTGAGCACATAAAATTCAGTAGGAAAAATTAAATTTTGTACCCTCACAAGAACATCCTCTAACACAACAGAAGGGTGTGTTGTACTCTAGTTTGCAAGTTGGACAATAAATCCTATGGACTTCAGTTCTATGACCTAAAATGATGATCAATTGGAGTGAGGGATCATATTTATAGAAGGACCCAAATCAAGAATAAGATTAAAAAAGGAATACTCCCATATGGTGCACAAAATTGATTATGTTCTAGGATCATTTCATTTGGTAGGAATGTTGGATCTATCAATGATGAGACATTCCTCCCCAAGATCACCTTCTTATCACCTAGAAGTTAACTTTGGTGTGTACACATATCCTTTAAAAACTTGGAATATCGTGGAATTTTCTTCATGACATCAATCAAGGAGATTTTAACATTCTCCTTTTTGAATGTTTCCAATATTTATTTATCACGTTCAGTTTCTTTTTGTTTCCTTGGTTGGGTGGCCCTTTGGGAAAATGGAATAGGAATGGTTGGGATTGTTGGTTCATCAAATGAATCATTCTTTCCTTTTGTGGGATTTTTCTCAAGATTTTTTTTCATATTTGGGTCATTTGATATAGTTGGAATAGAATTCTCCTTAGGAGGGTATGACTATATTGGATGGGTTATTTGGATTTTAAGTTTTGTTCCACTTCAAAGGGGGTTAGAACTAAAATTTCCCTTATCCCTTGAGTTAACTACTAGTTAAGAAGGTAGTTTACCTGAACCATGACTTTGGATTTTCCCTCACCAAGTTAGCAATTTGAACTAATTTCATTTTTAGAACTTTTATGGCAGCTTGGGTGGTTTGTTGGAATTTAAGATTTCTGGTAGCCATTTTTTCATCATGTCTTATAGGCTAGGAACAGGTTTTGGAGGGCGTTGTTGGAAAGTTCTTTGTGGTGGTTAAGGATTTTTGGGTGGGGGTGGTGAATGAATACTCTACCCCAGTTGGTACCATGGTTTTTAGAGTGGTTTGAATACCCACTTACCTATAATATTGGTTTTTTCCACCGAGGGTTGGATGGATAGTAAGGTTCTTGCCTAAAGGGTTGGTTATAGGGGTGGCCTAGAAAAATTGTCTCATAAATCTCAAATGTTTCTCTTAATTAATGAAATTGGATGGATTAGTGGGTGTTAGAAGAATATATATCACAATAGATATGAGGAGGAGATTGTTATTTACCTTGGGAAAGGTAAAGTTGTAGAATAGGGGTACTTACCTCTTCAAACTTTGTGTCCACCTTCTTCTCGAATTCAGGTCTTTTTACCTCATAGAAACCTTGAATGGGTACATTGGATCTTGAACCAAATTTTTGAGTGTTCTATTCCATGTTCTTAATTATGTTTCTTATAGAAATTTGGGTCTTATCCACTAGTGAACCACCTACAACATCATCAATCATATTTTAATCAATTGGAATTAAACATTTATAAAATTACTAAATTAAAAGTAGATAACTTATTTGGTCTTACGGGAAACTTGAGAAAAGTCTTCTAAATATTTCCCAGTATTCATGAATAATTTCCCCTTGAGATTTTTGTATAAAAAAAATTTATTTTCTTATTGTTTTAGTGTAAGATGTAGGGAAATATTTTTCCATAAAAAGGCATTTCATGTTCTCCCAGCCACTAATTGGTGAATTAACATAGTAAAGCCAATATTTTGCAGTATCTTATAATGAAAAAGGTAATTACCTAAGTTATTCTTGTTCTTCATCAACATTATAGGATTTTATTGTTGAAAACACAGTATAAAATTCTTTTAAATGCTAATGTGGGTATTCTCTAGCCAGTCTATGGAATCTCAGTAACAAGTGAATTAAACTGGATTTTAGTTCAAAATTTGGTGATCTCCTTTCATTTAAATATAAGTGGGTTGGATATCAAAATCAGGAGAGGTTATTTATTTTATTGTTCGATTGTTTTCATCCATGTTATGCACATTAATTTCAGTTTCTAATTTGGTTCCAGAAGAAGAGGGGTTTATAAAAGTTTCAAGTTGTGGTGTGTCCTCCTTCAATGGATTTTCCTGTGTGTCTCGATGTCATTGATGTAGGATCCTCTACGGTTTGGGTTCAAAAGGGGGTAAATCTCCTGGAGTATAATTTTTCATATCAAAAAACTACATAAGAAATAAATCATAACACAAAAATATTTGTTAAGGTAGAAAATCAAACAAATAAATATTCAAAAAATTTACAAAAAATTTATAAAAACACACACTAAAAGCCAAAGCACTCTCAAGAAACGGAACCAACATTCGAACGCATTGTCATGACACATCAAATTGATTATGATTTAAAGATGATTTTATTGTCTAGGAAAGAACCTATTTCATCTCTCAAGGATCTTTGATAGGTTTAGAGTGTGTATTTTTAATAAAAATTACTAAGAGAGGCGGTGGTTTTGAAAACTATTTAAACAAATGACTTAATTAAAGAGTTTAATAGTTGATAAATAAATGTGGTATTTTATGAATTTTGAGAGAAAGAGATCATTTCAAGTTCACTACACATCTTGGATAGTTTATTATTCTAAAAATTTCATATGGTTTAATGGAATCCTTTGGTTGAGGGTTGCCAAGATCTCAACTTCCCTCTTCCCTCTTAAAACGATGCTCAAAGAATCACCCCTTGACACAACAATCATGTTGTCAAGTATTGGATATCAAAAATAGAAAAAGGGATACAAAATCATACTGAAATATTATTTATGTGTGAGAAAGATAGGATTATTGACTTTTATAATCAGAACAACCCAAGATTCCCACTATAAATCTCAACCCAATCTATGTTGAAATGAAAAGTGTTTCACTTAGTTAAACCCAAACAAAGCATTTATAGGAGAAAGGTATTAGGATAAAACATAAGTGAAATATTTAAAACAAAAATTATAGAAAACTAGTTGAATAAGAAGTTCTGGAACTCCCTACCATGTATGTGTAGCTCCCTTACAATGACCATCCACCATTTAGCTCGACATCGAGAGGGGGAGGAAGCTCAGGCAGAACTTTGCATTCATCCGTGATCCCCCTATGAGGATAGGGGTGTAACGACCCAAAGTTTTATCAATGGAATTCCCTTCTTATAATTATTAATTATAGTATAACCACATTAGGAAGCATAATTAAATATCATGATACTAAATAATATGTGATCATTAAACTTAATTTTTCCACTTCTATATTTTAAATTTAAAAAATCTAACATACATGATTGTGTTCAGGGTGATTTTTGGATTCTAATAAAAAAACATAATTTTTAGTGAATAGTAATATACCCTTATTAATAGTAACCCACCCTTATGAATCATAACCTACCCTTAAGAACATTAATATGAACCTTATGAATAGTAAACATTAAAAATAATAGTAACATCACCCATTAATGATTAAATAAACTTTTTTCATCTTATAAGCGATAATATGGCCATAGTAAAAGTATTGGTATTTTTGTAAGTCATAAATAATTAATTATAATTAATTTAAAAGAAAATTTATTCTCCAAAAATGTTTCTATAAATTAAAAATTCTATTTCTTATAGTTTTAGTATAATTTTATAAGAACTTATATAATTTTTGAAAGCACTATAAATTCAGTTTTAATTTTAAAATCTGTATTTTTTAAGTAAATTGTGATTTTAATTAAAAATAAAATTAATCATATTTAGAAAATTATTTTTGAAAAATGGAGTTCATTTTTTTATTCTACACATCGAAAAATGGTTAGGGATATTTTTTTTAATTTTATGAAATACTTCAATTTTCAAATGAATAGTAAAAATATAGTTTTTCACATAACCGATATATCTCAAATTGCATCATTCATGATGTAATGATTACATAAACATTCTAAAACTTTAGATTCATCCATGTTATATTTAATTTCATAAACGGTTTCTTAAAATACAATAAACTCAATTTCCAAACCTAAAAAGAACTTTCCAAAACCTAAAGTCAAAAAGTGATTCCTTAAAATGTCATTTTCTCTTCCTTTTCACTTTTCTTTTAATAAATTAATGAATTTGAATTATAGATATGATTTAAAGTCTAAAAATAATTATATTATATTAATATATGATTTATTTTGTCAAAAAACTACTATTACAAGTCTAATATCTGATATATTATTTTATTTAATATTTTATTCTAAAAACACCCCCTCATCATGTATAAATAACCCCTATCTCTCCCCTTTTCATACCACAACTCTCAAGCTTCAATAATTGTCTAAAATCTATCCAAAAATATTCCCTAGCCCCTCCACCACGTCCAAAAAGCTTCTAGTCTCATCAAAAGACCAATCCAAGGTGCCTTAAGGAGGATTCAAGAGGTAATTCCTCTCTCTCTCCTCTTTTAATTTCCTTTAAATTTAAAGTTATTTTCTTAATCTCTCCCCACCTATCCTCATCCAAATTGTATGTTAACTATATTATCTTACATATAATGGAATTTTATGATACTAATATGATAATATATCATCCAACCCCTTTATCCTCTTCATTTTATTTTAGAAAGGAAAACGTTGTTCGTGGGGTGTTAATTTATCACTTTCAAGAACGACATGTTTTCATTTTCCTTTACCACCTTCAGATCTGGTCATGAAACCGTTTTTATGGTTGAAACATATTATATTATATTTATTATATCCTATTTTATGTTCTAGAACTAACTTATGTACATATTACTAAATGATTAAACAAAACAAGTTCATTGTGGTCGAAAAACCGCCCGAATTAACCCAAATGATCACCCTTAAATTATTATCTAATAATTCATCCTCATGGTAAAAAAAATTATTTATAAAATAATTTCAAGTTATGTAACATTATAAATAACATATAATTAAAATTATTTATTTTTATCCGCATTTTAAATGAATTTATATTCATGAATACAAGTGAACCGTTCAAAAAAACTATAAAAATGAACATTACTGAACAATAAATTTAAACTCTATAATCATAAAAAGTACCATAAATGAAGTTAATAAAACATGAATGAATATTATTAATATATTAAAGATTTTTTAATTGTTAATTAATGAATCTAATGTTGTTATACAAGACATTAATGTGAATAAAGTGTTTAGATACAAGGTAAGGGGAAATTCTCAAACCCAACATTATTTCTTTGAGTTCTCCACTTTTAACTCCATTTTTGGTATGGTAACTCCTTAAAAGTCATTTTACCATCATTATATTACCTATTATGAGATATAAATGTTTTATAATTAAATTTATGACAAACCCAATGTTTTCCAAAATAACTCTTCTTTCAAATAAACACACCATTTTTACTCCTCGAAGATTGCTTCACTCTTCAATCAAGGTTAATAGTTCTATGTCAAGAATGATATTACCTATTTATTTTGGGAACCAAATTTTAATGAATGTATTATTTGTGATTTTAAACCCATTTATTTCCATGGTTTATTTGTTTATATTCAATTTTGACATATTTACAATGTGGCATGCATGATAATGTAAATGTTATGATGTAACAGGTGCGCCCAGAATTATATAGTGCAATATGAATGCTTGAATGAGATGGGTGCACCCAGAATTATACATCACTTCAATGAATTGAGTAATGTGAGGAATCTCATTATTTAAAGTGAAATGATGTGTGAACATGATTATTTCTTTGTTCACAACTATGTGTTGTAGTTAACCACTAATACATGATGTTTCATTTTTATGCCTTGAAAAATTTCAAGTCTTTTATTAATGATTCCTCTCATGTTCATGATCATTTGCCTATGTTATGATTTTTATCACCCATTATTATATTTTCCATATCTATCCTATTAATGGGCTTTTATATTACCCCTTTTTGGTGTATATCCTCTGGGGATTATGTGTACTAAGGAGTTTCAAGGGATAATAAAAATCTTGAGAAGAATGAATTGAATAAATGTTTATGTCTGATGTTGTAAATGTTATGTATGGTTTTAGTTTACCTAGGAAACTAAACCTCTGGATCCTCATGGTGTAATAATATTATGTTTTTTATCTTCATAATTATGTAATAGTAATGTAATAAAGGCTTGGTCACTATAGTTGGTATCAGAGGAAAGGTTTAGTTAACTTGAGAATTAGGATTAGTGAACCCTAGAGAAAACCTCTAGTATGATACTAAGTACAAATATACAAACAAAAATATTTACATATTGATCCCATTAGTTATGATTTTAGTATAAATTTTACAAATTAATAAGTTTTTATTCTTGACTTGTTGACTTGTGTTTTGTTATAACCTTTTATATTTTAGAAAATGGTATGAACAAGGGGAAACCAGGCTGACAACTCATGTGAGGGTCTATTCAATGATTTCCCGAATGACATACCCAATTCATTAGGGGGTGGAGTTCAAAACTTCATGGTGATGTTTACGCAAATATCTCATGTTATGAAAAATAACCAGAATAATGAGGAACTTCCTACTTCACCTAAGAGTGTCCAAATGACTATTGAGTGTTTTATGCAAAAACAACCACCGACGTTTAGTGGGTCTTCTGATCCACTAGTTACGGAACAGTGGGTCAACTCTATGGAGAATATCTTTTCTGTTCTTCACTGTTATCAGATGGAGAAGGTGTCACTATCCATTTATCATCTAGATGTAGAGGCTGATCAATAGTGGGATTTGATTAAGAACACCAATCCAAGTGAAGAAATTGAAGAGATGGAATGGGAAGGATTAAAGATAATGTTTCATAACAAGTATTTCCCAAGAACTCTTCACACGAAGATGGAGATATAATTTATCAAGCTCAATAAAAAGAAAGGATAATTTGTCACAACCTATGAAGCAAGTTTCACAAGGATTACAAGGTATGATTCAGGTTTTGTTATCAACAATGATAACAAAATTGATAGATTTTTTAGTGGATTAAAACCACACCTTCGAAATATATTTTAATTTGAGACTTTGGGAGTTGTGAAGAAGTTGTTAGGTGTTCCCTCAAAGTGTATATGGAGTTTGGATAATGGTCATATGTCTATGGTGATAAGAAATGAAATATAGAGTTTCAAGTCGGAGGATCTAATGATAAATGTGGGAAGAAATCTCAATGACCCACATCCCAAAAATGTGGTAATTTGCATCATGGGAACTGCCTCAAAGGGATGGGGAAATGCTTAAAGCATAGGAAAGAAGGCCACAATGATCAATAGTATCAAAATGACATGAGAATGAAGGAGAATGTAGTAGAATAAAGGGGATCCCCATCCATGGTTCAATGCTACAATTGTATGAAGCAAGGGCACTAGAAAATCTAGTGCACTAAACCTTGAGTCCTTGAGGGTAATCGGCATCAACAACCACCAAATCTAAAGGAACAAGGGAAGTTTTATGCCATCACTACAGTGTAAGTGGATTAATATAATGAAGTCATACAAGGTACACTTCTTATTCACTCAATAATGGAAAAAGTATTATTTTATTATGGTTCTACACATTCCTTTATATCTTGAAAGTTTCCTAGAACTATAGAATTGAAGCCCTGAAACCTTGAAGTAGATATATCTATAAAAAAACCAAGTGATGAAATCATTTCAACCCAAGTGTTTGACTCTTATTCAGTTGGCATATGTGGGAATATTCTTCTAGAGAATCTCGTAATAATTACCTTTGTAGAATTCAACTCTATAATGGGAATGGACTGACTCTCATTATATATATCACATATCAACTGTTGGGAAAATAAAATATATTTTCATATTCCAATCCATCCCATGATCCTCTATAAATTCAAGGAAGATCATGAATCTCCTTTGAAAAATACTTCAACGTTGTGGGTTTTGATACCCTGTGAAGAAACATACCTTTACCAAATTGTTGGGTCAAAAGAAAGTTCCAAACTTGCAGAAATAACCATCGTGAGGGAATACTGTGATGTATTTCCTAAGGAGTTACCCAGACATCCCCTGGATCATGAGGTAGAGTTCTCAATAGAACTCATACCCAGAACTACTCCTATCTTAAAGTTTCCCTATATGATGGCTCCTATCGAACTGGAGGAGTTAAAGAAGCAGCTGCCATAGAATTTGGACAAAGGGTTCATATTCCCTAGTGCATCACCTTGGGGTGCGCTAGTGCTCTTTGTGAAGAAGAAGGATGGATCAATGTGGCTGTGTATTGATTATCAGGAACTCAACAAGATCATCATAAAGAACAAGTATCATATTCCAAGGATTGAGTACTTTTTGACCAGTTAAGAGGAGATCAATACTTTTCAAAGGTGGATCTTCATTTTTGATATCATCAACTAAAAATGAAGAAGGAAGATATTAAGAAGACTACCTTTTGTACAAGGTATGGGAACTATGAGTTTCTGGTGATTCCCTTCAGAATTACTAATGTCCCTGAAATATTTATGGATTTGATGAATAGAGTCCTTAGACATTACCACAATAGATTTTTGGTATTTTTTATCGATGATATTCTCATCTACTCTAAGAGAAATGAGGAACATAAAGAACATCTAAGACTTATATTGGAGACATTGAGAAAGGATAAGTTATACACCAAGTTTAACAAGTGTGACTTTTGGATAAAGCAATTCACTTTATTGGGACATATGATCACAAGTGAGGGAATTTCTATGGACCCTTAAAAAACAAAAGCGATTGAGGAATGACCCAGGCCCTCTAGTGTCATAGAAATATGTAGTTTTCTTGGTTTATATGGGTACTACCAATTTTTTGTGATAAATTTCTCATGATTTTCAAGCCCGCTAACTAAGTTAACAAAGAATGGGGTAAAGTATGTCTCGACGAAAGAATATGAGGGAAGATTTAAGGAGATAAAGAGAAGGCTGATCACTACACCTGTACTCACATTATCGAAAAGTGTAGAATATTTTGTGATATATAGTAATGCTTAAAATAAATTCTTGGGTTGTGTAATCATGAAAAATGATAATGTGATAGACTATTTCTCATGATAGATGAAGATCCATGAGAAGAACTACCTGACACATGATCTAGTGCTAGCAGTCATGATTTTGTATTTGAAAATATGGAGACACAACCTTTATGGTGAGAAGTGTGACATATAAACCAACCACAAGATCCTAAAGTATATATTCACACAAAAGGATCTCGACATTTTTCAAAGGAGATTTTTAGAGCTAATCAAGGACTATGATTACTCTATTCACTACCTTCCTAGAAAGGTGAATAAGGTAGCTGATGCTCTAAGTAGAAAAGAACTCGCAACTGTATCCATGTTACAGATTGAGAAAGACCCTATCTTATTGGATATTCAAAGGATGTATTTGGAAATCATAAGGGTAGGGGATAAATCATACCTTTCCCAAATTAGTTTGCCAGAATATATTCAAGAGAAGGTTAAGGAGGAACAAAGGGATGATCTGGAGTCACAAAAGAAGTTGAATGCAGTAAAGCAAGGGAAGCTTCAAGAGTTCCATATCGATGATGATGGCGTGATTCAGTTTGGAACGCAACTTTGTGTACCTTAATTACCTTGGATAAAGAAGGAGGTATTGTAAAATGTAAATATCTCTACATTATATATCCATCCTTGTAGCACCAATATGTACTGAGATCTCTGAGAATATATCTAGTGGGATAACATGAAGAAGGAGATTGCAGAATATATCTCAAGGTGCTTTCTATGTCAGCAAGTTAAAGTAGAGCGAAAAAAGTCTAAATGGATGATGTATCCATTAACTATACTCATATATAAATGGGAGAATTTCATTATGGATTTTTTCATGGGTCTCCCGAAGACGACCAAGGGAAATAATGAAATATGGGTTGTGGTTGACCGAATCACTAAGACTGACCATTTTATCACTATTAGAGAAGATATCTCACTTAAAAAACTTGAAAAGATATATGTGAAGAAAGTGGTGAGACTACATGGTGTTACAGTCTTGATTGTCTTTGACCGTGATCCCAGGTTCACATCTAAATTCTGGAGGAGTCTTCAATTGAGTACTGAATTAAATTTCAGCATGTCTTATCACCCCCAAACTGATGGCCAATCTAAAATAACTATTCATATGATTGAATACATTCTAAGATCCTACTCTTTAGAATAAAAAGGTGGATTGGATAAACATCTCCCATTGGTTGAGTTCTCATACAACAATAACTTCCACTCAAGTATTCAGGTGGCTCCATATGAAGCTTTGTATGGAAAGTGATGTAGAACTCCAACCTGTTGTGATGAAGTTGGAGAAATAAAGCTATTTGGAACTGATATTGTGCAAGAGATGACAGAGAAGGTTCAAGTTATCTAGAAACACATCAAATCTACTCAGATTTGGCAAAAGATCTATGCTGACAACCGGTGAAGGGACTTGGAGTTCAACGTTGGAGATAAACACTTCCTTCGAATATCACCATGGAAGAGAGTCATGTGGTTTAGAAAGAAAGGGAAGCTAAGCCCAAGGTACATTGGCCCCTTTGAGATCCTGGACCTCATAGGATCCATGGCCTATCATCTTTCACTTCCACCGAATATGGCTCAAGTTCATGGTGTCTTTCATGTATCACTCCTGAGGAAGTACATACCAGATCCCTCACATGTACTGAACTCAGAGGTGGTATAACTGGAAGATGATCTCTCTTATGAGGAGCAGCCAGTAAAGATTATGGACAAGAGAGATAAGGTCCTACGCAACAAGACAACCCATCTTGTTAAAGTGTTGTGGAGGAACTATAAGTTTGAAGAAGCTACTTGGGAATCGAAAGAGGCGATGAAACATAAGTACCCTCACCTGTTTTTGTAAAACAGAATTTTGAGGGTGAAATTCCATAAGGGGGGAATAATGTTATGACCCAAATTTTTATCAATGGAATACCCTTCTTAAAATTATTCCTTATATTATAATAAAATTATAAATCACAATGAAGTATCATGATACTAAATACTATGTGATCATTAAACATAATTTCTCTGCTTTTATGTTTTGAATTTCAAAAATTTGACATACACACTCGCGTTCAGGGTTATTTTTAGAGTCTAATGGAATAAACATAATTTTTGGTGAATAGTAACCTACCCTTATGAATAGTAACATACACTTATGAATATTAATTTGACCCTTATGAATAATAAATCATCAAAAATAATAGTAACCTCACCCATGAATGATTAAATAAAATTTAGGCATCTTATAAGGGATAATATGACCATAGTAAAAGTATTGGAATTTTTGTAATTCATAAATAAATGATTCTAATTAATTAATTAATTTTATAGAAAAATTATTCTCCTAAAACGTGTTCAAAAATTAACATTTCAATGTCTTCTAATTTTAAGATAATTTTATAAGAACTTATGTAATTTTTGAAAGCATTGTGAAATTAGTTTTAATTTTAAAATCTGTATTTTTCAAGTAAATTATGATTTTAATTAAAAATTAAATTAATCATATTTATAAAATTATTTTTGAAAAAAGGAGTTAATTTTTTTATTCTTCACATTGAAAAATGGTTAGGGTGATTTTTTTTAATTTTTTGAAATGCTTCAATTTTTGGGTGAATACTAAAAATACAGTTTTTCACATAACTGATATATCTTAAATTGCACCATTCATGGTGTAATGATGACATAAACTTTATATAACTTTATATTCATCCATGTTATATTTAATTTTATAAATGGTTCCATAAAATATAATAAACTCAATTTCCAATCCTAAAAATAACTTTCCAAAACCTAAAGTCAAAAAGTGATTCCTTAAAATACCATTTTCTCTTTGTTTTCACTCTCCTTTTAATAAATTAATGAATTAGAATTATAGATATGATTTAAAGTATAATAATAATTATATTATATTAATATATGATTTATGTTTTAAAAAAACTACTATTACAAGTCTAACATTTGATATATTATTTTACTTAATATTTTATTCTAAAAACACCCATCTTCATGTATAAATAACCCATCTCCCTCCCCTTGTCAAACCACACCTATCAAGCTTCAATACATGTCTAAAATTTGTACAAAAATATTCCCTAGCACCTAAACCACATCTAAAGAGCTTTTGGTCTCATTAAAAGACCAATCCAAGGTGCCTTAAAGAGGATTCAAGAGGTAATTCCTCTCTCTCTCTCTTCCTTTAATTTCCTTTCAATTTTAAGTTCTTTTCTTAATCTCTCCCCACCTATCCTCATATACATGGTATGTTAACTCCATTATATTAAATATACTAGAATTTTATGATACTTATGCGATAATATATCATCCAACCCCCTTCTCCTCTTCTTTTTATTTTAGAAAAGAAAACATTGTTTGTGAGGTGTTAATTTATCATCTTTAAGAATGACATGTTTTCCTTTTCCTTTACCACCGTTAGATATAGTCATTAAAAAATTTTTATGGTTGAAACCGATTATTTTATATTTATTATATCCTATTTAATGTTATGTAACTAACTTATGTACATATTACTAAATGATTAAACAAAACAAGTTCATTGTGGTCGAAAAACCGCCCGAATTAACCCAAACGATCATCATTAAATTTTTATCTAATAATTCATTCTCATGGTATATAAAAAAATATTTATAATATAATTTCAAGTTCTGTAACATTATCAATAACATATAATTATGATTCTTTATTTTTATCCATGTTTTAAATTAACTTCCATTCATGAATACAAGTGAACCATTCAAGAAAACTATAAAAATGAACATTTCCGAACAATGAATTTAAACTCTATAACTCATCCAAAAGCCCATAAATGAACTTAGTAAAACCTTAATGAATATTATTAATGTATAAAAAGTTTTTTACAGTTAATTAATGAACCTAATGTGGTTATACAGGACATTAAAGTGAGTAAAGTGTTCTGATACAAGGTAAGGAAAAATTCTCGAACCCAATTTTCTTTCTTCGAGTTCTCCCTCTTTCACTCCATTTTTGGTATCGTAACTCCTTAAAAGTCATTTTACCATAAATATATTACCTATTATTGGATATAAATGTTTTTTAATGTAATTTATGGAAAACTAAATGTTTTCCAAAAGAACTCTTCTTTTAAATAGACACACCCTTTTTACTCTTTGAAGATTGTTTCACTCTTCACTTAAGGTTAATAATTCTATGTCAAGAATGATATTACATATTTATTTTGGGAAAAACAATTTAATGTATTATTTATGATTTGAAACCCATTTTTTTCCATGTGTTATTTTTTTATGTTCATTTTTGACATTTTTCCAAGGTGGCATGCATGATAATGTAAATGTTATGATGTGTCGGGTGCGCCCGGAATTATATAGCGCAATATGAATGTTTGGATGTGACGGGTGAACCTAGAATTATACAGTGCTCCAATGAATTGGGTAAAGTGATGAATCTCATGAGTTAAATTTAAATGATGTGTGAACATGATTATATATTTTTTCACAACTATGTGTGGTAGTTATCCACTAAGGCAAGATGTTTCATTTTTATGCACTTCCACATTTCATGTATTTTATTAATGCTTGCTCTCATGTTCATGATCCTTTGACTATGTTATTATTGTGCTAACCCATTATTATATTGTTTATATATATCCTATTACTGGCCTTTTATCTCACCTAGTTTTGATGTATATCCTCATGTGATTATGTGTACTAAGGAGATTTCAAGGGATAATAAGAAGCTGGAGAAGAATGAATTAAATAAATGTTTATGTTTGATATTGTAAATGATATGTATAGTCCTAGTTTTCCCAATACAATAAAACTCTATATCCTCATGGTGTAATACTATTATGTTTTTTATCTTCATAATTATGTAATAGTAATTTAAGAAAGGTTGGGTCGCTATATGGGGACTCCAGAACTTCTTGGATGAGGAGAGGACTCCTTTGGTTATCCTAACTGGTAAAGATTTTATCCCTGGTATAAATTACAAATAAAGCTCAAGAAAATTAAAAAAATTTATCCCCACCTCTTTAATATCTCCACTAAAAATGTGTCCCCATTTGGAAAAATATAGCTTGAGATATCGACAGAATAAAAAACACCACTTTTGACTTTGTGAAGATTCAACTCCCTGAAAAAATTAGTTAGGATGGGCCTCTTAATGGAAAATTGGGTCTTGTATATCTTTATATGAAATGTATCCCATTGAAATTTAGACCATCCCATAAAATATAATACCATTTATATGCACGGTTTAGTATAAGTGTGTGGTTGATTCCATTGGTGTGATTGGATCCTGTGTAGCTTGGCTCATTTTTCTTGAACTTAATTATGGGCCCTCTAAATCACCTCCAACTATAATGTAATTATCAAGATAAGTAACACTGAAATTTTTAAATGTGATAAAAAAAATAATTTAATAAAACGTGAAGTAAAATTTGTTATTATTTTTATAATTTTAAATACAAAACCAGTTTATCACAGTGATGTAAGGGTGAAAATGAAACAATGAATTGTGGTACGATCAGAAACCAATTAATTCAACTATATATTTTAATAAGTTACTTAATACTATTTTTATCCATAATTTAATTGTTAGTATATAATTGTAATATTAATAGTATTCTGTAAGATTCTGTTTTGTGTGTAACAAAATCTATCAACAAAACTCAATGTGTGAAATGCAAGCTAAAATCAATGTTGCGTGCATTGCAATATATAGAGTAGATTGATTATATTTAAAATTAAAAACAAACTTTAATTCCTTGGGATATTATATTACCTTACACACTTGGTGTTATATGTTATACACACTATCAAATAAAAAGTCCTTATTTTATAATTTCAAGGTATTACAAATGTAAATATGAAATTCCTTCATTATGACTTAGAGGGGGAAATTTCCATGAATTAATTAGATGGATTTGTCAAAAAATAGAATAGGGAATAAATGTGTAATATGAATATAAGTCTTCATGGATTTAAACAAGAACCAAATCAATAGAACTAAAATTTCAATGCCTCTATGATTGAGAAATGGTGCTACTAAAGTAACTCAGAGAACTATTTCTTCTGGAAAGTGTCCAAGAATGGGATATTTATCATGATTTTCTTATATGTTGACAACATAATTTTGGAAGTTATAGACATTGAATTGAATTTTAAGGTGAATTAATATTTATCTAGAAGGTTCAGGAAGAAATATCTTGTGGAAAACAATAAAATCTTGGTGATGTGTATTAAGAGAGCTAATAATACCATATATTTTCTTTTTTTTTCTCAAAAACATTTTATCTAGAAGATAATTATGGGATTTAGAATGACCATGTGTAATCTATTGTCAACCCAACAAGATGAAACTTTATAATATCAAAGGATAAATAACAAAAAATATAATATGATTCCATATAAATAAATAAAGTTCCATTTTCATCAACGAAGGGAAGTTTGATGCACATCATGGTATGTATAATATGGGATATTGCATTTATAATGGGAGTTTTCAGATGATTTATGGTGAATCTGGGTAATGAAAATTGAGAAGTTGTGAAGTTAAATCTCTTTTATCTTAAAGGATTTAATGATATAATGTCTCAAAGAATCAAAAGATATAGCCTTTTTTTAATGGACGGTCCATTATTGGGTATGTGGATGCAGAATTTAGAGTTTATATAGAAACATAGAAGAGGTCAAAAGCTTTTGTATTTACTCTTTAAGGGTCATCCATAAGTTAAATGTCAAGGTTGTGTTCAACAATAGAAGAATCCAAAAATAAATAAGTGTATGTTGATATCATATAATCATTGAAATAATTGATATTTTAAAAGAGTTTATTAGTGGGGATTAAAAGGATTTAGTGAGTTGGATTGTTATTCAGAGATAATTAGAGTGAAATTCATTTGGAAAATAATTCTATTTTTTACTCATAGATGATGAACATTGATCTAAAATGTGATTTCATATAGAATATGTTGGATCATGTATTATTAGAGACATAGAAGATCAAATTATGTCATAATTTGGTTGAAATATTCACCATGATTTTAGTTTAGGAAATTCTAGGGAAAAATTGTTCCTTAGTTTGGATAGGGTGATCAAAAGGTGGGATGGTGATAATATTATTTTCATAGAAGTGAGAAGGATTATTTTTTCCTATATATTGGTGGTAACCATGTTTCCTTATAAGGAGTCATAAAATGGGGTATTTTTAGGAAATGTGATTTATATTTTTTATTATGATCCAAACATTTGATATGAGAAATAGAGAATTTTATGTTTCATCCTAATGAAGACTTGAAATAATGAATGTATAATAGAGGTAGTGGTATAGAAGTATATGTTTCAATATCAAGTTATAAAAATGTCCAGTTGTCTATAGAATAGTATATGAAATTTATTCAATACTTAAAATGTCCCTCATGATGATACACAAAGGCTCCCAACTATTTTATAGACAATGAATATGTAAGTTAAATCCTTGAGAAATGAAAGAGTAAATTTCATGTTCATAGGATGTAAGTGTACATGGATCGGAAACATATAGGAAATTAGATATTATTGTGGAAAAATTTGGGACTCCTAAAAATATCAGATAGTGGTGGAACCTATCAATTGTTTTCCCCCACTACAAAGTTGGTGTCAGAACAATTGTACATGTGTGTGTTGAGAATATCTCTTTGGATATTTAAAAGTTGAAAAACATTACATAAGAGTAATTATGACTATAATATTTTAAATTACATAAAATTAAAGGAACCGGTAGTGTTATCCTGGGGGTATAATATTAACATCCCGCACATGTAATTATTTTTTGATCAATTATTATATTTTTTATTTTTCATGAATGTTTTCTTCTATGAGCCATATCTAGTTTAATTATGTATGGGTGTTGAATTAGTGTAGTGATTTATGGTGTATCTTGTCTTCCAAAGTTATATTACAACAGTTTCATGGGGTTCTTTGAGTATGGTTAGTTCTGAATATTTTTTCCATTATTGAATATTTCATAGGTTTAACATCTAGTGATTAGATTTATAAATACCAATAATGTTATATATAACATATTTAAATAATAGGAAGGGTTTTATAATTTTATAGTAAAAATTATTTTTAATAAATCTAGAACATATCCAAAACATAATGAAAATTTTATTGAAGTTTTTCCAAAAAAACCATTTTGTGTTGAAACCTAATTAAAAAAATACATTTATGTTTAGATAAAATATCATTCCTTTCCATGTGAAATCAACCAAACTATTATCCCACCATTGATGAAAATTTTCACTGATGTTATGTTTCGATTGTTGACTTATAACTCATATTGAATAGTATATAAATTAATGACATAAAGAATCTATTAAGACTTTGATCATAAGATAAAAAAACCTCCAATAAGGAATATATATAATTCCAATGCATTAATCTTCACTCTATGTGTAATGTTCCAAACTAGATTTGGTATGATCATATTTAATATTTTCTAAAAAAACTAACATGTTTGAATTTTTTATGAATTCTATATTTCAGTTGTTGAAATTTTTAATCATTTAATAGGTAAAAAAATAGTGATTTGGGTTTATCATTTGGTCAACCATGTGCATTGGGACCCTGTGGAGGTGTTGTGAGTGTTGGAATCGGTTGGAGATCAACGTTCTAGAATGTGAAAGGCTCTTTGATTTATTAATATTCTATTTTCAATATTTGGTTTGTTATGGAGTAATGTTAAGTGCTAAAATAGAATGATGGTTCTTTAGAGTGATTTTAGTTATTTTATTGTTTTATCATATTTTTAGGAAAATCATGAAGTATAAAAATTTATGCATCATAGGGAAGAAAAAATATATTATATATAGTTTTTTCAAAGGTAAAACCATGAATATTAGATAGATATATTATAGATGGGAGAACATATATTACATATGAATTTTGGATAAGTTATATATCATAAATATGAAGGTAAATATATTACATATATAAATTTTCCTAGGGAAAACATATTCCATATGAAATATTTTATGTATCAAAAATCTGTCTAGGGGAAAAATAATACATATGAAAATAAAATATTATACATTGATATAATATATTATCTAGTGAATAAATATATTTTATATTAGGTTTTTGGATAAGTTAAAAACCTTATGCATTGAGAAAATATATTACATACAAAATTTATTGCATGTAATATATATTACATATGGGTTACATATATTATACATTAAAGAGAGTATAATTTACAAAAAAATCTATTCAAAATATATTGTGCAGAGAGTAATATATTATGCATCACATTTTCCCTAAGTAAATATACTACGTATGAAATAATATATTATACATGGGTTTTTGGATAAGAAAAATACCATATATAGGAAGGATAAATATTATATGTTAAAGTTTTACATTACATACTTAATTTTGGTTAATGGATAAATATTATGCATGTGGAAATATATATTACACAATACACAAGGATTTTCACTTAATGTAAAAGTCATAAATGGGAGAAATATATTACATATGAAGGAGGGGGGGGGTTCAAAAAATCACTATACTCCTTTGATTCAACATATATATATATATTTATTTAATGTATAATATTTTTTGTATAATACATATGTGATCCAAGGGGGATGTGTAATATATATTTTATGGGGTTTCAGAGATTGGCAAATTTTGGAAAATAGTGATTTTTCCAATTTTTTCCAATACACTAATAAAATGTTAAAAGTGTGTATTAAAGGAGAAATAAGGTATTTACTAAAATAATATTTATGAGATCATCTAGAATAGTTCTCTGATTATTATTCTCATACTCAAGCTAGATCTCTCACAAATTTAAATAGATTCAAGCATAGTTTGTTCCATGTAATAGCTATAGGTAAATCTAGCACTATTTATTGACTCCTTTTCATTTCATTAACATTTATCTTTATATTTAATCCTTTAAACATTATATAGGGTATAAGAAATGATTCCAACATATCTTTTTTGGTTCATCTAAATATTATAGGTCCTTTTTTATCTTGGATAGAGGGGATCCCAAGAGGATGACCGTAGTAGGTTTTTAGTGGATTCACTAAGGTATGTTCGTAGTCTAAATTATTTAATGATTTATAAATTTTTGGGTAAAATTAATGAATATTTTGGATATGATATTAATAATTTTTTTTGATAAAGGATCAAGTGGATCATTGGGGTGATGCACACCACTTTTCATTATGTTTTAATCATGATAGGTCACCCAAAGAGTTATTCCCTATGATACCCCGCCCGAATGGCCCGAAGGTCTTCTTTTTTTATTTTATTATAGATAATACTCCTTTTAAGGGTTGAAGGGGAACTCGTACATGACTCATAGGCCCAAGGAACAAGGTCTGACATGACCCGCAATACATGACCTGAAGGTCCAGAGGCATACCATGCCCAATACATGACCCATAGGCCCAACCCACTAGAGCTGCCCCTCCCCAGCTTCTGCATCATTGATTGCCTTTATATCCCCACCTGCATTGCTAATCGGCTAGCATTGCCCCGTATAAAGCTGCACGGTGCCTGGTCTTGATGGCAGTTTCCATACCCTCTCATTCTTCCAATTCGGTTAGCTCTACTTCTAGTGACTGCTACTAGTGCTCTGATCCTCATCAGGGGCCTGCTCTATATGAATTGGGCTACTTCACGGTCTTCAATGGCCCAAAGGCCCTATGGCCTAAAGCCCTTTGATGGACCGAAGGCCCTGAGACCCGTAGGCCCAAACTGGTGGCCCAAAAGCCCAAATTAGGTGAATAGTCTGGCTGCTAGAGTACCGAACAGTGCCTGCTACAGTGCTGCTATAGTACCCAAAAATTCGCCTCCACCCAATTTTGAACCTGAGTCTCTTGGATGCCAAGCAGGAGCCCTTACCACTCAGGTACGAGCTCATTGGATATTCCCTATGATACCCTATAATTTAATTATGGTATTATTTTGGTTTAAAAATATAAATTGATTATAATTGTTTTATTATTGGATATAAATGTATTTGATGAATTTAAAGGTACATATTTTTGGATGATGACTGGATAATATTGGATGAGAATTGAATGTGAAGGTTTTTCCTTGCATATAAAGGTAATAACTCCATAAATGATGTAGGTCGTCACTAGACATCTTCCTAGGGTTATTTTGTTTTCTATGTAGCATGTGATATGTAGTCTCTGTAATGAATTGACCTAGGATACAATGTACCAGTACCCAACAAGTCTCACCAAAATGCTCAAAGGGTGTTCCCAATCCTTATAAGTTAGAGAAAAGTGATAAAGGTAATAACATGAACCAAATGGAATGATTTTACTAACAGATAAAAACATAAATATGTAATGGAAATGATTGAAAATCCAACATAATATATCTAAACCGTGTACATACAAGAAAAAAATATTTAAAAAAGCATACTAACCAAACATGGTATGATAAAATAAAAATCCTTCAATAATATTCTATTGGATTATCAAATAAAAATAAAAAAAATTCAGAGGAAAATTTAATACACCTGAAAGAACTTTTCAATACAACCTCCCCAAACCAAAAATAAAATATATACCAAATAGATCCAACAAAACCTCCACATGTCTCATGACAATTCACCATATCTCAACATGTCAAACAAAAATCCCAATGATCCTCCAACAATTTGAATCATGTACTGAGAACTTGGGAGAAATAATAAATACTATATGTAAAAATATACACGAATTTATATGTAGGGAGTGATCCAAACATACCAAATATTATATAACCAAATAATCTATATTGTTCCATTCAAAATAAATTTTATAAATTCATGTTTAATCAAACATTACCAAAATTGGTTTCCATTTTAGAAACCATAAAGTAAATAAATAACAAGCATTATCTTTTTCTTTCCAAAAAAAGGTAAAATATTTTTTTAAAACAATGAGGAAAATATGGACACAAACCATAGTTTTACACCCATTATATAAATCAAATTGTTTCATTTAAAATATTTTTCAAAATAATGAAAAAAATTAAATTTATAAACAAAACAACTATTTATTCCTCTCCAAAACATTTGTCAAATTCTATTTGGAAAAAAAATTCCAAAAAACATTTCAGATTCACCACTTTCTAATCTATTTCTATACCAGTTAAAATGTATCCAATTACCACATTCAAATACAAGGTGTAATAAAAATATATCAATGGTACTAAATAAACAACCAAAAAAAATCACAGTGTAATGACATCAACACAATATTAGGGGATACAAATAAATAATATTTATTGGTATCCCCTAAATCCACTTAAAAAAGATCCTTGAATCATTGGAAACTTTCTAGGATCTAACAAGAATGATAGTGGACCAGGTTCCCAATTCACTGGTACTAATTTGAATCCTAACAATATCATCATTCATTTTTCTATTATATTCAAGTCGGGTACCCAAAACCCCTAGGAGGTTGCAACTTTCCACATGAACTAACCAATATATGCACACTAAGATAGTGTAACATATATCCAATATTTCTACATTGATACTTAGGGTTCCCATGATAACAATAAAAATGAGTTTAGAAAAACAAGTGAATTACAAACTCATATCCTAAATCCAAATTTAAATAAAAAAGTAAGAAACCAAATCTCACCTCTAATACCATATCATGAAATAGACCCTTTCAAATCCATTCATATGCATAAACAATAAAACATTTATAACACCCCATCATGGAAAAAATCCATATCAATCATAATATAATTAAAGGGTCTCAATTAATGGAAATTAAGATTCAAATAAACTCTTTTTAGTGAATTACCAAAAGGGAATTTGAAGATATGATTGGAATTATAAGCCATTTTATAAACATTTAAAGTAATTATATAAAACATCATTTGAAATTAACAAGTTCCAAGAACTCCTTTTAAAATACCCATTCAATTTGAAAATTACTTCAAAACACCATAAGTCTAATATGTCTTATAATAATTAAATATTGTCCAATATGTCACCTTTTCATAAATAAATCATGTAACAAAAAACTCCTTTAATAAAATTTATGTCGAAAACCCTCTAAAAAAACATTAATACATTTCAAATATCCATATGGGAATTTTAATAAACACATGGAATATGAAATCTACCTGAATGAAAATAAATATTTTGAAATCCATTTAAAATCCCTCATAGGTAACCCATATACTTATAATTTGAAACTAAAATCATTTTAAACTGTTAAAGAATAACATGGCATGTAATATAATGAAATGACATGAAAAAATGTAACACCCCAATCTTCTATAGTATGTTTTCCTTTTAATAATGCAATAGCTAGTATTGTACGCAACTTTGAGATTTTAACACACCACGACCAATCAAACTAGCCATTATTAATAGTAATACCAACTTTTTAAAATTTTATAAATTTTATTTTTCAAAATGTACTTCATTTTTGAATTCAGAATATCGAAATGAGCTTAGGGTGAATTTTTTGTATTTTTCTGAAAACTTTTAATTTTTGATGAATAGTGAAAAACACTACTTTATTAGTTAAAACTGCCTTTTTATTTAAATAATTATTTATTTTATTTAAATTTATTTTAGGTCAAAATAGATATATAATACCTATATAAGTTCAATTTAATTAATTGGAGTCATTTTATAATAAGTTTAGATATATAAAAATTTTATTAAACTTTTTACTGTCTTTTACCAACCTCCTAGGAGCATTTGCAAATTTGCATAAAACTTAATTTTACCACTTCTGTGAGTTGAATTTAAAAAATCTTAGAGACATAATTAATATTAGTAATTAAAATGTGGTTCAATAAGATGAAAATAATTTTTTGTGAATAGTAACTTTTGACTTTTATTTACCATGGTTAAATGTAAATATGGTAATTAAGGGTAAAATGATATCATAATTACCCTAAAACAAGTCCTAATTATATTGGATAAGTATAATTCTACCAAAAAAACCTTAGGAAGAAGATATGATCCTATTTGGTCAACTTGTATTGGATTAGGACATTTATTATTATTTTATTTAAAGAAGAGTTAAAAGAGTTAAATTCAAAATTTAATAACTAAACCATTTTTAATACAAGGTTACAGATAAGATAAACTTGAATATAAATATTCATTATAAAGATAAAAATATTTCCTACATAATTTTATTTTATTTATAATTTTTATACATTAAATAATTTAATTTATTTATGACACAATGATGATGCAGTAATTACCTTATTAATGAAAGATTAAAATAATTGATATTATAAATATCTAAATAAATATAATTTCTGACTTTTGATGAATTAAAATAATTTTATAGGTTAATATGACATGTTAGGGTTGATTAAATATTTTTTTTGAAGTAATCATGTAGTTATGATTTTCACAAAAACCAAATACTAAATAGTGTCAAAATTGACATAATTGAGTTTTTAAAACAAATACTATATTATTAATTGATATAATATTCCTAAAAATCTAAGGATCTGAAAAAGGACTTAAATAAAGTTATATATATTAATAATGAACCACTTTGGGTTTTATTTGCTTGTTATAGTAAGTTTATTAACCATATAAGATAGAAATACAAATAGACATGGTAAATGTCAAACTATTTAGCTAAGAGTTAAATCTAAAAGATAAGGTTAATATGGTGACCTAAACCTATATAAAACCAATTGGTTGAGAAGTTTTCAACCCATACCCACCTTATCCTCGAAATAAATCATTTTGGAGCCATTAGAAACCTAAAAAGATTTTATTATAAAATAATATTTCCAGCTTTTCCTAAAGTGACCCTCACCTCTCTTATAAAAGGGTACTTCCCCTTCTCTTAATTTCACACCTCCAAAGCCATTTTTCTTAGAAAAACCCTGACCAAATATCCTCCCAACTTTCCTTACTTCATCCTAAAGGCCTTACTTTGGTCTTATAGCCAACCTATGGAGCCCTTTTTATCAAATCAAAAGGAAGAACCCAAAGAAGAGGTGAATATTTCATCACCTCTTTCAATTTATTTTCTTCTTCCAATTACTATTTCTTTGTGGTTTACATTATAAAATAATACCTCTAGTATATTATATATATTGTGATGTTATTATAAAAATGGTACAACCATATTCATTATTGTATCCATCATATGAATGACAAAGTCACCATACTTGCGTACGTACGGCTTACTATCTCCAGGTCATGGTGTAGTTTGTTATTTAAACACTTCATTATTTGGATGGGTATAATAATGAGTATAAATGATGTAAATAATAAATATAAAATTTTAATGATTCTGTATATATGATATAAAAACTGATTATATATGATTTCACCATCAATATAATGATATTGTTGCTCGTGCGTACGTACAGATTACTGTCTCCACGAACGCGATGAGATTCATTCCCCATCGTAATCATTCAAGAATGATTTTCATTTTATGATTAAAAATAAAGTTTATGAACATAATATCATTCTTTATATGAATAAAATAAATCCTATATATAACAAACATGGCTTAAGTAACCAATCATATAAAGGAGAATGAATCAGTTAACACCTGAAACGATGATACTACTGAAATATTATTAACAAAGAAATATTATAGGATCATATATGATATCATATTTATGTGTATAGTTAGTTTATAATTTAATAAAAATGTTTTAACTATTATAAAGGAGGTTAAAATACCATCTACTAAATAAAATTACAAGTTAAGGGTTAATTTCACAATCTCTTTAATATCCGAGGTTGTTTTTTTGCATAAGTATCTACTAGGACCTCCTTATTATCCACATCCATGTTTTCTTATAAATGTATTTTGAAACATTTTTAATATTTAATAGACTATGGGTTAAATTAATTTATACACTTATTTGACTTTATATGTTTTTAAAGGAATCTTTCCGTTGTTTTCCATACATGGTACTTTATGACCTTTTTGACAAAATTAAGGTAAGAATGTTTTTTAACTTATACGAATGGTGTGGATATTTTCCGCCGTTATAAAATCATTAAAGCACCCCTTATAGTATTATAAGAATATTTTCAAAATAAATGTTTTCTTTTTTAATTATGTGACTCTTAAATGATTTTATAATAGAAAGATATATTTCTCTCAAATATTTTTGATTTCATTTATGTCAACATCCTTTGATAATTTTTACACTTGTTTGAAGTTGATTTATTATGATATAAATATTCCATATTGTATTTAAGGTTTTGAGATATGTTTGAATGTGGATGAGTTATTTTTATACCATTCATGGTTTATGGTTAAAGTATTGACATTTTGTATGCTAGTTTTAATGTGAATGTTTATGTAATGTTTCAACCTTTTCATATGAGGAATGTATTGGACTTAGTATGTGATGGGTGGAGCCCGCTATAGCTCCTCTATGCATTGATAGGTCTCATGAGACAATTATAGGTGTAATTGGATGAGGCCTTTCCCAATTTGATATATGGTTTTGGCCAAGGCCAAAATCATTTTTAGACATCTTGGCCGAGTCCTTGACAAGATGTTTCATAATGTCTGACATTATACATTCTCTCATTATGAAAATAATAATAATGGTTCATGTGGTTATTTTAATAGTATAATACCCATGACTACGTTTTATTATTGAATTATTTACTTATCTCATATTCTTGCCATAAAGTGTTCATGTTTATTATTTGTAAAGGCATGTGTTTTTAATTATTCATCATGCCTAATGTTTATGTTATCTTCCATTGTATTGCTTACCCTTACTAAGAATTTTAGCTTACCACTTTCTTAAGTTTCATTTTCCCAGGATATGAAGAAGTTAGTTATGAGTGACTTGTAGGCATAATCTATGAGACTTGGATGTTTCTAATGGAACAAATTAGTGTTGTGTTTCTTTTCAAGTTGTAATGTTGAACTTATGTATATATCTTGTTTCCAATAATACTAAACAGATCGGTCTTTCGGGACATGATTTCTTGTATCATGCCAATGTTATGTAATAAATAACGAATCTAGGCAACTGGGGTTGGGGCGTTACAATTGGTATCAGAGGAAGTTTAGTACAAACCTGGGAAACTATATTTAGAAAAACTCTGATTAGAGCTCATTACCCTAAGATAGACTTTGAGGATTAATATTGAAGAACTTCCTAGAATTTTGGTACTGTAGTGATTTTGTGAGTTTTCCAAGAAATAAATCCCTATCTCGATACAAGTCGGTAGAGGCAGCTCTGGCACTGATGTACCTAGGGGTAAAACCCAAAAACACCACTTTGAGCTAGACTCGAACGAGAACTGGTGCACAATAATGGGCCTTTCTACACTCTTGGTTACGACACTCATGGGGGATATTCTTAGGATAATTCTCATTTTATTTAAAAACTATTATGAAGGATTTATGAGTATATACCTCCTCAAAGAAAACATTTTTATTATTATGGATTATATCCATAAATTGTTTAATTTATGTTAAGTGTTTTACAAGTTCAGAATTATGTATTGCGGTTCATAAACTAATCTGTTTTATGCCATTGTTTATAAATTGTGACTAGTTTAAGGAATGTAAACTCTATCAATGCACATAATCCATATAGGGATTGACCTCAAACTCAAGATAATTATAGCAGAGCTGGTGATGTAACTGATGCTGATCATCTTATCACCATATTGGGAAAACTCACACAGGTTATGAATAATAACCTTACCCGTATAGAGCACCCTAATCCACAATGCAGATGATAAATTTTATATCACTTCATGAGTAAACAACCACCAACATTCAATGGGTCTACAAATCCATTTATATCTAAACAATTGATAAGTTCCTTAGAGAAAATATTTCATGCTTTGGGGAGTAGCCAGGTTACAGCTCCGAAAGACGTGGTGGTAGGTAATTTAACGGTTTCCTCAAGTTTATCCATTGCTTTATTTGATTCTAGATCATAAAATTGTTTCATATCTTCCTAGTTTGCTAAGAAAATTAGATATTTAAAATTTTATTTAACAAGGGAGTTATCAGTCAAAACTCCTAAGGGAAGTATCATTACAACAAAGTTTTGTGAATCAGTCCCCATTAAGGCATATAAATGATATTTATCTACTAATATAATCATCATAACCATGATTGAATTTGATATAATACTCATTATGGATTGGATTTCATATCATGATGTGAAAATTTATTATAAGAATAAGGAGGTTACAATTCTCGATGATGATAAAGAGTACCTTATCTTTAGAGAAGAAACATCACAATCTGATTCTTATCTAGATCTACCCCCAGTAGCCTTACTAAAGTCAATCATTGAGGAGGATGAGAATGAAATAATTATGGGTGAGGAAAATAATGTTCTAATAGAGTAAATACCTATTGTGAAAGAATATTTTGATGTGTTTCCATAGGATTTACTTGGACATCCTCCAGAACGATAAATTGAGTTTTCGATTGATTTAATTCTTGGTTCAAGTCCCATATCAAAGACCCCTTATAGAATGGACACTATGGAATTAGTGGAACTAAAGAAACAACTAGAGGAATTTATTAATAAGGGATTTATTCTCCCTAGTGTTTCTCTATGGGGAGCCCTTGTCCTTTTAGTTAAGAAGAAAGACAGATCTATGAGGTTGTGCATTGACTATAGGGAGATCAATGCTATAAAAATAAATAACAAGTATCCCCTACCTCGCATTGATGATTTATTCGACCAAATTCTTGAATCTTAATATTTTCCAAAGATTGACCTTTGATCTAGATATCACCAGTTGTGTGTGAAAAAGGAATACATTCTGAAAACAACATTTTGAACCAGGTACATGCATTACAAGTTTACAGTAATGCCTTTTGGATTGACTAATACACCCTCTATCTTCATGGATTTAATTAATAGAGTTTTCAAGGAATATCTTGATGACTTTTTAGTGGTATTTATTGATGATGTCTTGGTATACTCCAAAATCTATGAAGATCATAAAAATCCCTTGTGCATTATTCTAAAGACTCTTAGAAGAAATGAATTATAAGGGAAGTTTTGCAAGTGTGAATTCTTACTTCAGGAGATTTTTTTTCTTGGCCATATTGTCTCTAAGGAGAGAATCTCTATTGATCCTTCAAAGACCAAGGAAATATAAGAATGGCCAGCACCGATGAGTATAACTAAGGTACACAATTTTATTGGTTTAGCAAGTTATTATCGACGTTTCTTCTAGAAATTTTCCCAGTTGTCTAACCCATTAACCAAGCTCATATATAAAGGGGTTAAATTTTTTTTGGAAAAAAGAGTGTGGAGAATGTTTTTAAGAACTAAAGATAATATTATTTAATTCAACTATATTGACTCTACCATTGAGGAATGATGGGTTTTCTATTTATAGGGATGCTTCAAAGAAAGGACTTGGTTGTGTCCTTATGTAGAATGATAGATTTTTTGCCTATGCATCACGACATCTAAAAATTCATGAGCAAAACTATCCTACTCAAGATCTTGAGTTATCAGTTGTAATCGTTGCTCTGAAAATATGGAGACACTATCTCTATGGTGAAAAATGTGAGATTTATACTGATCACAAGAGTTTAAAGTATATTTTCTTACAGAAAGAGCTCAACATGAGGAAAATATGATGGATTTAACTACTAAAGGATTATTATTACACTATAAACTATCACCAGGGGAAGGAAAATAAGGTGGAAGATGCTTTGAGTAGAAAGGACCATGGAGTTTTGAACAAGATGAGAGTTTAAAGGGTTCCTATTTTCATGGATATAGTAAATATGGATATGGGAATAAACATGGAAGGTGAAACATCAATAATTTTTCAAATGGTTGCCAATCCATCTTTACTAGAAAGGATAAAAAAATTCTCAAACTGATGATGAGGAGTTTCAAAATAAGATTAAAGATGTAAATCATGGGATATTGAGTGACTTCGTATATGAAGATAGAATTTTGAAATTTGGGAAGATACTTTGTGTTCCTGATATACCTGATCTAAAAAGGGAATTATTGGATGATTCTCATAGCTCCAATTTATCTATACACCCTAGGAGAACCAAGATGTATAGAGATTTGAAGGAACATTTTTGGCGGGATAACATGAAAAGGGAAATTGCTGATTTTGTGTCAAGATGTATGGTTTTCCAACAAGTGAAAGCTGGAAGATAACATCCTAGAGGAGTCATGCAACCTCTTCCCATACCCGAGTAGAAATGGGATGATATTACGATGGAATTTGTCATGGGGATATCAAAGACTCCTAGAAGTAATGATGTAATATGGGTCATTGTTGATCGTCTTACCAAGTCATCACATTTTCTTTCTATAAGAGAAGATTTACCACTGAACACTTAGCAAGACTGTATATTAATAAAGTTATAAGACTTCATGGAGTACCCCTATCGATTTTTTTTATCATGATCCCAATTTTACATCAAGATTCTGGAAAATTCTTCAGAAATCCCTAGATACTGAACTTCGTTTGAGCACTGCCTACCAACCTCAAACTGATGGAAAATCAGAACAGACTATTCAAACTTTAGAATACATGTTGAGATCTTGCCGCTTGATTTTCAAGGTATATGGGATCAATATTTACTTCTGTTTGAATTTTACTATAAAAATAGCTTCCATTCAAGTATTCATATGGCACCATATGAAGCTTTATATGGAAAGAGATATCGCACACCAACTTATTGGGATGATGTTGGTGAAAGAAAACTCCTATGCCCAGATTTTGTTGAGGAAATGATGGAAAAGGTGAAGGTTATTCAAACCCACATCAAAGCAGCTCAAAGTAGGCAGAAGAGCTATGCCGATAACCAAAGGAAGGATTTTGAATTTCAGGCATGAGATCATGTTTTCTTGAAGGTATCTTCATGGAAGGGAGTTATATGATTCAGTAAGAAGGGTAAATTAAGTCCCAGGTACATCAGACCTTTTGAAATTCTAGAACAAATTGGGGATGTAGCTTACCATTTGGCAATGCCACCAAGTCTCTCCAAAGTTCATGATGTGTTCCACGTATCACTGTTGAGAAATTACATGCCTAACCCAATGCATGTATTCACCTATGAGAAAATTGAACTAGAACTTGATTTGTCTTATTGTGAAGATCCTGTCAAGATTCTTGATACTAGAGAACAAGTGTTGAGGAACTAGATGACTTGTCTGGTAAAATTACTATAGAGAAACCATAAGATGGAATATGCAATGTGGGAACCAGAGGAACTTATGATGAAGAACCACCAGAATCGTTTTGTGCGGTAGTATTCTAGAAATTTTGAGGAAAAAATTATTTGAAGGAGGGAAGAATGTAACACCCCAAGCTTCCATGGTACGTTTCCCTTTGAATAATGTAATTGCTTGCATTATACGCAACTTTGAGATTCCAACACACCGCGACCAATCAAACTAGCCATTATGAATAGTAATACCCAATTTTAGAAATTTTAGAAATTTTATTTTTCAAAATTGACTTTATTTTTGAATTTGTAATATTAAAATTAGCTTAGGGTGAATTTTTGGTATTTTTCAGAAAACTTTCAATTTTTGATGAATAGTGAAAAACACTGCGTTATTGGTTAAAACCGACCTTTTATTTAAATAATTATTTATTTTATTTAAATTTATTTTAGGTAAAAATAGATACATAATACCTATATAATTTTAATTTAATTCATTAGAGTCATTTTATAATAAATTTAGATATATAAAAATTTTATTGAACTTTTTACCATATTTTACCCACCTCCTAAAAGCATTTTCAAATTTGCATAAAACTTAATTTTACTACTTATGTGAGTTGAATTTAAAAATTATGAGAGAAACAATTAATATCATTAAGTAAAATGTGGTTCAATAAGATGAAAATACTTTTTGGTGAATAGTAACTTTTGACTTTTATTTACCACGATTAAAAGTAGATAGGGAAATTATGGGTAAAAATGATATCATAATTTCCCTAACAGATGTCCTAATTCTATTGGATAAGTATAATTTTACCAAAAACAACCTTTGTAAAAAAATATGATCCTCTTTGGTCCACATGGAATAGATTAGGACATTTATTATTATTTTATTTAAAGAAGAGTTAAAAGAGTTAAATTCAAAGTTCAATAACTAAACCATTTTTAATATAGGGTTACACATTAGATAAATTAGACTATAAATATTCATTATAAAGATAAAAATATTTCTTACATAATGGTATTTTATTTATAATTTTTAAAAATTAAATAATTTAATAAATTTATGACACAATGATGATGTAGTAATTACCTTATTAATGAAAGATTAAAATAATTGATATTATAAATATACAAATAAATGTAATTTGTGACTTTTGATGAATTATAATAATTTTATAGGTTAATATGACATGTTAGATTTGATTAATAATTTTATTTGAAGTAATAACATTGTTATGATTTTCACAAAAACCAAATACTGAATAGTGTCAAAATTGACATAATTGAGTTTTTAGAAAAAAAATACTATATTATTAATTGATATAATATTCCTAAAAATATAAGGTTTAGAAAAAGGACTTAGATAAAGTTATATATATTAATAATGAACCACTTGGGGTTCTATTGTCTTGTTATAGTAATTTTATTAACCATATAATATAAAAATCCAAAGAGACATGGTAAATGTTATACTATTTAACTAAGAGTTAAATCTAAAATATAAGGTTAATATGGTGACCTAAACTTGTCTAAAACCTATTGGTTGAGTGTTTTTTGACCCATAACTACCATATACTATAAATAAATCGTTTTGGATCTATTAGAAACTGAAAAATATTTTATTATAAAAAAAATATTTCAAGATTTTCCTAAAGTGACCCTCACCTCTCTTATAAAAGGGTACTTCCCCTTCTCTTAATTTAACACCTCCAAATCCATTTGGCTCAGAAAACCCCTACCCAAATATCCTAAAAACTTTACTCCCTTCATCTTGGAGGCCTTCCTTTGGTCAGAAATCCAACCTAAGGAGCCCTTTTGATCAAATAAAAAGGAAGAACCCGAAGAAGAGGTAAATATTTCATCGCCTCTTTCTAGTTCTTTTCTTCTTCCACTTCCTCTTTCTTTGTGATTTCAATTCTAAAATAATAAATCCAGTATATTATATATAATATGATGTTATTATAAAAATGGAACAACCATACTAATTATTTTATCCATCATATGAATGAAAATATCCCCATACGTGCGTACGTACAGCTTACCGTCTCCACGTCAGGGTGTAGTTTCTTATTAAAACAATTCATTATTTGGATGGGTATAATAATGAGTATAACTGATGTAAATAATAAATATAACATGTTAATGATTATTTATATATTACATACCATCCTATTACATATGATTTCACCATCAATATAATGATATTGTCGCTCATGCGTACGTACGGATTACCGTCTCCACGAACGCGATGAGATTCATTCCTCATCGCAATAATTCAAGAATAATTTTAATTTTATGATTAAAAATAATGTTTATGAACATAATATCATTCTATATATGAATAAAATAATTCCTATCCATAACAAACATAACTTATGAAACCAATCATATAAAGTAAAATGAATCGGTTAACACCCAAAACAATGATACTACTGAAATACTATTTATAAAGAAATATTAGAGGATCATATATGATATCATATTTATGTATATATGTAACAGCCTGAGATTTTATGAAAACTATTCTTTTTAATTTTATTAATGTCTTGTGTTGTACGCTACACCAAAAAGAGCTTGCACAACACGCATCCTTGACTTGCCTGGCATTATACGCAATCGCAACCTTCCTCGATAGCGTGTGTAGTACGCAATACTGAGTTTCACGAAACAACGATATGCTATTAAAATATTATTAAAACTAGCCGTTATGAATAGTAATAACCACTTTTTAAAATTTTAGAAATTTTAGCTCTCAAAATGGATTTCATTTTTGGATTCGTAGTATCGAATTTAGCCTAAGGTGAAATTTTGGTACTTTTCGGATAACTTTCATATTCTGATGAATAGTGAAAATTACAAAATTATAATTAAAAACAACTTTTTTAATCGAAATAATTAATAGTGATAAATTATTAATTTGAGTGGTTTTAAAGAATATTTAGAATATATTTTTACAATTTAATACAATGTTGGTAATTGAATGTAATTTCACATTTAAACCAGACATAATCAAGTGTCAATCTTTTGATAGATATTGTTTCTTAAAAACACGCTATTTGTTTTAACAGAGGGATTTAATTATAAAATTAATTAATGCAACTTCTATGTTATGAATTTGGTAAAATAGATTTCATTTTTGAATTCGGAATATGAAATATAGCTTAGGATGAAATTTTGGCATTGTTCTGAAAAACATCAATTTTTGATGAAACTACTAAGTGGTAGTTAAAAAACTGAATTTTTCATAAAACATAATTTTACCGCTTCTGTGAATAGAATTTCAAAAATCCGAGAGACACGATTAATGTCAGTAAGTAAAATGTGGTTCAATGAAATGAAAATAATTTTTGGTGAATAGTAACTTTTTACTTTTATTTACCACGGTTAAAGGTAAATAGGGTAATTAAGGGTAAGAATGATATTAATATTACCCTAACACATGTCCTAATTATATTGGACAAGTTTATCTCTACGAAAAACAACCTTAAGTGTAAAATATTATCATTTAGGCCCACTTGGATTAGATTAGGACATTTATTATTATTTAATTCAAAGAAGAGTTAAAAGAGTTAAAATCAAAGTTTATTTACTAAAACATTTTTAATATAGAGTTATACAGAAGATAAATTCGATTGTAAATATTAATTAGAAAGCTAAAAATATTTCCTACATGATGGTAGTTTATTTGTAATTTTTAGACATAAAATAATTTAATTTATTTATGACACAATGATGATGCAGTAATTATCTTATTAATGAAATATTGACATAATTGATATTATAAATACCAAAATAAATGTAATTTAAGACTTTTTATGAATTACACTAATTTTCTAGGTTACTATGATATATTATTGTTTATTTAATCAACTTGTTTCAAACATATAATTCTGTTATGACTTTCACAAAAATCATATATCAAATAGTGTCAAAATTGACACAAAATAGTTTTTAAATCAAATATTATATTATTAATTGTTATTTTATTCCTAAAAATATAAGGTTCGGCCAAATGACTTAGATAAGGATATATATATTAATAATAAACAATTTGGGGTTCTTTTGGCATGTTATAGTAAGTTTATTAACCATATAGTGTAAGAAAACAAAAAGACACGGTAAAAGTTAAATTATTTAACTTAGAGTTAAATCTAATTGATAAGGTTAAAATAATAACCTAAACTTGTCTAAATCCTATTGGTTGATAGGCTTTCGACCCATCCCCACTTTAGCTTCGAAATAAGACCCTTTGGAACCATTATAAATCGATTTTGACTTTAATATAAAATAATATTTTGAGATATTCCTAAGGTGCCCCTCTCCTCCCTTATAAAAGGACACCTCCTCCCTCTCTTCCTCACACAACTTTGAGCCTTCAAGCTCGGCCAAACCCTGCCAAAATCCCTTCTCCACTTCCATAGTATCATATTAGAGGTCCTGGTCTTCTTCAAAGACCATCCTTAGTTCTTTAAGTGGAGGCTAAGAAAAGGCGCGTCAAAAATAGGTAATATCCATTACCGATCTTTTTCAATTTCTTTCTTCTTCAACTTCTTCTTCTTTAGTTGTTTCATGATAAAGTAATAACATCAGTATTTATTATATACTGATATGTTATTATAAATATGAAATAACTCTAATTAACCTTCTATCCATCCTATGGAAAAAGGAAATCACCGCGCGTGCGTACGTACGGAATACCGTCTCCACACCGTGGTGTAATCTATTTTCCGCCACCACCTTAATTGGATGGGTATAAAGTTGTAATAAGTAACTATATATGATTTTTATAAAGTGACATTGATACTGAAATAGTATACATATACTTCAACACAATTCCACGACCATGGTAACGATATCATCGCTCGTGCGTACGTACGGACTACCGTCTCCACGACGCGATGAGATTCATTCTCAATGATTAACCATTCATGAATGATTATAAAGTATATATAATAAGTACTAATGAAATATATGACCTAATAATGATACTGGAATTATATATATTTATATGTATGTCATCTACTTAATTCCAATCAATTCAATAAGGAAACGAAAACAGCGTTCATGCGTACGTACGGACTACCGTCTCCATGAACGGTGTATTTCTTTCCATTTACTGATTTATTATATATGTATATTCTGAATTTATATATATAAATCATGTTTTATATTATGGAATTAAGTAATCATGATCTAAGTAATCATATGAATAATTACAAGTTAAAAACACGAACGACAAATGAGACGATTTTACCCAAAACGCTACTTTAACATGAATTTACAAAAGAACGGGTAATATAAAGTCATAAGAGGACCATATATGATATAATAACAATGAATATGATTCTGTAATAAGTCAATAACATGATTTAAATCATTATACAGGAGTTTCGGACACGTACAAAGCAAGTCGGACCTAAGGTAAGGGAAATATCACAATCTCATTTTTATCCGAGATTGTTTATTCATAAGTATTTACTGGGGTGTATTTTATCATCCAAATCCATGTTTCATAAATATGTAATATTATTTCCATCCACCTACAATTGTTTAAATCCTATTTTACCCTTCGGTGAGTTCTTAGTAAAAGATATGAAAGGAATCTTTTGTCATTTTTCGTACGAGGTACTTTTTTTGACTTTTCCGAAAAAAGTACGAAGAATGTTTTTTTAAACTTATACGGCATGAATGGATTTTTAAAACATTATTTCCAAGAAACTTCCTTTACAAGTTTTCAAGTTCATTTTTAATCAACTTCTTTTATTTTAAAGTCGTATGACATGTTATGAAAGGAAAAATGTTTTTGAAGTAGAAAGGAAATTTTTCTCAAGAATGGAGTTCAAGTATTTTATCAAAATTATTTTTCATCTAAGATAATAAAAGGGTTCTGTTTTTATCCCTATTATTACATTGGTTTGATTATGTTGTGATGGAAATATTTTTATGAATTCCTTTATCTTATATGAATTGTTTTATGATGTCATCCCATTTTTATTACATGGGTTACGCTGTGATGTATGGTTTATGATTATGCGGCACACATAAGAAAGGATTCATTATAAGATGGGTGGGACCTATATCTCCCTCCAATGCATTGGGTAAAGATTTTATATCTCATGAGATATACATGGCTGGAACGGTAGGTTGTACCGGTTCAGTGAAACTGGACTGGAACGAGGGTTACTCGGTTCAGAAAGGGACTTTGTCCACTAAGATAGTCTTGGCAATGAGTCTTGACTAACAAGAAATGATTTTCTATTATTATGTGTGTATGCCACAAAGTTTCATGTTTTAAGTTATGATTATTGGGATTACATTTCACTTCTATGATTTATCCCATGTTATGATATTATGAGCTCTTTTGCAGGTTAAGATTTCCAAAAGCTATGTTCTTATGTATATGATGTGATTGATATTTCTTTTGTTTACCCTTACTGAGCATTTGAGCTAACCCTTTTATGTTTTCCTTTCCCCAGGATATAAAGAAAGGTTTTAGGTAAAAAAAGGGAAGATCTTTATGGGAGATATTGAAGATCTTTCACCACGATTAGAAGATTACGTTCCGAGTTTCCAAAGACACTAAACTATTACGATCCTTGTGTGTGTTTTTTTTGTTATGTACTAAGTATTCTGCAAAAGTAATGTAATGTCCATGTACGTTAAGCTTCGGGTCTCTACAGTTGGTATCAGAGGAAAGGTTTAGTCAACCTTTGGAAACTAGGATGCGAAAACGTTAGTGAGATCCCTAGAGATATTTCTAAGGTATGTCTAGGGATGTCCCTAAGGATAAGTATACGTATAGGATATAGTCCTATAACTACGGTAACGATATTAGATTAAACCTAAGATGTTAGATATTGAAGTTACTCCCCCTTTATTATGATTTTTTCCTCTAACACTATTCTTTTTGGGTTTTAGAAAATGGCTGGAAACAAGATGATTCACGATAATGGAGGATATGAGGGACAATGGAATGATATTCTTCATAATGAAATGGGATTTGGAAGTCCAAACAAAATTATTATGCCGAATCAGCAATCTCATAATATGATCAATAAAGTAAAATTTGGTAAGTTTCTTGACTCGTCTAATAAGAGAAAGATGGAGTTTCATGATGATCATAGAGGAAAGAAAGTTCAATTTCCCCTATGTAATTCATGTGGGAAGAGGCATCAAGGAGAATGTTTCAAAGGAACTGGAAGATGCTTTGGGTGTGGAAAAGAAGGACACAAAGCCAGTAAGTGCAAAGGAAAAGGTTCAGTTAACACCAGGGATGAGGATAATGGTATTGCTACGACATCAACAATGGTTAAATGTTTTAAATGTGGAATGTACGGGCATTATGCAAACCAATGCCCTAAGGGAAAGTCTCATGAAGAGAATCAGTATGGTCATATGGGAAGTATTTATGTTGATGATGATGAAGAGACTACAAATGATATGTGAGATGAAAGAATTGTTGAATCTTGGACAATGGTTTAAGAATGTAGTGAAATGATTACATGTTTATCATGTGTAATGTTGGAATAACGAGACATCTAAGGATTGTTACACTATTGTCTTTCCTTGAGTTTTGAAAGTGTATGATTAATGTTACCAGCATCCATGGAAGGTTATTCAGATATTTTTGGAATGTAGATGATATGCGCATAATGTAGGGATAAGGAGAAAATTAAATGTTTGATAGTATTCATGAGCTCATGACTGATATAAGGAGAAGGTTATATTATGGTTTGAGTATATAGAGTTTTTGGATTTTGGTATGTGGAAAGTGTTAACTTTTAACAGTATTCATGATTTCAATAAGGTTCAATGGGTATTCATTCTTCAAGAGAATACATGATTAAGGCCTTTAAATGTTTGGAATGTGACCAACAAGACATATCTTATGATATATGGGGATCAACGACAGTATTAAATCTCTGGTAATCGTTTTCACTATATTATGAGAGTGGACTACAGTATTATGGATAAGCCTAAATATTAGAATGGATTATGTTGGAAATAAGTTAGTATTGTTTAAGGATAGAAGTTTTTTCGATATTATTGATGGGATGTTATAGTAATATAGTTTTAGAAAAAGGACAACATGCAGGACGAGCGATAGCCCATCGCGTCGGACAAGGCTGTGGGAATCGAACCCACAACCGAAGTGCGACTGGCCTTTATCGCCTACCACTGGCCTACAGGAAGTCCCTGTTTAGTAGAAACTAGTTTTATTATATTAATCAATATGATATATGAAGTATAAGTCCATTTTAGGAACCATATATGATTAATCTCACTATAGAATGACTTATGTATATTTAATAACTTTTTCTAACCTTTTTGTTTGAGACAGATGGAATGACCCGTCATTCTATCACATAATCTGCTAACACTTCACAAATAACAAATTCAACTTCATTTATTTAAGAGATGAAGTGGAAATTGTTCAAGGCACGAACAACAGTAAGATTGTTCCAAAATAAAGTAAGTATTTATTCTAATTCAAATTTTCAACTTTAGGGAAATGATCTTGAAAACCAAAAATGTTGTCCTAGTGATCTTATACCTGATGAATCAGATGGTACCTTAGATCGTCACAAATTTATGGCTTTGTGATTGCTGGCTTTTCCATAGCCATGTTCTCTACCACTCTCTATCAGAACATGATGGTTAGATTTCTCTTCCATATCCATATTTTCACCTATGTGGAAACCCAGTGATTAGTTTATTTGGGTAATCGTTACATTTCATACTTTAGTTTTTAAAGCCAAGTTTTGGTATTCCTTTTTACGATGTGGGTTTCTATTAAAGAAACTTTCGAATAGTAAACTATTTATAACCCCGACGAATTTCGAGGGTGAAATTCATTTTAAGGGGGGTAGAATGTAACAGCCCGAGATTTTATGAAAACTATTCTGTTTAATTTTATTAATGTCTTGTGTTGTACGCTACACCAAAAAGAGCTTGCACAACACGCATCCTTGACTTGCCTTGCATTACACGCAATCGCAACCTTCCTCGATAGCGTGTGTAGTACGCAATACTGAGTTTCACGAAACAACGATATGATATTAAAATATTATTAAAACTAGTCGTTATGAATAGTAATAACCACTTTTTAAAATTTTAGAAATTTTAGCTCTCAAAATGGATTTCATTTTTGGATTCGTAGTATCGAATTTAGCCTAAGGTGAAATTTTGGTACTTTTCGGATAACTTTCATATTCTGATGAATAGTGAAAATTACTAAATTATAATTAAAAACAACTTTTTTAATCGAAATAATTATTAGTGATAAATTATTAATTTGAGTGGTTTTAAAGAATATTTAGAATATATTTTTACAATTTAATACAATGTTGGTAATTGAATGCAATTTCACATTTAAACCAGACATAATCAAGTGTCAATCTTTTGATAGATATTGTTTCTTAAAAACACGCTATTTGTTTTAACAGCGGGATTTAATTATAAAATTAATTAATGCAACTTCTATGTTATGAATTTGGTAAAATAGATTTCATTTTTGAATTCGGAATATGAAATATAGCTTAGGATGAAATTTTGGCATTGTTCTGAAAAACATCAATTTTTGATGAAACTACTAAGTGGTAGTTAAAAAACTGAATTTTTCATAAAACTTAATTTTACCGCTTCTGTGAATGGAATTTAAAAAATCCGAGAGACACGGTTAATGTCAGTAAGTAAAATGTGGTTCAATGAAATGAAAATAATTTTTGGTGAATAGTAACTTTTTACTTTTATTTACCACGGTTAAAGGTAAATAGGGTAATTAAGGGTAAGAATGATATTAATATTACCCTAACACATGTCCTAATTCTATTGGACAAGTTTATCTCGACCAAAAACAACCTTAAGTGTAAAATATTATCATTTAGGCCCACTTGGATTAGATTAGGACGTTTATTATTATTTAATTCAAAGAAGAGTTAAAAGAGTTAAAATCAAAGTTTATTTACTAAAACATTTTTAATATAGAGTAATACATTAGATAAATTCGATTGTAAATATTCATTAGAAATCTAAAAATATTTCCTACATGATGGTATTTTATTTTTAATTTTTAGACATCAAATAATTTAATTTATTTATGACACAAAGATGATGCAGTAATTATCTTATTAATGAAATATTGACATAATTGATATTATAAATACCAAAATAAATGTAATTTAAGAATATTTATGAATTCCACTAATTTTCTAGGTTACTATGATATATTATTGTTTATTTAATCAACTTGTTTCGAACATATAATTCTGTTATGACTTTCACAAAAATCATATATCAAATAGTGTCAAAATTGACACAAAATAGTTTTTAAATAAAATATTATATTATTAATTGTTATTTTATTCCTAAAAATCTAAGGTTCGGCCAAATGACTTAGATAAGGATATATTTATTAATAATAAACAATTTTGGGTTCGTTTGGCATTTTATAGTAAGTTTATTAACCATATAGTGTAAGAAAACAAAAAGACACCGTAAAAGTTAAATTATTTAACTTAGAGTTAAATCTAATTGATAAGGTTAAAATAATAACCTAAACTTGTCTAAATCCTATTGGTTGATAGGATTTAGACCCATCCCCACTTTAGCTTCGAAATAAGACCCTTTGGAACCATTATAAACCGATTTTTACTTTAATATAAAATAATATTTTGAGATATTCCTAAGGTGCCCCTCTCCTCCCTTATAAAAGGACACCTCCTCCCTCTCTTCCTCACACAACATTGAGCCTTAAATCTCGGCCAAACCCTGCCAAAATACCTTCTCCACTTCCCTAGTATCATCTTAGAGGTCCTGGTCTTCTTCAAAGACCATCCTTAGTTCTTTAAGTGGAGGCTAAGAAAAGGCGCGTCAAAAATAGGTAATATCCATTACCGATCTTTTTCAATTTCTTTCTTCTTCAACTTCTTCTTCTTTAGTTGTTTCATGATAAAGTAATAACATCAGTATTTATTATATACTGATATGTTATTATAAATATTAAACAACTCTAATTAACCTTCTATCCATCCTACGGAAAAAGGAAATCACCGCGCGTGCGTACGTACGGAATACCGTCTCCACGCCGTGGTGTAATCTATTTTCCACCACCACCTTAATTGGATGGGTATAAAGTTGTAATAAGTAACTATATATGATTATTATAAAGTGATATTGATACTGAAATAGTATACATACACTTCAACACAATTCCACGACCATGGGAACGATATCATCGCTTGTGCGTACGTACGGACTACCGTCTCCACGACGCGATGAGATTCATTCTCAATGATTGACCATTCATGAATGATTATAAAGTATATATAATAAGTACTAATGAAATATATGACCTAATAATGATACTGGAATTATTTATATTTATATGTATGTCATCTACTTAATTCCAATCAATTCAATAAGGAAACGAAAACAGCGTTCATGCGTACGTACGGACTACCGTCTCCATGAACGGTGTATTTCTTTCCATTTACTGATTTATTATATATGTATATTCTGAATATATATATATAAATCATGTTTTATATTATGGAATTAAGTAATCATGATCTAAGTAATCATATGAATAATTACAAGTTAAAAACACGAACGACAAATGAGACGATTTTACCCAAAACGCTACTTTAACATGAATTTACAAAAGAACGGGTAATATAAAGTCATAAGAGGACCATATATGATATAATAACAATGAATATGATTCTGTAATAAGTCAATAACATGATTTAAATCATTATACAGGAGTTTCGGACACGTACAAAGCAAGTCGGACCTAAGGTAAGGGAAATATCACAATCTCATTTTTATCCGAGATTGTTTATTCGTAAGTATTTACTGGGGTGTATTTTATCATCCACATCCATGTTTCATAAATATGTAATATTATTTTCATCCACCTACAATTGTTTAAATCCTATTTTACCCTTCGGTGAGTTCTTAGTAAAAGATATGAAAGGAATCTTTTGTCGTTTTTCGTACGAGGTACTTTTTTTGACTTTTCCGACAAAAGTACGAAGAATGTTTTTTTTAACTTATACGGCATGAATGGATTTTTAAAACATTATTTCCAAGAAAATTCCTTTACAAGTTTTCAAGTTCATTTTTAATCAACTTCTTTTATTTTAAAGTCGTATGACATGTTATGAAAGGAAAAATGTTTTTGAAGTAGAAAGGATATTTTCCTCAAGAATGGAGTTCAAGTATTTTATCAAAATTATTTTTCATCTAAGATAATAAAAGGGTTCTGTTTTTATCCCTATTATTACATTGGTTTGATTATGTTGTGATGGAAATATTTTTATGAATTCCTTTATCTTATATGAATTGTTTTATGATGTCATCCCATTTTTATTACATGGGTTACGCTATGATGTATGGTTTATGATTATGCGGCACACATAAGAAAGGATTCATTATAAGATGGGTGGGACCTATATATCCCTCCAATGCATTGGGTAAAGATTTTATATCTCATGAGATATACATGGCTGGAACGGTAGGTTATACCGGTTCAGTGAAACTGGACTGGAACGAGGGTTACTCGGTTCAGAAAGGGACTTTGTCCACTAAGATAGTCTTGGCAATGAGTCTTGACTAACAAGAAATGATTTTCTATTATTATGTGTGTATGCCAAAAAGTTTCATGTTTTAAGTTATGATTATTGGGATTACATTTCACTTCTATGATTTATCCCATGTTATGATATTATGAGCTCTTTTGCAGGTTAAGATTTCCAAAAGCTATGTTCTTATGTATATGATGTGATTGATATTTCTTTTGTTTACCCTTACTGAGCATTTGAGCTCACCCTTTTATGTTTTATTTTCCCCAGGATATAAAGAAAGGTTTTAGGTAAAAAAAAGGGAAGATCTTTATGGGAGATATTGAAGATCTTTCACCATGATTAGAAGATTATGTTCCGAGTTTCCAAAGACACTAAACTATTACGATCCTTGTGTGTGTGTTTTTTTGTTATGTACTAAGTATTCCGCAAAAGTAATGTAATTTCCCTGTACGTTAAGCTTCGGGTCTCTACAATATAGTTCTTGTATAATTTAATAAAAAAATTTAACTATTATAAAGGATGTTAAAAAACCATATACTAAGTAAAAGTATAAGTTAAGGGTTAATTTCACAATCTCTTTATTATTTGAGGTTGTTTTTATGTAAGTATCTACTAGGACCTCTTTATCATCCACATATGTGTTTTCTTATAAATGTATTTCAATTTTTTTTAATATTTAATAGACTATGGGTTAAAGTAATTTATACCATTTTTTACCATATATGTTTTGAAAGGAATATTTCTGTAGTTTTCCAAACAAGGTACTTTAAGACCTTTTCAACAAAATTACGGTAAGCATGTTTTTTTACTCATATGGAGGGTGCGACTATTTTCTTCCATTATAACATCATCGAAGCATCCCTTACAAAATTATAAGAATATTTTAAAAATAAATGTTTTCTTTTATAATTATGTGACTCTTAAATTATTTCAAATTAGAAAGAGATATTTCTATCAAATATTTTTGATTTCAACTATGTCAACATCCTTTGATAACTTTTACAGTTGTTTGAAGTTGATTTATTATGATACAAATATTCCATATTGTATTTAAGTTTTTGTGATATGTCTGAATGTGGATGAGTTATTTTTATTCCATTCACGGTTTATGGTTAAAATATTGACATTTCTCATGCTATTTTTAATATGAATGTTTATGTTATGTTTCAACCTTTTCATATGAGGAATATATTAGACTTAGTATGTGACGGGTGGAGCCTGATATAGCTCCTCGATGCATCATTAGGTATCATGAGACAATTAGATGTGTAATTAGCCGAGGCATTTCCCAATTTGATATATGGTTTTGGCCAAGGCCTAAATCATTTTTATATGTCTTGGATTAGGCCTTGAAAAAATGTTTTAGAATTTCCGACATTATACATTCCCTCGTTATGAAAATAATAATGATGGTTCATGTGGTAATTTGACTAGTAGAATACCCATGACTATGTTTTATTATGACATTATTTACTCAGCTCATATTTTTGCCGTAAAGTGTTTATGTTTATTATTTGTAAAGGCATGTGTTTTTAATTATTCATCATGCCTAATGTTTATGTTATCTTCTGTTGTATTGCCTACCTTACTGAGCATTTGAACTCACCCCTTTCTTATGTTTCATTTTCCCAGGATATGAAGAAGTTATTTATGAGTGACTTTCTGGAATAATCTAGGAGACTTGGATGTTTCTAATGGAACAAATTAGTGTTTTATTTCTTTTCAAGTTTTAATTTTGAACTTATGTATGTATCTTGTTTCCAATAATACTAAATTGATCTGTATTTTGGGACACGATTACTTGTATCATACCAATGTTATGTAATAAATCACCGAATCTGGGTAACTGGGTTCAAGGAATTATAAAAAACCTATCATAGACTATGATGAAACAAGACTAAACACATCACCATCTATAATTGAATCCAAATTGAGTAAGAACTCATAATCCTCAAAGACTAATAATGTAACACCTGAGACTTTTATGAGAAATATTTTGTTTTCATGTTATATAAATCATCAAAGGGATCTTTCAATACACACAACACTAGCTTGGTCTGCTTTACACGAAATCACGACCTTCCTCGATATCTTGCGTCGTACGCAATACCGAGTTTCACTAAAAAACAATATGCTATTAAAATATTATTAAAACTAGCCGTTATGAATAGTAATAACCAATTTTTGAATTTTTTTAAATTTCATCTTTCAAAATGGACATCATTTTTGGATTCAGAATATCGAAATTATCCTAGGGTGAAATTTTGGTATTTCTCTAAAAACTTTCAATTTTTGATGAATAGTGAAAACACTAGATTACTATTTAAAAAGCGACTTTTTTATTTAAATAATTATTTATTTTATTTAAATTTATTTTAGGTAAAAATTGATACATAATACCTATATAAGTTCAATGAAATTCATTGGAGTCATTTTATAATAATTTTAGATATTTGAAAATTTTATTGAACTTTTCACCGTCTTTTACCCACCTCCTAGGAGAATTTCCAAATTCACATAAAACATAATTTTACCACTTTTGTGAATGGAATTTCAAAAATCCTAGAGACACGGTTGATTTTAGTAAGTAAAATTTGGTTCAATGAGATGAAAATAATTTTTGGTGAATAGTAACTATTTACTTTTTTTTACCACGGTTAAAAGTAAATAAAGTAATTAAGGGTAAAAAAGATATTATTATTACCCTAAAACATGTCCTAATTCTATTTGATAAGTGTAATTCGACCAAAAACAACCTTAGTAATAAAATATGACCATTTAGGCCCACTTGGATTAGATTAGGACATTTATTATTAATTTATTTAAAGAAGGGTTAAAATAGTTAAAATCAATGTTTAATAACTAAATCATTTTTAATATAGGGTTATACATAATATAAATTCGACTATAAATATTCATTAGAAATATAAAAATATTTCCTACATAATTATATTTTATTTGTAATTTTTAGACATTAAATAATTTAATTTATTTATGACACAATGATGATGCAGTAATTATCTTATTAATGAAATATTGACATAATTGGTGTTATAAATACCCAAATAAATGTAATTTGAGACTTTTTATGAATTACACTAATTTTATAGGTTAATATGACATGTTAGTATTGATTTAATTAACTTTTTTAGAACTAATATTTCTGTTATGATTTTCACAAAAATTCATTACCAAATAGTGTCAAAATTGATATAAAATAGTTTTTAAAACAAATATTATATTATTAATTGTTATTTTATTCCTAAAAATATAAGGTTCGGAAAAATGACTTATATAAGGTTATATATATTAATAATAAACAAATTGGGGTTTTTTTGGATTGTTATGGTATGTTTATTAACCTTATAGTGTAAGAAAACAAAAAGACACAGTAAAAGTAAATTTATTTAACTTAAAGTTAAATCTAAATGATAAGGTTAAAATAGAACCCTAAACTTGTATAAATTATATTGGATGAGAGTATTTCGACCCATCCCCACCTTATATTAGAAATAAATCAATTTGGGGTTATTAAAAACTGAATATGACTTTATAATAAAATAATATTTTTAGTTTTTCCAAAGGTGTCCCTCTCCTTCCTTATAAAAGGGCACCTCCTCCCTCTCTTCCTCACACAACTTTGAGCATTCAAGCTCGGCCAACCCCTGAAAATTTATCTTCTCCACTTCCCTAGAAACATCCTAGAGGTCCTGGTATTCTTCAAAGACCAATTTTAGTGCCCTAAAAGGAGGTCTCAAAGAGGCGCTTCAAAGAAGAGGTAATGTCCGTTAACGATTCTTTCAACTTTATTTCTTCTTAAACTTATTCTTATTTAGTTGTTTCATTATGAAGTAATAACATCTGTATCACTCATATACTGATATGTTATTATAAGTATGAAACAACCCTATTTCACCATCTATCCATCCTATGGAAAACGAAATCACCGCGCGTGCGTACGTACGGAATACCGTCTCCACGCCGTGGTGTAATCTATTTTCCACCACCACCTTACTTGGATGGGTATAATGGTGCAAATAAATAACTATATATGATTATTTTAAAGTGGTATTTATTCTGAAATAGTATACATACACTCCAATACAATTCCATGATCATGGGAACGATATCATCGCTCGTGCGTACGTACGGAATACCGTCTCCACGATGTGATGCGACTCGTTCTACATGATCTTCATTGCATAATGATTATATAAATGAATTTAATGAATTGATATGATATATATTACACTAATACCATTCTGGAAATGAGTTATCTATAACCTAAAAAAAGAATAAGAATTTATTCGACAAAACACGCATAAGAACAAAAAGCAATAAACACCCAAATAACAAGTAACAATGAAATATTACTAATAAGAAGCTAAGCATATGACCATATATGATATCATAAAAATAAGTATGATTCTGGAATAAGTAAATAACATTATTTAAATCATTATACAGAAGGTTCGAACACTTACAAAGCAAAATCAGACCTAAGGTAAGGGACAATCACGCAATCTCAATTCTTATCCGAGATTGTTTATACTTCATAATTTACTGGGGAATATTTATCATCCACATCCATATTTCCTCATTATGTAATATTATTTATATCCTCCTATAATTTTTTAAATCCAATTTTACCCTTCATTGAGTTTTTAGTAAAAGATGTGAAAGGAATTTTTTGTCATTTTTCATACGAGGTACTTTTTGACTTTTCTGACATAAGTACGAGAATAATGTTTTTTTAACTTATACAGAATGAATGGATTTTTTAGAACATTATTTCCATTAATCTTCCTTTACAAGTTTTCAAGTTTATTTTTAATCAACTTATTTTAGTTCAAAATTATATTACATGTTAAGAAAGGAAAATGTTTTTGAATTAAAAAGGATATTTTCCTCAAAAATAGAGTTCAAGTGTTTTATCAAAATTATTTTCCATCTAATATAATATTGGGTTCTTTTTCTATCCATATTTTTACATTGATTTGATTATGTTATGATGGAATTATTTTTATGATTTCCTTTTATCTTCTTTGGATTATGTTATGATGGCATGATGTTTAAGATTCCCATTTTTATTACATGGGTTATGCAATGATGTATGATTTTTTTTGATTTTGTGGAACACATAAGAATGGTATCATTATGAGATGGTTGGGACCTATATCTACCTCCAATGAATTGGGTAAAGATTTATATATCATGAGATAGACATGGTTGGAACGGCAGGTTAAACCGGTTCAGTGAAACAGGACTGAAACGAGGAGTAAACTCGGTTCAGAAATGGATTTTGTCTGCTAAGATAGTCTAAGATATGAGTGTTGACTACTAAGAAATGATTCTCTATGATTATGTGTGTATGACACAAAGTTTCATGTTTTATGTTATGATTATTGGGATTACACTTCATTACTATGATTTATCCCATGTTATGAAATTATGATCTCTTTTGCAAGTTAAGATTTCCAAAATGTTATGTTCTTATGAATATGATGTGATTGATATTTCTTTTATTTACCCTCACTGAGCATTTGAGCTCATCATTTTGTATGTTTTCTTTCCCCAGGTCAGGAATAAGGTTATTAAGTAGGATATGCCAAAAGGGACTCTAGATATGATGAAATAAATGGGAGACAATGTAGATGCTTTATGAACCAGTTGTTTATGTTTCCCAGTTTCTAAAGACACTATACCTATACGGTCCTTTCATGGTTTTGTTATATGTTGTAATAAGTATACTTCAATTTTGAAGTAATAACCATGTATGTAAAGTATGGGTCGTTATAGTTGGTAACAGAGGAAAGGTATAGTCAACCTTTGGAAACTAGGATGTAAAATCCTTAGTAAAAACCCTAAGGATAAGTCTAAGCATAGGACATGATCTTAGTGTTTTAGAAATGGCCATGAACAACCTATGATAAGACCTTAAGTGTGAAATTTTATTCTTGATTATCTGGTTTTCCTATTATAATTAGTGTTGCTCACACTATTCTTCTTGGTTTTAGTCAATGACTGGAACCCGAAGGAACCGTGTTAATGCGGAATGCGACGGGCAATGCAATGATCATCCCCCTGAGAAACCAAACGTTATGGGATCTAGAATGGAAAATATTGTAGCCATGCTCACACAAATTTCTCAAGCTATGAATCATACAGGACTTCCAAACGAGCAAAGGAAGGACCAACATTCTGTTGAAGTAGCGTCCACCTTCATTCAGTGGGTCTTCTGATCCATTAGTGGCTGAACAATGGATCAGTACCACTGAAAAGTTATTTTCAGTTCTTCAATGTTCTGAACATGATAAATTCATCTTAGTAGTGTATTGTTTGGAAGGAGATGCTGATCAATGGTGGAATATTATCAAGAATAAGAGGCAAAGGTATGAAATTGAATCCATGGAATGGGATGATTTCAAGAACTTATTTTTCAATAAGTACTTCCCTCATATTCTTTGAAAAAATATGGAGAAGGAGTTTCTTGAACTAAAGCAAAAGGATGATGAATCTGTTGGTACCTATGAAGAAAATTTTACAAGACTTTCAAGGTACGCTTCTGGTATTATTATCCAACCTGAGAGTAAGATCGATTGATTCTTTAGTGGCTTAAAACCAAGTCTTCGAAGGGTGTTAGCCGTAAGGGACTTCAATAGCTATGAGGAAATTTTTTGATGTACTCTCAAGGTTGAGATGGAGATTGGTATAACCCATCAGTCACATGGGTTTGATAAGAAGAGGATAATGGAATTCAAAGGAAAATCTAAAGACCACACTAAAAAGAAGATGAGTTTTCCCTTATGCTCAAAGTGTGGAAAGAAACATATAGGGAGTTGTCTTAAAGGGACAAGTAAATGTTTCAAATGTGGAAAGGAAAGTCATCGGGCATTTGAATTCCGTAATGATGGGAAGAAGATGTCTAGTGATGCAAACAAAGAAAAGGCTACACAGAGTGCACCTCCTACACTTCAATGTTACAAGTGCAAGGAAATGGGGAATTATGCCAATCAATGGCCTAATCCAAGGGTTGTTGATGATGATTGACGTCAACAAACTCTTAAGGCTAAATACAAAGGAAAGTAACATACAATTTCTATCAGTGATGTGGAGTATGATAACGATGTGGTGAAAGGTACACTTACCATCCACTCTAAAGCAGCAAATGTTTTATTTGATTATGGATCCACCCACTCTTTTATTTCTGAAGAATTTTCTAAGGGTATCACCGTATTACCTCAACAATTAGATGTTGAGTTAGTTGTGACAACCCCTAATGGCACAACAGTCACATCAAAAGTTTATAATTCTTCTCCGATTGAAGTTTGTGGGAAAGTGCTTCCTACAAATCTTGTGATACTTCCTATAGTGGAATTTGATGTGATTATTGGAATGGATTGGCTTTCTCTATACGAAGATCATATAAATTTCCAAATAAGGGAAGTCACATTTCATATTCCAGATCAATCTATGATCGTCTATCAATGCAAGGATGAACATAACATTCCAGTGGAAATTTATTCCATCTTATGGGTTTTGATTCCACTAAATGAAGGTTATTTATCTCAAATGGTTGGAGAGAAACTCACGGTTAAGAATATGCCCATTGTATGGGAGTTTGACGATGACTTTCCGGAGGAATTTCCGGGTCTTCCACCAAATCGTGAAGTTGAGTTTTCAATAGAACTCATACCGAGTGCTTTGCCTATTTCAATGACACCTTATAGAAGGGCCCCAATTGAGTTGCAGGAATTGAAGAAGCAACTCCAAGAGAATCTTGATGAAGGATTCATACGCCCTAGTGTGTCACCTTGGGGAGCACCAGTTCTGTTTGTTAAGAAGAAAGATGTATCAATGAGACTTTGCATTGATTATCAAAAACATAACAAGATCACTATCAAGAACAAATATCCTCTCCCACGCATTGATGACTTATTTTACCAACTACGCGGAACTCAATACTTTTCCAAGATTGATCTTCTTTCAGGGTATCATCAATTAAGGCTCAAAAGGGAGTATATACCAAAGACGGATTTCCGTACAAGGTATGGACACTATGAATTTATAGTGATTCCATTTGGTCTTACTAACGCCCCTTCTATCTTCATGGATCTGATGAATAGAGTCTTTAGAGAATATCTTAATCAGATTGTGGTAGTCTTTATAGAATATATTCTTGCCTATTCAAAGAGCAAGGAAGAACAAGAAGATCACTTGAGAATTATATTGAAGACCCTGAGAAAGGAGAATCTTTATGCCAAATTTACCAAGTGTTAATTTTGGCTTCAAAAAGTTGCATTTTTGGGTCACATAATCTCAAAAGAGGGGATATCTATGGATCCAGCAAAAACAGAGGTTATCGAAAGATGGTCGAGACCAACAACAGTAACTAAGATCCAAAGTTTTTTTGGTTTGGTTGGATATTATCGACGTTTTGTGAATTTTTTTTCATGATTTTCTAATCCACTCACCAAGTTGACTCGGAAAGGAGTTAAGTTTTCTTGGACAGAGGAATTTGAAGAGAATTTCGAAGAGCTAAAAAGAAGGTTATCCAGTGAACCTATGCTCACACTACCTTGCAGTGGAGAAAGGTTTGTGATCTATAGTGATGCATCCAAGAAGGGACTGGGGTGTGTTCTCATGCAAAATGATATGGTGATAACTTATCCCTCACGACAGTTGAAAATTCATGAGCAAAATTACCCAACTCATGATTTGGAGTTAGCTGCGGTAATCTTTGCATTAAATATTTGGAGGCATTACCTTTATGGTGAAAGGTTTGATATTTATACTAATCATAAAAGTTTAAAGTATATTTTCACACAAAAGGACCTGAATATGTGCCAAAGAAGATGGTTGGAGCTGATTAAGGATTACGACTGCTCAATTCATTACCACCCTGGGAAAGCAAACAAGGTGGTAGATGCATTAAGTCAACAAGACCATGCTAGCTTATCCATGATGAGGATCACAAAAGATCCAATATTTCTGAATTTACAAAGGATGGATCTTGGAATTATAATGAAAGGGGAAAAATCGTATCTTTCTCAAATGAATGTTCAAACATCTATACATGTGAAGATTAAAGAGTCACATAAAGAAGATGTAGAGTTACAAAAGAAGTTGAGAAATGTTCTTGAATTCAACGTTGATTGTGATGAAATAATAAGGTTCAGGAATTGGGTTTGTGTTCCTCTCATCCCAGAATTAAAGAAGGACCTGCTGGATGAGGCTCATAGTTCTTCATTCTCTATTCATCCTGGAAGAACCAAGATGTATAGGGACCTGAAAGAGTACTTCTGGTGGGATGTCATGAAAAGAGATGTTGCTTAATATGTCTCTCGATGCCTGGTTTGTCAGCAAGTTAAAGTTGAGAGACAGGAGTCTAAGGGGATGTTACAACCATTACCAATACCAGAATGGAAATGGGAAAAATCACTATGGACTTTTTCACTGGACTTCCTAAAACATCCAAAGACAATAATTATATCTGGGTCATAGTTGATCGTCTTACAAAGTCTGCACACTTCATTGCTATTAGAGAGGATTTCTCTCTAGATCAGCTTGCCAGGATATATGTAAAAAAAGTGGTAAGATTGCATGGAGTACCACTTTCTATTACATCTGATCGGGATCCGAGGTTTACCTCAAAGTTCTGGCGAAGTCTTCAGCATACTCTGGATACAGAGTTGAGTTTCAGCACTACTTATCATCCTCAGATAGATGGTCAGTCTGAGAGGACAATTCAAACTCTAGAAGATATGTTGAGAGCTTGCTCTATGGATTTCAAATGTGGTTGGGATCAAAACCTACCTTTGGTGGAATTTTCTTATAATAATAGATTTCACTCCAGTATTCAGATGGCTCCTTATGAAGCTCTCTATGGAAAGAAATGCAGAACTCCAACTTGCTTGGATGAAGTTGGGGAAAGATAGCTATTAGGACCTGATCTTGTTGATGAGATGGCAGAAAAGGTCAGATCTATTCAACAACACATTAGAGATGATCAAAGTCGACAAAAAAGTTATGCCAACAACCGAAGAATAGACCTAGAGTTTGAAGCGGGTGATAAAGTGTTCTTACGAATATCTCCTTGGAAGAGAGTAATGAGATTTGGAAAGAAGGGAAAGTTGAACCCTAGGTATATCGGTCCTTTTGAAATTCTGGATCGTGTTGGGAAGGTAGCTTACCGATTGGCGCTTCCACTGAATCTCTCTCAAGTTCACGATGTGTTCCATGTATCTCTCCTGAGAAAGTACATACCTGATCCTTTACATGTACTCATCTCAGAAGTTGTACCGTTGGAGCAAGATCTTTCTTATGAAGAATAGTCGAAAGAGATTCTGGATCATAGCGAAAAAGTCCTATGGAACAAGACCACTCACTTAGTGAAAGTTTTATGGAGGAATCACCAATTATAAGAAGCTACATGGGATCTTGAGGATATGATGAGGGAGAGGTATCCTCATCTGTTTGTAATGAAGTGACAAATTTTGAGGGAAAAAATCATTTTAAGGGGGGTAGAATGTAACACCCGAGACTTTTATGAGAAATATTTTGTTTTTATTTTATATAAATCATCAAAGGTATCTTTCACTACACACAACACTATCTTGTCTTACTTTACACGAAATCGCGACCTTCCTCAATAGCTTGCGTCGTATGCAATACCGAGTTTCACTAAACAACGATATGCAATTAAAATATTTTTAAAACTAGCCATTATGAATAGTAATAACCACTTTTTAAAATTTTGTAAATTTCATCTTTCAAAATGGACTTCATTTTTGGATTCGGAATATCAAAATTAGCCTAGGGTGAAATTTTTGTATTTTTCTGAAAACTTTTAATTTTTGATGAATAGTGAAAACACTGGGTTACTATTTAAAAACCGACTTTTTATTTAAATAATTATTTATTTTATTTAAATTTATTTTAGGTCAAAATTGATACATAATACCTATATAAGTTCATTTCAATTCATTGGAGTCATTTTACAATAATTTTAGATATATAAAAATTTTATTGAACTTTTCACCGTCTTTTACCCACCTCCTAAGAGAATTTCTAAATTCACATAAAATGTAATTTTACCACTTTTGTGAACGGAATTTCAAAAATCCGAGAGACATGGTTGATGTTATTAAGTAAAATGTGGTTCAATGAGATGAAAATAATTTTTGGTGAATAGTAACTTTTTACTTTTTTTTACCACGGTTAAAAGTAAATAGAGTAATGAAGGGTAAAAATGATATTATTATTACCCTAACACATGTCCTAATTCTATTGGATAAGTGTAATTCGACCAAAAACAACCTTAGTAATAAAATATGACCATTTAGGCCCACTTGGATTAGATTAGGACATTTATTATTAATTTATTTAAAGAAGGGTTAAAATAGTTAAAATCAATGTTTAATAACTAAATCATTTTTAATATAGGGTTATACATAATATAAATTCGACTATAAATATTCATTAGAAATATAAAAATATTTCCTACATAATGATATTTTATTTGTAATTTTTAGACATTAAATAATTTAATTTATTTATGACACAATGATGATGCAGTAATTATCTTATTAATGAAATATTGACATAATTGGTGTTATAAATACCCAAATAAATGTAATTTGAGACTTTTTATGAATTACACTAATTTTATAGGTTAATATGACATGTTAGTATTGATTTAATTAACCTTTTTAGAACTAATCTTTCTGTTATGATTTTCACAAAAATTCATTACCAAATAGTGTCAAAATTGATATAAAATAGTTTTTAAAACAAATATTATATTATTAATTGTTATTTTATTCCTAAAAATATAAGGATCGGCCAAATGACTTATATAAGGTTATATATATTAATAATAAACAAATTGGGGTTTTTTTGGATTGTTATGGTATGTTTATTAACCTTATAGTGTAAGAAAACAAAAAGACACAGTAAAAGTAAATTTATTTAACTTAAAGTTAAATCTAAATGATAAGGTTAAAATAGAACCCTAAACTTGTCTAAATTATATAGGATGAGAGTATTTCGACCCATCCCCACCTTAGATTATAAATAAATCAATTTGGGGTTATTAAAAACTGAATATGACTTTATAATAAAATAATATTTTTAGTTTTTCCAAAGGTGCCCCTCTCCTTCCTTATAAAAGGGCACCTCCTCCCTCTCTTCCTCACACAACTTTGAGCATTCAAGCTCGGCCAACCCCTGAAAAATTCTCTTCTCCACTTCCCTAGAAACATCCTAGAGGTCCTGGTATTCTTCAAAGACCAATTTTAGTGCCCTAAAAGGAGGTCTCAAAGAGGCGCTTCAAAGAAGAGGTAATGTCCGTTAACGATTCTTTCAACTTTATTTCTTCTTCCACTTCTTCTTCTTTAGTTGTTTCATTATGAAGTAATAACATCTGTATTACTAATATACTGATATGTTATTATAAGTATGAAACAACCCTATTTCACCATCTATCCATCCTATGGAAAACGAAATCACCGCGCGTGCGTACGTACGGAATACCGTCTCCACGCCGTGGTGTAATCTATTTTCCACCACCACCTTACTTGGATGGGTATAATGGTGCAAATAAATAACTATATATGATTATTTTAAAGTGGTATTGATTCTGAAATAGTATACATACACTCCAATACAATTCCATGATCATGGGAACGATATCATCGCTCGTGCGTACGTACGGAATACCGTCTCCACGATGTGATGCGACTCGTTCTACATGATCTTCATTGCATAATGATTATATAAATGAATTTAATGAATGGATATGATATATATTACACTAATACCATTCTGGATATGAGTTATCTATAACCTAAAAAAAGAATAAGAATTTATTCGACAAAACACGCATAAGAACAAAAAGCAATAAACACCCAAATAACAAGTAACAATGAAATATTACTAATAAGAAGCTAAGAATATGACCATATATGATATCATAAAAATAAGTATGATTCTGTAATAAGTAAATAACATTATTTAAATCATTATACAGAAGGTTCGAACACTTACGAAGCAAAATCGGACCTAAGGTAAGGGACAATCTCGCAATCTCAATTCTTATCCGAGATTGTTTATACTTCATAATTTACTGGGGAATATTTATCATCCACATCCATGTTTCCTCATTATGTAATATTATTTATATCCTACTATAATTGTTTAATTCCAATTTTACCCTTCAGTGAGTTTTTAGTAAAAGATATGAAAGGAATCTTTTGTCATTTTTCGTACGAGGTACTTTTTGACTTTTCCGACATAAGTACGAGAAGAATGTTTTTTTAACTTATATGACATGAATGGATTTTTTAGAACATTATTTACATGAATATTCCTTTACAAGTTTTCAAGTTTATTTTTAATCTACTTCTTTTAGTTCAAAAGTATATTACATGTTAAGAAAGGAAAACTTTTTTGAAGTAAAAAGGATATTTTCCTCAAGAATGGAGTTCAAGTGTTTTATCAAAATTATTTTCCATCTAAGATAATATAGGGTCATGATTCTATCCCTATTTTTACATTTATTTGATTATGTTATGATGGAATTATTTTTATGATTTCATTTTTTCTTATATGGATTATGTTATGATGGCATGATGTTTAAGATTCCCATTTTTATTACATGGGTTATGCAATGATGTATGTTTTTTTTGATTTTGTGGCACACATAAGAATGGCATCATTATGAGATGGGTGGGACCTATATATACCTAAAATGAATTGGGTAGATATTTATATCTCATGAGATAGACATGTCTAGAACGACAGGTTAAACTGGTTCAGTGAAACAGGATTGAAACGAGGAGTGAACTTGGTTCAGAAATGGACTTTGTCTGCTAAGATAGTCTTGGCTATGAGTCTTGACTACTATGAAATAATTCTCTATGATTATCTGTATATTCCACAAAGTTTCATGTTTTAAGTTATGATTATTGGGATTACATTTCATTACTATGATTTATCCCATGTTATGAAATTATGATCTCTTTTGCAGGTTAAGATTTCCAAAATGTTATGTTCTTATGAATATGATGTGATTGATATTTTTTTATTTACCCTTAATGAGAATTTGAGCTCACCCTTTTGTATGTTTTCTTTCCCCAGGTCAGGAAGAAGGTTATTAAGTAGGATATGCCAAAAGGGACTCTAGATATGATGAAATAAATTGGAGAGAGTATAGATGCTTTATGAACCAGTTGTTTATGTTTCCCAATTTCTAAAGACATTATACCTATATGGTCCTTTCATGGTTTTGTTATATGTTATAATAAGTTTACTTCAATTTTGAAGTAATAACCATGTATGTAATGTATGGGTCATTATAAATAACAAAAACCACATGAAAAAAACTGATATAAAGCTTAAAATCATCTCACATTGTGATTTGAGTTCATAATAGGAAGGGGAAATAAATGGGAAGGATAAGGGAAGGAGTGTATGGGAATAATGAAGGGAAATGCCTTGAAAAACCACTTCTAAATGATAAATAATGATCCACAAGCTAAGTAGAAAAGGGAGGGATAGGGAGAATCAATAATATTTCTTTGTTGGTCCGATTAAACAAGAGAGGTCGGAGGAAAGGGTTCAAAATTCCTAAAACCCAATTTTTCTAAATTTTAAAAACAAAAAATTTAAATGTGGTTAAAAAATTTTCTTGGACTGAAATTTGAGTTCACTAGTTGAAATCTCCTCTAATTGTTTGATGGAATGAGACACCATTTCTTGGCTATAAATTCCTCCCTCCAAAAGTTTCATAGCTAGAAATCCCAGTTCATGGTGGGAACTACCCAAAGAAGAAATCCCATGGCCTAAAATGTTGTTTCACATACTGAACCTTTAGTTCATGGAATGAACTATTACATGTTCAGACCTGAAACTTTCTAGGCCCTCTCGAACCACCCTGAAAACAACATAAACCCTCAGAAATATCTAATTAACCAATAAATAAATAAATAAAATTCAAAAGTGATATGGGTGTGTCATAATTATCCCTAAAATACCACATTCTTTCCACATAAAGTTTTTATTAATGGTATAAAAAATCCAAAACCATGATAACCAAATAAAATAGGGGAGTGGGAGGGGAAAAATAAATATAACTCCCATAGAAAGGAACTTCATACACAAACCAATTACCCAAGATCCACTAAATGAATTATTTTAATAACTAAGTCAATAAATCTGAATATAAAATAATTTATAACCACTTATGAATTAAATTCTATGAGAACAAGGACCTACCATAGGTCTTGACACCATTTATAATTCATAAAAAAGGTTCCAAAAAATGGAGAAACCCAATAAAATGAATGTCACTCAAATCTCAATTTTTCTATTAATCATCAAAATAAAAGATAAAATTACACCAGTCATAGCGAGACAAAATGACATCTATCTCAATACATCATAAAAGAAGTAAATACTCTAAGAACATATAAAAGGTAACTAAACTATATCACTTAACCATAAAAATCCTAAGAATGGAAGAAAAAAATAAATCATAAAGATTTCTCAACATGTAATAACATGGTTCCAACATCAAGTCACAAAACTACAACTGAGGATAACTCAAGGAGAAACTCATGGGACACCTACTCATGGTAATCCTGAGAGAAAGGTATCACTCATGGTCAAACCTATAATAAATTGATATTCCATGTCACCCCAACATGAACACAAGGCATCCCCATGTTACCCATTGAAAAAACCACATCCCATAGTCCACACCAAACATGATAAACAATGAACATTAAAAGTCAATGTGGTATAGAAATCCAAATACAACCATCAATCCAAAAATATCAATCCATAAAGTCACTAAAATAATTCACCAAATGAAGGTTTCCTAATAACCTCAACCAAAATTATATCCTCAAGGAATAATTTAAAAAACTAATCACCACCCAAATAAAGACAATATCCAAAAATTATATCCTATACTATCTACTTAAAAAACTAATAACTGAGAGCCAAAAAATGACCTCAACCTATTGATAAGAGATCAAAATCACCAGATCTTATAATACTAAGGATTCCGCACTATAAAACAAAAAAGATCATAGGTATGAGTATATACCTTATATAAGGAACTGCAAAACAATAATCACAAACATTTACAACAAATTAACTCTAAAAGATCAACCAATAACTTAGTAGCTTCTCCACCATCACAACCTCAGGATAATTCCAATGAATAAACGTCATCTCAAATAAGTCTCTAATTTGAATCATGATATGAAAATGAAATTTCCCACTCCATTTAAAACTTAGGAAGTTAAAAACCTAAATATGAACACACTCAAGAATGATTTGGTATCACCCTAAGGTTAATCACATTAACTATATTTTATATCATTCATTTAAACCTTTCTTATAGGAATACTTTAAGAAATCGTAAACATTAATCCAACCCAATATTATTTCTTAAAATAAATCTACTAGTCCCAACCCACATTATGGTACAAAAATCCAAAACCATAAATCACCATGGAATAACATATGCCAAAATACAATTATTTTGAAAACAACAAATTTCATAAAGAATAAAAAATCATTTTAAAAAATAGATGTGGTTTTGAATCCACCCAACAAAAAAAACACATTTCAATTTCATTTAAATCACAATTCCCTAATGGAACTTCAAAAAATTTCACCCGACTTCAAAAAATAAAAAATTATCATTCAACTAACAATCCAACATAATCCCTATAAATCAGTTCAATATTTAAAAATAATAATTATTCAATAAATTTTCTATTTCAAAATATATTTTAATTTTTGTTCTAAAATTGACCACTATTGTATACATGATCAAAGATGATCAAAATACTTTCCATGAAACCCACCCAATTGGGTTTGACCCAAACATAATTTCTATATTTGATTATGAAGTCAACCATTTCTGATAAAATTTCCTGAAATTGAAAATAATACTAACAAGCCACAAAGCCTGACTTTTAATCCAAATTTATTTTTCATGAAATCCACATTTCCATATAAAACAAGTTTTCACAATAACCACATAAAAAACATACCATGAATAAAAATAATCAAATCCACCATATCAACATATCACAAAACTCACATAAATTCACCCTCATTAATGGTTATTTCTCAATGTAAGTATAAATATAAAATCCAAATGGTATTAATAACCATGAATCATTTTTATTTTTGGTTTTATGGACTAATAACCTATCACACAAAAACTTTAAAAAAAATTAAGAATTATTCTACAAGCCTATATATGGTTTTAAATCCATAGAATATAACTAAGAACCACTAAATGTTCCTCTAGTATAATCCAAAAACTCAATGAAACCCCAATTAAACTCAAATAATTCCAATTAGAAAAAAAAACCATAAATAATAATCAAAATCCAACTAAATAATTAAAAAAATATAAATCATAGCTACCCATGAAAACTCAATTTTCAAACCAAAATGTAATAATTAGGAACCCACTCATGATATATAACTTGATACATAACTATACAATAGTTTTTGTACCATGATAAACCAAAATAATGAGGGGTAACATAAATAACCTAGTCCCCCATTTGATAAAACCATGATCTAATAACATTTTTAATGAACCAACCAAAGCTTCCATGACTTGGTAACTAATAGGTTCCCCATAACTCATGAAGGTAATTCTAGATCCCTATATGTTGGTGACATGTTCCAATGGTATCAACATACATGGGTGGGAATGATTTCACCCTTATATAAAGACATAAATAATAAATGAAAATTATCAAAAATATAGTATGACATATAAATATATTGGACATCCATGCCAAAAAATAAAAAAAAATAAAAAATGGAATAATTAAATAAAAATATATTCATAAAATACCACTGAATCATGAAATAAAAATTCAATAGAACTTAAAGAAACTAGAATACACTAATACAAATTATCCAACATAATATCCCCAAACAAAAAATAAATCTAAAAAAATCTAAAAAAAATATCCACATGACACAAAGTAACTCACCATAACCCAACACATCTAAAAATGGACACAATGAGTAGCTAATGAACATAATCAAATAACTCTATCCTTATAAAAATACAAGGACTACATATAAACAAATACATTTTCGTACATATAGGTTGTGATAGAAACATAATCAATAAGATTCCACTAAATAATTTATGTAAATCCTTTCATAATTAATTCCATAAATCTAGTTTTATCATACTTTACCATAATAGGTTTCCACATTATAAATCATGAAGAAATAATATCATTATTTATCATATTATTTCAAAACCTAGGGTAAAACATAATTTTAAAACATTATGGATCATTCATCCTCAAAATATAGTTTTAAACTCAACTAATAAATCAAATATTTCCTTTGAAATTTCTTTCAAAACCTTAAAAAATAGAAAATTTATATTAATGAGAAAAATAATGATTTGTTCTTCTTTACCCCAATAAATTTTCTCAAATTACTTCTTCAAAAAAATATCACTTTTATTTTAAAAATACACACATTCCAAACCATAATCAACTCAGTTGGAAAGTAAAACAAAACAAAAAATAAAATAAAGGTTGAATGTATACTATAACCAAGATATCAATGGGGAAAAATAAAGAACCAACAATTGAACCATGATACCATAAAATAAAAATTATTATTAGGGATACAAACAAGGAATATATATTTAGATCCCCTAGATCATACTCAAAAAGATATATGGATAATGGTAAACTTTCTAGGTCATAACATGAATGATAATAGATCTGGTTCTTGGATAACTATCCCTTATTTAAATACTTATAATATCCTCTTCTATATTTTCCTTTCATTCATGTCAGGTTCCCAAAACCCCTTAGAGGGAATAAATTTTTTAGGGAACTTGAAAACCTATAAAAACCAATCTAGTATACCATGCATCCTAAATTTCTACAATCCATATAAATCATAATAAATACAAAGGGGATCAATCAAGGGAAATTAAAACTGAAATCAACACTTTTTAATGATGTTCCAAACAGGCATTTGAAAATATTCTTGAAATTCCAATACATTTTATCCACATTTACAACAATTCCATAAAAAAATCCATTGAAATTAACTGGTTCCAATAACCCATTTAAAACTACCCATTCCATTTCATAATAAATGTAAAGAACCATAAGACTAAAAATTACTAAAATCCATAAATATGGGAAAAATAACATTTTTTCATAAACTATTCCTTTATCCTTAAACAATTCCTTTAAAAATAATACCACTGATAAACACCCTTTCAAAACACATTAATTAATGTCATAGATCCATTCAGGAATCTTCAAAGACATGTGGCATGGAAAATCATCATGAAATGCAAAAAAACCATTTGAACACCATTTAAAACCTATTATTTGTAACACATGTATGTATAATTATCAATGAAAATAATTTTAAAAAATTAAATAATTTCATGGAATTAAATTTTACAGTATGACATAAAAAGACATACCTCTGTCCAAGATGAAGCAAGATGCAATATGCCACCTTCAATGACATATGCTAAACCATGAAGAAGTCACCCTCTTAAAACCTTAACAACAAAAAATACCATAATTTGAACTCAATTGAACCCTAAAAATGACCTTCATATTGATTATTTTTGTGGGAGGAAGAGAAAATTTATAGAAAGAAGAATGGATGGAGGGGAGAAGAATAAGGAAGGAAAATAACTTGATAAACCACTGAAAATCGATGAAGAATGACCCATGATCCAAGGGAGAAGAATAAGGGATAGGGGGAAGATCCATGAATTCTCCCCAGGTTCATTTTCATGAGATAGGAAAGAGGAAGGGGAATAAAACCCCTAAAAAGATGAAGGTGGAAAAATATAAAAACACAAAATTAAAAATTTGGTGTATACAAGTTATGTCTCAAAACCCAATTTCATGGATTTAAAGGTCACCCCCAAGATTTTTGCCTCCTAAAAATCTATTTAATTTCATAAAAGGTTTCCTACCAAAATTCTCACATCTTGAAACCCAAATTTAGGGACTAAAACACCCTATATAGAACACTTAGGTTCAAGAAGATTGATTAACTGCGTGAATCACTAGTTCACTGCGTGGACCACTCATTCGCATCATTAACTATTAGAGGTTCAAATATATAACTTATCAGGTCCTCCCAAACCACCCTGAAAACAATAAAAAAACCCAAAAATAAAATTAAACCCAAAAATTAATCATAAAAAATAGTGACATATGGGTCTTAAAGTCTTTCAACTACTGTGTGATTAGACTTAAATTCAAAATGAATTGGTCCTCTCAAATTACTATAGTTAAAATATACATGTATTGGGACTCAATAGTACCCTAGAAAATATATTTATTCCTTGTTCACTGATGAATTATTCATAAGCTATAAAAAGAAGTTATGAGATATATATCCTATATAGAAACTAATAAAATAAATGAAACATAGTGGACCTTGAGATAGACACCCTTAATTCCCTCTAAATGTGGAAATTTTTTGGATTTAAAATGGTTGGCCAATTGATAGTCTATGTGAGAATTATTGATATATTAGGGCCTAATGTATTGATAATTCCTTTTTTGGGAGAGTGTTACTCCTATATTAATATGTGTGCTTATTTGAGTGGGGATTAAATGGGAATAAATTGTGTGCTGATATAGTGAGAGGGAATACTATTTTGACCATAAATATAATATGGTATTTATTTCAACACTTTTTTGTACTGCACCTATAAAATTTACATTGGGGTTGATTAGTTCATGATGTGATCATGCACCTTTTTAGGGATTTTATAGCCTCATAATGATGGATTTTAAAGATATAGTTGGGAAAGATACAATGAAACCCATACAAGGTGTTCAAAATATGATATGACTTGGGAGACCACTATGGGTTCCCCATTGGATTAAGGAATGATATCTCGAATTATTGTATCCTTTTATGAATACAAATATGGGTTAAGGTTGGGAACTTGAGAGGTTATCTTAGGATAAGTGTGATAGGTTCAAGATAGAATCCATCCCATGTGAGGATGATACATGATGTGTTATATGATTCTAGGATGAGGTTTAATTCCCACTAATTGAGTTATAGTAAGCAATAATTGTTTAGAATTCGACATGGTACTATAGAATCACGTGACTAGAAACACAGATATGGTAATATAGCTCCACAGACTCCTTTTAATGTTATTTTAGTATAATGGAATAATTTTCTAGATTTGGTACATAACAATGCAATTTACTACTAACTGAAAATTCATTTTTTGATTTTTTAAAAACACTTTTTGGTTAAGTGAGAACAAAACAATCGAAACAAACCAAGACAACGTGTCAAAGAGGATCCACCATTGTAGATACAAGACAGACCAACCCAAACAAAACTGTCCAAGAAAATCCACCATTACAGACATGATTATGGCGAAGTGAGAACCAAACTAAAGATCCTCCAATATCCAAAGCTTCATCATGAGATCCACCAAAATCATACCAATTGGTCAAAGAAACCTTCAAACCAGCCCAAAATGGGGGCATGTGCGAAGGGAAAATCCAAAAGGGCAGAGAAGAATCATAAAATGATGTTATCAGGCCTTATAAAACAAAACAAAAACTTCAAAAATAGGAGAGAATAGGCGAGGAAAGTGCTCAATCACTGAGCATTCTTGAGGTCTCCCTTTGTGACATCGTAATGACCTAGGGGAAGATGTTGACCCTGCCTGTTCCTATCCTGAAGAACAATGCAGTTTACCATATCATTATGTTTCTTTATAACCTCGTTCAAGATAGTATATATCTCCCTATAAAATTTTCCTATAATTATCTCTAAAAAATTATGATATTATTCTCCCCCTACATTAATGTAGGGATTATTATGAAACCATATAAAACCCATGTCTTTTGATCTTCTTCTTATTATTTTATTTTCCCTTCCTTTTATTATTCATTTGTAATCTTATTTCATTAAGAGATCCCGATGTTTCTATATAAATATGAAATCACTTATACTCTCCCTCTTAGTTAATAAGATCAAGATGGTGGTATGGCACCCAATTCTCTCCCTCTTGGTGAAACTAATCCCCAAAACAAGATCTCTACCTCTCAATTTTCACACCTTAAGTGCCATCACTAAAAATAAAAGAGTCATGATAATTATGTGATGAATGTGAATGTGGATCACAAAGAACACATGTATTTTGAAGGATGCTACTATCAAAATTGACTAAAATCACAATAGAGACATAAAAAATCATATATGTGGTCACCAAAGGTATACATGGATCCTTCAGTAGGAGAAAGCTACCTGATATATTAAAATTTAATTTAATTAATTATATAAAAATAAAATACCAATTCATACTATTTTTTTTGTTTTAATAGTATACTAGTATAAAATAGGTAATATTTTCAAATTTTAGGGTAGGTATGGTGGTTGGAAGATGGTGGGTTAACATTTTGTGTTGTGGTTGAATTTTAATGTTGAGTTGTGTGGGAACAAGTGGCCATGTATTTTAAAGTTAAGGGGATAAGCTTCATTTTTAGAGATATTTTATAATAATGGGAAAGGATGTTGAAGAGTTGATATAGAAGTGTTTCATAAATGGAGTGGGATAGATTTGGTCTGGTTTGGTCTAGATTTGTGCTATAATCCATCAACTTGTAGCAACAGATCCCCTAAAATCACATTACCCTTTCCTTGAAAAATCCATAATCAAACCTACACTTCATTAAAGAAGTAATATGAGAAACCTAAAATAGACTCATTGATTTAGGAATGAATAAAATCATAAATATAAAAAGATAAATCTTCTTTGGATCAAATAGAAACAACAAGAGACACCCATGGAAGCACATATCTCCTAAATCCAGTCTCAAGATATGACTAAAGTATCTATTGGAAGCCAACATGTCCATATTAACTTTCTTTGAGATCCTAGCCTTTGATCATATACCCTCTTCCAACATATCATTGATATATTAATATTTTAGTTCTAGACCAACACCCATTATTAGTTCCAGTCCAACTTGTAGATCTGAGTATCCAAGACAATAAACTCCCACAATTGAGCCATGTTAAAGAAGACAAAATTATGTTTAGAAGATCGGGTGTACATTGAATATGAATATATTAAAATTAGTTATAACTCTTTAATCAAACATACTTTAGTAATGAATTTTTATTTTACTATGACATAAACCTATAATCCTTCCTAATGTTAGACTCATAAAACTCCAAACATTGATTTGCCTCCCTATGCGTAGATTGAACCTTTAGTGAATCTCCTGTATATAAAACAACATCTATCTATAGAGGCATGTAGTAAGCCTAGAATAGAACCCTTGGGGCTTGATAAGATCCAATTATAGTGAGATCATAAATTAACCACATAAAATATCATGGATAATATAGATTTATCATTATATATAATTACCTAAACCTCCATTCTAGGATAATAGTATTGACACCACGTGAACTTCTAATTTTTAAATAAATAACCACCAAATTAGCTCTAGTAGCCACAATGGAAAGTGAGATTACAATGAACCAATATTAGATAGTGTGATCCCATGTTTTAATTATATATAGTTATATATATAAAAATTAATAAAAAAAATAATAGATTTTCCCCAATTTTATAGCACAAACAACTCTTATTTTCTTTCTAGGTCAATCATGTCTTTCATGAATTCATGTAAGTTTGTAAGGGTTGAAAAAACAAAATTTATAAAATTTGGTATTAGTGTAAGGTTTTATTGATCCAATATTTTTCATTGATCTCATGTTTCCCCAAATATCCCAGTTATCATCACCACTTCTTAGTTTCCATATTGATATTCGTGATAACCCTAGGGTGATACATTTAGTGGTGAAGGATGTTAGGGGATCCTCAGCATATAAAACAATCATAAAGAGAAACTAAAGATATTGAGACATAATATTATAGGTTATGATCTAGGGGAATAGACTATGGACACTATTGAGACCTGATATAATAAACTATAGGAAGACAAGATATCTCTTGAATCAAACATAAAAATAGTCCCACCAGTGATGATCTCTATAGTCACTATCAAGATATGATCAATGGGGGGTTATGGGATATAACTAAAACTATGAACATAAAATTTAATCATGTGATAAAGGATATTTAAAAGAAGATATATAAGGATTATGAAGGCATTTATTTCTACAATTAGTAATTAACAAATTTCTTCATGATGCGGCTCATTGGGTCAGTCAACTAGCTCACCAACCTTAGTGATATAGAGCACCAACACAAGGTCATTGTAAAATATATCTATGTTGTCTTCTATAGGTCCTCCCAAATTTCCCTCTCAATGAATATTCTTCTCTACCTCTCGAATCTCTATACAGAATAGGTAATATAGAGACTTAAACTAGAATATGATAATTTTTATCCATCACCTAATGTTGGAGATAATGGGATATTAATTTTTACTAAGTATTAGTGGGTTGTGTAGATTAAGGAGCTGTAAAAGAGGGAGGGATCATCCATTGAATCCAAGTATGAAAACCATTTTCATATACCACTACGATGAAATATTTATAGGGACAATGGAAGAAATGAAAGGGATAAATTGGGATATAACATTGTCCTTGATATCATGATGACAAGTTTTTCAACTACAACAAATTAGGTCATTGGGACAAAGATTATTATAGTAGGAAAAATGGATTTGGCTCATTTTATGTAGCGTGAAAACAATAATACCATGATCATTATTAAAAGGGAGTTCATCATATATCCTAATTACCCACTACCATGATCTACCACTCAAAATTCCTCATCAATTTAGTGTAGCCCTATCCGACTAGTCAAGGTAAAAGCCTCTGTAAAGTTGGATCAAGATAAGGAATCAAATGATGTATAATGGTACCTAGAAACTAATTCCACAAAACACATGAATGGGTTTTTCATTATCTTCTTAAAGATCGACTCTGATATCAATTAGACCACTATATTTAGTGATGATTTCTCTATCAACATTAATGGGTGTATGATGGTTATCTTCACTTGCAAGACTAGTGACCACCACATTATCATGGGGGTGTAATTTATCCAAAAGGACACAAAAAACATAATCCACATTAGAAAAAATGATGGAAATGGTTTCCAAGTATTAATCAATAGTGGAATCCTAAAGATTCAATATTATTTGCCACATTTACTAAACATGGTGAAGTATATCCCTGGTATGTGTACAAGAACAAAACTTGATAATGAATAGAAAGTATGCTTTTTGAAAAGGGGCTTGAGGGAGACATGTAATTGGTGTGTGTGGTATGACCACCTAAATTTATATTCTTTACATAATCCCATTCATTGTAATATTGAATGATTGTTATCACAGATTGATCTATTGCACCTATTATATAATAGTTTCTTCCTTTATAAGTATTGAAGGGTTTCCTTCACCATGAAAGTGAAGCATCATGTAGATCATGTCATCGATCTTGACCATAATGGTCTCTTCAGGATGATTATTCCTATTATGAAAATAAGGATTATTTATTTTCTACTGATCATGGATGACATGAGACACTACTTATGTATTAGTTAACTTATGATAAAGGGACATTTTCTAATTAAAATTATGTGATTTCAATCCATGGTAGAGGTGGATACGATGTTAAAGCCGATAGTTCTCTTCAACATTTTCAAAAATGATTTCACTTTAGTTGAATTTGGTGAATACATCCCCAAGTATGGTTTACAATGAAAACTCATGGATCCATATTCACTACAAAAAAATGGGGTCATTGAATGATAAAACAAGACTATAGTCTCTATGGATCAAAACATAATAATGGAAAAGTGTCATCCTTGGATGTTTTGGGGTGAGGCCATCTCCACAACTATATTCATCCTCACTAAAACACTGACACAAATACCAAATGTAATGATGTCGTATAAGGTATATAATGGAAATTAGTCAATAGTGCACTTTCTATGCACTTTCATTCACATCACATATAAAAAGAATGTAGAGACTCATATGAAAATTTTGGATGACTATAGTGTACTGATGATCTTAATTGGGTATTACTCCAAGTCCAATAAATACCATCGAGTAGTGGGGATCCATTCACCATTGAATACATAGTAGTATATATACTAGGAATATAGGGGACTAAAAACACCATCATGGACTATGGATTTTCACACACACCAACTATCATGTGTTCTATAGACACCAAAACACTTAGAATGAACATAATAATTCTCAAACCATCATCCAAGATGGAATTCATCTCACATCTATCCAACATGGTATAATAAATCAGTGTTGATCCAAATGATTACCCACTTAAATTATTCAACATCAACAAAATCATTGGGCCAATAGAACCACATAGGTTTTAATTATACAATCTCCACCCTAGAAGGAATAATTTCACTATAGACGATGAGACAATATCCTTTGGTGAATAAGTATAGAACAAGTGTTGTCCATGATGATTATTGAGAATAAAATTTCAACCATGGCTAATGAAATGTGAGATCTCATCAATATCCCCATTTGGAATTGTATAATTGTGCTCAAGTGGTACTTAAATGTGAATGTATATGATCATAGTATAGTGGAGAGGTACTTAGAGAGTCTTATTGTAATGGGATGTATCCACCAATATGGGGATGACTTCAAGGATGTATTTTCCCCATTTACTTAAATGGAATCAGTGAGGCCCCTCATCGCAATGGTAGTGTAATAAGGATTAGACTTCCATTACATTAATTTGAAATTGTATTTCCTAAATTGTGACCTATATGAGGAGGTATACACTGAGTATACACCCAACTTCATTTTGGGAAATAATAGGAAAAAAGTGATACATATACTAAAGGTACTCTAAAACCTATGCTAAGTATATAGAGCATGGAACTCCAATATCAATTCCATACTCTTGATACTAGGATTTCACAAGAGATAATCTGATAAAAATATTTTCACTCTTGGTAATGAAATGTATCATTTGATGGTTAGTGCGCATGTTGATCACTGGATCATTATCAGAATTCACTTAAATGATATTATCATGTTCAATTCCAAGACAAAGAAGCTATTATGAATGAGTTTTATGGGTTTGAACTCATTTTATACCGAAATCAATGTGAGAAAATGACCTAGTGGAATTTCCCAATTCCAATCCCCCTAATGTTTAAGCTACTAGAAATGACTACTATGGGGGAGTGAATCCCCATATCATGTTCCAATGGTGTCCCATATGAATTAAAACATGTTAATCATCCCCCTACTAGTTGATGCCACATGGTATGGAGTATCATCAACATCCTTTGGAACCTAGTGCACACATGACCATACATTACCTATATTGTGGGATATGTAAGCCAGTTCATAGATAAACTATACAAATATCACCTAATCAAAGTCATTCACCTATTGTAATATATCATTAAGAACTAAAACATAAACATACTCTATGAAAGGAAGGTAGTATTTTAGTCAATGAAATTGGGATTAATTGATTGTGACAAGTATGGTGTCATTAAAAATCGTAAAAGAGCCACTAGAGTGTTCTTTTTTCCTCAGAAACAAACCCATAACCTATCAATCATAGAAGAAAATGGTGGTTTCATTGTCATAATGTGAAGTGGATATCATTATTTCATTGATCATGGTCTAAAATGGCATCTTTATTTCTAGGATATTAGGAGAATTTATTTTCACAAAGCACAACATGATGGTGCTTAATGTGGACAACATGCACACCATTGTCTTAAGAAATAACCTTAGATTCTGTGATTTGATCAAGCACATAGACATTATATTCCATTTCATACAAGAGTGAATTGATGGAGGAAATATTATCCTCAAGTAAACTCACACTAATGATTAGATCACCAAAATTATTATGAATCCACATGGGTGTTCTACGCTTTAGGATATTCACACAATGAGTGGTGAATTTGGTAATTAGTGAACATGACATTAATTAGGGTGTGATAATATTCTATAATTTGACCACATTCATTATGTTTTTTCCATTCATTAATTTTTCATTATACCCCAATTATTTCCCTCAACATGGTTTGACTAAGACACTTGGATCCCATGTTTTAATTATTTATAATTCTTTATATAAATAAATAAATCCTGATAAAAAAATATGACCAATTTTATAGCACAGAACCACTCATGTGTTCATTATATATCCTTCTAATTTTTCAGGAATTCATGTTATTTTGTGTGTGTTTAATGGAAAATATATATAACAGGATTGTGAAAAATCAATTCATAGTGAGTGTAAAAAAGATAAAAAAACATGGACCTATTCAAGGGGACTTCAAAAAACTAGACTGACACAAAAATAACATCTTAGAAAAAAGTTATATAATAAAAGAGTAAAAATATATTATAAAAAATGGAAATTTAAAACATGATTTGAAATTTTATTTAAAAAATGGATATATTATAAAAAAATTGAAATAATTAAAATTGAAATTTGGAATTTAATTCAAATATTGTTCATTAAATTATTAGAAATCAAAGTTTATTTTAGGGGGAAAAAGTTATTTTCTGATATATAAGAAAAATTTATAAAATTAGAAAAACATTTCTTGATAAAAAAAGTAAATTCATTAAAAACCTAAAAAAAATTATTTATTTCATTCAATATTATAGGAAAATATATCAAATTGTGTATAATTAATTCAAATTGAAATTTAAAAGAATATAAAAAATTACTTGCATTTTTACACTTTAAAATAAAAAATATACTTGAAATGTGTACATTAAAATTGAATTTTTATTGTAACACCCTCACATAAGTAACCCAGATCCAGTGATTATTTATATTAGTATAAAATAAAATGCTTCAAAACCTAAAAGATCGAATAATTTAGTAGTATTAGGAGGACAGATACTTATTTGATCCTAAAATTACATCTAAATATATGAAATAAAACTTAAAAATTCAAGTGAAAATTTTATTATCTTCTCTAGTAAATCCCTAAAATAATTTATAGACTAAATGTGGGTATCTTGAAAAAAACAAAAAAAAAGAGTGTGAGATCTGATTCTCATTAAGGTAATGTTTACCAAAGAAGCTACCGTAGAATAAATAAACCATGAATACTATAAAATAGATAAATAATAATCAAATATTCCATATAAATAATATCATAAAAGGTGACTAAATACATTTATAATATAAAAATATAAATAATCACATGAAAAAAACTAGTTTCATAATGATTGAATATATAATGTTGGATATCATAATCTTATAATCAAGGCCTTATCCCAAGTCATCATACATAAATAAGTAAGGAGAATCCCAAATACCAAAAATAGTTTCTCTCATGAGACCTACCAATTCATGGAGGGGCTATAAAGAGACTCCCCCATCTCAAACTAAGTCACATTCACACTCCATATTAAATAAATGAATAAAAATTCAATGCATAATCAACATAAAAATTGATATTAAAAAAATGAACATGTGAAATGTTAATATTTTACCAAATAAATAAATTGAACAACATGATATTAAGACATCAAGAGTAATATGATCAATGTTATCAATATAGTATATACCTAGAAAATCATAATATCCATCAAAGGATTTTTACATTGATATAAATACATTAAAAAGATCACTGAAATATTTTTTTAAAAAATAAACTTTTTATCTTGAAATCACTTATATTTAAATCAAAAAAAATCATATTATTAGTATAATAATTTTATTTGAATATAAATATTTAAACATGTAAATAAATATTCAAGGTAAGGAATATCCATGAAAGCATGAAAATGTTTATGTGAAAAATGTTAAAATGGATATTCTACTCACACCTTTCATAAAAAGATCATTGTCAGTAAAATGATAAAAAGAATCATTCTAAATAATTTTTTAAAAATTTAAAAAGGGTAAAAATGAATTTAATCAACTATTTTATAATATTCAAAAAATTATTTAAAAAATTATAAAGAAAATATGGAATTGAATGGAAAATATTCCTGACTAAATTTAAAAATAAATTTAGGTTTCCTTTAAATCATCCTTTTGGTCTTTTTGAGTGCCAAAGAAGGTAAAAATTGAAATAATACTTGGAAACCCAAAAATCCCAAAGGATAATAATATATAGTTTTTTTAAGATATAAATATTTTATAATTCTTCTAGTTTAAAATTAAACATAAACAACAACGGATAAGGAAGAGATTGTGAAATTAACTCTTACTCAAGTCCAATTAGCTTCATAAGTTATTCAAAACTCATGTATAATAGATTTAAATTTATTATAATTATATACCAAAACCATGTAGATAATTATAATGTCATTTTTTATCCGCTTAAAATATTTCAACACACGTTTAATAATAATCCCTTATTAAAACTATCATTTATAAGTGTTAAATGTTTGGTTTTTCATGTATGTTTCAGTTTGATAGTTTCGGTCCCTGAATAATTATCATGGAAAATTCATCTAAAGAACTTTAATCATGATAAAAATATCATATATATTAACAATTTAAGTATTTAGAATCATTTATGAATGGTTCACTTGGAAAACGATCCACGTCACTTTGTGAACATGGTAGAACACATTTATGGACGAGCGACAATATAATTTTTTAACGAGTGGATGTGTAAAAAGTTAAATTATATAATATATTTAAAAAATTATAATTATGTAAATAATATAATAAATATTTATTATTTATGTATTTATAACCATCCATGTAATGTGGTGATGAAAAATGAATTAAACTACTATGTCTAAATGGTAGGTTGTATATACACACAAGAAATGTTTTTGTTTTCTATAAAATGGAATAGAGGTGGGAAATGGTTTTAAAATAATCAAAATAACACACACACACACACACACATATATATATGATACTAGATTCATTATTTTAGTATGAATATAATGGATTTAGAGAAGTTGAAAGAATAAATAAAAGTGAAAAACCTCGGTTATGGTTGATATATATTTTTTGAGAGGCCTCCTTTAGCTTACACCTTAATCCTTGATTGATTGGTCTTAAAAGAAGAAAATGGGATCTATGATAAAGTTAAATAATCAAGAAATGTATTAGTCAGAACCTGAGTTAACTACCATGATATAGTTGTAATTTTTTCACCTCTAACTCTAGCTCTAGATTCAGGTCCATTTTTATTGACATTCTTAGGGATATCCCAACATAGATTATGTGCATTGATATAGTTTCCATTCCTTCCAAAACACCCCATTTCTAGAAAATGTAATATAATTAATTATCTCATAACATTATGAATGTTATATCATAGTTTATAATACTAAATATGGTGTAACAACTAACATAAAATAAAAAATTATGCATACCAAATCTCATAATTCTAATCATAATATATTTGGGAATATAAAGAAATCAAAAAAATATTTTCAAATATTTCATAATTGTTTTGTAAATAGAATATAAATCAACCAAAACATATCCCTCAAGAGTGTTTAAATAGATGTTAATTTTTAGTTCCACTCATTGTGAACTAATGATGATCAAGTCAATACCTAATCCACCCCTTTTATAGTTGTTAACCCTAGGAACATCTATGATAAATCCCATAAAATTTTCAGTATATAGATAGGGATTTATTTTCTAGGAGAATCAAAAAATCTCTACTTTACCAGAACTTTATGATATTGTCCTATATGTAGACTTACCCGCAATATTTTTCATAGAATTATGATCTCTAATATATGTTTTCCTAATTATAATACCCAAGGTTAATACTAAACATCTTTTTATACCAATTGTAACACCTTAACTTTAGTAACTCAAATTTGGTTGTTATTTTACTAAATTGACACAAAATTCAATAGATCACAACCCGTATGATCAAATATTTTACTAGTTATGGGACACTAGAAGAATATATGATTCTTAAATAACATATAACAACTAGAAATACAACTTAATAAATCTAGTGGTAACATTATTATTTCTTCTATTAAATCCCCAGAATTATTCATTGAACCCTTCCCGGTGTCCCGGGAAAAGAAAAACTTAAAATGGGGTGAGCACACATGCTCATTAAGGGAATTAATACAACAAAATATATCAAATAATAAAGAAATAATGAATAATATTTTATAGATAAATGATAATAACATATTACATATAACTAATATCATAAAAGGGGGATAAATACATGGATGAAATAACACAAAAAATAATCACAAAGATAATAAAAACTAATTTCGCAATTATAGAATGTATCATATTTAACATTATAATCTTACCATCAATTCTTTATGTAAATAAATAATACATAAATAGGTAAGGTATATGACAAATACCCAAACTTTTTTATCTCGTGATACCTTATAATGAATCAAGGGGCTATAAAAAGCCCCTCCTATCACATACTAAGTATAATCCATTAATCATTTGAATGAAATTAATAATAATTCAATTCAAAATGATAATAAATATTCATATTGAAAAACTAGCATACAAAATGTTAATATTTTCCCCACTTAATTAATCAAACAACATTATCATAATCCATCAAAAGTAATATATAGGATGGTATCAATAGAGTATTTCACCCAATAAAGTATAATAAAAATCAATGGATTTTAACATAGATGAAAATACTTTAAAAAGATCACTCGATGATTTCATGATAAAAATACCATTTTTATTTTGAAATCCCATATATAAAAATAAAAAAATTAATATAAAATTTGGGAAAAATTATTTGAAAATAGAAATTGAAACATATAAATTAATCTTCAAGTAATGGAATATCCATGATGACAAGAAACATTTGTCATGTGGTAAATGTTAAAACAATGATTTTGTTCACATTATTGGTAAAAATTGCCTCATTCAGAAAATGAAAAGAAAATTATTTTTCAAAATATTTATAGAAATCCAAACAAGTGAAAAAATTAATTTAGTAAATAATTATAGAATATTTATAAAATTATGCATAATATTATTAAAAATATATAGAAATGGATAAAGTGATTCCAAATTTAATTGAAAAACAAAATCGATTTTACTTTAAAATATTATTTTAGACTTTTTGAGTGAAAAAAGAAGTTAAAAATGGAACTAATACATTAAAACCTAATAAATAAATAGAGTAGATGAAAATATAGTGGGTTTAAGATATAAATATCATATAATTATACCAATATAAAATTAACCATAAATAATTTCAAATAAGGATGAGATTGTGAAATAAACTCTTACCTCAGGCCCGACTAGAATCATAAGTGATTTTGTGCTTTTGAATAATAAATTTAAATTTATCAAAATTATATTAAAGAATCATATATATAGTTTTAATATTATTTATTATCGAGTCAAAATATTTCAACTCCAATTTATTAATAATTCATTATTAAATTCATCATTTATGAGAGTTAACCATTTCATTTTTCTTATAAGTTTCAGTTTTTTATTTTCATTCCTCAATTCTTGATTAGTGTTAAATCATATATAGAATGTAAATCATGATATAAATATCATATATATACATATATATAAATATCTACTTTGAAAAAATTTAAAATCATCCATGAAAGGTGGACATGAAAAGTGAATCACAACACTTCATTTAGAATTTAGTCCACATGTATGCATGATCGACGTTATCATTTTTTAACCGGTTAAATGTTATAAAGGTAAAAAATATCTTATATTTATGGAATCATATTTATTTCATAAATATAAAATATATTTATTAGTTCCATATTTATAACCATCTAATTAAATTGGTGATAAAAAAGTAATTACACCATTATGTGTAGATGGTATGTCGTAAGTACGCACGAGTGATGTTTTCATTTTCTATAAGATGGAAAAGTGGTGGAAAACTATTTTCCCATATTCATAGTAACATATTTTTATATTTATTATAATATATTAATATATTAATTATTTATAAAATATATATTTAAAATGTTTAAGAAGAAATAAAATTGAAAAATCTTAGTTAAGATTTATACCTCTTCTTTGAGAGACCTCGTTTGGATTACACCTTAAACCTTGAAAGATTGGTATTTGGTGAAGAAAAAATGACCTAGGATGAGGAGATGGAATATAATAAATAATTAGGGTGTGTATTGTATAATATATATTGTAAAATTATATTTATTAAATAATAATTATACAATTTTATTTTGCATTTTACACTTATCTCTTAGTTTAACCAACTGATAGACCTATTTTAACCTTAATCATAGAAAAAAATTATTACTATTTTTACAATTCATTATGACCAAAAATAATTTTGACCTTATTAACTAATATTATTTATAATGATTAAAAATATGGAATCAATTTTATAATATTCACTTTTCAAATGCGGTAAAAATTAATTTTAATATATGTTTTCAAAATGAAACTAATACCATTTTGGTAAAACGTTATTTTAATCATAAAAATGATTTTATAGAAAAAAAAGAATAATTTTGGTTACAATGGAGTTAATTTGATTATGTAAAATCAAATGAGAATAATTTTCCTTAGGAACCAAATTAAAACCAAAAGGATCCTTGTATATACTTTATTAAGAGAAAATAACTAAAAACAATTTTTATTTAAACAAAAATATTATTTAGATTTCCAAAATGTTAAGAATATATTTCTAATTTAACATTAAATTTTTATATTCCTTATATTAACTATTTTAAATATATTTGTTATAGAAAAAATGGTTTCATAAACTTTCAAGTTATTCATAGGTCATTAAATTTTATAAAAGTGAAAATTTGTGTAAAATCTATATTTTTCAATATTCACAAAAAAAAAATTCATAGAAACCTAAAACTTTAAATCTATGATAATTTTGACTTGATTAATTTATACAATATACTAATTTCACAAAATTAAATTTACAAAATTTGGGAAATTTGGTTTTAATCACATTCTTTAATATTGTTATTTACATTATACAATTTATTTCTTGAGGAATAAAAGCTTGTGTACTATAATTTATTCTAAAAATATATATATATTTTTAAAATTTTGTGTTAAAAAATGGAAGATAATTTTATTTATTTATTTTAAATACAATAAAAAACTAAAAATAATAAAAAGATTCATTTCAATCGTGAATTTTACTTTAGAAAGTTAGAGTATTTTAATTTTAATTTATCAAATAATTTATTAAAAAAACACAACTCATCAACCATCTCTCATAACAGCTTGTCAGTCACTTGGTATTCCCATTTATCACTTATTATAATTTTTGATATTTTTATGGATATATAAAGAAATAAATTTGATTGTGAGTTTTTATTTTATTAATATTCAAATTAAGTTGATAAAATTTTAGTGGATTGAATCTAGTATAGATCCTTAGTAGGTTTAACTCTTAATTATATAACTTTTAACAAATTGTAAACTCTTATTGTTACTATTACTCAATGATAAAATCTATGGTCATTGATAAATAATTATATATTAGGTTGATATTTTAAGTTCCAACACACTATGATCATAGTTTTTGAACCCTTATTTAATATTTAAAATTTATGGATACCTTGAAACCTCAACGAAGCTCAATAATTCCCTAGATTTCACTACTTATACTACTATAAAAGGGGAAATGTAAAATATAAATACTAAAAATTCTAAAAATAATTTCCCATCTGCTTGACTATAATCATGTGATAGTTATCCACCTAATACAAACCATTCCATCATATATATAATTAATTGAGAATAATGAATTAAGATGAAATAATTCAAGAATAAGATCATAGGAATGAATGAACAAAAAAGTAAAAGATCGCCAACTTCTATCCATTCAGCCGATTATAATCATTAAAATAAAAGGAAATGAAGAAAACTATCATTAATAACTAGTAATAAAGGATAAATATAGTTCTTCCCTTTATATATAAACCTCTAAGTAGTGTTTCTTTTCTATGGATATTAAAGAATTAAGAAATAATAACACTAAGAAAACATAGAAAAAAAATTAAAAAAACTATTTATGAATCTAGTGGTCTAAAAATTTTCATTCCACCAAACCCACTCTTCATCTTAAATTAAATATATTAATCCATGGGACATGGTATTAAAACATAAGTGATATTCATCCTATGTAATTCCTTTGCATGGGTGGTGAAGCTTCAAGTCTTGTTCCTTTTGAACTAATCTTCCCTTGCTTAAGTAGTATGAATTAAACACTCAAAATATCATTTTTTCACTTTTCTCACTAAAATATAATATATCAAATATGTTGATAATTTTATTAATTTTGATAAATAGGTTTTAAAAGGAATCATTTCCTCTGATTATCTCACTCATTTCCTACATGTGGAAACACAGTTTCATCAATGACTCATGTTTAATAGGTGCACAAGCTTCTAATAATATTTGGATTCTTTATGGAAAAATATAGTGTAATTCACTAAAATCCATATTGGATAGATTTTATGATAGATTGTTTTATTTATGATTTATTCTTGATTTTCATGATATAGATATACCATATAGATGAAATATCTCAATTGGAGTTCATCACCAAGTCATTATCATTGATATGGGTATATAATAAATGGTCGTAATGTCCCCTTAATTATCACTATGGTTTATCAATTATAGTCATAGATAATATTGTATATTTATCTATTGTTCCACCAATTCACCCCAGTTGATACCTCATTGTCAAAATAAATAATATATTATTCTATACATAAAACCCTTCTCACAATACGAGATATCATATTTCCATTTTATTTGAATAGTGAGACTCACACACAACAAAATTATCATGGAACAAATATATATATAATAATCATTTTATGGTATTTTATGAGGTTTATACATCTATATGTGAAGGGGACCAGATTCATTATGGCTTACTATAGGAAAAAAATTAGAGGATAGGCTAGATAGTTATAGATTACAAGGGACATAATTATGATTTAATGTATAGGAGATCGAAATTATAAATGGGTAGTTGATCTACACAAATAAATTTTACCCTTTAAGCAAAATATTGTATTTCAACTACCATTAACAAAGACTCTATGATGTACCTTCTTTCTTCTCATCATTTTCAAAATAGGATATTACAAATAAATGAAATCCTCCTCAAATCACACTCGTATCATCTTCCAAATTTAATGTTTCCCCATAACTCTATCCTTCACCACTAATTTTTGGGTATAAAAATGAAAATTAGTCTCCTTGAAGGATTCCATATTCTCTTTCAGTTAAACATTTTTAATCATATCAACCATGTTGTCATTGTTGTATATTTTCTTAATATACAATTTTATTTCTTCTAACACATACAAATACAATGATTTAAAACATCTATATGATTCAACCATTAGTAAAATTTCGGATTGCGGGTGATTTTAATAGAACTCCAACTATCATAATAAAGAAAATAATTCCCTTGAATTTATCCTAGAACCTTTATAAATTTATTCATACATGGAAATTCCTTATAAACAGTAGTGAATGTAATATATCTTGTTTCTATGGTTGATAAGGAAAAAACTTATGAATTCATGATTTTTATAAAAGAGAAACCCTATAAATGATATCAGTAATTTTAGATACAAAATTTTCTATTTCTACATCTTTATCTATATATGTATATGTATATTATTCAAAAATGTATTTGATAACTCAAAAACATAACCAATGATAGAATATACCTCTAGTGTACCTTAATATCCATTGAACTGATATCTAGTTCTCAATTAATATATTTGATAAGAACCTATTCCAAAATCCAAAATCATAAAAATATATGGAATGTTACACATTATAACATGCATGAGAGTACCAATTACTTACTAATAAGGAATTTTCTCCATTTATATTTTTTCTTTCTTATTTGATGGAAAATAGATTATTAGGATCTTGAAATGAATCATGAGTTGATATATAGATGATATATAATTTTTCATGTATAATATTTCAAAAACCTTCTCTGTTTACCCTTATTGGGATATAAAAATCTCATGATTTTTTCTTTCATAGGTAATCAACATATAAATGATCTATGTAGCTTCTCTTATGTCCTTTATTTAAAAATACATGTTCAACTCCCTTTTCAAACTATTAATCTTGTAGATATCTCTAAAAATAAACAAAATATCATCAATATATTTTCATAGAACAATTAAATCAAAATAAGAAAATTATTCAATGAGAACATAAGGATAAACAACAATTATTTTGTACCCAGTTATGTCCATCAATATGTCAAACATCTTGTACCATTGTATTAATTAATAAATTAGACAATAGAACCATTTATTAAGTTTATATACCATGTTTTACTTATTTTTATATGATAAACCATGGGTTTAATAAAATATACATCCTCTTAAATATTACCATGTAGTAATTCTTTCTTTATATCAAGTTTTTTAACCTCCAAATCAAGACTAGTCACCAATCCCAAAACAAAATTTATGAAAGGAAATTTTACCATAACATAAAAATCTCCAGTGATGTCGATAACATTCTTATATAAAAATACCTTTACAAACATACCATATATATAGAGTGAATGTGATCTATTATTATCTCCATTTATTTTTCACCCACTTATTCTTGAGTATCTTCTTTCAATGTGGTATCTCTAAAAAGTAAAATGTTATGTTTTTGTGTAATGATATTATGTTATCTCAAATGGACCTTTTTCCTTTCCATCATCTAATAACATCTTATTGCATCATCATAAATTCGCAGTTATCCCCCATAAGTGATAATTACATACTCATGTAGTGAGTATCTATAACTTTTCTATCGTTCTTTGGTGTATCTAATCAACTATGCTTCTACTGGTATTTGTTATGGAATATCATATGAAAAATACATATCAGTAGAAAAATACATATTACATGGTAGAGATATATCATTATCCACTTGAACATATCCCCCATTATCTAAAACATATGGTGATGATAATAGTTATAGATTGAAATTAATTTTTTAAGGATGTATTCTATAGCCTTTTTGGATTGTCAAAATCACCAATCGTCTACTCTTTCTAAAATACCACATCTATTATTTTAACGATATTCCTATTGATAGGATACCATAGTTTATAAAAAATATATTTATGAGTTTATCCATAAAATAAATGTTGTTTCTATTTTCATCTAGCTTCACCATTTCATCTCTCAAGAAGTGAAAAAATTACACATCACTAAAAAATTATCAAACACATGTATAAAATGTATTTACCTTTCCAAACCCATTGTGACTTGTCTTAGTTTATTAAATTAGATGGAAAAAATTTGATAAGATCAATTGTGCTCCTAATTTCACCCAAAAAAAAACAGTTTTGCAGCTTTACATTAGAGATGAGACACCTTACTCTCTCTAAGATCGTTCTTCTTATCCAATATATAAAACCATTATATTTTGGGATTTTTGGTATTGTTCTTTATCTTGATACTGAAACTCATACAATATTATTTATATGTAACAAGATATTATCCACTGTTTTTTGTGCATGCACACTCCAATTTCTTATCTATTTATTTTTCTTTATATATATGAAACTAAATGAATAAATCTTACATGTAATCTTTAGTTTTCAACTTAAAATATGAAAAAATTCTTTAGTGATCATCAATTAAAGTTTTAAATGAATAATACCACCCCATAACTTAGTGTTCAATATACATACATCAATGTGTATCAAATATATGACAATTTCATTTCTAGATCTAAAATAACCATAGAACAATAGTCTATATTGTTTTCTCATGATGCAATCAATACAAGTATCAAATTTTTCTATTGATTCTTCGTAGTGAATAATTCTAAAAAAAATAGTCAAGTGTCCTATCTCACTAATATGGTCAAGCTGTCTATGCCACACTTATATTGGAACTTCATTTATGGCTGCATTTAATTCTCCATGACATGGTTATTTGATAATAAAGGTTTACCATCCTCTGTTAAAAAATAAATATATAATATTTCTTTAAGGAAAATAGTTTTATTTTGATTTTTGTAATCTCCTTTCTCGGTTCTATTATTGAATTAATCACTCAAATAACTCTCTATTACCATGCTCTCATAATTATTTAGTGTAAATTTATATCTTAATTAATTTTTATTCCTTTTGATCCATAAAACTATCTAAATTTTATTTTATCTTAATTTTATCTTCCTTCACCCACTTACTATATTTTTAAAGAATATGTCTATATTGATGATTATATTATAGGAGGAGGGGTTAAAAAATTGAAACCCCTTAAAATATTCAATGTTCCCTAATAAGATTAAATATATAGATAATGAATTCAACTATGATACTTTATGGTCATTATAAAATACATATTATAAAATAAAAAATGCATAAATAAGAATAATCAATTGTATTAAGTATCCATAACTCTATTATAGTTTTTATATCAATCATTTTCAATGGTGATCAGTTGACCATGTATGAGATGATCTTCACTACCTATACTAAAATTGCCTACACTAATCTCATATATTTGAACATTAATTATGTTTTATCAAGCACAGATATATTCATATTCTTTGAAACTCTATTTTATTAGTAGTGTAAGTCAACATAATAAATGATATTATTCCATCATTTTGAATTAATTTGTTAAAAATATTTCATTTTATATTCTATAACACTCTCATTAATGTAAAACTTGTCCTTATTTCAACAATTAAGTTTCTCCCATGTTTTAAAAGATTTTACGAAAACATAAATATTCTCATTTTATGGATAAAAACATTGTTTTATGAATAATAATCAATAAAATATAAAATGTATATTACACATCCCATATACACGATCACTATTTTACAAAAAGTGGAATAGAAAAGGTATAGGATCACCTTACATCAAATTAATGACATGCTAATATTTTATCTGTTTTGATTGACTATATTGAAATGTTCATAAAATTGTAAAAATTATTCTTTAATATAATGTAGTATCTATAGCTATATTGTAATATTAAATACCCCTTTTAACTTTTATAAAATCTATTAATTCCACTAGAAAATCATATCTCTTTTGTAGCTTACTAGTATGAAAACATTCTCTACCAACTTATATGTTTCTCCCAGAAGAACTTATAAATTATTTGAGATCTTCCCTACCTTTATCTATAGAAGAAGAAAATTAAAAATATTTATTTTTTCATTTTAAGCATGATTATTTCACCCGATATAATCTTATTTTCCCAACTATAATAAATTCTTCTTTTTCCCATTCACATGGTGTATTCCAAGGAATGTTTTCTTAAACCATATTAAAAAATTAATTTTATATACTTGAAATTTAATATGCACTAAAGGCCTATATAATAGCCTATGATATGGGTTATATCACTATATGTGATATATATATATATATGATTAATTAATATGATAGTGAAATAGAGATATTACATGTGTGTTATTTTTCTTTTCTCCACTGATGTTATTAATTTTTTTATGATACTCATCATGTGAGGAAGTATATATTAAGGTGTAACTTATATTTTGTTATCAACATATTCACTTATCATTTGGATAAAATGAAACATAAACATTATAATTTATAATTTATAATCCCAAGTGTTATATAGGAGATTGTAAAATTCATGAAATAAAAGAGAATAATTCCCTAATGAAATAAGTTTTTATAAATGTATAAATTTATTCATTTTGTTATATAGTAGTATAGGATAATGCTACAAAATATCTATTTCCATATTTCTTATTCAATAGATGAGGGCATTGTTATGCCTTTGGAAATCTATTATGGCCCCTATAAAGTTATTTAGAAATTTCATATTTAGTGGATCCCCTTTTGAGGAAATAACATTTTGGATGCCTCTAAGTGATCATAATATAATGTACAAATTGAATACTATTTCACTGAAGGCGTATTTTTATATATATTTTCATTTAAATTTCTTCTATCCATATTAATAATGATCTTGGAAATAGGTTTTTAGATTCTAATTTTTCTAAAAATGTTTTATTTAAATAAAACCCATCAATTGTTTTAGTGATATATTTGGTTAAGTAATTAAGATTCTTTCCAATTACAAAATATTCAAGAAAAATGAAGAACCACAAATAGTAATATACAAATATCCTTAACCATGATATAGGATACTTATTAGTGTATCTTGAACCGAAGTATGAGATTCACCACCTTTGATATGTTTGGATTTCATGACATAAAACAAAGCATCATATCACTTATACTATATATGTATATCATTTATAATGACATTGTTCAAAATGTTATGTTTTTTTATTATTATAGGTAAGTCGTAAAGAAATTTTTTCATCCATTAAGTTATAACTCAACCAAGTATATGACATGAATACATTAAAAAAATGGTCATTTCATATATTAAATAAAAAAATTTCAATATATTGATATATATGACACAAAAGAAAAAATATTATATCATTATTCCGATGATTTGTGATATATGATAACTTATATCTTGAAAATCAATATGGAGATCTCTTTCTGTATTTTTTTTGAATTTAAAAAATAATTTATAAATATTTTAAAATTTTTAATCTAAGGAAAATATAAAATGTATATATTTGTATTTATGAAAGTTTAACAAATATAATAATATAAAATGATCATATTAGTACCTTATTTTTTAAATTTTCATATATAATAAATTTAGTTTTGGTAGTTGGTATAAATGTCTAAATTAGTATAAAATACTTGATATTGTTTATAAATTTAAATTATTTAAATTATTAATATTCAATGAATAAATGAATAATTTTTCATGATAAATATTTGAATTGTATTATGAAACTGGTCCAACACTAACTTAAACATTGAGGAGTTTAAAAATTAGGATTGTGTGGTCAATCATAGGTGATGTGTATTGTTGACAAAAGATGCATCTAATGTTTTTATAGAGATAGAGAGTAAATATTCCAATTTTAAAGAAATAGGGGAGAATTATAGAAAAGGTAGTGTATTGGAATAAAAAATCATCCATTTAAATAACATATCTCTCTATATCTCTATATATAGAGTACAAAGAAGTTTATCTAAGGATTGAGATTAGTCCCTATAATCACTTAATCCAATGGCTAGAATTCCAAAAGGTTAGGTAAATTTTTTTATCAATTTGAAATTTTTCATTGGGAATCAAGGAGTCATCACTATTATGAAATCCAGACATCAATATTTCACAATAATTCCCCTTGGATGTCGTAATATATTAGAATCTCATATAATATTCACTTAAAAAAGATTATATGAAAAATAAGTAATGCCAATGTAATTGAATTCCATTACACATTGCCTCATTAAAAACATTATCATGAAAATCTAGTGGAAAAAATAGATGAAGGGAAAAAGTGTATTGTGTTCCCAAATATCCCTGATTAATTCATTCAATTATGTATTTGAGACATTGATTATGTCTTCAAGACATGAGTGGAAGACCATTGTAAATAATTAATAATATCATTGAAAATTATAACTCATGGAGAAGGACAACTGCTCCCATTAATTATAGATATACATAATAATTTATAACCTTCCCTGGATATCACTTATGATCAATGATTACCTTATTGAAAACATTTTCATTGAAAACCCTTTAGGGGGAAACCACATGATTATGTAAATATAGTACAACAACATCATATCCCCGTAGCATTGCCTCTTTAAAAACCATAGAAAGAGAGGCCAATGGAAAAGAAAGTGATTACGGGGAAAGTAAAATAATAGTTACATCTACCTATCGTAATGGGAATCACTATATAATTAAAATAATTATATTATTGAATGTCCATGATGAAATATATCAATTTATAACAAAAAATCAGTTTTTAATTATGGAATAATAATAATTTTTACCATCTAAATCTAAAAGTGTGGGAAAATAACTTTACCATGCATAATATTTATTTTAATAAGTATATATATTATTTTCAAGGTACAAATGATTATATATACATTTATCCTTAATGAAAAAATAAAATATACAATTATTTTTAACCCTTTAAATATAAATGAATTATTCATTATCCCCGTATGTATGAAATATATCATTCCTTCAAAAAATAGATTTAATTTTTCATTAAGGGTAAAATAATTCCAAATTTTAAAATTTCATCTTCAGGATGAATATTTTAAAAAAAAAATTAAAATACCTTGTAATTTTATTATCAAATACATTATTACATTTATAATCTTATTTGGAATTTTGATTATTTTTTGAAAACATCTTGATAATAGGATAAATAGAAACATTGATTTATATAAACCATAGGATAATATAGTTAATTTTATATTACTTTGTAATGTCACTACAAAAAATGGTCACATTTGAGGATGTTATTTTTTGACTTTAGAAGAGGTTATAACCCATTCTAAAGACATTAGATGTGGTTGTGAGGAACCACCGCTAATGTGGCCACTTACTGTCAGTAGGGTTGGTTTTGAGTAATCATTGGTAATGGCGTAGTGACTTTAGTGGTGTTTATATTTTAGGGGGTTTAAAACCCCTATAACGTTGACTTAAAATCATAAAAAATACTTGTGTTTGAGGTGCTTATAGCTGAAACTACCACTAATTGAAAGGCTTTAGGGGAGGTTCAAACCAGCCCTACTAAGGGATTAACTTTAATGGTGGTTTTAAAAACCGCCCCTAAATCTTTTCATTTTTAGGGCCCTACTATGCTCTCCTTGCTATGTGTCACCCTACCCCACCCTCCCTCATGCTTCACCTCGTACCCTCCCTCCAGTTCCCAGTACCACTCCTCCCTTCCATTCTCAGCCTCCCCCTCCAATTTTTTTCCCACCCCAGCCTCCCCTTTTATTTTTTTCCCACCCCAACTGACCCTCCCACTCTGTTACCTCCACATCCTCCCCATCCCATTCAATTCCTACCCCAACCTCCCCTCCCTCTCTATTCCCTCTGCAGTCTCCCCCTCCCGTTCAGTTCCCGCCCCAACCACCCCATCCCCTAGTCACCCCTCCCATTCCATTCCCTCCCTAACCTCCCCCTCTCATTCAGTTCCCGTACTATCTACCCCCTCCCATTCAATTACCTCCCCAGATACCCCCTTCCGCCCCGTTTCCTCCCCATTCCCTCCCCAGCCTCCCCTCCCATTCTGTTCTTGCCCCATATGCCCCCTCCCACTCTGTTCCCTCCCCAGCCGACCCATCTCATTCAGTTCCCACCCTAACTACCCCCTCCCGCTCTGTTCATTCCCTATCCTCCCCCTCCCATTTAGTTCCTTCCCCAGCCTCCCCCTCCCATTCAGTTCCCACCCCAGCCTCCCCCTCCCATTCAGTTCCCTTCTCAGCCTCCCCCTCCTATTATTTTCCTGCCCCATCCTCCCTATCATGCTCACTCACTTCTCCCCTACTAATATAGAAAAATAACAGGTGCCTAGATTTTAACCATGGACTGTAAGGAACAATCATCTCCAGATTGCAACCCGTAAACCACTACACCAAATGAATTTTGATGTATAAATTACACATGAATGTATTTATATATATTTGGTTGTTTATTATAATAAATATTATTAATATAATATATTTAAATACATTTCAATAATAATATACATATATATATTATTTATTATGTTTAAATGTATATGCAATTAAATATATTCTAAATTATATATTTATATATTACCTAAATATATTACACAAGTATATATATATATATATATTGTACTCATATATGTGTGTGTGTGTGTGTGATATCAATAATATTATTAATTATTCTTATTCTTATTATATATATTTTTTAATCTATAAAAATCATATGTTGGTTTTATAAATACTATACATTTATTTTATGATTTATATCAAACATATATTATATTAAATGCATTAGTATTGTATATTTATGTAAATTATTTATATACTTAAATACATACATATATATATTTAAATAATATATATATATATATAAGTATTTTCTTAATATATTTATATAAGTTCTTTAAAAATATATTCATATAATGTCTTTCAATACATATATTTATTATTATTTATATTAATATATATATATATACAATATACTATATAATATTATATAAAATTAATATATTATTATAATTATTATTATATGAAATACAATTTATACAAATATTAATATTATATATAATTAATATTGTATTACATATAATTAATATTTTATTATATATAATTAATATGAATATTATATATAATCAATATTATATTATATAAAATTTATACAAAAATATACTTAATATTATAGGAAATACAATTTTATATTATATGTAATTAATATTATATGAAATACAATTTATAAAAATATTTATATAATGTATTTCAATAAATATATTTATTATTATGTACATTAATATATATTTGTATTTTAATAAATATAATTTTATAATATTGTGTACATTAATAAAAATTTATTTGTATAAATTCTATTTTATATAAAATTAATTATATATATTATAAATGCATAAAACTATTATATAAAAATATATTTATTTTTATTATAATATAATTTATAAAAACTAAATCTTGGGTTTTTATATAATATATTTATTAAATAAATTATATATATGTATATATTTATATAATATGTTTATGCTTTAATATTATAAATAGTTAATATTATATGAAATACAATTTATACAAATAAATATATACTAATTTACTTAATATTATACAATTATATTTTGTGTACATATAAATATAATTAAATACAATCATATAAATATTTTATATAATATGTTCATATAATATATTTAAATGCATTTATATATTTTGTTTCAATTATATATATATATATATAATGAAAGTTTATTTTTTTTTTAAAGTAGGGGCTCACAACCCCTTTTAATCTTTTAAATTAGAGGGAGTTTTGAACCCCCTATATTTTAAAGACGTTAGAGGAGGTTTTGGATCCCCTCTAATTTAAGAAAGTAAAGAGGGGTTTTGAACCCCCTTTATTTAAAGACGTTAGAGGGGGTTTTGAACCACCTTTAATATAAGAACATTAGAGGGGGTTTTGGACCGCCTATAATTTAAGAAATAAAGGGGGGTTTTAAATCCCCTTTAATTTTAGACAATATAGGGGGTTTTTAACCCCTTCGCAAATCTTAATATATATTAAAATAACAATGTTAAAAAAAATTAAGACGGATTAAAAATCTCTCTAATTTATGAAATTACAGGGGGTCCATAACCCCCTCTAAATTTTATAATTACCGAGGGTTGTACATAACCAACCTATAATTATTATAGAAAATAAATTTATAGGGGGTTGTACAGAACCCCCTCTACTTATAAAGAATATGAATTTAGATGGGGTTGTTTATAACCCCCTCTAAATAACCCCCTCTAATGTATTTTTTTTTATAGTGTGTATACATGAAATATATCTTATTCAATTCACCCCATATAATAATTTATCACATGGGGTGAAACATTCATAGTTTTGAATGTGATTTTGGCATTGTGGACCCTTTAGGGATTCATATATAGATAATGAAATCCAAATATATATAAATACCCAAATTTAAAAGGGAGAATATTTCTTATAATAAGATCATTATATTCAATATTCATAGAAATTTTGATGATTAATCCAAAGATTCATATGTTTACCATAGTAAAAGTTTCCTTAATAATTATTTTTATGTCTATATGTATTACAATCTATTATCATAAGTAATAATTATAAAAATTACAAAATTCAAATATATCATCAACAATATTTAATGAGATATAAAAACTTATCTTGTACCAGTTTCACTTGAGAGGAAATATCAAAAGTGGTATATTATTGTTGATGTGTTCATTTTTCTCTTTAGGGGAAAATATTCTTTCTTCATTTTACTAATGATGAAATATGATTTGACTTTCAATACTTTATTTAATTATTCTTACAAGTGTTTATGTATCTTATTAATGGTTCTGCTAGAATATTTTATATACGGTTTATGATGAATTATATTTATTTTCATTATAATGAAAAAATGTAAGGTATACTCAATTATAACTAATAACACAAGTGACTATTTAGTAGAAGTATCTTTCATGTAGTTTTTTAATAGGTACATTAATAATCAGTAACTCATGAAAAATTATTATAAAGGGGTATTTCATAGTAACAAAATGATAATGTATAATTTTCTTATAATTTATAATTTATTTGACATATATCCATTAAATAAATTCATCACTCACCCCATAATGGATATCCTTTATTTTATAACCAAATCATTTATCATGTAAACATGAATCAATATTTTTCATTATAGTTGATCTTGCATGACCTAAATTGTCATGTCATTTTTCTAATTTATTAGTGTAATATCCCCACCTCTGCTGGTAATGTATCCAACTCGTTTATAGGTACTATTTGGCCTTATTTTGGTTATACTTTGGTTTTGGAATTTCATAGGTTATTATGTGATAAATTTGGATTTTTTAGGGGTTTTGGTCAATGCACGGTTGGTGCATGATTTTCCCAAACCTTGCACCCAACCCTAGAAAACCGTGTAACCCCAAAAAGAGAGGGACTGCATGGTTAGTGCACAATTTTTCAAACTGTGCAACCTCTTAGGAGTAACTGTGAGCCCCCATAGGATAGGGGCATGGTTAGGGGTAATAGTTTGGAAAACCATGCTAACTTTCCTAGGAAACCATGTGTGTGGGATTTAATCCTCTAAAAATTAGTTTTAAGTTCCCAAACCCCCAGTCTATCACCCTAATTATTACAAACTAAACATCAAAGGACCTATCTTTTTTTTGTGGATCACATATAGATTTAAAGTCATTTAGAACTCTATTATTGACGAATCAAATAATGGATTTAATAATGTTAACCTCTCTAGGAAATATATTCTAATCCCGATTCATTTTATCCCTCTCTCTCATCCATCTCTCATATTTTTAAGGGATTATTTCCTCTATTTAAGATGGATAAGATATAGTTTTTCATAGATCTAATCAATTTTACCTTATATATAGGTTTTGTATTTATTCTCATTATTTGTTGTGGAACAAAACATTTTTCTTCAATTTGGGGATTTCCATTGGTGAGCATCCATCACCGATCTTGAGGTCAGTGGTCTAAATTTAAAATCCTTTATGGTATTTAATTATACATTATTCTTTATAAAATTTCATATGTTTTTTACTGATTGGATATTGTTTTTTACATTATTGGTGGAGGCCTAGTAAATTGTACTCAAACCATCATCAGGCTCCCTGATTGGTAGCTGAATAGACATATTATTTACAGGATAGGATAAGTGAAATATACCTATGTTAGATGGCTCAGTCATGATAAAGCAAGGATGAGAGAAACATACATGATGTTGGGACCTAATGGGAGTTTTCATTATGTATTTTTTTCATTAGACACTTTAAATTTATAATGGAATGAAATATCTATTATTTTGGTATGGACATTTCATTCTTGATTCGGTTTATCATGTGATATTGGTCACTTTTATTTAAGGAATATAGTTTGGTTATTCAGTTTGGTGTTGTTTATTTATTTCCATTGTTCTGATTCTTTGATAATGAGTGTATAGTCTCTCCATGATCAATATTAGAACCTCGCTTCTATTTGATAGCCTCTTTTGTATGGGGAGGGGTGCTTGAGGTCATATGACCAACCATCTCAGGGAAATGGTGTGTGACACACGTGTCAGGATATTACAAAGCTTTATTAGTGGGGTTTTATTTTTTTCCCTTTTTTCTTAATATATGGGGAAAGGTATACAAGAGAATTGGATAAGTCAGGCCTTGGTTAATAGGTCATCCAAGAGAGTATCTAACCCTTTTATGGGGTAATACCATGCACCCAAGGTGGGAATTGATATTATTATTGTATATTATTATAGTTGAATGTTATTTCAACTCAAGTTATGCACTTATTGTGTGATGTGATTATTGTTTATGCTATTTTCTTAGATTTGAATCATGGCTCGGTATGGAACAAGAGTCGAGAAATCAGGCATCATTATAATCAATCATGATTTATTGTGACGTGAATCATTATAGGCACACATGAAAAAAATACATTTGGGTAAGTTGTTGTAATTTTAATTCTTTATTTTTTTGTGTAATTTAACTAAAAAATTGTGCCTAATATGAAAGTGAAAAATTATAAATTATGTATAATGTGGAAAATTTTAATCAGATAAATGGGTATCTAATGAGAACTATAATATGAGAATTCAGTTTCTTTTTGTTAATTACAACCTAGTTGTATGATGGTTAAGGGTAATGATAATGCCTCAGTTTTGACTGTGTCAGGAATTGGGGATGACTTGTTATGGATTATTGTAAATTTATCTTATGTAAAATGTGAAAATGTTATTTAATGTATCTTAGGAACTTTTTTAGAAATTATAGAGATATAAATCCACCAATATACTTGTTGAGAGGATGAAAGAAGGTTATGTCTAGATATTATCCACCAGGAGTGGAACTTTAGGCACTAACAGTGTCAGGTGAGGATTTCAAAGAGAAGTTCTGTGAGATTTTTTTTGTTTTATGCAGTTTATAGAAATAGACTAAGGGCCTGTTGTAAGGAGTATATATGACATGATGTGGGAGTTTTGGATACAACACCCTTAGAATTTCACTATAGAGGGTAGAACTGGGATAACGAAGTTCTTTACTGAGTCTTTCCATATGATTCTTGACCACTTAGAAGCTCCTACTAGTAAAAGAGTCAAGATGTATTCTTATATGTTGTTAAGATTAGAAAAACGATGGTGGGGCATCTATTTGAGGTATAGTTATTTGGAAAACATGGTATTTAAGGGCTTACAAGAGAATTTCCTAGGGAACTTTTATCTAGAGATTCCAAGACAAGAGAGGGAAACTGAGTTTATAAGGCTGACACATGGGAGAAGTTCCATGATGGAATATGCAGGTCTCTTCACTGACTTGTGAAACTTTCCTCCAGTGCTGGTAGGGAATGAGATGTCTACGAAAATAAATTTTTAGGATGGGAAAAATATGATATTATGTCCTAGGTTAACATCTTTTGATTAAATAAGTTTGAAGAGGTCATGGATTAGGCTCCTATATCTAAGGGGAACCTGATGTACTAATACAAAATAAGAATTTAACAATGTAATAAATGGCCTTTATCAATGCTATAAAAGTGATGATTACATGAGAGACATTAAAAGCCCATGACTTTTATCAGTGATGAAAAAGCACAGATAAGTGGGTCATTTATCAGTGTTAAAAAAATAGATGATAAATAAGAAATTTATCAACACTTTGAAAAGTGCTGATAAAGGACCCATTTTGTAGTGCTTCTATTTAGGGCTGTTAAAGGAATATGTTATCATCTCTTTTAAAAGAATTGGTAAATGTGTCATTTATCAAGGCTTTTAAAAGCACTAATAAAGGGCCATACTGCAGTGTGTTGTAACAACACACCGCAACACTAGAAACATGGTAGATATAAATAAAAACATGTCCCAATATGGAATTTAAATGAAATGAAATTTAAAACACAAATAATAGAAAAAACACTATATTATAGACATTTCAAACAATGGTTTATAAAATTATATAAATATAAATTTTTACAAACATTCAAAAAAATCCTAACTGTCAATGTTACCATGATTTACATTGAATTTCTTTGTCGAACTGCCAACACTACATGAGTAGGTTCAAACAAATCACCTCAACTCAAAAAACATATTCCACCTGTATAAAAAAATAATTTTTGTGAGTAATAAGAAAAATAAATATATTAAACATAAATATGAAATAATACATTAATTCTTTGGAAAATAATTTTACTATGTATATATCAAGATAACCTCTGTGATTGGGAAGTAGAGGGAACTTAAAGGAAAGTGATAAATTTCAACACTACATGAGTGAAAGTTTTTGTGGGAGAAGAAGTATGTGGAAGTTTTGGTGGAGAAAGGAATGAAAGATGGACAGAGCACCCCAACTCAAACAAAATAATCCACCTATATAAGCAAACCATTTTTATGTGAGTAATACTAAAAAGTAATAAATTAAACATACATATAAAAAAATACATTAATTCTACGTACAATGATTTTACTATGAAAAAATAAATATTACCATTGTAATTAGGCAGAGGCAACATTGTTTCCATTCCTATAAAGGCAGTTCATGTAACTTGAAAGAAAGTGATAAATACACCACAATAGGGGTGAAAAGGTTTTTAAGGGATTAGAAACATGAAATTTTGATAGAGCATACCAACTCAAAAAAATTATCCACTTATATAAGAAAACAATTATTATGTGAGTAATACTAAAAAGAAATAAATTAAACATAAATATGACACAATACATTAATTTTATAGACAATGATTTTACTATGAAAACCTAAATATTACCTATGTGATTGAGAAAATAGAACTTTATTTCACTTCTTACAAAGGAATGAAACATGGAAAAAATATTCTAAAATAAAGAAACTCTAATAGGAATAATGAAAATTAAATCAATGTTCTATTATATAAGTTTTTCAGTAAAATACAAAAAAATTTATCATAACATTACCTCTGTATATATCCAAAGGGTTTACTTCATTATAGTTTTTTTTCTTTCAATGGATTGGTAAAATCATCATGTGTAGAAGACATTGTATGCCTGAGTAGTCAAACATTTAATTTATTATTTGTTAATGTAGTATAGAACATATAATATTATAAGGAAACAAATAATATATTAAAAAACAATTTTACATTCTCATTGAACTCTCTTTATTTTTTAAAGGTTTCAAGGATTTGGTTCCTCTTTCAAGAATCCAAATCCCCACTTTCTGGTCCCCTCTAATGTACAAGATAGTTTCTACATTGGAAACACCATGAATTTATTGTGATGTCCTGATGAAAGGGTTACCATCTATTGAATTTTTATATGACTCAAATTTGTTTCAGTCTCCATCAGGACAATCTACCAATTATTGTTTGTTAGATCAGAGAAATAAAATAGTTGCACTGCTTGTGATTCTATTATGAATGGCTCGTCTTTTCCCCCTTCTACACCGAAATTCACCTTCACAAATTTCATTTCATCCACTTTCACTCCATTCATATAGTCACCCCATTTTCAATGGAAAAGAGACACTTTAAATGTTGTATAATACAACTCGTATATCCGTTCGATAATGACAAAATACGACATATTTTCATAAATTGGATTTCTATTCTTGGAACTAGATACGTGCATCACTTCATCCATAATCAAAACACCACTATTTTGCACTATAATAAAGTCATCATGTTCTTTTGTATAGAATACATAACCATTGATTACAATACGAGTTTAAGATATACCATTTTCATTTGGTCCTCTGGCTATCCATTGAAGTCATTTGATAATTGAATTCAGATTTTCAGATAACTCCTAAATTTGATCTCTCAACCATCCTATAAATTGTTGATTATGTGTATTTGTTATCCATCCTCCAGTCCTTGATGGATTCAAATCTCTAAGAATTTCTTTGTGAGATTCAATGTATGGATCAATATCTTCACTATTAGGTAATATGTAAATATGTGATTTATCCCATTCTATAAAGGTAATTATAACAACATCTCCTCTGGAAATCCATTCACCCATATGGTGTTCACTGTAGTGAGACTTTGGGGGACCGATGCTTTCAACATTTGATAGGTAATTGGTATAGAATTCAATAAAATCTTTAATAATATATCATTAAACAATATAACCTTCTAGACAACTTTGATTCTTGTCATAACCTTTCAAAATATTCATATATCGTTCAATGGGGTACAATCATCTGTAATGGAAAAGACCACATAGTTGAACCTCTCTGACCAAGTGAACCATCAGGTGGACCATTAAATCAAAGAAATATGGTGGGAAGAACATCCATAATTCACATAATATTACTACATTCTTATTATTCATGATGAGAAACTTCCTTGGGTCTAAACATTTACTACACATGGATTTGAAAAATAAGTAGAGTCTGGTTAATGTATATTGTACATTTTGAGGAAGAATGCAATGAAAAGAAACATGCATTAAATATTTCATCAAAAAATGAAATTTGTGTGATTTTAGTCCTTATAACTTCAAATTAGTCATTGACATGACATTCTTGATATTTTATGAAAACCCTTGTGAAACTATTACACTAGTAAGGAAAAGGAAAAATTTCAGTTTTTCATATCTAGATAGAGTCTATGCTACTAGAGGAAGAAAAGTCCTCCTTTTACCCTTCACCAATGTCAACTCTTCCCTTATCCCCATTTCAATCAAGTCCAACCTAGCCTTGATGCCATCTTTCATTTTTTTCAGAACCATTTATTAATGTTCCAATAACACTATCAAATACGTTTTGTTCTACATACATGACATCAACAAAAATGTATGACATAAAAAAAATTCCAATAAGATAATTCAAAGAAAATTGATCTCTTCTTCAAAATTGTTTTTTTATGGTTTTTCAAATATGATTTACTGAAAACACTGTCAATATTTTTTACTTTTTTGTATAGTTGATCACCCATTGCTGAAGATGGTGTTGTACCTTGTTCGATATTCCTATCGAATACTATTGTCTAGGATCAGTATTTATGTCATTGAGTTGAAAATTTATGATGACCTAAAAATAGAGTCTTAGAGGAATGTTTCAACCGAACTGAGTATGTGTGTTTTTCACAAATGGGACACCCCAAAATTCCTTTAAAGCTACAGCCTCATAAATTTATATAATTGGGTAAGTCATTTATCATTCCATAAAACATGGCCCTCAATATGAATTCTTCACTTCTATGAGCATTATACATTATAACACCTATATCCCATATCAATTTTAGATCTTTGATCAATGGATCCAAATAGACATCAATATCATTACTGGGTTAATTTAGTCCAGATATAAGCAGAGACAACATAATGTATTTTCACTTCATGCATAACCATGGAGGCAAGTTATAATTTACCAAAATGATAGTCCATGTACTATGAGTACTACTCTATACACAAAAAGGATTTATTCCATATGTAGATAACGCAAGATGAATGTTTCTCAGCTCATCTCCAAATTCAAGAAACTCATAATCAATTTTCTTCCACTGAGGAGAATCTGCTAGATGATTTAGGTTACCATATTTAATTTTTGTATATGAATTCCATGTTAATTGTATTTTGGTTTCCTAAAATCAATATAGTCCTCTAAACTGTGGAATGAAAAGAAAGTACCATAAAGATTTCGAAGGACTTGATTCATTATTATTGTATCGATATGTACCACACTTAGGGAATTTTATGAGTGATTCATGGTCCTTTTGAAACAATATGAAATCATTTGAAAAAATATATATATTTTTAGAGATCATTACCATTTAAAATAACATTCTTTTAGCATAATATGTTTGGCATGGTAGTTTATTTTCATTTATTAGAATATCTTTCAGAAGACCAAGTAGTTCTGTAAAGCTGGCGTCACTCCATCTGCTACCAGCTTTCAAATTATATAACATCAATACAGCTGACAATGTTGTATATTTAGTACAACTTGTATAAAATGGTTTCTTGGAATAACTATTTAACTCCTCAAAAAACTTTGGACAATCATGAAGGTCATATTCAATTTCCATTTCCATTTCTTCCATGCGATATCCATCATCTTTTACAAAGGTATTTGTATCAAATGATTCATAAACCATAGTATCATCCCAATCGTTGTCGAAATTCAGTTTTTCCTTGTGTTTAGTCTAAAATTTATAGCTTTGATATATTCTATGATAAATAAAATGTTCTTACAACTCTTCCATACTAATCTGTCTTGAATAAAAACAACATAAACATGGAAAAAGGATTTAAAAAGGGTCATATGCATGCTCTCTTGCAAAATTTATGAACTCTTTAACTCCAACTTCATTTTCATTTATCAAAATATTAGCATGCATACATTTTAGGTTCATATCCATCCTATTAGGTTCATAAAAATATTTATTTTACACAATATATAAATAAATACGCATAAGATATTCATTATCAAAATTGAAAGTTATAGACAATTCTAATAAGTATGGACAATTTCTACTAGAATATCTGAGCGCCTAGATATTCCCAGTCCAACCATAAGGGTTATTAGAATTTGAAAAAATAGAGGGAGATAAACTCAGATAATAAATGATATTATCACTTGACTTTATAGGTGTAAACTAAAAGATGGATAATGTAATGAACCTAGAATGAATTACCCAAAAAACACCGGGTCATATCATCTTATAACATCTAACAAACCTAAAAGTCACTAAAGGATGGTTTAAAATTTGGGTGAAAAAACCATAAATGGGAGGTGTTCCCATCCCCAAATAGAAACAATTAGTACCAGAGGTTGAAAAAAATTCTAGCATGACCCTTGGGGTCAATGGATATGGATACCCAAAATCATCATTACCTAATATCGGGATATTTTTTAGACAAACAACTATAAAAATAAATGATGCAATAGCTATATAGACACACATACATGTCACACCAGTACAAATACTCATTTTTAGTCTATAAGAAATATTAAATTGATAAAAACCTGATATTCAAACATAACATGAACTATAAAGGCACCATAATTATTCAAAAAATGAAGGATTGATGTAATAAAACCTCATGTGATTAACTGGGGATGACCCCTTTGAATCTACTCCATAAGAAAAATAAGGACTATAGTAAATTCTAAAAGGAAATAGATCCTATGATACATATAACCAATAGAAGAACACACATCACTCCACTAACTTGGTTTTTAAAAAATAGCATCTGAAGGTGTGTTTCCATTGATATGTTCATGAAAGGTGTCAAAATATATATAATCATTAGGGAACCACCAATGTGACTCAAATAAGTAGTCAATAAACAAGAATATATATTAAAAATTTACCCCCATGCTTGGATGGGGTAGTAAGGGTGGAGAGGGGTTTGGGGTGTGGTAGTGGGGTTAAGTCCCCGAGCCAGCGATTCACCCATATTTTCTTTATCGCATTGTGTGCCTATTTCGCAGTTGTACCAAATTTTTAAAAAATAATACAGATGATATTTTTCAAACATTTATATACATATATTATTTTTTAGTAATAAGATATAAAACATAACAGAAAAATAACAATGAATAAAGACAAGGTTTAGTATCAGATATAAACAACAGATCATACATCGGTAGTCAATAAAAACAATAGACCATGAATCATTCTCTAAACAACAGATTACAAAAAATCATAAACAACGGATTATAAAAAAATGTAGAAGAAGAAATAAAAAATGAAACCAAAAATACACAAAGAAAATAGGAATGCCTTCCTCGCTAGGTTAAAGAAAATCTGAGACCCTCTTCAGAAACCCCAACTATAATTGAACACTGATGTCGAATGAGATGTTAGATAAACTTGAGGCAGTCAAGTGGTGTGATTCCACCTTCGATTCACCGAGGAGGAGTGCTGATAGTGGGAATATTCTGTGAAAAGCTTCTATATCACGACAGGTTCACAAATGGTAAGGGTTTTTATAATAAATCGAGACACGTTTATTAGCGCTTACAAATAAGCGCGGATAAAGATAGGTTTTTATCAAGGATAAAAAAGCGCTGATAAAATAAATCTTTATCAGCAGTAAAGTTATAATGCTAATAAATATTAATATTATTGGTACTTCATTTAGCACTGATAAATATGTTATTATCAGCGCTTATTACTAATATGGTGGTAAAGGATTTATAATTATAATTATAAATAAAAAATTGTAAATATTTATAAATACTTAATAAATATATATCAATATAAATATAGTATATATATTCCCTTTTAAATATATTTATTATAATCTTATTTATATTTTATTTATAATTATAGAAATATTTTTCAAAAATAAAATTTATATCATTATATATATTTATATAATTATAGATATATATATTTTTAATAAATAAATATAAATATAAATATATAAATATATTCATTATTTAACTAAATTTAATAATTATTTAAATATATAGAATTATTTAGTTATAATTATATAAATAATTTAAAATAAATATTTATTTATTTATAATTATAAATATATAAATTTATAAATACAGTAAATGTACATTTATAAATATATTTATTTATAAATATTTTTTACAAATATTTTTTTAACATTATTATTGAATATCTAATTTTAAGTGCATGCATATATGTTAAAAATGAGTGAAATTGGATAAATTAAGTATAATTACACCTTAACAATATTGAAAAATGGATAAGTTTTGTGTGTGCATATTGTAATATATAAAAATACATTAATTACATATATGTGAAATCAATATAACACACATTTGATCTATATTAAATAGAAAAATCCAACGACATTCAATTATATGCTGAGTACTATGCAATTAGTTTATATTTTCAAATCATATTAATTGTTAATTACAAACCATTATTCAATAAATATATGACTAATTAATGAAAAGCATATAAGTATTTTGTAATATATAAATCATATTTATATACATTAATATATATAAATATATTTAATATATAAAATTTAATAAAATTAATTATCATAATTATCTAATTAATAAAATGTTTAATATTTAATATTGTTTAATCAATCTATTCATTCATTATCAATAATTATTTAATAAATAAAATTTGTAATACTTTTTTAAATAATCACATTTTTTATTTTGTTCTTAAATGTTTTCATTTTATTTATTAGAACCTTTATCAGTGCTAAAAATGTGTTGATTAAAAAAATATTTATCATTGCTAAAAATAAAGCACTGATAAAGGGTACCATTTATAAGTGCTAAAAATAAAGTGCCAATAAAGGTACCCCGTATCAGTGCTAAAAATAAAAAACTGATAAAGGATTCCCTTTATTAGTGCTAAAAAGAATTCATGGATAAAAGGTTAAATTTATCAGTGCTTTCATTAGTATTGATAAATATTCTATTTATCAGCATTTTTTTCTAGTGTTGATAAATACCAGCACTGTTAAAGGCCTGTTTTGTAGTAATGATGGAGGCTTCTAGTGAAGGACATGTGGTTTTTGCTGGATGATCATGTGGTTTGTCTTATGATATTAGGAAGCTAATCTACAAGATTATTGACTAATGGTATGGAAAGTACAATGTCCTGGGGTAAGGGTCAGTTACTCAAGATCTTACTCAAGTGTTCTGCCACAAGTGTGATCGACTGGGTCACTTTCATAGGTATTGTCCCCGACCACCAATAGAGTACAAATCTTGCAAAGAGATTATACATTTACAACAGTTTTATCAGAACCCATGACAGATGGGTAGTTGTAGAGAATCTAGGCAGAATCAGGGTGATTAAAGGGGGTCATAAACCTAATACATTTCTAGAAATTAGAGTTATATTATTCATTGAGGAAAAGAATGAATATGTGGTACATTTAAGAAAGATAACTTATATCAATTGAGTGGTGCAGCTCATGGGACTAAGACTGTGTCATAGGGACCAAGGGTAGTATAGTTTAATGCAGTTAATCCTACAAATGTGGATAGAGAGGCTGTACTATCAACAGTTAGATGTACTATTCTTGTAGGTTCTATGCTATCTAGTTCCTTATTTGATATTAGCGCCTCTTATTATTTTATATACACACAACTTGTGAATGGTTTTATCCTGGTGCTGGAGTTGCTAAGATGAGTTATGATGACCGACACACCTTCAGGAGTATAGTTGAGAGAATTTTGTTTTTTCAAGGGGTGTTCTCTCATAGTTGGGGAGTATCGTTTAAATTGGGATCTTTACATTCTGAATATTTTAGGTTTTGACATGATTATGGGTATGGACTGACTAGTGGAGTATCAAGTTTACATAGATTTTTACTGTGGGAGATTGAATTTTACATCTTAGGAGGGTGAAAATTATATTCACTATGAAAACTAAGATATCTAAGTGAGCCATGCTGGGAAAGTTCATTATAAAATAAGGGATCTCACTAACTAGGTTTTTAGTCTTTTTTCTAGATGATAGGGGAGTGAAGCATGATGCCTTTCAACCCATAGTGGAAAATTTTCAAGACAAGTTTCCTAAGGAAATATTAGGGATTCTATCTAAGAGAGATGTGGAATTCACTATTGATCCCATGTTGAGGATGATAAAGTTTCTATTCCACCATGCATAATAGAACCAATAGAGCTTCAAGATCTTAAGACTCAACTTGAAGAGTTTATGGATAAGTGGTTTATATATCTGAGTATGTCTCCTTGGATTTATCTTGTTTTTTATAAAAAATGATAATAGAACTTTGTGCCTATGTATTGATTACTGGAAGTTGAAATTGATGAATATAAAGAACCTATATCCTCTTCCACATATCGATGGTTTATTTGACTAGTCAAGGGAGTATTGTGATTTCTCTATAATCGAATTTTTTCCATGGTATGATCAGTTGAGATTTCAATCTTCTGAAATACCCCAAAATTATTTTATAATTAGGTATTAACTTTATGAGTTTGTTTGGATGTCCTTTGGGATAAAAAATACTATGGTAGTGTTTATGTATTGATAAATATAATCTTCCACCCATACCTAGATCAGTTTGTGGTAGTATTTGTGGATGACATGTTGTTGTACTTCAAAACTCCTGAAGATCGTGCCCAACATCATAAAATAATCCTAATTACTCTGAGAGAGAATTTTTTATACACCAAACTATCTAAGATCCAATTTTGGATTGATATGACACATTTTTTGGGTCACATCATTTGAGAGGAAGGTGCTTTTGTGGACCCAGAGAAGCTATAGGTAGATATTTCTTGGGATCATCACAAGAATGATTTATATATATGATTTTTTTGGGATTAATGTGATATTATAAAAGGTTCATCCAGGTATTTTCCTTCTTTGAAGCACCATTTTTGGGCTTGAATAAGAAGTTATTTATGTTTTAATGGTCTAGAGCATGTGAGAACTCTTTCCTGGAGTTACAGATGTGATCGAATACCATTCCAATCATGATCTTACCCAAACTAAGGGAGGAGTATACTATGTTTTGTGATTCATTTGGTATAGGACATGGAGAAGTGCTAGTATAGGTAGATCAATTAGTGGTGTATGGATTATGGAAGTTAAGGATGCATGAACTAAACAACCCTATGCAGGATCTAGTTTTAGATATAGTTGTTTATGCCCTGAAGTGTTGGTGGAATTATTAATTTATAGAAAATTTTACTCTGTATACTGATCATAAGAGATTAAATAATATATTTTCTAAATTATTTTTGAAACTCATACAATTGAGGTGGTTTTAGTATATGAATTATTTTGATTTTAAGATAACATATACACCCTATAAGGGAAACAATGTTGCTGCTAATTTGAGTAGGAAATTGTAGACTTGGGTAGTGTAGGAGTCTAATTCTTTATGGAATATGATGAATCTAATGGCTGATATACATGTTGTGGTTTAGGAGAACTAGTGGTAGATGAATCTAGTTTTTATATTAGTGGATTATATGCTTTTGAGTCCGATTAGAGACATGTAGTGTGAGGATTTGAAGTGGTTGGACTTGAAAGAAATCCTTGAATGTGGAGAGTCACCTCCCAATTAAACTATAGATGATAATGATTTCAACTATTTCTGTGTTCATGCAGTTGTTTCTACATGTATGTGAGAGGAGTTGATGTCTGAATTTCATGCCTTGAAGTGGGTGGTACATCTAGGTATAACCAAAATGTACCATGACCCATGTTGACAGTATTGGTGGTCCGACGTGAAAAAAGAGATCGTAGGGTTCCTGAAATGATGCAATAAGTATCAACATGTAAAACTCCAGCATCAATGACTTGGTGGTTTACTATAGTAGTTTCCCATTCTAGAATAGTAGTGAGAGAATGTTACTATGGAATTTTTTTGTTCTCTCAAGGATTCCTCATATGAATGATGTTATTTGGGTGGTTGTGGATTGACTGATGAAAGTATCACATTTATTTCCTACACGGGATACCTTCTTAGTGGATCAGTTGGAAGAATTTTACATTCAAAAGATAGTCCATCTACACTACATTCCACTAAGTATTGATTCAGACCATGAACCACAATTTACATCATGCATTGGGAAGTGCCTTGCAGAAGGCACTGGATACATAGGTTTTATTGAGCATGATATTCCACACACATACAAATTGGAAGTCATAACTTAATATATTGGTTTTGTAGGATATGATTTGAGCATATGTCCAAGACATTGATGGGTCTTGGGAGAAGCACATAAAATTGGTGGATTTATCTCATAAAACAATTATTAAGAAACTATACAGATTGCACTATATAAGGCCCTTTATGATATTCCATATATATCACCTCTATATTGGATAGAGGTAGGTGAGTCTAAGCTATTGGGACTGAGTCTCGTGAAAGAGACAATGGAGAATGTTCAGCTGATTTAGAAACATGTGGCTACAACTGTGAGTAGGCAAGAGTCATATGCTAATAGGACTATATAACCCCTTGAGTTTATAGTGGGTGATCATGTTTTTCTATGAGATTCATCAACATTTGGTCATCATAGGATTCAAAATTAGGGAAATTTGGAACCAAGGTTATTCATACATCTTGAGTTTGTGGATAGAATCTGGTAGGTTATATACTGATTGGATCTCCCACAGAGGTATAGTTCTTTCCATGATGTTTTCCATGTGCCAAGACTTCAAAGGTATCTCCATAACCCTTCTCATGTGATTGATGTGGATGATGTTGACTAATGTATACCTTTAGGAGCATATGATATGTGTGTTGGATAATAGTTAGAAAGTGTTGTGGGGGTAAGACCATGCTGATAGTTCTTGTATTGTGAAAACATGTTCGTGTTTAGGAAGATCCCGACCTCTTCTAGTGATTTTTCCAAGTCATCTACAAGTAATATTTTTCTTGGTTATTCTTATATAATGTTTGTGTATTTTCTAGGGTGCATTTGGGTGAAATTTGGAAGTTTTTGGATGGGTTTTTGGGAGTATATGTTTTCTCAAACTATGAACCATGACTAAGAAAATCATGCAGCACTAGATAGAGAGGGGTTTCATGGTTGGTTTATAGTTTGAAAAAACATGTTCCCCCATGGGAGTAACCATACACCCTCATAGAATAGGATCACGGTGAGGTCACATGATTTCAAAAATAGTGAGCTCCTATATAGGAAACTATTCGTAGTGTATTTAATCCTAATAATGTTAATTTTAAAAATTTTGAACCCCCTTACTTCACCTAAATCTGACCCAACATGACCGTAAATGTTTTCTATAATTTTTGGAGACTCTAAAATGGATTCTAAGTCCTTCTAAACTCTATTCCTGATGACTCAAACACTATATTGAAGAATTTTCACCTCTCCCAGTAAGAGATTCTCATCCAAATCGGTTTTCTCCCACTCTACCATATTTTTGTCATATTTTGGAGAGTTTATTTCCTCCATTGGTGATAGTTTAGATCTAGGTTATCATCTATTTAATCAATTTGATCTTGAATCTAGGTTTTGGATCTAGATCTTATTCTTTGTTGTGTAATTGAACTTTTCACTTCAATTTGGAGATTTTCATTGGATATATTCCCTAAAAAATCCTATGGTAGGTGGTCTAAATCAAAAATACTATAGTCCTAATTTAATTACGCCTATGTGATTGTAAAATTTTAATTTCCCTGATTGGTAAATTACATCTAGAATTTAATTTTCTTAAATTGAATTTTCATGTGATAATTAAATTGGATGAATTTCGGGAAATTTTAATTTGGTTGAATTGGATTAATAAATTAATGGAATGATGTTATTATGGAAATAATGGGATATTGTAATTATGTAATTTGTTAATTAAATGGTATTGTGTAATTAGTTGTCATGAACCAACCCAGGTCGACCCTGAACCGGTCACCATAGTGGGTCTGTGACATAGCCCGAAGGGCGTTCCCGATCCCCATGGGCTGGAAACCAGTGTCTGGCATCAAATTTTAATCATTGGGAACGTTTTTTCCCATTAACAAAACCAAATAAACAAGAAAATAGATATACACAAACAACTGATAAACATAACACTAGAAGCGGAAAGAAAAAAAATAAAACTAAACATACCTCCACGTGACCTTTCAGGTCACCTTCTGACCAAAGACTGACTTTGCTCTATCAACGATCAACTTAGCCAAGAAAACCTGAGCAAGAAAACCTGAAAATGAAATGATAATATTGTCATGACCATTAAAAATGTTCAGTAGGGATGCCAAAATAAACCACATAACCCAACGTCTCCCTTCCCGATGCAACCCATTATGCAAGTTTGAAAATACAATTACAAAAGTAGGGCTTTCACATTTGAAAATAAGCAACATGTTTTTCCCATTTGAAAACATAATACATGATACATGCCATTTTCCAAAATCTTTTTTTTCATTTTATAAACAAAATCGAAAACAGAAAATACCAATGTTGTGCTAGAGTAAAACAAGTAAGAGTGAAAACTGAAAATAAATTAGTACACAGAAAGTAAACAAGCAATGAAAATAATCCAGTGTCCATGGGTGATCCTAAACATCCCTAGAAGACCCCCGGATGTACTTGGTTTCAGAACCACCTTCTGGCGTATGGTGAATCTCATAAGTCTATAACCAACTGACCGCCCTAACTGACCAATCCAGTGACAAAGCCCGCCTGGCCTAACAACAATTCCAGGGGGTATCAAATCGTCTAATTGGGGTTGATCAGCAACCATCACTCGATCTATAAAAGATGCCCAGGAACCCATGGTGGTTACAATCATACTGTATAAGTAGGAGGCCCTCACATGCATGACTCATCTCACTGCACTTGCCTACCCCAAACACGGACACTCTATATGATAACCCATAAGGGATATCCCCCCTACAGAGGTTCCCCATAAATATATATATACGATATCATCAAAGGTTTCAACCGTTCCTTCATGGAAAAAAATAATTTAAAACCATTTTTAACCTCTTTTAAAATATTAAAATTGTTAAACGAATGTACAGTAATCAAAACTTCATCATTTCAAAGAATCAAGACAAACATCACACTAAAGCTGAAAGTGACAAACGGGTCATCATGTTACATCTGTGTCGAAATCATTTCTCTAAAAACATTTAAAATTCTGACCAGACACACACAACTTCCAAACACAAACCATTCTAAAAGTTAACACAACTCCACCTATGAATTGGAAGAGCCAAATGGTCTTTTAAGTAAAACATTTCCAAAAACATTACCCAAACATCACCTTTTAATTGAAGGTGCCAAATGGGCCTTTGAGTCGACATGTCTAAATTCATTTACCCAAAAACATCTTACCAGTACCGCTTTTAAATTTATAAATCCAAACGGACAAAATCCTTGAGGAACACATTTTAAACCACTTCTTTGAAAACACACAAAAGAACCTCCATCCTTTGGGATCCAAGAACCATTTTTAAAATCAAAATCAACCACTCCCCTTATTTTAAATAACACCAACCCTTGTATTGGAAACATCAATCCCTTCTCAAAATATCTTAACACAACCACTATGCCATAACCACCAAAGTAAACACACTTAAAATCCTCTTTCGGAACCAAATGCACACCAAAGCCATAACCAAATAAGTTTCAAAACTTCCACACAATTTGATAAACCGACTACACAATTTATAAAAAAACCACCAAGACTCAACTAGTTTACAAATGCTTTTATGAACCAGCAAAACAATTTATAAAAAAAATTCCTAAGCAAACCAAACAATTCATAAATAATCTGTATAAGCAAATCACACGATTTCTTAACAATTCTATAACCAGGTCAAACAAGTTACCCAAATCTATAAAACTCTATGATAAACTATTCGAGAGTAATGTGAAAAATATATTCATATCGAAAATACTATAAAAATTTTCATTAACATCCACAAAACACAACCTTTAAAAGAAAAAATAAATTTAACTAGAAAGAAAAATACTTCAAACTATTTCTATCAAAACCAATAAATTGAAAAAGAAAAACTATAACATATTAACTAATTGCAGTGCGAGAATGCGAAACAGGTCAAGGATTTAAATAAAATCAACAAAGAATTAAATGGATTTAATCGGTAATAGAAATGTTGTTTTGCCTACATCAATGGCGAGTGACCGCAATGAAACTCCGACGGAAGGTAGAACAATTCCTTGCGAACTAACTGTGCATGATGAACAGTGGTAAAAGCACACATCACCCAACCTGCGACAGAAATAGGATTAATCCAAATTAAATAAAAACACCATGATGAAATGAAGGAATAAAATAAATAAATAAATAACCAATAAATCCAAGAATAAATAAATAATTAAAAGAATAAATAAATGAATGAATGAATAAACAAATAAATAAATAATTAAAATAATAGATAAATGAAAGAATAAATAAATAAGTAAATAAATAATTAAATAACTAAATAAATAAATAGATAAATAACCAAATAAATAGATAAATGGAATAAGTGAATAAAAGAATACTTAAATGAATGAAAAGTAAACATAATGGAGGAGGTTTCTAGAGGCTGGTCGGCAGGCCGGAGTGGCTGGGACAAGGGTGGTCGAAGTTGGAGTAGGGAAGGCGGTGAGGACCTGCGGGGATGGTTGGAGGCGCAAGGAGAGGTCGAGGTTGGCTGGGGCAGTGTGCGGAGGTCGGGACGCGAGCGGGAGGCAAGGATTTAGGTGCAGGGTGTGGGAAGCGGGGCGAATATAAGAGGTCAGGGCTGGGGAAGCGAGGCGAGGGTGGGGGGTGGAATCTCGGGTGAGCGCGGCAGGGACTTGCGGGCGAAGGAAGGTGCAGGAGGAGGGCTGGAGCGAGTGGCGAGGGTGCCGGCGTGCAGACTGATGTTGAGGGAGGCCTAGGCACACGATGTCGGGAAGCAGGGTGGGGCGTGCGGCGCAGCGCAGGGCGGAAGGCAGAGAGCTAGGCGAGGGGCATGAGAGCCGGCTGCAGGCTGCGGAGTCCAAGGCGCCACTGTAGAGGGAAGGTGGCGGTGTGGAGGGTGTCCAGTGGTGCAGCAGGTTGGTGCAAGGTGGAGGGAGCGAGTGGCGAGGCCAAGTGCTAGGGCGGTTGCGACGGCGAGAGCGTAGAAGCGGGGAGAGGCAGTCGGGGTCAGGTGCAGCGTGGTGGTGGTGCAAGGAGGAGCCGCAGGAGTGGCTCGCGCTGGAGAAGGCCAAAAGGGGGGGCGTCGTAGGTATGGGAATAACTAGGGTTTCTTAACCTTTTTTCATTTAATAATAATAATAATAATAATAATAATAATAATAATAATAATAATAATAATAAAACCCGAAAATAATACTAATATAAATCAAAATAATTAAGATACTAATAATAATAATAATACTAATAATTCATTAATAATAATAATGTCATTAATATTTAATTTTTCTTAATAATAATACATTAATAATAATGATTATATAAATGATAATAATATAATATTAATAATAATGATAATAGTAATATAAAAAACAATATAAATAATATAAATATTAAGTTATAAAGAATAATAATAATATTATTAAGTATGAACAATAAAAACCAAATTCATTCATTTTAAAAGTCGGCCAATTGCACGGATTGTGTGCCGCTGAGCGCGCAGTTGAGCGAACCACGCTCAGACCGTGCCACCCGACACTAACCGCGTGCAGGGAAAAGTTGTGTCCCTGCCCTTGTAGTTTCATAACCCGTGCGCAAGTCGCACATCCACAAGATGAGGTGTGATAATTATCCCCACCACATACACTTTTTGCCCCCAGAATGTCACCCAGTCAAACGATAGAGAAAACTTAAATTCATACCCTATTGAAACCGAAAGAAACACAAGAGAACAGGAGAACACGAGAGGGTTCTCCCCACCCTAAGAACTCAACTAGAACGGAAAATTTAACACCCAAACATACCACCACGGGAAGAGGGGCGACGTGGTAACTCCCAACTGTTCCAAACTATCTTCTATAGCCCGAGCGAAACAACACCTCCGCTGAAACTTGGAACTCTCAACCCATACCAATAACCCCGAACACTAGAGAAAAACCTACGAGATGAACATGATCCCAACAGTGAACCCGAGTATAACCACAATCTTTGACTCCTTCATAGGCACTTATATCTATAAACGAATGTTGCCAAACCAAGACCACCATATACAAGGGTCAAACACACTTTTAAGAAAATGCACGATTAATAAAACCATGACCAGACAAACAAAACTATTGGATTACAACAGAACATGTCTATTATAACTCCATGACGAAGTAATGAACTTACAAAGACATCAAAACTTTAACAGTAGAAAAAGAAAGGATGAAAATAATTTAAATTTTCCACTGCCAACACGGAACACAATACCCGGACCAAGGATTCACCCCCTGGAAACTCCTGACTGCGCAAGAGCTTCACCCCAAGGCCTGTGGCTGGGGCTCTGATGGCTGAAGCATCTCCTACCTCACAGTCAGGCACTAAAATTCCTCTGGTCACAGCATCTTCTTCAGGAGACACTTCCTGAAAAACTTCTCGAGATGACCCAGGTACCCGCAACAATGGAACGTCTTCGGAGGGGTGCGACATGACGACATCACGTGCCCGAATCAGCCACACTGGTGGCACACCACAGAACGGTCTGACAAACTAGAAGCCAAATTCACTACAGAGGACTCTTTTGGAACAAGTTCCTCTAGCATATCCTACTCTCCAGATGGAGAAGCTTCATGAGTAACTGGATATGCTGTTTTTCCAAGAACCTGCGCTCTGGGGACCAGTTCAGCTAAGAACGCCTCTTACATAAACTTCTCAAAACGATGGTCTTTAGAAAGGAGAACCCACTCCTTGATCTCTGGGAGAATACCCCCAATGAAGAGAGAAGTTTTCATCAAATCATGTGACGTTTCCTATGGAGAAAAGGACACAAGTTCCTTAAAATGGTCAACATATGCCTTCACCGTATGTTGGTCTTGTTGAATACGCATGAGCTCTTCCCTTTTCTTCATCTTTAACTCTTCAGGTATAAACCATTGGATGAAGATGGATTTAAAGACATCTCATGTTTTGATGGTGGGTCAACCAACTCCCATTCGTCCAGAGTTAGACCTTCAAACAAACCCAAAACAACACGCACTCTGACAGCTTCGGGTGTTCCCAGAACACCGAAAACACGCTCAACCCCTTCAAGACATTTTGCTGCTTCTAATGGACCATGATCACCGTGAAGAATAGGCAACATCTAAGAAAGACCAAAAACTGGGCATGACTTATGAGAAACCTTGGGGACTTTTCTGGGCGGCATTTTCTGAACAACAGATAAAACACATAACCAAAACCAATATCAGGCCGAAGCAACAACATTGAAAGCGCTTTTATCCAAAAAACAACTAGCTTAAAACCAAACAAAAAAAGAAAAAACAACACAAAATTCCTTTTTCAGAAACCCATTTTTATTTTAAATTTCTTAACTGCCTTCTTTCAAGGCCACTTTCCAAACCAAATTCAATTTTTTCAGAAATCATTTTCCCTTTTTAAAATCACTTTAAAAAAACAAGGCCAATTCTTTAATTCCAAGTGCACACCCCAATAATCCCATGAATATTTGTACATGTCTTCATTCGCTTCCAACTATACACACCAAAACGCACTTCCCATGAATTCCCTCAAACGTCTAAACATTCATAAATAGTAACTGAGGTTGCACTCAAACCATATCTCTACCGGTTCCAAGAAAACACCGGATTTTTTTAGACCAAGAGATTTTAGTTTTAAAACAAATCCATTTCACAAATTTAAATCCCTTTAAAAGATATTGTTCTCATTTCAAAAACCCTTTTTCATTTTTAAAAGTTCACTTACACCCACAAGAACCAAGACAACACACAACTTGCATCAAACTACAAGAGTGAGGGACTTGTAGTCATGCTTAACCTGGTGACATGGTAGTGGGCCATACCCCAAGAAAGTGCCAAAATCTAGGAGGAACTTAAACTGTGTAATCAGACTCCACATGCGTCACTACTCCATTTGAAATCATGATGTGACATCGGTTTTACTCTGTTGTCCTCCCTCAATCAAAAGAAACCAGAATGAAACAAGGACTCAATTCCTGGACTACCCCTGGTGACTCGAGGATCGGAACAGGCGAGGGTTCATGAATTCCTTCCCGTACCTACCTTTTGAGTCCCGACAGTACTAATCTCCATCTACCAGACACCCCAAATAACAAGGTCCCCTCTGATACCATTTTTTCACGAACCAACCTAGGTCGACCCTGAACCGGTCACCCGAGCGGGTCTGCGACATGGCCCGAAGGGTGTTCCCGATCCCCATGTGCTGGAAACCAGTGTCGGGAATCAAAGTTTAATCGTTGGGAACGTTTTGGCCCATTAACAAAACCAAATAAACAAGAAAACAGATATACACAAACAACTGATAAATATTACACTAGCAGCAGAAAGAAAAAAATAAAACTAAACATACCTCCACATGAACTTTCAGGTCACCTTTAAACCAAAGGCCGACTTTGCTCTAACAACGAGCAACTCATCCAAGAAAACCTGAGCAAGGAAACCTACAACTGAAATGATAATATAGGTGTGAGCATTAAAAATGATCAGTAGGGATGCCAAAATAAAACACAGAACCCAACATCTCCCTTCTCGATGCAATCCATTAATGCATGTTTGAAAATACAATTATAAAAGTAAGTTTTCACATTTGAAAATAAGAAACACGTTTTTCCCATTTGAAAACCCAATACATGCTACATGCCATTTTCCAAAATCTTTTTTTTCATTTTATAAAAAAAATACAAAATAGAAAATACTAATGCTATGCTAGAGTAAAACAAGTAAGAGTAAAAACTGAAAATAAATTAGTACACGGAAAGTAAACAACCAATGAAAATAATCCAGTGTCCATGGGTGATCCTAAACATCCCTATAAGACCCCTAGACGTACTTGGTTTCAGAACCACCTACCAGTGTATGGTGAAGCTCCTAACTCTATAACCAACTGGCCTCCCTAACTGACTAATCCAGTGGCAAATCCCACCTGGCCTAACAACAAATCTAGGAGGTATCAACTCGTCTAATCAGGGTTGATCAACAACCGTCACTCGATCTCTAAAAGACGCCCAGGAACCCATGATGGTTACAATCATACAGTGTAAGTAGGAGGCCCTCACATGCGTTAATCATCTCACCGCACTTGCCTACCACAAACACGGACACTCTATACGATAACCCATAAGGGATATCCCCCCTACAGAGGTGCCCCATAAATATATATGTATACCATATCATCAAAGGTGCCAACCGGGCCTTCATGTAATAAAATAATTTAAAACTGTTTTATATTTCTTTCAAAATATTAAAGTTGTTAAATGGACGTACAGTAATCAAAACGTCATAATTTCAAAGAATCTAGACAAACATCACACTAAAGCTAAAAGTGACAAACAGGTTGTCACGTTAGATCTGCATCGAAATCATTTCTCAAAAAACATTTAAAACTCCGATGAGACACACAGAACTTCGAAACACAAACCATTCTAAAATTTAACACAACTCCACCCATGAATTGGAAGATCCAAACGGGCCTTTAAGTCCAACGTGTCAAAAAACATTACCCAAAAATCACCTTTTAATTGAAGGTTCCAAATGGGCCTTTGAGTCGACATGTATAAATTCATTTACCCAAAAACATCTTACGAGTAATGATTTTAAATTTATAAATCCAAACAGTCCAAATCCTTGAGGAACACATTTTAAACCACTTCTTTGAAAACACACAAAAGAACCTCCATCCTTTGGGATCCAAGAAACATTTTTAAAATCAAAATCAACCATTCCCCTTATTTTAAATAACACCAACCCTTGTATTGGAAACATCAATACCTTCTCAAAATATCTTAACACAACCACTATGCCATAACCACCAAAGTAAACACACTCAAAATCTTCTTTTGGAAGAAAACACACACCAAAGTTAAAACCAAATAAGTTTCAGAACTTCCAAACAATTTGATAAACTGACTGCACAATTTATAAAAAAAAACCACCAAGACTCAACTAGTTTACAATACTTTTATGAACCAGCAAAAAAATTTATAAAAAAATCATAATAAGACAAAACAATTCATAAATAATCTGTATAAGAAAACCACAAGATTTATTAACGATTCTATAACCAGGTCAAACAAGTTACCCAAATCTATAAAACACCATGATAAACTATTCAAGGGTAATGTGAAATAGATTTTCATATCGAAAATACTATCAAAATAGTATTTGACATCCATGGAACACAACCTTCATAAGTAAAAACAAATTTAACTAGAAAGAAAAAATACTTCAAACTATTTCTATCAAAACTAATAAATTGAAAAAGAAACACTATAACATATTAACTAATTGCAGTGCGAGAATGCGAAATAGGTCAAGAATTTAACAAACATCAATGAAGCATTAAATGGATTTAATGGGAAATGGAAATGTGGGTTCGCCTACCTCAATGGAGAGCGACCACGACGAAACTCCGATGGAAGGTAGAACAATCCCTTGCGGACTAACCGTGCACACTGAATAGTGGTAAAAGCACACATCACCCAACCCGCGACAGAAATAGGATTAATCCAAATTAAATAAAAACACCACGATGAAATGAAGTAAAAAAATTAATAAATAAATAACCAATAAATACAAGAATAAATAAATAATTAAAATAATAAATAAATAAACAAACAAATAAATAAATAAATAAATAAAATAATAAAATAATAGATAAATGAATGAATAAATAAATAAGTAAATAAATAAATAGATTAAAAACCAAATAAATAAATAAGTAAATAAATGAATAAAAGAATACTTAAATGAATAAATAAATAAATGAAAAGTAAACATACCGGAGGAGGTTGTTAGAGGCTGGTCGGCAGGCCATAGTGGTTGGGACAAGGGTGGTCGGAGTTGGAGCAGGGAAGGCGGTGAGGACCTGCGGGGACGGTTGGAGGCGCAAGGAGAGGTAGAGGTCGGCCGAGGTAAGGTGCGGAGTCCGAGATGCGAGCGGGAGGCAAGGATTCAGGTGCAGGGCATGGGAAGCGGGGCGACTACAAGAGGTTGGGGCTGGGGAAGCGAGGCGAGGGCAGGGGGTGGAATCTCGAGCGAGCGCGGCAGGGACTTGTGGGCAACGGCAGGTGTAGGCGGAGGGATGGAGAAAGTGGCGAGGGTGCTCGCGTGCAGACCAATGCTGAGGGAGGCCTAGGCGCACGATGTCAGGAAGCAGGGTAGGGCGTGCGGCGCAGCGCAGGGCGGAAGGCAGAGGGCTAGGCGAGGGCCACGGGAGCCGGCTGCAGGCTGAGGAGGCCGGGGCGCCACTGCAGAGGGAAGGCAGCAGTGTGGAGGGTGTACAGTGGTGCGGCAGGTCAGTGCAAGACGGTGGGAGAGAGGGGCGAGGCCAGGTTCTAGTGGGGTTGCGACGGTGAGAGCGCAGAGGCGGGGAGAGGCATCCGGGGTCGGGTGCAGCGTGGTGGCGACGCAAGGAGGAGTTGAAGGAGCGGCTCATGCTGGAGAAGGCTGAAAGGGGGGAGGGATCTGTGGGTATGGGAATAACTAGGGTTTCTTAACATTTTTTTCATTTAATAATAATAATAATAATAATAATACTAAAAAATAATACTAATATAAATCACAATGATTAAGATAGAAATAATAATAAAAATACTAATAATTCATTAATAATAATAATGTCATTAATATTTAATTTTTCTTAATGATAATACAATAATAATAATGATCATATAAATGATAATAATATAATATTAATAATAATGATAATAGTAATATAAATACCAATATAAATAATATAAATATTAAGTTATAAAGAATAATAATAATAATAATAATAATAAGTATGAATAATAAAAACCAAATTCATTCATTTTAAAAGTTGGCCAATTTCACAGCTCGTGTTCCGCTGAGTGCGCAATTGAGCGAACCACGCTCAGACCATGCCACCCAACACTAACCACATGCAGGGAAAATTTGTGTCCCTACCATGTAGTTTCATAACCCGTGCGCAAGTCACGCATCCATGAGATGAGGTGTGACATTAGTTAATTGATGAAATATTTAATTGGTTGATAATGGGATTTGGGGGATGTTTGAATTATCCTTGAAGGGTCAAGAAGTTTTGATTAAATGTTGATTGATGGTTTAATGGTGAATTTTCTATATTATTACATGTGATTAAAGTAAATAATTATTATTGAATTGATAGTTGAAATGGTATTCCATGATGTGAAATATTGATAGGTGCGGTAATGCTAATTAACCTTGTTTAATGTGATATGTGTGATAATTGTGATTGTTTGATAAATGGAGTGTGGGACAGAAACTAATGCTACAAATACACATGGGGTTCTTGCTATAGAATTCTAGGACCAAATTGATGATGTGAATATTTTAACAGGACATGTACTGATTCTCCAAATACCCATGGGGTTTGGGATGGGGACCGATGATCCAAATACCCACTGGGTGATTTGTAAAGACCAAATCTTGACATACATGGACATTACATTTCTTTTTATAGAATAATTAATAAATTACAAAAAATACACCCAAAGACCATTTTAGTTTTGTCTCTTTGGAAACATGGAACATAATATTCTAACTTGGTGAAAGATCTTCAATATCTCCCATTAAGATATTCCCCTTTAGTTTTCCTATCTAAAACATTTCTTTATATCCTAGGGAAAATAAATCATAAAAAGGGTGAGATCAAATGATTATTAAGGGTAAATATGAATAACATCAAACAAATACAACCATGAATTGATCTATATAGGGGTAAAATATTTGGTTCATTAGCACCATGGACATAGCTGGTGCATTGGTCAATCTGAATGATATCACCAAAAATTTATACAACTCATACCTACTTCAGAAATCTATCTATGGTACGTCATAAAGTCTCAACCTTAGCTGATGGTATCCTAATATCAAATAGATCATGGAAAACATTGAGTCTCCCCTCATTTGGTCAAACATTTCATTAATTCTGGTAAGTGGGTATCGGTTATTAACCATTATCTGATTCAACTTTCTATAATCGACACACAACCTCAATAACCCATCAGCCTTCTTTGAAAAAATCATGGGTGATATCCATGGTTATGTACTCGGTTGAATGAATCCATTTTTCTCCAACTCTTCTAGATGAACCTTCATTTACTAGAGTTATTCGGGTTCCATTCAATATGGTAGAATAGAAACTGGTTCTTCCCCTAGAAGAAACTCGATTGTGAACCCTACATCCCTTTCGGGTGGTAGTTTCAATAAATCCTTATGAAACAAATCCATAAATTGATACACCATAAGAGTAAATACATTTTTCTCCACCTCTCTATCATCAAGAATAAGGCATACCACTTGGGCTGTGAGTTTCCACAACTACTGAAAAATTGGACCTGCATGGCCTGCTCGAACATTCCACTCACCATGAAAGGAATAAGTTTTTTCATAGAGAAACATGAACGTTACCCTATAATGGTAAGAATCTATGTGGGATTGATACAACACTAGCCATTCCATACCCAAGATCAGGTCAAAACATGACATCTGAGGAAAAACAGGTTCCATAGAAAACAATAACCACCAACCTCTAAGGTACAACCACTACACTGTCTGATATCCTCAACTCGAACCCCCAAGAGAGTATCAATTGGCATAACCCCACACACTTGTTTCACAACTAGGCCCAACACAACAATGATTTATGTAGAGATAAAATAGTGTGTGGCACATATTTCAAATAAGGAATTAGTGAGTATGGAAGCTATATGAATCGTACCTTGAACGGTAGACGATCCATCCTTTCCACCTCCAGGTGTAGACTGAACTGCGTGATGTTGGCCTATCCCTATACCCTGGGATACAACATGAGTACCATGCACTGAACTTACCTGATAGTGCGTATGGTCTCATCAAAGAGTTCCACATCCACCACCCTTACCAGTATGGTTAGTGGTGCTCCAACTACCTTCCAGATATGGGGTGATCGATCTCTTATCCACACTCGGAATCTTCCTCTAAATCCAATCCATACTCAGTTGTCGAGGTTTCTTGAAGAACCTCTATATATGTCCCAACCTACCATAGGACTGACACTCGACTATTGGTTATGGATACTAACACCGCATGTGCCCTGGCCCACCACATTGGTAGCAAAACACCTAATCACCACCCTAAGAAGTTTCCCCTCTATTCTGAATATTCTTCACACTTTTTCCTTGTTAGAAACTTCCAAAATGACACTTCATTCCTTCAAAGGAAGTACCATATGTTTTCCTAGTTGGCACTATAAGTCCACCTCCTAAAGCTCCCTTCGGGTTCCATATGAGATAAAATCTTGGTACACTACCTATGAAAACCTCTTCAGACCTAATATGTTCACCTAGGAAATAATATCATGCCTAATCCCATCTTGGAAGTGTTTTCCATCATCTCCTCATCTCCATCCATCATCTGGATGAATCAGAGAAAGTTAGCAAAACGAATATCATAATCCATCATTGACGCAGCCCCATGAGTCAAACTCATAAAATCTATAGCCCTATCCAACCTCAAGGTTTCTCAATAGTAATGTTACAAAAATGTTTCTTGGAAATCCTTCACTACTGGAAATGGACAATTTCCAAATGGTTTTAAACCATTGGGAAAGCCTGCAGAACCATTGGTATATCTTTTACCAATAGTTCTGCAAACCATTGGTAAGTAAGCTGTTGGGAAATCTTTTCCCAATAGTTTACACAGAATCATTGGGATAGGTTAGAAAAATGAACCTATCCCAACGGTTTGGCACAACTGTTGGGATAGTTTTTCCCAACAGTTTGGCTTGAACCGTTGGGAAAACCAACCATACGAAGCCCTATCCCAATGGTTTGGAGAAAACCATTGGGAAAGACCTATCCCAATGGTTTTCAAACCATTGGTATAGGTCTTTCCCAATGGTTTGAGGAAACTGTTGGGATAGGTAAATATAGGTAAATATATAAAAAAGTGTTCCAACGGAGGTTTGAACCCACAACCTCCATGTTATAAATAAATGACTTTACCACTATCCTATAGTATCCTTTGTGAATATATTTGGATATATATATATATATATGTGTGTAATTTATATATTGATTTATTTGACGATATTCGACAAATGTACTCATAAAAAATAAGGGCACCTATCCCAACGGTTCTCAAAACCATTGGGAAAGGCCTATCCCAATGGTTTTGAGAACCGTTGGGATAGGTTCCCACCCTTTCCTAATGGTTTGGAATGGTTTGTCCAAACTTTTGGGAAAAGTGGCCACAAAGTGGGAAAGCCATACCCTTTCCCAATGGTTTGGCCAAAACGTTGGGAAAAGTGACCTCAAAGTGGGCTTTCCCAATAGTTTGGACAAACTATTGGGAAAGGGGGCCTATACCAACGGTTTTTACAAACCGTTGGTATAGAAGCATTGGGAAAGGTTAGATTTCTAGTAGTGCTTCCACACCATTCCTTCCTCCTGCTCCGTCTGAACCATAATATCCCATTAACTCTTGGGCTTCCCTCTGAACATGTAGGCCACGAACTTGAATCAATTATCAATAGAAGTCTCCAGATGATCAAAAATAGTTTGGATAGACTCTATCCAAAACACTAATACTTATATCCCACCCTCCCTAGTGATGGTCAAAGGGTGATGCAACTGAAACTCCCCGATTCTCTCGAACATACTCGACACAACATGACCTGGGTTATATTCCATCATCTACATAAAACAAGAAATATTCTCATGGAAATTCTATTCCCTATTAACTTGAACTACCAGATCCTCTTTCTCCATTATTGGGGGAGAATTATTCAAAATTTCCTCCTATATCCCAACAAGCACACATCTTCATAGATTCATTTCTCTACAATTCCAAACACGAGCTTCGAAACAAAAACCATAAAGCTTTAAAAAATATAAAGGATCTTCATTAGCCACCAAAATACCATTTTACCTACACCACCCAAACAGATTTGATCATACCGAACACACTACCCTTAACCATCCCTACCAAGGTCATGGCTAACATGAGGTAACTAAATCACATTACCACAAGACTTACCTTCTACACCATTTTGAAACTATTCTCACATCAGAATATACTCCAATGACATTTCATTTCATATACCACCCTTTGTCACGTATAATTCCTTAATTATCATTTTAAATTTTTCTCCCCTTTTAACTCATTTTTATTTTTTTAGACATAATTTTCACCACTTTTAAGAAATTCAAATGCATTCTACCCTCTATTTCAGACACACCCATCCCATGTGTATGTGCCAACTATGATACATGTCACTAATATACATATGTTCCTAGAATGATGCATGAATTCACAACCTCATTCCATTCAGGTCATGAGAAAAATATCATAAAATAGTGACATCAAACCACATGAGAACCACCAAATGGTGAAATATCATAAATTGTAACAACACACAACAAGAACAACAATTCCCACCCAGGGTGACATGGGTTTTCCCCCGTACTTTGGTTATCTACTTCGAGGCATGATCTCATTACCAAGGAATGAAACTGTACTAATCTCTTTTCTACCATCCCCAAATAGTAATAAATAGAAAATAACTCATATGATTCCACTTTGTAACATCCTCATCTTGGGTTCTACTAAATCAGTGCCCTGAGTTGGGTTATCACATGACCTCAACTGCGCCTCCCCATATTCTGGAGTTTTCTAACTAGCAGAAATGATCTAATAGGTCATGTGGGGAGACTATAACCTCTTTTCCAGAGTAATCCAAAACAAAACACAATATAAATAATAGGAAAAATAGGAAACAACCAATAACATTCATAGTAAAGCATCACCCAAACTAGGTCAAATCCACAAGAAACAAAAATATGTCATGTCATGATACAATTTGAAGTGAACAAATCCCGAAATATAGACAAATATAAGAATCCAAAAAACTATCCTAAATCCAAGTTTGGGACCTTATCCATGCATGTACCATGTAAAACTCAACTCCCTAGAATAGGGACCCTACCCTTATCCTGTCTTGTAAGTTTGAAATTTTCTTGGGTTCCCAATAGAGGCCCACGTACGGTGTGAGTACAACTCAGTAGGCCACAACTAATGGTGTCTACAAAATATCCACTCTAACAGATAGTGAATGTAATTATAAATGAATAACAATAAAAATAAAGATAATTCAGAGTCCATTAGTAAACAATATCTACTTAGCTATACAAACCAAGGTGTTAATTCATTATCTCTCTTTCATTACTAATTTATCATCAATCACATAAGGTTCGTGACATTCATCATTTTTATAAGGGAATAAGTATTTTATTAACTCACTAGGGATAACATAGTAAAACATTATAATATCCTCACCTAGAAGCCTTATTCTAGGTGGAATGCAACAATTAGGGGAATAGAGATCTATCCCCTTCCCTAACGAGTGCATTGTGGGTAGATTTAGAGCATCAGTCCAACTCGACCAGTGGGTGGAGCCGTAGTTATCTATCCCACGTCTCAATCCATATTCACATTCTTATCCATCAATTTTCCACACACAAACCATATCACAACTAAAAACAACCAATAGATACAACAATAATAATCCATAACAATCAACATGGTAAATCATATTGTGCCATAACCCATTAACACATTTTGCATTTACATCACTTAGCCTAATTAGCCCAATTCACATTCTCAAACCTAGAGAAATAATCATATTCAATAATTCCCTTATGTCAACCCATTTTACACATTCATAAATCCTCTTATGAAATCCCCTTCAATATATTTCCTATTCCACATACCATTATCAATTTAGCATATTCACAGTTTCACATGCACTAACCTTCTTAGGCATATCTAACATATTTCATAAGCCTGTCACCTCAACCCCAATTAACCAATACCTAATTTGGACTTCCATTAAGAATATCAACATACTCAATAAGGTCTCTACATGATTTCACAATAACCTAGAACATACTTAGCTAATTCTAGGTCTGGAAAGTATCAACACACCCCATGGATGGCCTTAAACTGGTCAAATCATCCTCGATGAATCCCTTGGGGACAATGAGGGTTTGTAATTATCATTTAGACACCCAAATGTCCAAACCTAATTAAAGTAGTCAAAATTACTACATGAGGTAACAAATGACAAGGTCATACATGCACAAATCTACAAAAAACACTATAGGATATAACTTGTAGACCACCTACCTCAAATATGTTGGGGAACACAATCCCAAACATGGCCTTAAATCTGGATTCAACCACCACTTAAATATTTAACCTAGATTCCACTAGAAAAGAAGGGTTTGAGATATTTAGATAGATAGGAGAGAAAGATATAAACCCTAACCAAGAAAAGGAGGCAATGTGGATATTAAACATACCTCAATATTTGATCCAAAACCAACGGTACTCTAAATGGATTGGGGATAGAGGAGAAACACCCTTGGGAGCTTTTGGTATCTTTTGATCATTACTAGGGTTGTAGGAGAATGAGAGGAAGAAAAAAATGTGTGAGAATTAAAATCTTGTAATGGAATTTTTGTAAATTTCTCAACTTTACTGGGTCACACAGTTTACTTAAATATTTTTCAAAACCATGCACAAACCGTGTGAGAGCCACTATCCCAAAATCATCCATTCACACAGTTTCCTAGGAATTAAACATTATTAGCTTAATCGTGTGATAACAGTGTGTAAGCCTCTATCCAAGGCTACATGGTTAACTAGGATGCTCCACATGGTTTGCATTAACTATGTGAAAACCGTGGAACATGCCTAGAAAACACTTTTTCCTCCTCTTATGTGCCTTGAACCCCCAGAATACCCCCATTCCTTCTCATGAACTTGGGGAAACACTTATTTAACCAAAATAATGGAATTAAACTGAAACATAAACAAACATTCCTTATGAAGAATCCAGGATCTTACATATATATAATAAATATATTTGATATTAATATCATGGTTAAAATTATGGAGATTATAGAACCATGATTATCATACAAGGACCATATCTATTTAACCAAAACATAAATGAATAATAAATAAGTTACAACCTGAAAAAATGATTTTGATAAGGAATTATTAATAAATGGGTGGAACCGATTACTCACCAGGTGACTAGAGGATAGGAAATAGAGGAACACGTGAGAAAGTATTCGCATTGGATCTGTTACTTCGATAAAGATAAAAATTTGGCTTAATCTTGATGCGGAATGGGCTCTTTTAATCCAGAATGGGAAAGATCGTTCCCTCCTCATATTGCAGAATCTACAACTGACCCTTGTCCAATTATTCTTCCCTGCAAAGGGATCTTCTTTGCAGAAGCACTCTCAAGTTCTTGCTCGGATGCGAGCATTCAAATCCAAACTCATATTATAAAGAGGTCTGGAGATGGAGGTATTATTGTGGTTGCGGATCAAGATGCGGCTAAACAAAGATGGAGGTGTGAAAATTTTCGGCGCTTGGTCGTATCTCCTATGAAAGAGGTGCAAAGCCTTGGTCATTATCTGATCTCGTGCAACACATTTTGAATTGCTGGAATCATCACAATTAGCGTCTAATTACTTTATTAAAAGGATAATTTCATGTCATATTCCAAACACAGGTGGAGTTGAATGGTATATGGTGCTATAGAAATCTAAATTTCAAACCAGAAGTCTTTTTTCTTTCAGAATGGGAAGAAAAATTTAATCCATTTACACAAAAATAATCTATTACTCAAGTGTGGGAAAGAATTCATAGTCTTACATAGATATATTGGCATCCTAAAATACTTAGTGATCTTGCATCTGGAATTAGTACGCCCCTAAGGATTGATTAGCGATTGATTAGTGGAGACCTGGGACTCTATGACAGAGTCTTGATAGATATTGATATGGATTTCTCACCTCCTAGCCGTGTTTCAATAGATGTCAATAATCATCTTATTGAGGTCAGGTTTGAATTCGAAAACTTACCTAAATATTGAGAGCATTACAGGATGGTGGTTCATGTCATTGACAAATGTCTCTTTTTTCAAAGGATGGTCCAAGATAAAGGAAAACATACTGCATGGAATGAGGTCCCAAGAAAAGCACCCACTGCTTCTAAGCAGTATGTAAGGAAAGCCGAAACAGGGAGCTTAAAGCAAGTTGAATTGCAAGTAGGTGACACTAGCAGGTCCTGGGCTGATCTTGTTGAAGAGGAAGAACAAGGTAGTATTAAATAAACCTAGAAACTCAGTATTATATCTCAACAGGATGAATTTATTGACCAACATATCTTCTCAGATAGCATTTTCCTGCTAGTGACTGATATACAATATGATGAGTTCACTCTAGAGCTCATTAGTCAAAACATCCCGAGGGACTTAGATAAAGATACTGAGGGGATAATTGATTGTACATATCCACCTTGGACAATGGAGAATTCTATGATCTTACAAGGAATTTCACACCAGAATGCCACCCCAAGGCAGACACTATCCTTTGATGACTCTTGAAAGACAAAGCTGAGAAGATCTGGTAGGAATAAAGTTTTAGAAACTGTAGAAAAAGGGGCCGCACCCCCAAGAAGAAATGAAAATGAGGATTATTTTCTGGAACTGTCAGGGCTTAGCCAACCCTGGAACTTTAAGTTCCCTTAGGCTGCTGGCAGGTAAGTATAAACCTGATATAATTGGGATTTCTAAAAGTAAAACCAAGGGATCCATCTCTTCTAACACTTTTTCTGGACATGGATATTCTCTTCTTGTCTCTATACATGATTATGATCATGACAGATTATGGATTCTGGTTCATAATAATGTTAATAATCTTATTATTCTCTCATTGGACAAGCAGATCATTACGTGCAGGTTTACTATCTCTGGTTATAATACTGTCTGTTCTATGGTTTATGCCTCAAATTATTATTCTACTAGAAGATCTCTCTGGAAGCACATAGTGAACTTGTCCACTTCCATCTCTGATGCTTGGGTGGTTATGGGTGAATTCAATGAAATACTACATGCAGATGAAAGGCTTGGGAATGCTCCTGGTGCCATGCCAATGAACGATTTCAGATCCTATATCGATGAATCAAAGCTAACTGAAATTAACCTACTTGGGGCTAAATACACTTCTTACAGAAAATACCTGAACAACATGAGAGCTAGCAGGCTTGATCGAGACTTTTTTAATGAAAACATGCTTGATAGATGGAAAACTATTTCATGTGTCACTCTAGAAAGGCACAACTCAGACCAACATCCGATTATGACAAAATTTTTTGAGAAAGGTGAAAGAGAGACTCTACCATTTCAGTTTAATAATGCTTGGATCACCATTACAGAATGCTCACAAATTGTAAGGGACACTTGGGCCACTACAAATTTCAACAATAATTCGCTAGATTGTATTCTGAAGCTGAGATCTCTCAAGTTGAAACTCAAGAACTGGAGAAAGAGCAGGTCCAACACTCTAGATCAGGAAATCAATGCTCTTGAAAACTCTTTACATGAAATACAGCAATCAAAAACCATAAATGATTTCTCTAGTGAGGATGAGAAAGAGGCTAAAGTTTCCCTAGAACTGAACAATATGCTGGTTCTTAGAGACAACATTAATAAAGAACTTTGCAAAGTATGGTGGCTCATAGATGGAGATAGAAATACCAAATTCTATAATGCAATTCAATGAGCCTAAAGGGTTAGTAGACCTATATCTCTCTTGAAATATGGGGATATTATAATGGATGACAGACAAAGTATCTCAAATTATATTTTCTCCTTTTATAAAACACTCTTCAATGATCCTAGTACTACTGATCAAATTATGGAGGGTATTATATCGAAACTTGTCAATGGAGATGACAACACCCTGCTAACTCAAATTCTTATGGTTATTGGAATCAGAGAGGCAGTTATGGGACTTCAAAAAGGTATCTCTCTAGGACCAGATGGTCTCACTAATGATTTCTTTCAATTTTATTCAGATGATATCCAGAATGATGTTTGCAAATTTGTGAAGCATTTTTTCAATGACGGCTCTCACATTCAAGGCCTCAATAATCAATTCATTATGTTAATTCATAAGGATGAGAATGCAAGTGACATTAGTCAGTTCACATTCAAGGCCTCAATGCTCAATTAATTATGTTAATTCATAAGGTTGAGAATGCAAGTGACATCAGTCAGTTTAGGACAGTTGCTCTCATAAATACTATACATAATATCATTACTAAAATTTTGGCCAATTGGATTGCTCACATATCTGATAAAATCATTTCTTGGCAACAATATGGATATGTTAAAGGAAAGAGGATCCAAGACTGCCTTTTTACAGCCTCAAAATTCATTAATCTTCTTCATAAGAAAACAAGAGGAGGGAACATTGCTCTTAAACTTGAAATCAAGAAATCCTTTGACACCATTGACTGGAGTTTTATTTTTTGAGTTTTGCAAGAATTTGGTTTTCACACCACTTTTATACGGTGGATTTATATGTTGCTCAGCTCTGCTCAAATACCCATCCTTATTAATGGATCACCGAAAGGTTATTTCAAGTGCTCCAGAGGTGTGAGGCAGGGAGACCCCCTCTCTGCTATTATCTTTGCTATAGTGGAAGATTATCTAAGTAGACTTATTACTTACAAAGTTGACAAAGGAGAAATAAAATTAATTAGAGAAGCCAGAGGTATTTGTGCACCCCCTCACTTACTTTTTGTAGATGATATTATTCTCTTCATGCAGGGGGACAGGAGGAACATTAAACATATTAAAAAAGCTCTTTTACATTATCAAAAAGTCTCTGAATAACATTTCAATTAAAGAAAACCTTTTATCTATTTTGGGAAAAATATTGATGTTACTAAGAAGCATCGCATGATGCAAGATCTTGGAATAAGAGAGGGATCCATGCCTTTTATTTAACTTGGGGTCCCTATGTTCCTAGGATGGCCTCGTTCCTCCTACTTTAATGAGGTGGTGAGTGGGGTTAGATGAACCCTCTCTACATGGAAAGGAAAGTCCCTATCAATGGTGGGAAGGATTTGTCTTGTTAATCATGTGATTGTCTCAAAATTGGTTTACTCCTTCATGGTGTATCTTTGGCCTTCCTACAACATTAAAACTCTCAACTATCTTATGAGGAATTTTGTGTGGAGTGGTAGTATTCTAGAAAGAAAAGTTATTGTCTCACCTTGGAAGAAATGTTGTTTATCACATGTGCTTGGGGGATTGGGTATTAAAAACATTGACCTTTTTAATCAATCCCTTTAGGCTCAATTTATTTAGAGACTCGTTAATATTAAATCTCACTCCCTTAGTTTTCTTAGGGATAAATTTCTAAGAAAACTTCTTGAAGGAAAGATTACACACATGCATTCCTCAATTTGGATAAGTCTTAGAAAGATTTTCCAAAGGATTTATACACATTCACATTGTCTGGTCAATGTCAATTATTCTCTGAAATTATGGAAGGATAATTGGACAAGCTCTCCTTTGATTGAAAATATTTATATTACTGACTTTGATATTGATTATAATGAATCCATAAAATTTCAGATTCAACAGATCAACTCCCTTCCATCTCAAATTGTAGAGAAAGTCTCGGACTATCACTTCCTCCAAACTGAAGATATGCTTATTTGGGAACTGAGCAGGAATGGGATTTTGGATTCCAAGCTTTTTTACAATCACCTTCTCCCAAGAACTGGCCCTCGACTTCTGAATTTTCACAAACAGTGGATTCAAACTTCCCGTTATACACTGTTATGGTGCCTCCATCTGGGTAAGCTTCCAGTTGATATTAATCTACAGAAGGTGGGCATCTCCTTGTGCTCTAGGTGCTCACTGTGTCATCAGTATAGGGACGATATCAACCATTTATTTCTGTCCTACAAGATGGATTCATCACTATGGACTTCAGTCTTTAGCTTCTTCGAGATTCATCTACTATAGGTCCAGAATATTAGTGACCTTATTATTTATATTTCAGAAGTTCCTCTCTCAAAACATATTTGCATGATTTTGTTGGTTGCTTGTTCGGAGACCATATATATTATTTGTATGGGCCTGAACAAGTGTCGACATGATAATTCTACTTTTAATCATAATTCTTCTCTCTCAAGCATATTTCTGGCAATGAAAAATGGCTAACAAACTTCATGTTGTGCATTGTGATAATACAATCAGAGAATTTTCTGTCTTAAGGAGATTAAAACTTCAAGGTAATTATCCAAAACCACTTTTCACCTTTGAAGTCTTCTAGACTCCTCCTTTTCCAGGATGAATCAAATTCAACTCAGATGGTGTGCATTGCAAGGCAACCCTGGACCTGCTAGATATGGAATTACCTTTAGGGATTCTAATAGTGATTTAGTGGAAGGGATTTATAGACCTTGTGGATAGGTCACTGCTTTGGAAGCAGAAATGATGGCTCTTATCACTGTAGTGGATGTAGTACAACAAAACAATTGGGATAGAATTTGGTTTGAAAGTGACTCATCCATAATTGTTCAAGCAGTTAGAATGGGGAAAATTCACCTTGATTGGAGACTCACATCTAAACGGATTAAATGCCTTGATATATTTGCTTCAAAATAATACATCATAACTCATGTCTATTGTGAAGCCAATCACCTTGCTAGTTGCCTTGCTAATATAGGGATTTATGCACACTCTCGAACTCACATTTTCAACATCACAGGTGATCTTCTCACTATTTTTCAAAGAGATAAATGTAAATTTCCTACCTTTAGAATTTTGTAAGTTTCTTCTTTTATTTTCTCATTAATAAAGCTTTGTTGCATGCTCTTTTAAAAAAATGGGTGGTAAAAGACTATAAGTAAACCATATATGATATGTTATATTTGATAATGGTTTTTATTATATGTATAATAAATCTATATTTATTATATACAAGCATCAAACTTGTACAAAAGAATTCATACTTGAGTTGGGGGTTTTCTTGTCTCACTTTTACTTCTAAAAAACACATGTCATATTCACCACTTATTTCATTTTGTGGTGTATATACTACCCCTTTGATTTTATATATATTAATATAGTTATCTTCTTGGTATTTAAATATTTATTTGATATTATTTATTTTATGTGGATTATGATTTAGTTGTTACCATGCTGGTATGATTTTATTTCGTAATCTCATTATTATTCGTTATTGTTTTTGTTAAAGTCTCTATTGGGGAAATTATTCGATCTTTCTATATTAAACACTGTATAATTTCTTCCACTATATTTATTTCATGATATTATATGTTTTTATTTAATTTTCCTCACCTTAAGAACTTAGGAGACTAGAAATATGTTTTTAAGAAAATTCAACTTTATTTTTCTTTTTGGTCAAAAATCATTTTTCTTTCATATCAAATTTTTCTATTTTTTTAAAAATATTTTCTTATATTATCATATGATTGTTTAAAATAATTTTTGAACCTTTTTTAGTTTTAAAAAATGGTTTAATAAGAAATATTCTTATCTTTTTTGAAAGAGGTACTAATTGAATTTTTACTATAGTGTGAAAGGAATGATATTAGAACTTATACAGAATATATAGAATTACCCAATGTTATGACCACTCATTTCTTTGAAGCATCCTTTAAATGTTTCAAATTTTATTTTAAAATAAAATTTATTATTTATTATTTTAGAAATTTTATATTTTAAATACATGATTTCAGTGCGAAAAGGTTATTTTACACAAGAAATTTTCTAGTGAATTTTCATCTATGTCAATAACCTTTGTCGAATCCTGTGATTTTTTAGGTTATTATCCAATTGTACCATCCTCCATAATTGTATAGATAGTTTTTGAAAATTATTGATATTCTGTATGATATTTCATTCAATACAGAATGTTATTTATTTTATGTATATTGATCAAGTTATATTTTTTATTCATATAATGAATGCATTGGGATTATTTAGCGAAGGGTGGGCCCTAAAATTACATAGCCCCTTGATGAATTGATATTTATATTGAGAAAAAATAGATTTGGTGTTTGGATGAGGTCATACTCATTTATATAGATGTCTTGGTATGAGTCCTTGATGGTATTTTTATATTCCTTAGTATGAGGCCTTGATAGAATGTTTCAGGTGTTCGAAATTATTCACTCCATCATTATTTGATCAGTTATGATATCCATGTAATTGATTCATGATCATGTGATTATTTATATGGTTTTATTTTATCACCATCTATTTGTTCCATATTATTCATGACGATCAATTTATTTATTAAATAACATGTGTTTTGAGTTATATACCATTCCATATTTCTTATGACTTATTTAATATTATTTAGCTTCCATTGTATAGTTACCATTAATGAAAATTTGACCTCATTGAATTTATATATTTACATTCTCCAAGATTATTTTAATTTTTTATGATTGGTATGATGGGATACTCTAAAGAGAATAATGTTTTTCTCAAATTAGTTACTAAGTTGTATTTTAAGTTTCAATTGTAATATGATATTCAAGTATGTATCTAGTTTTATATAACTAATAAACTATTCATTAATTTAGGATGTGAATCCTTGTATCTAAATCCAATGTAATAATATTAACACTGAATCTAGGATACTAGGTCTAGAGTCTTTATAATAAACATCTATAAATGATATAGATAGATAAATTAATTACATCATTCATAGAGAAGGTATGTCTTTTGTACATATGAAAGTTATTTCCACCTTTTAAAGGATGGAAATAAATAATGGTAAATAATAATTCAAATTTTATTAATCCTTATTATATCATATATATTAATTAAATATATCCTTATTACCATCAATGTGGAATATTAAATAAATAAAATAAAGTCACTTTGTGGAAGTGGTAGTCCACACATACACACAAGAAACATTATCGTTTTCCAATGAATCAGAAGGTAACGAGGTAAATGTGATATTAAAATTAAATATTCATAATTATTTCATAAATATCATGAATAAAAACTAAAAACATTATAATAACCATACTTGAAATATGATGATGGTAAATGAATTATATCGCTAGTTGATGTTGGTAGTCCACATATACTAAGGAGCGATACTTTCACGTCCCATTTGAAGGAATAATGGGTGTCTAATTATGATTCCATAATAATAATAATGTTTAATTATATATAGTATTATTAATATTTTTTTATTAATAATAACATAGAATTAAAGGAGGTAGAATATGAAAACAAATTAAAGAGGTTAGGTAGGATGATTACCTCTGCCTCAGTATGCATCGTTTAGATACCTTCTTAAGGAACCTTAGAATTATATTTTAAGAAGACTATAATATCTAATTATTGGATAGGTATGTTTATAAGATAATTTTTTAGTGTTTGGTTGCGATATTTTACTCAATAAGGTCTAAAGAAAATATATAATGAGTGTCCTTTTATATGCCAGAAGAGGGTCACTCTTGAAATTAAATAAATTATTAAATTAATATAAATTAATTACTAGGTTTAATTGGTTCCAAATTTATATATTTAGAATATAATATTAGGTTAAGTTAGTATAATCTCATAAAAATATTTATAAAAGGTTATTTGATGTTTTAATCCATTTCCCTAAGTTTTAACTTTGAGTTAATTATTTTGAAAATTTCCCTAATATCAAAGTTTTTTACTATTTTTGGGCCAAGAATGTAACCATAAAGTACAAGTTTCTCCTAAATGGACAATGTTTTATATTTTAAACCATATCCCTTTAACTTTTCCAAATATTGGTTTTTTATGAAATTTAAATAATTTAAAAAAATATTGTTTACTATAAAATATTATTAATGTTTTTTTGGAATTATTTATATAATTTTATTTAAATGTCATCAAGATAGTTATGGATTTGAATATAAAACCTTCACATATCATAAGTTTTTTATAAATATCTTTTAAATTTATGTAACACAATAATTCATTAAATTTTTATTACTTATAATATATCTTAAAATCGTTTATTTTATTTTTCAATTAAGTAAACTAATATTATATCAGCATTGTGTAAGAATTTAATGTAATTATTCAACCAAAAAAAAATAAAAATAAACATCTATGATAAAAAATAATTTATCCTTAAAATAAAAAATTACTACTGAACCTATCATCTTTTTAACCTTATGAAAAAGTTTTTGATATATAAATTTCAAGAGCATGATATTTTTTATTTACCCTTTTCTTAAAATAATATAATGTCCATAATCAAATAAAAATGCCATGAAGTTTCCATATATTCAAACAAATTATTTAATGGGATGAGTTATACTCATCCAATAACATACATGCAATTTTTATAGAAGTTTTAAAGCCTTACCCCAATGTTTTAACCCTGTTTTAGCCCTATTTTACCCAGTTTACACTTACTGAGGTGACAAAAGTTTTCCAAGATTACTATTCAAAATGAAAAAAATAAAATGGACATATATAAAAAAATATCCTCCAAATTAATAATACGGAATCTAATTTTTTTTATTTAATTTATAAAATTGGAAGAAATTCATTTTGATGTAAGCATGCCAAACACAACATAAACCACTTTTTAGAAAATTATATTTTTAATAATAAAACTAGATTTGTTCTTATACCATTCCTAGAAAAAAACTGCATGAATATTAAATTTTTTTTATTACATATATAATATATAAATTTCATTAAAATTAGTCACTGATAGTGATTAATTTAATTTATTAAGAAAAAATCACAGTACATGCACAAAAAATATTTTTTTGAAAAAAGTATAATTTACTTTCAAATGATTTTATTTTTATTTATAATTAATTAACAGCTAATGAATCTATTTTATAGTTGAGTAAACCCTGAATTTTTCATAATTTAATTATTGGTATTCATATTCACCAATATAACAGCTATGTTATAATAATATATTATAGTATGAATTATTTAGACTTAAGGTTTCATTTATTACAAATTATTTGTAACATCCTTGACCTAAGTGCCACTAAATCGGTGCCCTAATCTGGGTCATCATAGGACCTCAAGCGCACCTCCCCATATGCTAGAGGTTCCCGACTAGCAACGAGGGTCTATTAGGTCATGTGGGAAGACTATTCCTTCTTTTACAGAGCAATCCACAATAAAACACAATCTAAACAGCTGAAAAAATAGGAAACAACCAATAACATGCATAGTCAAGCATCACCAAAACTGGGTATAATCAGTAAGAAATAATAAATATGTCATATAATGCTAAAATTCTAAGTGAACAAAGCCCAAAATTAAGACAAACAATAGAATGACCAAAAATATCCTAAATCCAAGTTTGGGACCTCATCCATGCATGTCCCATGGCCAACTCAACTCTCTATCATAGGGCCCTTTCCCTTGTTCTGACCTGTAAGTATGAAATTTTATCGGGTTCCCAATGGAGGCTCGAGCAGGGAGTGAGTACAACTCAGTAGTCCACCACCAACAATGTCTAAAATATATCCAGTCTGGAAGATAGTGCATGAAAGTATAAATGAATAATAAGAAAAGGAAATTCAATTTGAAGTCCACTAGTTAACAATCTCTACTTATCTATACTAACCAAGGTCCCAATTCATCATGTATATTTCATTACTAGTTCATCATCAATCACATAAGTTTTATGGAATTTATCATTTTCATAATGGAATAATTAAGTCCCTAACTCACTAGGATAACATATCAAAACATCATAATATCAACACCTCGAAGCCTCGGTCAGGGTGGAATGCAACTATTAGGGGAATAAAGATTTGTCCCCTTCCCTAACCCATGCATTATGGGTGGAGTTAGAGCATCAATCCAACTCGACCTATGGGAGTAGCCTCAGTCCTTTATCCCACACCTCAATCCATGTTCACATGATTATCCTTCCATTCACCACACACAAACCATATCACAACCAAACAAAACCAATAGATACAACAATAATAATCCATAACAATGAACATAGTAAATCATATTATTCCATAACCCATTAATACATTTTTCATTTACATCACTTATCCCAATTAGCCTAATTCCCATTCCCAAACCTAGAGTACTAAGAATATTAAATAATTCTCTTATTTCAACCCATTGTACACATTCATAAATACCCTTATTAAATCCCCTTTAACATATTTACCATTCCACATACCATTATCAATTTAGAATATTCACCGTTTCACATGCACTAACTTGCTTAGACATATCTAACATATTTCATAAGCCTCTTACCTCAACCCCAATTAACCAATACCTTATTTGGACTTCCATTAAAAATATCAACATACTCAACAAGTACTCTATATGATTTCACAATAACCTAGAACTTACTTAGTTAATTATAGTTCCGGAAAGTATTGGAACACCCTATAGATGGCCTTAAATGGGTCAAATAATCCTCAATGTGTCCCTTGGAGACAATGAGGGTTTCTACTTATCATTTAGAAATCCAAATTTCCAAACCTCACTAAACGAGTCAAAAGTACAACATGAGGTGAAAAAAAACAAGGTAGAACATGCAAAAATCTACAATGAAACTATGGGATATAACTTGTAGACCACCTACCTCAAATCTATTGGATAACACACTCCTAAATTTGAACTAGATTTGTATTAAACCACCATTTAAATCATTCGCCTATATTTTCATGGAAAATAAGGGTTTATATATTCGAATGAAGAGGAGAGAATGATACAAAACCTAACCAAGAAAAGGAGGTAAGGTGGAGATTAGACTTACCCAGATCTTCAATCTGCAACTAATGACACTCCAAATGGACTAGGGATGGAGGATAAACTACCTTGGGAGATCTTGGGAGCTTTTAATCATCACTAGGGCTACAGGAGAAGGAGGGTTGGAAAAACTGAGTGAGGCTTAAAATCCCTTAATGGAATTTTTGTAAATTTCTCAACTTTTCTAGGCGACACAGTTTACCCAAACAGTTCTCTAAATTGTGCAAGATCCATAGTCCTAAAATCACCCCTTCATACAGTTTCCTGGGAATTCTACATGTTTAAATTAATCATATGATAACTATGTGTAAGCCTCTGTCCAGGGATACACGGTTACCTGGGATGCTCCACATGGTTTTCTCTAACTATGCGTAAACCATGAAAAATGCCCAAAAAACTCTTTTTTCCTCCCCTTCCATGCCCTTAACCCCTGGAACACCCCTGAGCCCTCTCGTGAACTTAGGTAAATAACTATTTAACAAAAATAAGGGACTTAAACTGAAACATAAACATACATAACTTATGAATAATCCAAGATCTTACATTAGTGATTAAATGAAATTTATTTAAAGAGAAATGTATTATAAAATCTCATGGTGTTACATTCTAGGCCAATTAAAATGAATTTCACCCTAAATATTTTTCCAATCTAATATAGACAAAATGAGGATATCATTGTTTCATCATATCTTCATGTTTGCATGTATCTTCTTCGAATTTATGAGTCGTTCTGAGATATTTAACCCAATGAGTAGTTTGTTTAGTGGAATTTTATCTCTACGATCCATGATTTTTAATGGTTTTATTTCATAGATAATATCATGATATAGTTTTAAATTATCTAAGTTCAATACATGTGAAGGATATGGTATGTACTTATCATGAGGTTTGGGAGAAATCCCCTTTACTAGAAAAATAAAAGGGCAATAAAACCCCTTTTGACCTGGGTAATGGAAAACTCATTATAGACACGTAGTCCTAGAGGGATAAAACCCAATACAAAAACTAGTACAAAACCAATTAACATGGCCTGAAATCCTAGATTTAATGGTATGATATCCCAGTGAAAAAAAACCCATTACATAACCAAATCCCAAAAAAAATCAAACGCACATGGCCCATTGAAACACCTTCCTTCCACGCATGCGGTCATGCCTGGTCAACCAGAGCGATGTTGCCCAACCATCGCAACCTGTCGTTGCATCCCAAATGGTATTCTAGACCTAGGAAAACATCCACCATCATTGGATGAGGGAAATCACCATTGAAAATCCACCCAAGTTGTCCATCACCACCCGAAGAGACAAATCCACTGATCCAGGCCGCCACCATAAAAAAAGTACTACAGACGACTGGTGCTAAGAAGATACACCCCAAACTTACATCATCCACAACAACCTCCACTGAGGATCACTAACAAAGACTGAGGAACGTTGTCGCCCATCTCTTCACGGAATCTGACCAGATTTGGTCTAAAACACAGATTTGGACTAGATCTGAAATACTGACTGGAAGTGTCGCCACCACCTGCTCTCACACGAACACACCACCAATGAGGGAGATATGAGGAAATTATGCTACCATGGATTCCATAGAACACTGAATACACCTATTTAGCTTCCATCTAGAATCATCATCACCACTTGCACTATTTTCTCCCACATGAACGCACCATCGAGGAGGATAACTATGAATGAAGCTATGCCCCCTAGTTAATATCATCTGGTATGTACTTACTCATATGAAATATATGGAATACATCATGAACTTAAGAGAGGTTTATTGGAAGTTCCATGTGATAAGATACCATACCTATTTGATCAAGAATCATGAGGGGTAAAATATACATAGGGATAACCTTTCCATTCTTCGAAAATCTTATAACCTTCTTCTATAGAGAAATTTAAAAAATAAATTTTCACCAACTTTGAATTCCATATTTCACTAATGATTATCAACATAATTTTTTATCATCATTGAGTTATCTTGATGTGCTACTAAATGAATATGAATTTCAATTCTATTTACTAATCTATATCATGTCCTAATATTTTTATTTTTCCAACATCATCCCAGATAATTTTATTTCTAAACATATATCTATAGTGGTTTTCACTGTGATCCATTTAAAAACTCTAATGAAAGATATTGTTGTAAGAAAACCTAACTAGAAGAATTTTTTTATCTTAACAACCATTGAAATACATAGAACATGATCTCAAATTATCCTATGAGGTTTGAATGGTTCTCTTAGACTAAGAATTTTTCTAATGATGATATAAAGTATTGAAACTCAATTATGTATCCAAACCTTGCTAAAGACTTCCCCAAAATTTCAAGGTGAACCTTAGATCCTGATCAGATATAATAGAATATGGCACTCCATACAACCCTGCCACTTACTTAATGTGTATTCTAGAAATATTCTCAAGATATAAATCTTAATTGATAAAAATGATGTTTAATGACTTTATAAGGTGTTAAGATACAACCCAAACAACATTATGGCCTTTCGATATTTTGGGGAGTCCAGAAAAAAAATCCATATTGATGTTTTCCCATTTCTATTAGGGTATGGCTAATGGTTATAACATCACCTAAGACTTATATCTCTAATATTTCACTATATGACATACCAGGAATCATTATACATACTCTATAATATATATTTTCATGTTTTCCCATCATAAAGGTTCTTTTAAATCCTATACATATTTGTACTTCTATGTTGAATAAATAATGATAAACTATGAGATTTATATAATAGATCATTCTCTACATCTGAAATTTATGATACACATACATAGTTCCTAAACATTATCATAACATAATAACCATGTTTTAACTCAAGAAAAATTCCACCATATTTTATAGTTCTAAATCTTCCTTTTACACCAATTTAATATTTACTTGGTTAGATGATTAAACAATCATTTTAGAAAGATATAATTTCTAACCATACTTTAATATTTCTAGATCCATCCATTTAAAATCAATAAATATTGGATATTTTGTGATCCTCATCATATATAATAAAGCATAACACATTTCACATAGATAATTTTCCATCCCATTTAATTTTTTTGGGTTATAATGAATTGACTAGTCTTAATCTTTAATTATATATAATTTTCATCTCTATTGAATATTCATCTCTTTATATGTGAATATATACCTTAAACATTTATGAACAATATATTTATCATGGCATACACCATAAAGATAATTCCTTAATATCTTTAATGAAAAAATTATCATTGAAAACTCAAAATCATGAGATGTGTAATTTTTCGCATGAACCTTCAATTATCACTAGACATATGCTATTACCATATCATTCTTCATGAGTATTATTCCCGATACCTTCATTGATGAACCACTAAATATCACAAACCCTTATACACTACAAGGTAGTGTATGAATAGGTTCACTAACTAACTTTATCTTAAATTCCTTGAAATTTCATTCTGATTCCTTTTTCCTAAGTTACTTGACTCCCTTATGAGTTCACTTGATCAGTAGATTATATAGAAACATGAATTTATCTATAAAGCATTGGTAATATCCATCAAAACTAAAAATTATATGGATATTGGTCATAGTGGTTAGTTTGGGACAATATTCAATAAGATATATCATTTAATTATCAATCATTATACCCTCACTTGAGATTATAGAACCCCAAAATGAAACTTTTTTTATCCAAAATTCCCACTTGGTAAATTTTTTATATAACTTATCCTTCATTAGGGTCTTCAAAAAAATCAATAAATGATCCTAATTATCTTACTTTATCTTTGAATATATAATAATATCATATATAAAGAATAAAAAAACTAATCAAGGTAATCTCTAAAGACTCTATTAATTATTTCATCGAATAATGAATGATTGAAAAAAAATTAACTTTTTATTATAAAACACTTTTAATGTAAAAGTGAGAAACCATAAGTTCAAGAACTAAATGAAATAAAAGAACCATTAAAGGACAAATTAATTCTACCAGATTTAATTTCCCTGCATAATTTCTAGGAGATAGTGATAACCTGAGTATCTAGATCATCCTTCAAAAGATCTTCAAACTGATATGTCAACTTTTTGTAAGACTGAATGTACTCCACTTGAATGATCTTACCATCATTAAAGTATGGGAATTATTTAGGCCAAATAGCATTACTATAATTTCATATTTTCTATACTATGTGTGGATTATTTTCTTGGGAATGTCTTCACAGTTTTCCATGTACTGATAGTATATAGATCGAAGGTCAATAATGGAAAAATATTGATCTCCTTGAACAAATCATAAATATGTGGTAGAGGATAATTATTCTTTATTTTTATCTTGTTCATTTATCGATAATCAATGCAAAGTTACATCGATCTATATTTATTTTTAACAAAAAAACAAGTTCACACCATGGTGATTCACTTGATGGAATCAATACCTTATCAATATTATCCTAGAGTTTATTAATTAATTAATGTAACTCAATGTGGTCCACTCTATATGAATTCATTAAAATAGGTGAATCATTCGGTATGAGTTTTATAGAAAAATCAACTATAAATTTTTTCATATGAATGGAAAATTATCAAAAAATATAAAAAAACACATATACAATAGGAATATCATTGATGTCGAGTTTCTCCCTAATAATTTGAGATAAACACCCTATTTGAATAGGAATCAATACCCATATAATATATATAATTACCATTATAAGATCATATTTATCCTTGGATGGATAGATGATCATAGGGTAGTTTGGAATATAAAATGTGACTTCCTTTCCTTATAAATTGATGTGGGATTTATGTAATGAAAGAAAAGTCATGACTAAGATAATATCAAACTCAACTGGAGGGAGAGTAATGATATTGTTTGGAAGAAAATTCCCACAAACATAAATTAAAGAATAATTATATACATGAGATGATATCATCATTCCAAGAAGAGTTTTTAGTTATAATTAAACATATAATCATTGAGGTGGCATTATGATACCCTTATAAAATTATTTAGATATAAAAGAGTGAATCAATCTAGAATAAAATTATAAATTAGCACTTCTAGAGGGGATGATAAGTGTTCCATTAAACACTTTGTTATCATATCCCACGTCGATAATTGTGATCACATGATATTTTCCTATATCTCTAGGATTAATAGGTTGTTGATGTTGATCATAATAATTAATCTTCATGTTTGATAACTGGTTAGAATAATGACCATACTACGTTCATTTGAAACACTAGAGTGTGGGTGGTGCATTTTGTTGATATCTCACGCCATTAATTTAGTTAACTAAAATTTTACATAACATTAAATTTAATTTTTTCAATGGACAACCATAAAAAACGTAAAACATGTTATTGTTTCTTTTATGAATTCATAGAGTGCTTCAACCCACATTTTTGGAAAGTATAATCTTGAAAATTTTATTCCCTCTATTAACATACCACTAGATCTTCCATGAAACTATATCTTCATTTTTTTTATCACAAAAACAACTATATTTATGGGTAAATACAATCTCTATATCCACCTTGATAGAAATTAAAATGATTTATTTATAGATACAAAAGTTTCTTATGAATAATTACCTTTAGATACTTGGTTTTAAATCATTGAAGAATAAATCAATATTACATTCAGGATAGATTATAATACCAAAATCATACCTCGTAAGTCTTGTAAAATATACCTCATAAGTACTAACAGATTCATCTTACTTCTACATTATCTCAAGGAATTATTTCTCAATCATGGTATGATAATACTAGGAATTTACTTATTAAAAAATAAGCTCATAATCTCATCCCACTCCATCGATTAAATTTCTCCCCATTACCTCATGTACTTGATAAGGGTCCGCCATTGATCTATTTCACCTTCAAAATGATAAATAGATAAAATAACATTTTCATGTTATGAACACTAGATAATGGAAAATAACATTTCAGTTGTGCTAATAAATTTAATATCAAGTAATGGATCAGTATATTCACTATATATAGTTGATATATCCTCATAAAAGACTCAATAAAATTTTGTTCCCTATTTTAGTCATTTAGAATCTCAACATGATTTATAGATTGAGAATGTTTTGTAAGAATAGAAATAATATTTTACATTAAATCTCCTAAAACTTTTGGTTTATCTAGAGGAAAATAATATCATTGTCTATCACATTCAACATTAACATGGTTTCATTAGGTTCCACACATTAACTAAAACAAAAAAGCATAGTGTGAGAAACAATTTTCAAATTGAAAACCAAAATAATCATGAAAACATTATTTATATGATGTTTAAAACATTATAGATTATTCTCAATCTATGAAACCTTAGAATTAACCTAGTTTTTCAATGATCTTGATATATTCAAATTCATTATAATGGTTTGTAATGAAAATGTGAACTAACCCAAGCATATCCCTCATGAGTATCATACCGAGTGTGAAATAAATAAAAAATCACCATGAACTATAATTATTATTGATATATAACTGACCAACACTTTTCATGGTTTTTACACAAAGATGCATCTTTTCTAAAACCATGTACTGTAATAGTGTCCAAAAAGGGTTTTATTTATTGTAAAACCACAAAATCTCTTCATTAACAAAATTTTTGGACATTATCAAATACTTAGAAATATCCCCATAGTTTTAACCAAAGTTCTATAATATTAATTTCAAATTATTTACTAAACCATTCCTCTAATACAAACTAAAATAACCCATACTTTTTATGCATAGATATTATATCTTTATAGATGAGTGTTCATTATATTATAAAAATAGTTTCTTGAGGACTGTAAAATTTTAGTGTATTTGGATAATAGATACACAATCTTATTATATCAAATAATATCTTCCCACATAGTACTGTTTTTAGACATACCATACTTGAAAACTTTATTCATAACATTATGAAAAGAAATAGAAGAATAGGTGATCTCAGATGCTTAGTAAGGGTAAATAATTGAGATAACAATGATCAATTATGAAAAACATGAGCATAATATTATAAGAAAATGAGTTTATTATTTTAAAACCAAACCCAACATATCATGGATCATAATATTGATTCATGTAATAAAGCTTGAAATTTTATAAGAAATAAATTATAAATTATTTAAAGAAGATGAATAATGAGGTAATAACATAAACATAGGATTTTGAAAAAAAACATAAGCTTGTGATATTATGAACCTATATAATTAGAAATAGGTTCACTCATTATATTGGGGACATGAATTTAATCCCTCTAATAAACATATGGATATGAAACCAGGTCCATGCAAAACCTTATAGACATGAAAACTAGGTCCATACATAAAATTATGAACATGAACTCAGGTTCACACATAACCTTATTAAATCATGATTTATCAATCTATAAAAAATTAATTAGATGGAATTAATGGAACCATAAATCACATAATTAAAACAATACATATGCATGCCATAATATCATAAAACAATTATTATTTAATTAATTCATAAACTATATAAAATAAATGGGTTCCATAAATATTTCATCATTATAGCATAACATATGGTAAATGGACAAGTTTCATAAAAAACTCATAAAAAATAGTAAACCTCCGAGAGAGATAATAATTTAAATATCATTGGATCAAATCCCTAGTAAATAAAAAATCAAAATCAATTTTTTTTATAATATATAAAAATGTCTTTAGAATACCATTATAATATTTCATTAGGAACATACCCTTTTCATTCTGAGATCACATAATTAATATAAAAATATTTCCAATATGTTATAGAAAACATTACCTTTGAAAATAACCACATAAATTTTTTAATGGAATCATAAAATCATCAATCTATCATGGTAATAGGAAATTTTATTCATTTTGAAATTATTAAAATAAATATAATGTTTGTACCTTCAGAAAAATGTACCTTATTCAGAAAATGAAAAGATTTTTTTAATTTATTTTTGTAAATGGTGAAACAAGGTTAAAAATGAATTTAAAATATCATTTATTAATAGTTAAAAAAATTCTTGAATTCACTTTAGAAAACATGTATTTGGAATAAAAAAGTTTTTTGACTAAATATATATTTTATGTCAGTTTTACTTAAAAATATTATTTCAGTGTCTTGAGTACATAAACATAGGAAAATGAAAGAAAAAAATTCATTATATTGAAATAACTATAGGAGAATAAAATTAATGATTTTATTGAGTGTTATTTTATATAATTCCATCAATAAAAACAAAATCATAAGCAATGATGATAAACAATTAGATTGTAACAAAGATCCCCTACCTCAAGTTTTCTATGATTTGAATCCACTCTGAAAACCTATATAATAAATTAAAATTTATTATTAATCTATAATAGAGTAATTTGAATACTTATAGTGTCATATATGGTCCACATATGATATTTTAAACCCCATTAATTAATAATATCTTATAAAAATTGTTATTGAAAGGTTTTAACTCTTTCATTTTTCCAGATAATTTCAGTTCAGTGATTCTCATTCTTATACATTATCCTGGTTCCATCGTCTATAAAATATTAATTTTATAATTATAATATATACACATTATAAATATATATTATGATTCATATATAAATTATAGATATAAAAAAATGAATTTCATTTTTCTAAGTGATGGTAGGATTTACGTATGCATGAATGTTGTTCTCAATTTTCTAAAAATGGAATAAAAGAAAGGTAAAGAATAATTGACCTATAAATAATCATTATTATATCATATATATCTTATATATTCATTAAATCCATCATTATTATCATCTATTTCTACCATAAATTAAAAATAAATCACATTGATTCGTGATGGTGGTATTCCACATGTACACACTAGCGACATTATCATTATCCAATGGATTTTATTATAAGAATGAAGACATTATTTTATAACAAAATAATAAAAATTATTACATAAATTTAATTTATAAACGTTAAATTCGTCATAATAATAATTTATTAAATGTGGTGATTTAAAATGATTTTTATCACTACATGGTGGCAGTTGTCCATGCTTATGCACAAACGATACATTGGCATCTCATTTGATGGAATAGAGGGAAGATATTGGTAGTTACATAATAATAATAAAATTTTAATATATTTAGGATTCTGAATATATTATTTTATGATGAATAAAAATAATTATAGAAGTTAGAATAAGATATAAATTGAAATAGGACAAGTAGGATGATTACCTCTTCTTCAGTAAACCTCCTTTAGATACATTCCCAAGGATCCATGGAATGGTCTTGTAAGAAGAAAAGAAACTCAAAATAATTTCTATAGAAGTTTATAAGATAATTTTTTAGGGTATATTCAAGATAGGATTCTGAAGAAGGTGTAATGAAAAGTGATAATAAGTATCCTTTTATAAGTGATTAGAGGGGCACTCTTGGAATTTCTTAAAGTACTAAATTAATATAAATTAATTTTCTTATTAAAATGGACCTAAATTTAAATATTTCAAATTTAGGATGAGTATAAGTTGAAATTATCTCATAAAATAATATTTAGACAATTTTATATGATCTTTCAACCCTTATCTCTTAGTTTTAAGCCTCATTAATCTTTTTGACAATTAGTAGAATATCATTTTTTACTCTTAAGGGTGATGAATGTCACCATAAAAGGAAAAGTGACCAAAACATAGACCATAGATTTTATTTTAAACCAAATATTATTCACAATGATGAAAAATATTATTTTTATGAATTTTAAATCATTTAATAAAATAAAGTTTATTTTAAAATATTATTAATGTCATTTTTTGAACTCTTCATTTACTTTTTCATTAATGTCATCAGATAGTTATTTATTTTAAATATAAAGATTTAAAACATCATAAATAAGTTAAATTTATATAATAAATTCATTTAAAAAATAATTTATTTATTTTTTATTACATTTAATAAGTTTTAAAATAATTTATTTTATTTTTCTATTACTTGAAAAAATATTATATCGGTGTCATGTAGGAATATAAGGTAATTATTAAATTGATAAAAAAAATAAATTAACATGATAAGTAAATAATCCACCCTTCAAATAAATATTATAAACACAGTTATCCTCATTTACCCTTATGATTTTTTATAGATATTGATATTAAGAGTGTGAAATTATATATTTATAAATTTCTTAAAATAATATAATGGTCATAATCAATGAAAAATGGAATTAAGTTTCCATATTTTCAATACATGTATGTAAATAAAAAATAAACACTCATACTATAGCTTAAAGGAATGTTTTATAGAAATTTTAATTCCTTCGACTAATGTTTTATCTATGTTTTACCCATTTTACGCTTACCAAGGTGAAAAATATTTACCATAGTTACTTTTCATAATGAACAAAATTAAGAGTGTCCTATTTACCAAATATGATCATACTAATCCAAAATTTGGATTCTTATTCTTAGGATTTAGTTTCTATAAGTGTAAGAAATTTATTTTATATAAATCAAACAAACTGAGATGAAGAACACTTTTCTTGAAAAATACATTTTAAGGATAAAACTAGATTTATTATTATCCCATTATTAGAAAAAATATTCTATGTATTTTAAAACATTCGATTATATATAATATATAAATTTAATTAAAATAAATTACCAAGGTTGTTTATTTAATTTATTAAGATAAAAACACATTGTACACATATTTTTTTTATAAAAAAACTTCTTTTCTTTTGAATGATTTTATTTTTATATCGAATCAATTGATAACCAGTGAATATATTTTATACATGAGTAAAAACAAATCATATTTTATTTATTTATATTCATACTCACAAATTTAATAGCTATGTTATAATGGTGTACTATATTATGGTTCAATTAGAATCGAGGTTGTGTGTATCATAAGCTATTAATGAAATTAAATTTATTTATAGATATAAATATAATAAAATCTTAGAGTGTTCCCATACATGTTCAGAACATCAAGAGTCATCATATCAAAGATCACATAGTTTCCATGTTAAGAAATAAAAAGATTCATTTTATAGGCTTCATCATGGGATATCATATTCATAAATAGCCTTTAAAACACAATTTTATATTTTTAGAATATATGTTTTCAATAATTAATATCAACACTTCAATAAAAAATAAATAAAGTATCCACAAACAGTAACCATTGTTACTAGGTCATTTTCAAATGAATAATCATGCCTTTTATTTAAATAACTCCAACATGAATCCAAGTTTTAAAAAACAACTCCATATGTTATTATAATGGAAATAAGGATTGGAATAATCTAACTAAACTTTTTATTTATAATTAAATATTTGTCCAGATTTCAAAATAAAACATACTTTCAGATCCCAAATTAAAATCACATATTTTATATCTCAATCATTTATGCGTGACATTATTAAACTAAAAGTTCTATAAACATTAAAACAAATCAAGGAAACATGTATATACCCTTTATTAATGGTAACATGATTCTACATACATATTTAAATTAAAAAAGATTAAAACATAACATGATTTTATAATCTAAAAACCACATACTAAGAATATTACTTTCTCAATGTTTACATACTAGAAAATTCATAATAACCACAATTTTTTTCAACATTTAACTTACTCCCCATAACAATCTACTCATGGATTAGAATATGAGTAAAATTTTTTTCAATACTACAATAAATTTTTTTAGTATTTAAATGAATATATAAATTATATATAAACAATTCCAAGTCTTAAAAATTTACCAAAAATCATTCTTACAATTTTCCATGAACAGAAAACTAATAATCAAAATTAATCCATACTATAAGTTCATATCACATGTTACCTACAAAACATTATAATAAATGTAACACATGGAATGACATTTAATGTTTTTGTTATATATATATATATAAATAATATATAATAAAAAATCTCTTATCTATGATTGGAAGTTGAGATAGATTTATTTATTTGCAATAACATTCAAATTGTTAATGGTTATCACTATACATGTTTATCATTTTCAAAAATTTGAAAAATAATCACATGAAATTTAAAACTTTATAATAAATATATAATACATACATAAAACATAAAAATGGATTAATTATTATAATATACATTCATTCCAAATTAAATTCTAATGTTATTCATGTTAATATTTTGAATTTTAAATGAATTATCTATAATCATGATGATCATTTTCTAATGACTCAAATATTTATAAATAAAAATCCATTAGAGAATAAATTAATTTACCTATTATGGTTCTATAAAACACATGTACTTATTATATTTTATTATATCATATCATATTTAAAAGAACCTTAATCATCATAACCATTAATAATATAGTTGTTGAATAGTGGTCATATGATTTGTATAAATAACAGATTATGGTAAATCTAATTGACCCAGAAAAAATTTGAAATGTCCTTGACATGTAAGATCATACCCTATATATCCCATTTATTAGAAAATAAAAGCGAGATAGAATCCTTGAGTTTCCACCTAACCAATCCTAAATCGAGATGAAAAAACAAAAGAATGAGCAAAACCATTTATCGGAGAAGTTCAAGCACATTGAGATCATGACCCAAACCATGTACCCCAAACCACCTCATGAGAATTACACTACCACACACCTTACCCTTAGGGAATTATCAGGTTTAATAAAAGGGTATTTTTTATTAACCTAATAATATAAATATGTTTATTTTATTTATAATAAATAATTATTAAATTTACTTCTATTTTTAAAAAATTTATAAATGTTTTTTACATAATAAAACACAAATTATATATTTTTTGTAATATAAATGTTAAATTAAAAAATTAATTTTAATGATTCATTAATTTTATAATTAAATTAAAATTTAATAAAATAATATAATTAAATAATATTTATCAAATTTAAATTATAATATAATTTATTTTTAGTCAAAGTTAATTTTTATATGGGTTTGAAAATTGTTATTATAAAATAACCAAAAAATTGTCATCAAATTTTGATTATTATATTATAAGAAAAAAATTAATATATTTATAAAATTAATTTTGATAAAATAAATATTATTTTTGGAATCAGAACATCAAAATTATCTAACAGTTTATTCTTCGTAATTTTCTAAGATAATCGATTATTCAAGTAAAAATTAAATATGGTATAAATATACAGTGTGTATTGTGACATCATCATGACCATATAGTGATGTAATAAATGATATAAAAGGGGTCAAATGCCAAATATATGTTTTCCATTTTAAATAATTTGATTTTTTCATTATTCGAATAATTTTATATATCCTTTATGAATCCTCCAAAATATATGTTATATTTTAATGTTTTTAAATCAATTATTTATAAACATGACTCACTTACACATCACCATGTGTATTATTTTATTATTATCATCCCATTTAAAAATAAAATAAATAAAACTACTCCTATTTGGAAAAAAACACAAGAAAAAACATGGTATATTTTGTGGTTGTGATTACTTTATTATATAGAGTCCAAATCCTATATAAGGGAAATAATAAAGAACTCCTGTCTATTTTACTATATAAACCCACACAAGATCCCATTACTATTCCCTAAAAAACCTTTGATCATACCCTTAATCTTTTGTACCTTCTCTATATTCCTCCCAATGTGCCACCAATCTCCTAATAAGGTCCTCTCCAGATTTTGGAATCACCCTATCTAGGTAATGGATCCTCTCCTTATACTCTTAATATAAGAATATTCTCCATTTTATGCCATTTATTTCCAATTACTAACATTTCAATATGTTTTTACATATCCCTATTACATTCCAACCAATTTAAAAATGTGTAGATAACCCTTTATCTCTCATTAGAAATTTTATGATCCATTGTGAACTTTCATTATGATACTGAAATCTCACTTCGATTTTTCCATGCCAAACCATTGTGTTGTGAATACCATCAATATTATGCTCAATGGTATTCACTTATACATAACTGTAAATCATATATTGGGTACTTAAATTTATTTCTTCGATGATCATTGATCATGTAATTAATTGTGATGAAATATTTTCTTATGTAATATGATTTATGTAAGAAACTTATGCATGTGCTTTATATGATTATGATGGGTGCACCCAAATAGAACTCTAATGCATTGTGTAATTTTTAGTCTCATGAGATTCCATATATGGTGAAAATGAGGTTATCCTAATAACATTATGTTATGAGGTATAAGTGGTTATTTTTTACTTATGATTATGACATCATGTATAATGTTGTTTCCACATTCTCATGTTGCCTTTATGTTTTCATGTTATGTCATGACTCACTGTTCATGTTTGTGATTCTATCCCATTTTATGTCCCATTGAAAATATTATTGTCTATCAAGTAATTATTTCCTCATGATATGTTTTTTATTCCCTTCCAAGGCTTTATATCTCAACCCTTTCTTATTTATGTCTCAATGTTATCCCATACAGTTATAAGCACGATGGAATATTATGATCATATTAAAGAAGTTTTAAATAATTCCAATGTAAACCCCCACACTATTTTATGTTTTTATGTAAATTACCTAATTAACCAAATACAATATACTTTTAAATCTTCTTGGTTTTATTATGTGTATTCATATGTAATAAATAATTAATTAATGTTTAATAAAGACAATGGTTTTCATAGTTGGTATCAGAGAAAAGTATAGTATTTTTTTGGATTAGGATAAGAATTCTCTAGAGAATTGTTTCGGGACAAATCTAAAAATATGAATAAATACCAAAATTTTGATAAGTATGGAGTAAATTGATTCCAAGAAAATATATCCCTTTATAGATACTATAAGTGTATGTGGATCTGGTATAGACGTACATATGCATGACACCAGAAAACACTGTATTGAGGTAGAGTCGATCAAGAATGAGTGCATGATAATGAGCCTTGCAGCACACCTGGTCTGACACTCATGGGGTATATCATTTAATAAATTTAAAATCACTTTATGAACTATTATTAAGGGAATAAAATTTCCAATAAAATTCAATGTTTAGTAAATATAAAATGGATAACTTAGATTGAAGTCTATAAATTCATAAGTTAAGGAATAGAAGTCATTTATAAGTTATCCCTTTATTGTTTTTGGATTCATGTTTATGTGTTTAGTAGTTTAAAAATACTTATCCATAATTTTACCTTTATTCTAGATAGTTTTTAGAAATTGGAGTAACCTAGTAAAAAACCAAAGTGAAGGGAAATATGATGACTATCCATATGAAAAGTCCAACCCAAAATTAGTAGGAAACGTGAAACTTATGATGATACTCTCCCATTTGACTTAGGATTTTAATAGAAATATAAATCAAAAAGAAAAATGAAATTCCCATAAATAATAACAAGATTCATTTGAGACCTTTATGTGGTAAAGGGCCCTCGACTTTCAATGGATCATCAAATCCCTTAGTCACGGAACAATGGATCTACTCCATTATAAAGATGTCATCCATCCTTAAATGTTCCATGCAATAAAAGTTTTTATTTGATATTTTTTATATATAGGGAGAAGTTGATCAGGGGTGGAGATTGATAAAGAATACTAATCCTAATAATTATATTGAATCGATGGGGTGGAAGGAATTCTATAAATTGTTTTTCAAATAATGTTTTCCTCACACTCTCTACCATAAAATGGAAAGGGATTTTTATTCCCTAAAAATGATGAACTTATTGGTGTGTATGAGGAGAACATTACAAGATTTTCATGATATGACTTCTATGTTAACATTACCCATGAATAAAATGTTGATTTATTATTTTTTGGGATATAAAAAAGTATATTAAATGTCCTGGTGATTAGGGACTTTGAAATCTATGAGGAAATTGAATGATGGGACCTCAAAGTTGAAATTGAGATCAAAGAATCTCAAGGGTATCATGGAGATAAGAATAATAATGTGGAGTCTAATTTTGGTTGCGTAATGGAGACATATATTGGTTGAAATAAATTTCAACATCCCACTATCAAAAGTGAGGAATGAAACACTGATGAAATTTTCTGATGGGGATGACGAAATGTTTTGGGTCTAGATAAAAAAGGGAACCTAACTATAGATTTCTGATAGGAGAAACCCAACCATGTAATCAAAGAGATTAATTGTACAATCATCCATCATCCTATTATCAAATGTTTCCACTATAGTGAATAAGTAAACTATGCATACCACTAACCTTATCTAAGGGTTGTCAGAGAAAATCAATGGCAACATCCTCTATGAAATTAAGGGTGAGTATATTCCATCACAACTGCTGAGGAGGATCCTGATAATGAAGTGGTGAAATGTCCTCTAATTATTCATTCAAGCATAGAGAATATACTTTTTTATTCTAGATCTACAAATTATTTCATATAACACACGTTTAGTAGAACTATTCAAATACCATCACAAATCATGGAAGTAGAGCTATCGGTGAAAATGAAAAATTGGGAAATTAGTGCATCCCAAGTATATAACTCCTCCCCTATAAATTTTTTTTGGGTAAAATCCCAGTGAATCACGTGATTACCCATTTTGTATAATTTTATTCAATTATTGGTTTGGATTGAAATTTCTTATATAGAGCCAATATAAATTTTTGTGAGAAGGAAATTAATGTCCATATCTCAAAGAGTCCTCTGATTTTGTACATGTTCAAGAAGGATAAAGAATCTTATTTAGAATCAAAATCTCAAGAATGGATATTATTTCCCTATAATAAAGATTATCTCTCTCAAATGATTATGTCTATGGAAATGATCATCCATGAAGAATTTACCATTGTGAAGGAATATATTAATGTGTTTCTTGAAGAATTGTCTGGTCTTATTCCTAGATGAGAGGTGTAATATTCAATAAAGATTATATTTGGGTCTCTTCCAATATAAAAAAACTCTATATTGGATAGATTTTGTGGAACTTGAGGTTCTTATGAAGTGACTATAGGAAAATATATATTATGGTATTATACACCGAAGTGCTTCACAACGGGATGCATCATTCCTGTTTATCAATAGGAAGGATGTGTTGATGCACCTTTAAATTGATTATCATGAGCTCAAAAAGATCACGATAAAGAACAAGTATCCTTTTTTAGGGATTGATGAATTTTTAGATCAACTATGTGGATCTCAATACTTATCCAAGTTGGATATTAGGTCAGGGTATTATGATGTAAGGGTGGTGGTGGTGGAATTCCATGAGATTGCATTCCATAAAAGGTATGTGCACTATTAGTTCATATTAATTCCATTAAAACTCACTAATACTCCATAATTATTCCTGGAATTGATCTATAGATTCTTTATAGATTATATTGAAAAATATTTGGTTTTATTTATAAATAATTTTCTAATAAAATCCAAAATGAAGGAGCATGATGAGTATCTAAGGAAAATAATAAAGACCTTACAAAATGAGAAGGATTGGGAAAAGGAAGGTATATGTGAGTTTAGGTTGAAGTAATTCTCATTGTAGGGGATTATTATCACATGTAATGTGATATATATGGAACCTTTGAAGATAGAAGAAACTGAAGGATGGCATAGGCCATCAACTATGATAGATATCCATATTATCCTTGAACTGGTAAGGTATTATTAATGATTTGTGAGAAATTTATCATTATTATAAAACTCTCTAAATAAGATAAATCATAGGGTAATTATTTTCTTTTTGGAATAATGAATGTGATAATATCTTCATGGTGTTCAAAAAATGTCTTATCACTGAACCATTATTTATGATACCCACAAGTGGGGAACCTTTCATGGTATACAATGATGATTCAAAGAAAGGATAGGGTTATGTAGTAATAAAGAATGAAAAAGTAATATGCTATACCTCAAAAAAATTTAATTTTCATGAACTAAACTACCCAACACATGACCTAGAGTTTGATTCAATAATCATCACATTGAAAATATTGTGGAATTATCTCTTTTTGGAGAAGTGTAAAATATATATATATCATAAGGGACTCAAGTATATATTCACACATAAAAATAAGAATATGATCTTGTAATGATGGTTAGAGCTGATTAAAGTCTATGACTACTCAATACACTGCCATCCTAGGATAGATAATAATGTGGTAGAAGCTCTAAGTAGAAATTATTCAACAATTTTATCATTGATGAGAATTGGGAATGATTCGATCTTTTTAGATGTGAAAAAATATGGACATACTAATCATAAAGGAAGGAAAATCATCAATCATTTCACAAATTATTTCTTAAACATCCATTATAGAGAATATAAATGATTCTCAAAGAGATGATGTGGAAATTAAATAGTAGGTTGAATCTATGAGAAAAGTTAAATCCTTAGAGTTCAAAATTAATGGTGAATAAGTTGTAAGATTTGTATAGAGACTATGTGTACCATGAAAACATGAGTTATATAAGGAGTTATTGGATAATTCACATAGATCAACCTTCTCCATCCATACAGGGAGAAAAAATATGCATCAAGATATTCAAGATCACTATTGGTAGAACAATATAAAGAAGGAGATTATGGAACATAGATCAAGGTGTCTTGTATGTCACTATGCAAAGGCTAAAAGGAAAAAAACCAAGGGGATGATGCAACCATTACCCATACCTGCACGGAAATGGGAAAACATAACCATGTACTTTGTCATTGGTCTTCCAAATACATCATGATGAAATGATAAAATATTGTTATGCTTGATCATCATTAAAAAACAACACACATAATACAATATGAGAGTACTTATCACTCTATAATCTTGATAGGATATACATTAGAGAAGTTGGAAGGATTCATGGAACACCACTATTGATTTTATATGACCGATATGCATGATATACCACCAAATTCTGGATGAGTCTCCAATATGATCTATATACTATGTTGAACATCAGCATGACTTATCACTCTCAAACTGATGGACAATCTGAGCAAACTATCCCGACAATAGATGACATGTTGAGAGCCTGGTCAATGGATTTCATAAGAGGATGTGATCAACATTTTCCTCTAGTCAAGTTCTCATAAAACAATAGTTTCCACTCTAGAATACAAATGGATCTATATAAAGACCTTAAGGGTAAGAGGTGAAAACAATCAACATGTTGGGATGATTTTTGGGAACATAAAATGATGGTTCTTGAAATGGTTGAGGAAATGGTGGAAAAGGTCAAGACCATTTAGTATCACATCAGAGATGCTCAGATTTGATAGAAATAATATATTGAAAATCATCAATGAGACCTAGAGTTTCAAGTTATAGATGAGGTATTCCTCCAAATATCTCTATGGATTAAAGTCATAATATTTGGAAAGAAGGTAAAACTTAGTCAAAGATACATTGGTCCCTTGAGATCCTTGATCACACCATAGCGGTGGCCTATCGACTAGTACTAAAACCTAACATATATCAAGTACATGATGTTTTCCATTTATCTATTTGATAAAGTACATAAAATACCCCTTACATGCACTAAATCTATAGGTGTTACCATTGGATAGTGATCTTTCATGTGAGGAGAATTTGATGAAGAACTTTAATTATAAATACAATATTCTATGAAATAAGACAATATGCATGATTAAAGTTTAATGGAGAAACCACATGTTTGAATAAGTGATGTAGGAAACTGAGTAGGTGATGAAATGAAATAACCCTCATCAATTTTAGCATGTGAAATGAAAATTTTGATGGCAAAATTTCTAAATGGGGGTATACTGTAACCACCCGAAATTTTATGAATAAAATTCTATTTATGATTGAATTAAATGCCCTAATATGGTTATAAAAAATACATAAACATATTTTTTCTTATTATATACTATCAGATTTAAAATATTGTTAATAATCATAACTATTGATAATATAGAATTTGAATAGTGTTCATAAGATTAGTATAATTAAAGTGTTATGATAAATTAAATTGATGTACAAAAAGGAAGAAATTTCATCAACCAGTAGGATCATACCCTATGAAGGAAATTTAGTAGAACTCCCAAGGGAGAAAGAATCACTGTTCTTTTCCCTTGATGAAGCCCATGCCAATATCTATCAACTAAATCATGAGTAAACCTATTTATGTGATATGTTCAAGCTCATCGCGATGACGACCCAAACCATGTATGTCGAACCACAACATGAAAATATCACTATGGAACACCTTAACCTCAGGGAATTTTTAAGTGTAATAAATGGATATATATCAAGACCATAATAATATAAATATTTATGTTTTATTTTCAATATAATAATGATTATATTTATTTTTTAGTTTTATTACATTATAAATGTTTTTTATTTTGATATGATAACAAAAATTTATTTTTTGTGTAATATGAAATTTCAATTGAGACATTCCTTTTTTATGAATTTATGAATTCTATAAATAAATTATAATTTTTTAACTTTATATAATTAAATAATTTTTATTAAATATAAATTATAATATAATTTTTATGTTGTCAAATGTAATTTTTATAAGGGTTCAAAAACTACTATTGTCAAAAATCCCATAATTTCATATTAAATATAGATTCATTTCTTAAGAGTAACAATTCACATATGTAGAGTATTATATTGATAAAATAAAATATTATTTTTGAAATCATAATGTTGATGTTATCCAATAGTGAATTTTTCATAATTTTATGAGATAGTTGAATTTTCGGGTAAAAATAAAATACTATATAAATATACAATGTCTATTTTGAAATCATAATGACCCAAAAATGTTGAAATAAATGATATAAAAGTTATAAATGACCAAATATATGTTTCCCCTTTAAAATAATGTGATTTTGAGTTTATTTGAGTAATTTTATAAAGCCTTTATGAATCCTCCCAAAACCGTATTATATTTTATGTTTCAAAATCAATTCTTTAAAAACATGAATCAATTACAAATCACCAAGTATAATGATTTTTTAAGTTTGTACCAGGGCCTTATTAAGTATAGAAAAATAATAATCTTTTTTAGAAACAATGTGAAAAATCTATGGGTTGTTTTCTGGTTTTGATTCAATTATTTCATTGAGTCTAAAGACCGTGTTTGGGAAATAAAAAATAATACCCCTATATTTTCATAAATAAACCCACCCAAAATCCCATTACTATTCTCTAAAAAACCATGAATCATGTCCTTAATATTCCCTTTAATATCTAGAGTCCCCCCAATGTTCCCCATTCTCTAAATAAGCTATTCCCAAGCATTTGTAATCACCCACTGAAGGTAAGGGATCCTCCCCTTCTCTTCTTTATACAAGAACCTTATACATGTAATACCTTTTATTTTCAATTCCCAATGATGGTATATTTTTTTCAATATCCCTGTTACTTTCCATTTTATTTAAAAATGATGATATACCCATTTATCTCTCATAATCCATTTTATGAACCATTATGTACTGTCATTATGCTGCCAAGATTTCACTTCGATTTTTCCATTCCAAACCTTTGTATTGTGAATACCATAATTATTAATCCTCAAGGGTATTCACCTTAGCATACATATAACTATTTTATTTTATAATTACATGTATTTTTTACACACTCCTTGATCATGGAATTAAATTTTGTAAAATATATTCTTTTTTTATATGATCTATGTAGAACACTTAGGCATGTATATGATATGATTATGATGGGTGTGCCGAGATAGTGCTCCAATATATTGGGTAATGATTTAGTCTCGTGAATTACATGTATGGTTCATGAGAGTTTATCCTAATCACATTATGTTGTGATGCATTTATTTTTAAAATTTACTTATGCTTATGATTTCATGTTTAATGTTTTTTTTTGCATTATCATGTTACATTTATGTTAGCATTCAATATCATTCCTCATTGTTCAATATCATGATTCTCACCCCTTTTATGTCCCATTGAAAATCCTACTCTCTATCATGTAATTGTTTCTTAATTTTATTCTATATCTATTATCTTAAAGTTATTTATAGTTCATCCCTTTCTTATAAATGTCTGTAGGTTATCCCATGTAGTTTTAAATAAGATGTAATGTTATGAGCATGTTAGTGAAGTTTTCAATAATGTAGATGTACCCCATGTTTTAAGTTGTTATTTAATATACCTTATTACTCAAAGAAAATATAATTATTGATCTTATGGGATGTATTATGTATATTATTATGTAATAAATCATTAATTAATTTGTAATAATGACATGGGTTGTCATGCATTTTTCAAGAGTTATAGAATTAATATAACCAAAATCACATTTAAAATAAATCCACAACACACGCATGTGATAAATTATGAATAAAAAGAAAACCATGATATATAATATTGAATGAAAACTAGAATAATCTCAAGAATTATTTCAAAATAATTCATTTTATTATAGTAGTATGAAATCTAATTTATATAAAATGTTTTATAAAGGTTCTCAAAATTCAGTGACTATTCACACCCAAATACATTAAGAATGCTTCAGTTATAAGTATGAAAATTTAAAAAAATGGTTCACATTTATTGGAAAATAATATTGAAAAAAATTAATTTATAAAGGATTATGTTATAAAAGGAAAGGTAATATCACATTTAAGCCACAAAATGTAAAAAAAATAGTCCATTCAAGAAATTTATAGTTTTATTCATTTACTTTAAGTTATTTTAAAAATCCATTAGACAATAATGTTTTATTAACAACTAAAACAAAGTAATAATAAGAAAAATGAGCATAGTATTCAAAATATAAATTCCAAGGAAACTAATTACCAAGATGCATTTACCTCCCTATAATTATATCCTGCAACAGTTTCACTTCCACCTGAACATGTTCGGTATATTTTCAAAGTCCTTTCATCAGATTATAGGGGGGATAAATATATGTTTCCTTTTATACTTATTTTTCTTCTTCAAATGTTAGTCTTGAGTTTAAATGGTTCCATGAAAATTCCATATAGTCCTCACCCATTCCTACCTCAAATCTTCGTGTTATCTCTCAACAAACGCCTTTCATACCACTTAGTCACAAGCTCCCCCCACAACTGGTACACCTTAAGGGATATTAGATAATAAGAGAAACCCTTGATTCCTACCTCATGTATGTATCAAGATAGTAACAAGAAATTAGGGTATATATCACTCATATGAGAGGTATTACCCTCTAAATTCCAAATAAATAATAATATATAAAATACCCATACAACTCTATATAAGTATAAAATGAGCCATAAATCTATCATCATCAGTACCAAAACCCAAAAAACATATACATGCCATAAAATAAAACATATAACACATGAATGAAGACAAAAAAAACTCCAAAAATCCTTCAATTCTCACAAAAATTCCCGAATAGTAGCTTCAATCCCGATTGGATTGTCCTTTAAACACTAGAAAACTATGGTGGGATAATAACTGGGGTACTCAGTAGGGTATTTCCTCTAAAAGGTAAATATCCATGTGTGATAAATATATAGGAATAAATATGAGAAATAATAAAACAAACAAAATAATCATACATGAAAATGAGTAGTGAAAACATGAAAAAACATTACAACATAACAATAATATCAAACATCACTAAACCATTCCCTTTCTGAAACATCCCCAACTATGCTAACACATCATGGGAATAATATATGATTCAGCATCATGAATAGTAGTAAACAAATGTTACCCAAACCCTTTATTCCAATAACATCCTTTTAACCTAGGCCTAGATATTTTTTTCACCACTCTTACATATCAGAAGTGTAGTTCACCCTCTAAGCGAATGTTGAATGAAAGGACACCCCCTATCTAAAATTTATCAATATGTGAGAAAGAAACAAAAAAAATATTACAACCACTTCCAACCACTTATACAACCAACCAAATATGATTCCCAATGATGATTCTAACCTTATATCATAACTTGTGGCACCAACTACATATCATATCTCATGGAACCAACTGCATATCACATCCCATGGTACCAACCGTATTTTAAAATTCCACCATCCAAATCATATTTTTATAAGGTGATATAAACATTAAGGGATTAAATATTATTCTCTTCTCCTTTTATAAATATTCCCCACTAATAACCTTTACAACTACATCATCCTCATCACTTCAGGGTATAATGAACATGTAGATAATCAACCTAGTTCGCTTCCCCCTCCATGCATAAACCCCACCATAAATTGTCATCCAAAATTTACATCCACCATAAGTTACACTAAATTATAAATCTATAATAGATCAAAAAATCTAGGATCACAACCAACAATTAATTTAATTGTAATAATCATTAAAACAAAAAAAATAACTTTCCAATAATAGGGAAACCCAAAAAAGAAAAAAATTATATAGATAATTCAAATATTCAATTGCTTATTTCTATTTAACATCATTGTTATATACATTATATCGATTCATTAATAATATCATAACATACCTTTCATCATGCCACCAAGAATCATAAAATAACTAAAAAACAATTACCCTTTTCATTCCACCCACTAAGGATTAATAATTTAGTCATTCACAAAATTATTATTTTAAATTGACTCTAATTAATTATTTATCCATTTCTATGTTCATGTTCATAAAAATAATTTCAACCCATATTATTTTAGTTCTACCTATTAGAATTTTATAATTACACCCTTTCATTATTCCAATTATTAATGATCAATTAATTAACATACATAAATCTAAATATGTTTATTCATCAATTATCAAAACATTACAACTTTTTTTTTCTAATTTAACCCTCTAAAAATTGATAATAATCCCACCATTTATTTTAATCCATTTATTTTCAACCCATATCTAGATATATCAAAAACACAATATTCATATGAAGAAACATCAATCACCATAACATTCCATCAATAATAATAATCATATTTCATAAGGTAATGCCAAATGATTTACCACATAGATATTTATATTAATTTATTTCTTTAGTAATCACCATTCATTGAACCCAATAAATTCACATTGTCATTTTATTTAATTCTATATGAATGGGTAACCAAAAAAACAATGTTGGGCTTCATAAATCTAATTTATTACCATATTTAAATGGGTATTCCTTTTATGAATTGTGTTTTTGGTCAATTCAATCATATGAATAATATTCCAAGAAACAAGGAAAAACTCATAGAAATATATTCATAAAAAATATAAAAACGCCCATCCCCTTCAATCTTCATTCAACCAAGAAATTGTGTTATATAAAATTTACTTTAATTATTTTTACCCCTCCCATATATCAAGGACAACCTCACAAAATAATATTTTATGAGAGAATAAATAAAATTATGAAATAAATGACCAAATAATTATTTAAGTATATTTTCCTAGAAGATGAATGATAATTTTTTAAATTCCATATATTAACCAGTGCATCACAACTACCATGAATCTAATGAGATAACAGATAAAGGTGATGTACTGTAGGTTTAGCTTAAGAATGAGAAACCACAGATGAACCTAAACACATAGATATAATATAAAATATAAAGAAACCATAATTTATCCCTTATTATAAGGAAGAATGGAAAGATACTAGATGATAACAAGAAAAACTCACCTCAGGTCTCATGAAATAAATATATCCAAGATAAGAATAAAATCCATAAAATAGTTTCTGAAATTCCTCCTAAAATATCCCTAAGGCTACCCAAAGTTTGATAAAGAATGGAAGAGAATGATATAAATTAGAGGGTGATGGATATATATAGATATTTTATAACATGAATAATTTATAGTGTGAATATGTGATTCACATTGTGAATTGACTCAGTCAACCATTCACTGTAGAGATGTAACGTCCCGACCCCAGTTACCCAGAGTCAGTGCATTATTACATAACATTGGCATGATCACAAGAAAGATAAAATCTCGAAATACCGATTAGTTTAGTAGCCTTGGAAACACTAGATATATTCATAAAGTTTTACATTACATCATAAAAATGAAAACTACAACAACATAGTCTCCATATTCCACACTCTTATCCCCTCAAACTATCCCTGCAGGTCATTCATAATTTACTTCTTCACATCCTGGGAAAAATAAAACATATAAAAGGGGTGAGCTCAAATGCCCAGTAAGGATAACAATATAGTGGAAACTTTCATAAATAAGAATAAACATTTAAGGCAATGTATAACTAAAACAAAAGCCTTTTAAACTTGAACTTCAACATAGTATGGAAAAAATAAAATGAAATAATTCCATTTACTTATTCACGTGGATATTCTACTAATCAAATAATCACATGCAATATCAATAACCACTTTCATAATGATGGAATGCATAATGCCAGACTATCATAACCACATAGCCAAGGACTCGTGCCAAGACTACAAATAAGATTTTTACAAGGTCTTGTGCCAAGACACTAGTTTGTCTCAAGAGACCTATCGATGCATTGAGGATCTATAGCGGGCTCCACTCATCACATATTAAGTCCAACACATTCCCATATGAAAAGGTTTAAACATAACATAAACATTCATATTAAAACTAGCATACAAAATGTAAATAATTCATCCATAAACCATGAATGGTATAAAAATAACACATCCACAGTAAAAAATATCACAAAACCTTCAATACAATATATAAGTTTTGTATCATAATAAATCAAATTCAAATAAGCGTAAAATCCATCAAAGGATGTTGACATAGATGAAATCAAAACTCTTTTTAGAGAAATATCTCTTTCTATTTTGATATCATTTAAGAGTCATATATTTATAAAATAAAAAACTTTATTTGAAGATATTCTTATAAGCTTTTAAGGTAAGCTTTGACGATTTTATAATGGTGGAAAATAGCCACACCTGCCATATAAGTTAAAAAAAATATTTTTACCTTAATTCTATCAAAAATGTTAAAAAGGACCTTGTTTGGAAAACGACGGAAAGATTCCTTTATAAACCACTTATAAAAGTCAAAAAGGATATAAATGAATTTAAACCATATTCTAGTAAATAGTAAAAAAAATTTGAAATACATTTTTAAGAAACATGGATGTGGATGATAAAGAAGTCCTAGTAGATTATTACGTATAAACAACCTCGGATAATGAAGAGATTGCGAAATAAACCCTTACCTTGTACTTTTCCTTGGTTGGGGGTAGGTTAACCTCATGTATAATGGTGAAATAATTGTTATTAAATTACACAAGAATCATACACATTAATATGATATCATATATGATCTTTTAACATTGATTTGTTAATAATATCTTAGTATTATCATTGTTTCGGGTGTTAACTTACTCGTTTTCTTTTATATGCTTTGTTACGTAAGCTATGTTTTTCATGGATAGGTTGTATCTTATTCATATCCATAATTATATCAAGTCCTTAAACATTATTTTTAAATCATTAAATGATAATTATACTTGAATGGATACGATGGAGAATGAATCCCATCGCGTTCGTGGAGACGATAGTCCGTACATACGCACGAGCGACAATATCATTATTTTGATATTAAAATAATTTATAATTGGATGGTATATCATATATAAAAAATCATTATCATGTTATATTGATTATTTACATGAATTAAAAATCATTATTATACCCATCCAAATAATAATATATTGAATAACAATTACACCACGACGTGGAGACGGTAAGCCGTATGTACGTACGTATGGTGACATGTCATTCAAAGGATGGATAGAATACTGAATATGGTTGTACCATATTTATAATAATATTACAGTATATAGGAGATACGGGATTCATTATTTTATAATGGTAATAACAAATAAATAAGAAGTTGAAGAAGAAATGAATTTGAAAAAAGGGTGGTGAAAACATTACCTCTTCTTCGGGTTCTTCCATTTGATTTGATCAAAAGGGATCCTTAGGTTGGCTTTATGATAAAAATAAGGCATCTAGGTTGTATTAAGGGAAGTTGAGAGAGTATTTGGGAAGGGTTTGGCCGAACCAAAAGGCTTTGAAGGTGTGAATTAATGAGAAGGGGGGTGCCCTTTTATAAGAGGTGTGAGGGGCACCTTTGGAAAAGTTAGAAATATTATTTTATAATAAATTTATATTCGGTTTCTAATGTCTCCAAAGTCTATTATTTAAAGTTTAAGGTGGGGATGAGTCTAAAATCACCCAATCAATAGAATTTAGACAGGTTTGGGTCATTATATTAACCTTATCTTTTAGTTTTAACTCTTAGTTAATTAGTTTGACACTTACCATGTCACTTTGTATTTTTATATTATATAGTTAATAAACTTACTATATACCTCCAAGAGACCCCCAAGTGGTCCATTAATGATACACCTATCATGATATAAGTCTCTTGGACGAACCTTAGATTTTTAGGAATTGAATATCAATTAATAATATAATATTTGTTTTAAAAACTCTTTTATGTCAATTTTGACACTATTTGGAAAATTGATTTTTTTGAAAATCATAACAGAATGATTACTTCAAAAAAAAGTCAATTAAATAAATCATAATATGTAATATTAACCTAGAAAATTAGTTTAATTCATAAAAAGGCTCAAATTATATTTATTTGTGTATTTATAATATCAATTATTTTAATTTTTCACTATTATGGTAATTACCGCATCATCATTGTGTCATAAATAAATTAAATTATTTAATGTCTAAAAATTATAAATAAAATATCATTAATTAGGAAATATTTTTACATTTATAATTAATATTTACAATCAAATTTATCTTATGTATAACCATATATTAAAAATTTTTTAGTAAATAAACTTTGATTTTAACTCTTTTAACTCTTCTTTGAATTAAATAATAATAAATGTCCTAATCTAATCCAAGTGGAACTAAATGATAATATTTTTTTCCTAAAGTTGTTTTTGGTCTAGATACACTTGTACAATATAATTAGGACATGTGTTAGGGTAATATTAATATTATTTTTACCCTTAATTACCCTATTTACTTTTAACCGTGGTAAATAAAAGTAAAAAGTTACTATTCACCAAAAATTATTTTCATCTCATTGAACCACATTTTACTTGTTGATATTAACTGTGACTCTCGGATTTTCAAAATTCCACTCATAGAAGTGGTAAAATTATGTTTTATGAAAAATTCAGCTTTTTAACTACCACTTTGTGGTTTCACTATTCATCAAAAAATTAAGTTTTTCAGAAAAATACCAAAAATTAACCCTAGGCTAAATTCGATATTCCAAATCCAAAAATGAAGTCTATTTTGAAAAATAAAATTTATAAATTTCAAAAAGTGGGTATTACCTTTCATAACGGCTAGTTTGATTGGTTGTGGTGTGTTAGAACTCGATGTTGCGTACAACACACGCTATTTCATTATTCAAAGAGAAACGTACCGTAGAAGCTTGGGGTGTTACATTCTCCCCTCCTTCAAATAATTTATTCCTCGAATTTTATATAATACTACCGCATGAAAAGACTCGGTTGGTTCTTCATCATAAGTTCCTCGGGTTCCCACGTTGCCTCTTCCATCTTATGGTTTCTCTGCAAGACTTTTACCAGACGAGTCATCCGGTTTATCAGTACTTGTTCTCTCGTCTCAAGAATCTTGATGGGCTCTTTGCAAGAAGACAGATCAGGTTCTAGTTCTAATTCCTCATAGGTGAGTACATGCATTGGGTCAGACATGTATTTCCTCAATAGAGATATGTGGAACACATCGTGAACTTTGGTGAGACTTGGCGGCATTGTCAATCGGTAAGCTACAACCCCAATTCGTTCTAGAATTTTGAAAGGTCCGATGTACCTGGGACTCAATTTACCTTTCTTAACAAAATGTATGACTCCCTTCCCTGGAGATACATTCAGGAAAATATAATGACCGACTTGAAATTCCAAATCCTTCCTTCGATTATCAGCATATCTCTTCTGCCTACTTTGAGCTGATTTGATATGGTTTTGGATTACCTTCACCTTTTCCATCATTTCCTGCACCAGTTCTGGGCCTACAAGTTTTCTTTCACCAACGTCATCCCAACAGGTTAGTGTGCGACATCTCTTTACGTATAACACTTCATATGGTGCCATCTGAATACTCGAATGAAAGCTATTGTAATAGGAAAATTATACCAGAGGTAAATATTGATCCCACATACCCTGAAAGTCAAGTGAGAAGGATCTCAACATGTCTTCTAAGGTTTGAATAGTTAGTTCTAATTGTCCATCTGTTTGAGGGTGGTAGGTAGTGCTCAAATGAAGTTCAGTATCCAAGGATTTCTGAAGACTTCCAGAATCTTGATGTAAAATGGGGATCATGATCAGAAACAATCGATAGTGGTACTCCATGAAATCTCACAACTTCGTCAATATATAGTCTTGCTAGACATTCCTGTGGTAGATCTTCTCTTATAGTAAGAAAATGTGCTGACTTGGTAAGACGATCAACAATAACCCATATTGCATCTTTCCATCTAGGAGTCTTTTGTAGTCCCATGACAAATTCCATCGTAATATTGTACCATTTCCACTCCGGTATGGGAAGAGGTTGCATGACTCCTCCAGGCTGTTGCCTTCCAGCTTTCACTTGTTGACAAACCATACATCTTGACACAAAATCAGAAATCTCCCTCTTCATGTTGTCCCACCAAAAATGTTCCTTCAAATATCTATACATTTTGGTGCTCCCATGGTGTATAGAGAAATTAGAACTATAAGCATCATCCAGCAATTCCCTTTTTAGATCAGGTATATCGGGAACACAAAGTCTCTTCCTAAATTTCAAAATTCCTTCTTCATACACAAATTCTCTCAATCTCCCATCATTCACAGCTTTAATCTTCTTTCAAAATTCTTCATCATCAGTCTGAGAACTCTTAATCCTTTCTAGTAAAGATAGATTGTAAACCATTTGAAAAATCATTGATGTTTCACCTTCCCTAGTTATTCCCATGTCCATCTTTACTAGATCCATGAAAATTGGATCCCTTTAAATTCTCATTTTGTTCAAAACTCCATGATCTTTTCTGCTCAAAGCATCTGTCACCTTGTTTGCTTTCCCCGGGAGGTAGTGTATCATACAATCATAATCCTTGAGTAATTCAAGCCATCTCCTTTTCCTGATGTTGAGTTATTTTTGTGAGAAAATATACTTCAAACTCTTGTGATCAGTATAAATCTCACATTTTTGACCATAGAGGTAGTGCCTCCATATCTTCAATGAAAAGATCACAGCTGCAAACTTGAGATCATGAGTAGGATAGTTTTGTTCATGAATTTTCAACTGTCGTGATGCATAGGCAATAACCCTATCATTCTGCATAAGGACACAACCAAGTCCTTTCTTCGATGCATCACTATAAATAACGATCCCATCGTTCCCTGATGGTAGATTCAATATAGAAACATTGACTAATCTTCTCTTCAGTTCTTCTAAACATTATTCACACTCTTTTTTCCAAACAAATTTAACCCCTTTTTCATGTGAGCTTTGTTAATGGGTTAGCCAACCAGGCGAAATTCTGGACAAAACGTCGATAATAACCTGCTAAACCAATAAAACTACATACCTCAGTTATACTCATCGGTGCAGGCCATTCTTGGATTGACTTGGTCTTAGAAGGATCAACAGAGATTCCATCTTTAGAGACAATATGGCCAAGAAAAGAAATCTCCTGAAGCAAGAATTCACACTTGCTAAACTTCCCATATAATTCATGTCTTATCAGAGTCTTCAGGATAATGCGCAAGTGATTTTCATGATCTTCATAGATTTTGGAGTATACCATGATATCATCAATAAATACCACCACAAATTCATCAAGATATTCCTTGAAAACTCTATTCATCAGATCCATGAATACAGAGGGTGCATTAGTCAATCCAAAAGGCATTACTGTAAACTCATAATGCTCGTACCTGGTTTGAAATGCTGTTTTCGGAATGTCTTCCTTCTTCACACACAACTAATGGTATCCAGATCGAAGGTCAATCTTTGAAACGTATTGAGCTTCATGCAGTTGGTCAAATAAATCATCAATGCGAGGTAGGGGATACTTGTTCTTTATTGTTATAGCATTGATCTCCCTATAGTCAATACATAACCTCATAGATCCATCTTTATTTTTAACAAAAAGAACAGGGGATCCCCATAGAGAAACACTAGGGTGAATAAATCCCTTATTACTCAATTCCTTTAGTTTTTTCTTTAGTTAAACCAATTCTACAGTGGACATTCTATAAGGGGTCTTCGATATAGGCCTTGATCCAAGAATTAAATCAATGGAAAACTCAACTTCTTGTTCTGGAGGATGTCCAGGTAAATCTTCTGGAAACACATCTACGTATTATTTTACAACAGGTACATCCTCTATTTGAACATTCATTTCCTCACCCATAGTCATTTCATTCTCTTCCTCCCCAATAATTGAATTTATTTGAGCTAGTGGGGGTGGATCTAGATAAGAATTAAGTGGTGACGATTCTGCTCTAAAGATAAGGTGTTCCTTATCATCATCATCAAAAATCATAACCTCCTTCTTCTTATAATAAATCTTCACATCATGGTCCGAAAGCCAATCCATACTAAGGAATATATCAAACTCAATCATAGGTATTACTATGAGATCTGTAGATAAAGAACATTTATGTGCTCTAATGGGGACTGATTCACAAAACTTTGTTGCAATGATACTTCCCTTATGAGTTTTAACTAACAACTTCCTTGTTAAATCAAATGGGAAATATCTAATTTTCTTAGAAAACTGGGAATATATGAAACAATGTGATGATCCAGAATCAAATAATGCATTTGCTAAACTTGAGGAAACCATTAAATTACCTGCCACCACGTCTTTCAGAGCTTCTACTTCAGTAGTAGTGATAGCATAAGCTTGGCCTTCATCCCTAGGCCTTTTCTGAGGTAAGTTCACCTGACTCTTAGGAAATTCATTTGAATAATGTCTCATCTCCCTGCAATTGTAGCATTGGACATCGGTAGCTTCCTTCTTCCCCTTGCAATCACGAGCTTGGTGGCCTTTTTCACCACACTTGTAACAGACTCCCGTTCCTTTTAAGCAAGTATCAGGGTGTTTCTTCCCACATTTACCATAGGATGGATATTCAACCTTTCCCTTCTTCCCCTTATTTTTATTCCCAGATTGATCAGCAGATCTCTTCTTCTCTTTCTTTTCTTTAAAGTCATAAGACTTAGAGAATTCTTTTTTTGTCTTTATAGCACATGAGACAATGTCTTAGTACGACGAGAAGGATTTTGAGACTAATGCTCGACAGAGAAATGGTTTTAACCAATCAAAGAAACAATCAATCTTACTTCTTGGGTTACATATATAATCTCCATCATACCTTGCTAATCTTGTAAAGTTAGCCTCATACTTTGTGACATTCTCATCCTCCTTTTGTCTCAGACTCAGAAATTGTCTTTCCATATCTGCTTGATGGTCACGAGGAAAGTATTTTTTCTAAAAACAGATCTTTGAACTCCCTCCATTCCATATTTGATACTTCATCATCTTCCTTAGTGTGTTGAATCAATGACCACCATTGATCAGCATCTCCAGTGAGGCAGTAAACAGCCATGATAACTTTTTCCCTTTCACTACTTCCCAAAGCCTGAAATATTTTCTCTAGGGAATTTATCCATTGCTCAACTACTAAGGGATTTGTACTCCCATTGAATGTTGGTGGTTGTTGCCTCATGAAGCGATCTAACATTGATCCTTCATGCTGTGGATTAGGGTTCTCCATACGGGTAAGGTTATTATTCATAACCGGAGTGAGTTGTCCCAGTATGGTGATTAGTTTATCAGCACCAGTTGCATCACTAACTCCAATATAATTATCTTGAGCAAGAGGGAAATCCCTACATGGAGTGCGTGCATTGATATAGTTTCCATTTCTTCCACTAGGTGCCATTTCTAAATAATGGAATAAACTAGATCAGTTTATGAATCAAAATACATAATTCCATACTTATAAAACACTTAACATAAATTGAACTATTTATGGATATAATCCATAATCATAAAAATGTTTTCTTTGAGGAATTATATACTCATAAACCCTTCATAATGATTTGTAAAGAAAATGAGAGTTATCCTAATCATATCCCCTGGGAGTGTCGTAACCAAGAGTGCAACAAGGCTCGTTGTCGTGCACCAGTTCCCGTTTGAGTCTACCTCAAAGCAGTGTTTTCGGGTTTTACCCCTAGGTACATCTGTGCCAGAGCCGCCTCTACCTGCTCGTATCTAGATAGGGATTGGTTGGAAAACTCAAAAAATCTCTACAATACTAAAATTCTATGAAGTTATTCTATACTAATCCTCAAAGTCCATCTTAAATCTATGTTCTATAATCAGAGTTTATCTAAATCTAGCTTCCAAGGTTTATACTAAACTTCCTTTGATACCAACTGTAACGCCCTGACCCCAGTTACCCAGAGTCATTGCATTATTACATAACATTTTCATGATCACAAGAAAGATCAAATCTCTAAATACCGATTAGTTTAGTAGCCTTGGAAACACTAGATATATTCAAAAAGTTTTACATTACATCATAAAAATGAAAACTATAACAACATAGTCTCCATAGTCCACACTCTTATCCCCTAATACTATCCCTGCAGGTCATTCATAATTTACTTCTTCACATCCTGGGAAAAATAAAACATAGAAAAGGGGTGTGCTCAAATGCCCAGTAAGGATAAAAATATAGCAGAAACTTTCATAAATAAGAATAAACATTTAAGGCAATGTATAACTAAAACAAAAGGCTTTTAAAATTGAACTTCAACATAGTATGGAAAAAATAAAATGAAATAATTCCATTTACTTATTCACATGGATATTCTACTAATCGAATAATCACATGCAATATCAATAACCACTTTTATAATGATGGAATGCATAATGTCAGACTATCATAACCACATAGCCAAGGCCTCGTTCCAAGACTACAAATAAGATTTTGCCAAGGCCTTGTGCCAAGACACTAGTTGGTCTTATGAGACCTACTTATGCATCTAGGAGCTATAGAAGGCTCCACCCATCACATATTAAGTCCAATGCATTCCCATATGAAAAGGTTTAAACATAACATAAACATTCATATTAAAACTAGCATACGAAATGTAAATACTCCATCCATAAAACTTGAATGGTATAAAAAAAACACATCCATAGTCAAACATATCACAAAACCTTCAATACAATATAGAATTTTTGTATCATAATAAATCAACTTCAAATAATAATAAAATCCATCAAAGGTTGTTGACATAGATGAAATCAAAACTCTTTTTAGAGAAATATCTCTTTCTATTTTGAAATCATTTAAGAGTCATATATTTATAAAATAAAACATTTTCTTTTAAAATATTCTTATAATCTTGTTAGGGATTCTTCGATGATTTTATAACGGCAGAAAATAGATGCACCTTCCGTATAAGTTAAAAAAACATTTTTACCTTAATTCTATCGAAAAGGTTAAAAAGGTCCTTGTTTGGAAAACGATGGAAAGATTCCTTTATAAACCACTTATAAAAGTCAACAAGGGTATAAATGAATTTAACCCATATTCTAGTAAATAGTAAAAATGTTTTGAAATACATTTTTAAGAAACATGGATGTGGATGATAAAGAAGTCCCAGTATATTATTACGTATAAACAACCTCGGATAATGAAGAGATTGTGAAATAAACCCTTACCTTGTAATTTTCCTTGGTTGGGGGTAGATTAACATCATTTATAATGGTGAAATAATTGTAATTAAATTATTCAAGAATCATATACATTAATATGATATCATATATGATCTTTTAACATTTCTTTGTTAATAATATCTTAGTATTATTGTTGTTTCGGGTGTTAACTTACTCGTTTTCTTTTATATGTTTTGTTACATAAACTTTGTTTGTCATAGATAGTTTGTATCTTATTCATATACAGAATGATATCAAGTCCTTAAATATTATTTTTAAATCATCAAATCATAATTATACTTGAATGGATACGATGAAGAATGATTCTCATCGCATTCGTGGAGACGGTAGTCCGTACGTACGTACGAGCGATAATATCATTCTTTTGATATTAAAATAATATATAATTGGATGGTATATCATATATACAGAATCATTATAATGTTATATTTATTATTTAAATGAATTACAAATTATTATTATACCCATCCAAATAATAATATATTGAATAACAATTACACCACGACGTGGAGACGGTAAGCCGTACGTACGCACGTATGGTGACATGTCATTCAAAGGATGGATAGAATACTGAATATGGTTGTACCATATTTATTATAATATTACATTATATAGTAGATACTGGATTCATTATTTTAGAATGGTAATAACAAAGAAAGAAGAAGTTGAAGAAGAAATTAATTTGAAAAAGGGTGGTGAAAACATTACATCTTCTTCGGGTTCTTCCTTTTTATTTGATCAAAAGGACTCATTAGGTTGGCTTTATGATCAAAATAAAGCCTCTAGGTTGTATTGAGGGAAGTTGAGAGAGTATTTGGGTAGGGTTTGGCCGAACCAAAAGGCTTTGAAGGTGTCAATTAATGAGAAGGGGGAGTGCCCTTTTATAATAGGTGTGAGGGGAACCTTTGGAAAAGCTAGAAATATTATTTTATAATAAATTCATATTCGGTTTCTAATGGATCAAAAGTGGATTATTTAAATTTTAAGGTGGGTATGGGTCAAAAAACACTCAACCAATATAATTTAGATAGGTTTGGGTCATTATATTAACCTTATCTTTTAGTTTTAACTCTTAGTTAATTAGTTTGACACTTACTATGTCACTTTGTATTTTTATATTATATAGTTAATAAACTTACTATATACCTCAAATAGACCCAAAAGTGGTCCATTAATGATACAAATATCATGATATAATTCTCTTGGACAAAACTTAGATTTTTAGGAATTTAATATCAATTAATAATATAATATTTGTTTTAAAAACTCTTTTATGTCAATTTTGACACTATTTGTAAAATTGATTTTTTTGAAAATCATAACAGAATGATTACTTCGAACAAAGTCAATTAAATCAATACAAATATGTCATATTAACCTAGAAAATTAGTGTAATTCATAAAAAGGCTCAAATTATATTTATTTGGGTATTTATAATATCAATTATTTTAATTTTTTACTATTATGGTAATTACCGCATCATCGTTGTGTCATAAATAAATTAACTTATTTAATGTCTAAAAATTATAAATAAAATATCATTATGTTGAAAATATTTTTAGCTTTATAATTAATATTTACAATCGAATTTATCATATGTATAACCCTATATTAAAAATGTTTTAGTAAATAAACTTTGATTTTAACTCTTTTAACTCTTCTTTGAATTAAATAATAATAAATGTCCTAATCTAATCCAAGTGGACCTAAATGATAATATTTTATTCCTAAAGTTGTTTTTGGTCTAGATACACTTGTCCAATATAATTATGACATGTTTTAGGGTAATATTAATATTATTTTTACCTTTAATTACCCTATTTACTTTTAACCGTGGTAAATAAAAGTAAAAAGTTACTATTTACCAAAAATTATTTTCATCTCATTGAACCACATTTTACTCCTTAATATTAACCGTGTCTCTCGGATTTTCAAAATTCTACTCACAGAAGTGGTAAAATTAAGTTTTATGAAAAATTCAGTTTTTTAACTACCACTTTGTGATTTCACTATTCATCAAAAAATGAAGTTTTTCAGAAAAATACCAAAAATTCACCCTAGGCTAAATTCGATATTCCGAATCCAAAAATGAAGTCCATTTTGAAAAATAAATTTATAAATTTCAAAAAGTGGGTATTACTATTCATAACAGCTAGTTTGATTGGTTGTGGTGTGTTTAAACTCGATGTTGCGTACAACACACACTATTGCATTATTCAAAGAGAAACGTACCGTAGAAGCTTGAGGTGTTATAAGAGATCCAAGGCTTGACATACAAAGATATTGCATTACTTTTGTGGAATACTTAATACATGAAAAAAACAGACGCCCAAAGACCGTATTAGTTTAGTGTCTTTGGAAACTCAGAACATAATCTTCTAATCATGGTGAAAGATCTTCAAAATCTCCCATAAAGATATTCCCCTTTGGTTTTCTTACCTAAAATCTTTCTTTATATCCTGGGTAAAATAACACATAAAAAGGGTGATCTCAAATGCTCAGTAAGGGTAAACATGGAGAACATAAAACAATCCCTGAACATTTGAACGTAAGAACATGAACATAAAACATCAAAATCATGAGTAATGACATAAATCTTGGTAGTTCATAAGGCATAGATCATAAAGGAACATTAACCATGATAAAATATCATAGGAATAAAACATGTAATTTTGGAGACCATTAAGCACGTGTTATGATTTGATTCCCGCTCAAATTTACCCAAGAGAAGAAGGTAAAACGGTCCTTGTAGTTTAGCTTGGGTTGTCGAATCCTTAGAGACCTAAGAAGTAAACTATAGACACGAACATTCTATGGACTGTTTTTGGCTATGAAGTGGCCAAATTGGGTTAATTTTATATGGGTTTAAAGGATAACTAACAGATTTAAGTGAATTCAATTTAAAAGAATGAGTTGATCCTAGGTTATCGCTTGGGGTGGATTGGATGTTTTTTCCTTTTCAATGATTTCAATTTCTTATATTTGAGATGAGTTCATTTAAAGAAATAAAACAACATCATCAGATACTTGTTTAATGCCTTCACCCTTTAATACTAATCACCTATACACTTGAAGGATCAATGTTTTGAGCACTTCAAGGTAAAGGTTTGTATTATCACTTGAAGTATGTGGCCTTAAATTCAACAAGGATGATGGAGTTTAAAAATCATCAAATAAAAATCTCATTTAAAAGAAGTGATTAGACATTAATGTATTGATAAATAACATCCAATCCATCCAATTCCTACTCCCTTGGATCAACCCATAAGTGGGTTAGCTCTCCATTGATCCCACGTTTTCAATGGAAGCGGAAAGTCGACTCATGAGGGAGGAAATTGAGAAGTAAAGAAAACAACAAAATAAAATGATCACTCCACCGTTGTGTGAATAATTTCACAAGATTTGGTGTGAGTAAATTCACACCTTGAGGCAATGATATAAAATTGAGATTAAGAACAACATAATAAGAGTAGAAGAAGAACTTTTATTAAGAAACTAAAGTGAATTGAACAACTTACATGTGAAAGATAAATTTGAGACAACAAAATTGCAGCATAACATTACAATTGAACAAGGCACCCAAAGATTCTTCAATAATTCCACACCACTGCCTTAAATAGGTATTTTTTATCCCTTGGGTCGAGCCTCCAACATTCCAAGTCATTCCACTTGAGTACGGTAGGTCCAGGGTGGTGGAAAGTTTGTAGAAAGAAGACTTTCCACCCTTGACCCGAAAAGGCATCCAGTTTGCATCCACAAAACAGAGGTGCATGAAAAGCCTTCTATATGGCAGAATTTTGGTGGGCCATATAATACTTAAATTAAGATCTGGATGTCTCATAACATCTGGTAAAATACCATTCCAAAATGAGTTATGGTTTTTGAGATATGGTTTAATTAGTGGGATCTTTTTCTGGGCCGCATAATTTGGCCCAGAATTTTATCTCTAACTTGGGACGCCTAAATGGACACCATGTAGGCCGAATTAGCATTGGATCATGAATAGTTATTTGTTCCTATACATGTATTATAGCCTCCAAAGAAATTTGGGATTCATTGGGCCTGTATGTTGGGCCCCACTATCTCATCAGTGGGATGGTGTCCAATCTGCCTTCTCTAGAATTGCTTCCTTTCATCACAAAATATCCCCATCTTCTTCCATGAATTCTCCATTGATACCTGAATGAAACATGTTCATATTGGAGTGTAGATCAATTTACAAGAATATCATATTAAAATATGTATAATAAGATAAATCATTGGGTACTTCAAATGATGTTAAAAAATGTACCACATAATAGTGCATTTTAAAAAGGTATTACAATCATAGTGTGAAATGATGTTCAAAGTGTAAAATGCACTAAAATGGTGTTTATGAATAATAAATCACATGAATATTATATATATTAACAATTAATATTAGCCTCATTTAGTGGCTAATCACACCCCCCCAACTTGAGTTTTCCTAGTCCCGAGCAAAATATATCTCAACAATATGAAATTCGAATTCCCTTTTCCAAAAACATTTTAATACACAATGATCACCAGAAACCCTTATACCAAACAATCATGAAACCCATCAAAATATTTTAATACAATATAGTTTCATAATAAGATCCCAATCCCAAGCCCATTCATTTGTTCAAATTCATTTCCATATTTCATCCAATATTAATTAAGTATGAGGATGTGTTGTGCATCACAATATACATGGGGGTTCATCTTTATTCAAGGGGGAAATGACAGAAGCGCTAGGTGGAATCACATTTCAATATTAAGATGAGTATTCAAATTTTTTTTGTATCATATTTTTTTGTGTTTTTTTGTTTTTTTTTTGCATTTTTTCCATGGTAATTGAAATTGTATTAAAAAAAGTCAACCCCTGTAGCGAGACATTGCTGATGACTCCCAGGCTCAATAACCTTAGGGCACCAAGTGAATCCCATATACTCGGGCATCATCTCAAGTTAACTCAGTCAAAAACAAATTCAAATTACAAAAAATAGAGATAAAATTACTAACTCTGGGCCAGACAACTATGGAGTCACGATCCCTAAGTGTCGAAAGCCACGCATTAGGTTATTTCATTGCTCTACGCGCAAATTTTTTATTTTTTTATTTTTTTTATTGAATACTCATACTAAAACTAAAATGATCACCAAACCTAGGCTATTTATTTGGGGGACCCCGTTAACTCAAACTAATACCCCACTATCCAAAGGACGTGCATTGTGATCTTTTTTTATTTTGATGAAAATATAAACGATGAAATATCACATTGGACAGCCACACTTTCCAAAATCTATGCTCATGAAATTATACAAGGATTAAAATCAGAATCAGGGCATGCTAAATTATTTGATATTCAGTTTCGAAGTGTGCAATGTGTATTACCATGTTCAAAGTTAAAGGAATTTTTCCTTCCATTTACACATTTTTTTTCAAATCATTCAATTTGTTTTGACACAAAAGCATTTTTTTTATTTTATCTCCCCCCCAACTTAAAACAACACTATCCCCAGTGTTTGAAGAAATGAAAATTTAGGAGTAGAGGCGGATAATGGAAGTTCAAAAAGTAAATTGAAAATGAGGATCATGGAATGAAGTCACCTGGTGGTTGAAGTTGAAATTCTTGTTACTCCAAATTAGTCCTTTGATCTATTAGGGGATGTAGGCACCTCCTTGATTGAACATATATCACAAAAATAGTCCCTGAACCATACAAAGAAGAACAAACTAGAAAAAAAAACAATGCAATTACTTATTTAATTCCAAGTATCATTATTTTATGGTTTTCCCTTTTTTTCTTTATTTTTAAATCAAACTAATGATACATTGTCTTCTTTTAAATTTCTTTGTAATTTATTACTCAAGGATCACACCACATGATACGGATGAATATGGCGCTCCCCTTTCATACCCATCCATACTCATAATAGAAGAACAGGTCAATAGATCATTTTTTTTATTTTTAAATATCAAAATGATTACTTAATCCTATTTGAAAAATAAAGATGATTCAAAAATGATTGGAAACATAAAAACCACAGGTTGACTCCCGTGAAGTGCTTTGTTTGACGTCGTTAGCCCGACATAGACCCCCTAACTTACCCAATACCAATTTTCAACATTTTAAAGACCCCATATTTCTCCATGTCCACTATATTGAGATTGATTATTTGTTTATAATTTTTGTCGTGTGAAACCCTACATTCTATAATGAGTGGTAAAGTCTAAGGAATATCAGAAATGGTTGATCTGGTTTCTTTTTTAGTCTTTCCAAAGACATTAAGAATCATTACCTCTTTGTTGGTTTCAAGATAATAAATTGTGAAAATTGGAAGTTTTTGGCTATCCCAATGAATGGAAACTTTAGGGTGGATGGAAAGTCCTTTTGTTCAAGTTCGGGTAGGTTAACACTTTCAGACATAGGTTGGGAATTTGAATCAAACTCAATTTCATTTTCAAAATTTCACAACAGAATTGGTTCCTTTTGAATAGAATATTCAACCACAAAATTGGAAAGATCAATTTTAGGAATGAGTATAGACTCAATATTTGTGATTTCTCTCAATGGTTCAATGGTTGGTGTTTTTGAAAATTTATCAATGGAGTTATACTTAGGAGACTCAATCCATGATGTCAAATTATCCTCTTTTGAATCCAAAAAGTAAATTTTCTATTGATTTAAAGACCCTTCAACAATTTATTGATCCTCTTCATCTATCCCAAATCCAAATGTTGTCTCTTCAGTAAATTCATGAGTTGTTTGTGGGAAACTAGACACTTCACATAAGGTTATGAAAGGGGCAGTTGTTGTAGGCATGTGTTCCTCACAATTTTTAATGCTTTGTAGTTCTAACCTCAATGATGAAACCTCAAAATTCATTATCTCCATTTGTTGACACAATTTTTCAAGTAATGGATGTGTATTAGGATGGATAAGGGGTTGATCCAAATGGTCTATTCTAGGTGGATAATTAAGTTGTTGGAATTGCATAGGAGGGTATTCAAATTGGCTTTGTGGGGATTAAAACTCATTATATTTTGGAATGTTTTGTGGATCATAGGGGTAAAAACAATGTGGTTCATTAGGTTGTTGATGATCCCACATGTATAAATTATTATGGTCATTGTACATCACACATGGGGTTGGGTGATCAAAGTAGGGATAGGTTTCCAATGTTTGGACTTCTTAAAAATTGAATTCCATAGGAGTGAGGGGGTGAGAAAAGAGAAGAGAGATGAAAAAAAGGATGATAGTGTCTATGATAAATTACTTAGGTCCCCGGAAATGGTGCCAAAATTTGATTCTTGCTCAAATTTACCCAAGAGAAGAAGGTAATACGGTCCTTGTAGTTTAGCTTGGGTTGTCGAATCCTCAGAGACCTAAGAAGTAACCTATAGACACGTACATTCTATGGACTGTTTTTGGCTATGAAGTGGACAACCTGGGTTGATTTTATATGGGTTTAAAGTATAAATAACAGATTTAAGTGAATTCAATTTAAAAGAATAAGTTGATCCTAGGTTATTGCTTGGGGTGGATTGGACGTTTTTTCCTTTTTAATGATTTCAATTTCTTATATTTGAGATGAGTTCATTTAAGGAGATAAAAAAACAGCATAAATTACTAGATTAATGCCTTAAACCTTTAATACTAATCACCTATACACTTTAGGATCAATATTTTGAGAACTTCAAGGTAAAGGTTTTTATTAGCACTTGAAGTATGTGGCCTTAAATTCAACAAGGATGATGGAGTTTAAAAATCATCAAATAAAAATCTCATTTAAAAGAAGTGACTAGAAATTAATGGAGTGAGAAATAAAATCCAATCCAGCCGCTTGCTACTCCCTTGGATCAATCCATAAGTGGGTTATCCCTCTATTGATCTCATGGTTTCAATGGAAGCGGAAAGTAGACTCATGAGGGAGGAAATTGAGAAGTAAAGAAAACAACAAAAATAAAATGATCACTCCACCGTTGTGTGACTAATTTCACAAGATTTGGTATGAATAAATTCACACCTTGAGGAAAAGGTATCAAAGTGAGATGAAGAACAAAAGAATAATAGTAGAAGAAGAACTTTTATTAAGAAACTAAAGTTAATTGAACAACTTACATGTGAAAGACAAATTTGAGACAACAAAATTGCAGCATAACATTACAATTGAACAAAGCACCCAAAGATTCTTCAATCCTTCAACACCACTACCTTAAATAGGAATTTCTTAGCCCTTGGGTCGATCATCCAATATTATAAGTCATCCCACTTGAGTATGGTAGGTCTAGGGTGGTGGAAAGTTTGTGGAAATAAGACCTTCCACCCTTGACCCGAAAAGGCATCCAGCTTGCATCTACCAAACTGAGGCGCATGAAACACCTTCTAGATGGACGAATTTTGGTAGTCCATAGAAGAATTAAATTAATATACGGATGTACCCTAGTATCCTGTAAAATATCGTCCCAAAATGAGTTATGGTTTTTGAGATATGGTTTAATTAGTGGGATGTTTTTCTGGGCCGCAGAATCTGGCCCAAAATTTTATCTCTAACTTGGGACACCTAAATGGACACCATGGAGGCCGAATTAGCATTAGATCCTGAAGATTTATTTTTTCCTTTACATGTCTTATAGAATCCCACGAAATTTTGGATTCATTGGGCCTGTATGTTGGGCCCCACTGTCTCATCAGTGGGATGGTGTCCAATCTGCCTTCTCTAGAATTGCTTCCTTTCATCACAAAATATCCCCATCTTCTTCCAGGAATTCTCCATTGATCACTGAATGAAACTTGTTCATATTGGATTGTAGATAAATTTACAAGAATATCAAATTAAAATATGTATAATAATATGAATCATTGGGTACTTCAAATGATGTTCAAAAATGTACCACATAATAGTGCATTTTAAAAAGGTATTACAATCATAATGTGAAATGATGTTCAAAGTGTAAAATGCACTAAAATGGTGTTTATGAATAATAAATCAAATGAATATTATATATATTAACAATGAATATTATCCTAATTTAGTGGCTAATCATTATTTCCATAGTAGCCAGGCATTGCTGCCAAGACCATTATAGTGGACAAACTCCATTACTGAACTGGGTTTACTTGCCATTCCAGCCCAGTATAACTGAACCAGATTCACTTACCGTTCCATACATGTATATCTCATGATATATAAATCTTTACCCAATTCATTGGAGGGTGATATAGGTCCCACCCATCTCATAATGAAATCATTCTTTTGTGTACCACAAAATAAAAACAAATCATTCATCATAACCCAATGAATAAAATGGGTTTCATAAACATCTTCTCATAGTGACATAATCCATATAAAACAAATGGATATCATTTCAACATAATAAAAATAAAACCATGTAAATAACAGATACATTATACTTGAAACATAAACATACTAAATTATGTCATCTTATATGGAAAATAGTTTTGATAAAACACTTGAAATGAATTCTTGAGGAAAATATCCTTTCTTCTTCAAAATCATTTTATTTTCTCAAAATGTCGTGTGATTTTAAAACAAAAGAAAGAATTTTGTTGAAAATAATCATGAAATCTTGTAGATTAATATTTATGGAAATAAGGCATTATAAAACTTTAAAAATCCATTCATGTCGTATAAGTTAAAAAAACATTCTCCTCGTACTTTTACTGAAAAAGTCAAAAAGTACCTCATATGGTAAACAAAAGAAAGATTCCTTCCATAACACAAAGTAAAAGTAAAAAAGGGGTAAACATGAATTTAAATATACATGGAATAATATTAAACACTTTATAAAAATATTTTTATAGATATGGATGAAAAATATAACCCCAGTAAATACTTACGAATAAACAATCTCAGATAAAAATGAGATTGGAATGATTATCCCTTACCATTTATGATCGGTGATATCATAAATTTCATAATATAAATAAAATTAAATTCATATTTAAATATCATATCCTTTATAATAAAATAATAAAACATTAATGGGAAGATAAACACCATACAGAAGAAATAGATTGTGATTAAGGCATATGTCTCACAGAAATAAAAGTGAGACAAAATAATCCCTTACCTTATGTCCAATTTCTTCTGTATGTGTCTAAGACTCATGTATAGTGGGTTTAAACATATTATTAACTTGTAACAGAATCATAATAATATTTATGATATCATATATGATTCAATTATGACTTTATATTACCCGTTCATTTGTCAATTTCATGTTAAAGCCGCTTTTTGGGTAAAATCATTTCATTTATCGTACGTGTTTAGACTTGTTGTTATTGATATTATTATTACTTATATCATGATTTACATACTTCAAGAATTTAAAAAAATGATTTATATATCATATATATTCAGTATATATATATAATAGATAGATAAATGAAATGAAATACACCGTTCATGGAGACGTTTGATCGTACGTACACATGAACGCTGATTTCATTTCCTTATTGAATTGAATGGAAGTAAGTAGATGAAATATATATATATATATATATATATATATATATATCTAGTAGAATTATTATGTCATATATTTCATGATTATTTAACATATATATACTTTATAATCATTCTTGAATGGTTAACATGGAGAATGAATCTCATTGCGTCGTGTAGACAGTAATCTGTACGTACGCACGAGCGATGATATCATTCCCATAATTATTGAATGGTATTGTATAGGATGATAGAATATCTCAGAATTATTATCATTTTATAATAATCATATATAGTTATTCTTTACACCATTATACCCATCCAAGTAAGGTGGTGGTGGAAAACAGATTACACCACGGCGTGGGGACGATATTCCGTACGTACGCACGCACGGTGATTTCATTTTCCATAGTATGAATAGAAGGTGAAATAGGGTTGTTTCATATTTATAATAACATATCAGTATATTATTGATACTGATGTTATTAATTTATTATGAAACAAAAAAATAAGAGGAAGTAGAAGAAGAAATGAATTTGACAGAATCGCTAAAGGATATTACCTCTTCTTCGACGCGCCTCTTCTAAACCTCCTCTTAGGGCACTAAAGTTGGTATTTGAATAAGACCAGGACCTCTATTATGTTTATAGGGAAGTGGAGAAGAGAAATTTTTAGGTTTTGGCTGAGATTGAAGGCTCAAAATGGTGTGAGGAGGAGAGGGAGGAGGTGCCCTTTTATAAGGGAGGAGAGGGGAACCTTTGGAAACATAAGAAATATTAATTTATAATAAATTGAAACCCCACTAAAAACCTCCAAAAATGACTTAAATACAAATATTAGATTAGATATGGTTGTAATATCATCAACCAATAAAATTTACACATGTTGGGAAATTATTTTAAACCTTATCAACTTGATTTATCCTTATTTAATCTATTTAATTTTATTTGTGGTAATAATATTCTAAATTTTAAATTGTTATAAATAATTACATATGTGTTGTGAATTTCCCATAATTGTATACATTATGAAATTTTAGACCATATAAATTTGAATTTATATTTTTTAAATATTTTTGTGATTTTTAAACAATTTTATAATATGTTATTTTTATAAAATAACCATAGTATCAATTTTGACACTATTCATTTATTTGAATTTAAATAAAATACACATAGAATATATGTTCGAAATAAAAGTTTAATAGATTCATAACATGTCATATTTATCTATAAAATTATTGGATCACATTAAATAGTTCATATAATATTTATTTTACTATTTTTAAAACCATTTATTTGATATTTAAATCAATAAAATAATTTCAACATCACTATTGTGTCATAATTAATGATAATTATTTAATCCCTAAAAATTATAAATAAATTCACATAATGTAGATAATTTTATTAGATTTCTGTAGACTATTCATGTTCAAAGTTTTATGAAGTTTATAACTAAATTAAAATCATTACACTTATAAGATATAAGAGAGTGACATGTTGTCACTTTCTTTGGTTTTAATAATAATTATATAATTTTCATGGTCAAAAGTCCATGCAATGAATCTATTCCGACCCTTAGGTGATATGGGTCTACTTTTATTCATCTAATATAATTTTGATAGGTGTTAGGGTAATTTTATAATCTTATTTTTACCCTTAATTACCCGATTTACCTTTAACTGTAGTAAATAAAAATTACCGTAGTTACTATTCATAATATCAAAAAAATAAAAGTGACCTATTAACATAATTTGGACCCACTAAATCCAAATATGGAATCCATTTTTCAAAATTTAAAATACATAAGTTGCAGTAATTAATTTAAAATTAATCTCGTTGTTAAGAAAACGTGTTTTAAAAGTTAAAACATTGTCAAAGATTGAAATGTTTTTATCTATGAATTCAATATAAAATTAATGATAATGACTTACATTATATTAAATGGTAAATATATATTCTATTTATACTTTAAAACCATTCAATATTATAATTTAACCATATAAATTATCTCGATGAAAAAAGTTGTTTTTAATTAAAATTTAGCGTATTTTTACTATTCATCAAAATATGAATGTTAACAGAAAAATATTAAAAAATTATCCAAAGTAAATTTTTATATCCTTATTGAAATAAATAATTCTATTTCTTCAATTTGAACTTATAAATGTGTCAAAAACTAGATTTAAAGTGGGTGCGCCATCAAAAGGCGACAAAACTGCATTTTTTGAAAAATACTTATTTTACCCCAAAAAATTATTTTGTTCTCATACCATGTTATAGATAATGTGTAAGATTAATGATAATGTTATAAAATTCAAAATTTGGTTAATACTATTCATAGCGGCTAGTTCATAATAATATTATTAAAATATATTGTTGTTTAGTGAAACTCGATATTGTATACAACACACGCTATTGAAGAAGGTCACTCTTGCATGAAACACAAGCCAAGAATAGTGTTTGCGTATACTACAAGATAATACGGTGTTGCGTATAGTACAAGATAATATTGGTGTAGCGTACAACACAAGAAATCAAATAAATTAAAAAGAATCTTTCTCATAAAATTTCGGGGTGTTACATTCACTGATGAATAAGGATCATGAATCTTATATGTCAGGAAATCATTTAGTTAATGAATATATCCTTTACACAATTAATATTCATAACCTAGAATTATACTAGGCCTACCTAGATAATATTCATTACATGTAACATCATTCATTCCATGAATTCCTCCTTCTGCTATAATTTCAACTCCATCCCGATCTATTCTTTCTTAAACTTTATATGAGCATCCCTAACACTGAAAACTCATATGTAATGGTCCCATACAGTCCGGACCATCATGAATGAGATTCTCATAGATCAAATATTTAGATTTATGATGTAATAAGAGAGTTTGGTTTCATTAATAACACAGATTATTCCTTGGTATATAATTGGATTAGTGAGAGTGTTGTGGTGCTTCTTGTATCATATATGGATGGGATATTACTTATCAAAAGAGACATATAGACACTTCAAGATGTGATGATTTGGCCGGGTAAATTTTTCTCAATGCATGATATGGGTGAATTTTACAATATACTAGGTTTTAATATCTATAGATATATATCAAAGAGTTATATTGGACTCATCAAGGACACATACATTGATAAAGAAATAAATTATTTTAGCATAGGAAACTCCAAGAAGGGGTATTTACCAATGTTACATGGAACAAATCTTAAGAAGATTCAAGAACATTCTACGGTGTTATAAATGTTGGATATAAATCTTTTAACATCATATATAGGATCTGACATGCATGTTATGTTTTGTACTCAACTTGATGTATCATATTAGTGTGGCCTTATTGGGATACATTCTTTCTGCCTATTCCTTAGTAATAATTGTTTTTTGATGTTAAACTATGCTCTAAAAGAGTTATTATTGAATATTTCTTAATATGTGTTGAAAGTATTATTCTTTTAATTTCTTCATGGAAACGATTATTTTTGGGACTAATTTATTTATAAGTTATTAGTGAAATTTTAATACTTTTTTAGAACAAATTTATTATTGTATTCAGTTTTAAATTGTAATATTAAATTTTGAAGTGTTATGGGTGATTTATATCAATGATAAATATTCCACAGGTTTGTCATAATTTTTTTATGAAACTACATATTCTTTGAAGTTTGGGTATTATTTTTATAAAATTACATTGCAAAATTTTTAGGTGGAAAATAGAAAGGCATGTAGGTGTTATGATAAGGATGGAGGTGTAAATAAAATGAAGTAAAGTACAAGAAAATATTCTAGAGATTGTTATAAACACTTGATAAGTGTAATCCAAGTTTTTTTCATGTCCATGTCCATATTACTTAGAAATGAATAAAGACTCATGTTGGGGAGGCCATTATTTTAAATGATATTTTCTTCAGTTGCGAGTTAAAGAAAATGATTAGTATCAACCTACCACATGGATATATTAAGAGATAAATTTAGATTAAATTTTAATGATAGATGACACTATATGTTTATACATTATGATGTGCTTCATCATTTGAAATAGGATCACTGGTTAGAGGGAGGTTCAACATAGACCATGGGAAATAGCCACAAATTATATACAAATTGGATCTCCTTAATATAGAATATTCATTTTCCATTTATCCTACTTTTTATTTCCACTTATTATGGAATCCTATAATATCATTAATTCAAGAATGATCATTATTTTCTATATTCATTGGGTGTTACTTCCACTATTTTATCATTTGAAAATAAATCTAATTAGAGATTTATTAATGAGTGTAACACAACATTATCAATTGAAAATTTTATATTGTTGAATTCTTATTTCACCATTTTCAGGATTTATCAAGTTATATAGTTGATATAATATATAATTGAACCAATTATAGGTCGTCTAGTCAAAAAAATCTACCAAATAATTTTGTATTAGTACCAGTGGTTTTCTAAATGGATTAATTAAGGATTTTTTTCCAAATTATTCAATAAAATTACCTTTCCTCTTTATTTTTTGTTATTCACCTATACTTGGTCTATTTTTCTCTCACAAACTATTTACCTATGATCACTAATACTTCATTAATTACTCTTATTCCTATTATCATCTCTATTTTTTTCATTTTTATGCCTTTTTTCCTTGGTTAGTACACACATTAACCATCTCTGAGGGTTCAAGAATTCTCATTACACTATTAGTTTTTTGTTAGAAAAAATAAACATTTTGATAAGTATAATTAACTCATCATAATTTGGAACAATTATTAGGGAAGATAAATTGAAATAAAAAAACTAAAAAGAAATCAAGAAAATAATGAAAATATCTTTTTTAGTGAGGAATACCATATATTAGAATCGTTTTTGTGTTGTTTGGTTAATATTAGTGAAATTTTATTGTACGTACATATGGTATCACATGTAGAAAACTTATAGCCTAATATTCCTAAAATCCAAAAAAAATAGTGATCTAAAGAAGAATAAAACGTAAAATAGAAGACAATAGGGATGTATTAAGACAACTTGAAAAAACAATTCCACCTATTCTTAGAGAATAATTTGTTGAGAGACCAATGATTTGGGAGATTTAGATGAAGTTTATTTCTAGTAATCCATTTTTTATTAAGATGACTCCTAGGTCAAGGAATTATAAGGTCAAATAGTTCCACTTTTATTTTCTTCCATCCAATAATTTATTATATATTGAAGACTCTCTTAACTTTATTTGGATTTCTATACTATGGTGTGGAAACATCCACTTAATAGATTGAGTAATGAAGAGGTTAGGTTTAGATTTTATCCTTTCTTCTTTGAGAATAATGATAGGAAATGATTCTAAGAAATGGTTGAGAATAATATTGACACATGGGACCTGATATTCAATGATTTTTTTCATGAAATTTTACCTAAGAAGAATGAAAAATGAAATTAGTAATAATATCACTAGTTTCATCCAGGAAAAGGGTGATCTATTCCATGAGGTTTCAGATATATTTAGAGGATTTTTTAGGAACTCTCTAACCCATCAGTGTACTCTAAAATTTCTTATGGATTCTTTTTACATTATCCTAAACTCGTATCATTAATAAAAAATATAAAGAGGTGAATTCCTTAATAAAAAATATGAAGAGTTAATGAATATTTTCAACAATATTTCACAAGACTCTTAACACAAATACCTTATAAGAAGAAACATGCATAAGAGATAAACCAACATTTTTCAACAATATTAAATTAATGGAGTAGGTTTTTATATTAAATATTTTATAAATTCACTTGGGGAGTAATTCCAACATTGTAGAATGCTTGTTCATTCAAATTATTATTGTACTAAATTTAATATTCCTAACTTACCCAATGAAAATTTTAATTTCATTGGGTATTAACCTAGGTTGTATCAAAGGGATGAAAATTTCTCTAATAACTTTATCAAGGGATATAAGAACCGTCCAAACCATTTATAAAAAGAACAAGTAGTATTTGGAACAACTAATCCCCTTGGGTTTTCACAACATCCCATGAAAAAATTCAAAAACCAACAAAGAGATAAGTATTCTAATTCCCAAGGCAATTTATTAGGTCTTATGAATGAAATATTTATTATGATGGATTATCAAGTGAAAAAACACAAGGATGATATATAATCTCAAATGTTTTCTTAAAAAAATAAATGAAAAAATTTAAAACTAAAATCAGTCAAATTGATAGAGAATTAGGAGGTACTTCCAAATACATCAAAAGTTAATCTAAATAAAAATATCATGACTATCATAACTAAGAGCAGTATTCAATCTAATCATAAATTTAAAAATTTCCCCAAATCTGCTCAAAATAGAATTCTGAATTAATATGAAAGAAAAAATATTGAATTTATAGAATCTTGAAAGATGTAAAACAATTATGAAAATCAATTTACTAATATTGTTCCACATGAAAACAAAATTAAATTGAATTAAAAATAAATAGAAAAAAGGAATGAAAATATTAAAGATGAGAATTAAGGGACTCCTTATATTTTTAAAAAATTTATCCCAACCATCCCCTCTCTCAAAAAATTAAGAAAAATAATTTGGAACCATGGATTCCCAAATTCCTTTAGATTTTCAAGAATCTTCAAATCAATATTCATTTCCTTGAATCAATTGTTCAAATCCAATAACTTTTTAAATTACTTAAGAAAATTTTATCAAATGAAAAAACATTAGAATAATTTATTACCTATAGTATAATAGATGAGTGTAGTGTTATCCTTCATAATATAATACTTCATTAACTTCTTGATCTATGAAATTTTTTCATCCTATTAACCTTATGAGATAGTGGTCTATTTAACTGTTCATGTGACCTTGGTGATAGTATAAATTTGATAAAATTATCATTGTTTTAAAACCTGAAATTAGGAATATGATAACCCAACATAGATGTTTTTATTAAAATGTCCAAACTATTTCCCACCATGTTGGAAGATTGGATGGCTTACCTATTGGAGTATGGAATCTATAACTACCTAATAATTTTAATTAATTATACATAGAGTGTTATAAGGAAGTTATAATCATTTTTGTAAGGCCCTTCTAAGCCATAGAAGGTGCTATTATAAATGTGTTTAAGGGTGAATTTATTTTTAACTTGGGAGAAAGAATGAATCATAATTTGTTTAAAAAAATAAAAAAGATGCATAATGTAAAATCTATTCAAGAGATGTGATTTTAAAATTTAAGGAACTAGTTGATGAGGAATTTTATGAGTTTTTTAGGATGATATATGTGATTAATAAAAAAACAATTCCTAAAAATATATATAATAAAAGTCTCTAACAGATAAAAAACATTCATATGATTATTTGGGAGATTACTTAGACCACCTAGAAGAGTTTTAACTAGAAAACATTCTAAATACAATAATATATTCTAAATATGAGGATCGGTTCGTAGGTAAAATCAATGTTGGAGAATATTTTTTCTTTGTTTCCTTCATTAAGTGATAGATTGAGGACCTGAGAGGCTAAAGTGTATTCCTTCTAGTCAAAAATCACCCAAGTTATTTATAAACCCCATACTAGTTCACTTGTAACACTCATTTTTAGGGGAGTACTCTTCACTACATCTTGTTATATCCTTAAAATTAGGAGAAAGTAAAGTTGAATATATTGATTATGTTAATATTTGTTATTAATTTTACCATTATTTATATTAAGTGGATGATAGCTTCAAATAACATACACAAAATTCCAATATAGTCTAACTATAAACCAAGTGTTTATGGGAAGAGCATACTAAATCCAATCATAGAACATGCTATTTGGGAGGAGATGATTATAATTCTAGATGTTTTAATCATATTCCCTATTTCATACTTCCCATGGATTTTTCCGGTCAGTGGAGTCCAAAAAAACGTTGGGGATTCCATTATTAAAAATTAATGGAATATGAAATTATGAACTTAGATGACGAACAGTTTGATTGTTTCATTTATTATATAAAAATTAATTCATCCACCATGAAGATACATATTCCCATTCCATTTTTAGAGGAAATACATAAAGAGATTAGATAGAAATGAATTTTTAATTTTTCTTGGTGTCTCTTCTTGTTATAACTAGACCCACATTTCCCTTCTAGACCAGTAAAAGACCACATTCATATTCCAATTTAGAACAATTTCCTATTGAAAATCCCCTTTATCTTGTGTAGTGATCCAATCACCTTTCATAGGTGTATGATGACCATATTTTAGGATACAGATAAAATTATAATTGAAGTATTCAGGGATAATTCATAAATCATGGAATCTATTTCGAATAGTGTATTGATAATATGATATTTTTTACAATGATGTGAAGAGAGAAACAATGTTTTAGACTTGAAAAAATGTTATTTTATGGTCACTTAAGGAATATTAATAGGAAAAAATGTCTCTATTATGAGGATAATTTTACAAATTATAAGATAGAAATTATCTAAAATATACCACTTCTAAAAAGTGTTAAAGGAATTGGATGTTTTTTAGGTCATGCTAGTTTTTATCAGAGGTTCATTAAAGAATTTTCTAAAATCACTAGGCCCCTTTTATAAATTTTAGTTTAGGATACACCATTTCATGATAAATTTATAGAATCATTTATTATATTTTAAAAAACTCAAAGCATCGCCTATTATTTCTACCCCTGATTGAAAATGTCATTTTAAATTATTATGTTGTGATAGTGACGGTGTTCTGGAAGTAGTTTTGAGGAAAATAAAGGAGAGGATGATAAATTTGGTTTACTATTCCATTGAAATATTATATTATTCCAAAAATATTTACACCACTATAGAAAAAATTCCATATTTATGTTTTCCATTGAAAAGTGTAAGGACCTTTGTTTTTTCTAACTAAAATTTTGAGAAGAAATTTGAATTTTTACTATCAGATGTATATAAGGGGTAAAATTTCATTTTACCCAAGCATATGTGTTTGGATATTTTTTCTAACTACTCCTTTGGTCTCAGAATTAGGTTTTTACCCATGGAATATAGTTTGGTATAACACTAATAAGTTTTAATTTTAGAAGAATAATTTATAATTAATATTTATTTAATTAAATATTAATTTATCTGTGAAGGTTTTTTGGATATATATTTTGAATGGTGTATCAGATTGAGATTACATCACTTTTTTTTGCATCTATAATGAATATTTTTTCCTAGGTGGGAAATAAACTTGCGTTGAGAACTGGGGTCGGCCTGTGACCATTTTTATTTCTATTTTTCCTTCTCTTTCGTTCCTCTTTTATTTTCTTCCTCCCATGATTATGCTTCGTTTTCCCATGGAACCTCCACTAAAAAATGGGATAATGTGAGAGGAATATAGAGAATAAGAGGGATAGGAATATTGGTACCACTATGGAGATTAGGATGAGCCAGATCATTGTGTGGTGGTTATGGAGCATGGAAACGGGCAAATATTCAGTTGATTCTGCCCAAAGGTAGGATGTTTTTTATGTTTTCTCACAAATAAATGTAGTTTTTTTAGTTTTTTAATGTTTAAACCCCCTTATTTTATTGCGTAGGACCTCTTCTGGTTCAATATCTTATTTTGGGGAAAACTAGGGTTTTAGGTGATATGAGGGGTTCCCTATTTGGAAATCCTAATCACACTACATATAGTTTAGGAACACACGCCATGTGTTCTTACTATTTGGAGAAGATGATCTTTTAGAAGTACATGTCATGTATGGGGTATACACATCGTGTACCGGGACTTTCGATGTAGTCGAGTACCCATCCAAGCACCTCGTATAGGGGAACATGTCCATGTAGAGTACATGGTTTGACCCTATATGGGTGACACAAAGATTAGTGGTACATGAACAAGTGATATACATGGACATAACATGTGAGTTACATGGGTTGGTACTTCTTGTAGGGTACAAACCAAGTACGTATCATACACATTGTGTTCTTGGTATTTTTTCAATCCCATGTGTGGGTTTGAGAGTACACATTGGGTACTTCTCCTAGCTACCCTTTCTAGGTTTTTCCCATATTCATGCACTAGAATCATAATTAGACCCACGAGTTGTCTTTATCGAGTGTCTTTATACATAGGTCATGATGTTGAAACCCTTGGGATAGTATGAGGACACCTAGGTGGATTTTCTAGACATGACTAATGGAGAGGCTCTTCCTCTAGTAATCTAATACAGTTGTCTCCTTAGAGTGAGTTGTTGATCCAAGAAAGGACCTGGTCCATCTCTCTTTAATTATTTATTTTAGCTGTCCTTATAGGAATGCATCCCTTATGAAATTTTCTATTCTATCAAAGGAGGCCATGAGTTAGTTATTTCCAATGATCCCTTGTAGGATACATCTTCTTTCATTTCGTCCAATAGAACCATGAGTAGGATAACCCTATCCTCTTGTGTTTACTAAGGCTCCCCAGTGGGATGCCTTTTCTTACATGCTGGCCTAGGGAGTCAATTGTAGAATCTCTTTACTTGTTTACCCTCCCTGAGGATCCCATGAAGGATTCCTCAGTCTTATCACTCTTATTGAGGGTATTGTGTAGGAAACCTCTTCCTTGTACCATTTAGAGTATCCCGATTAGGATTCTTCCATTACTTATCATTTGAGGATCCCATGTAAGATTCCCCTTTTTTTCCTTCATAGATGTGGATCCCAAGTAGGAAGCCTTCACTTATGTGTATACCATGAGGATCCTTTATAGGATGCCTTCCATTTTTTTGACTTGTGGGACACAGTGGGTGCCCTGATGTTTTCCTAACCTTGATCTTGTATATCGGGTTTGGGAAGAGATGGTAGTGTGTGTCACCTTAGAACTCATATTTAATGTGGAATCCCATTAGGATGTGGTAGTAGTGGTGGGATTATGTGTTTATCCCCTAGCACACATTTATTCATACATTCATCTATTTGATTCTAATGCAGTTATGATTATAAGAGGTGCTTCTTAGTTTGTGGATGCTGATCCTAACATGATGTGGTGTAAGTATTTAGGTTGCAAATATGTGTTTCTTAGGATCCTTCTTACTCATTTATTAGGATGCATAGATGTATTTACTGGGATTTGTGTTCTGATCTGTGTTATTATTATTATTATTGGGAAGACCAGATATAATACCCAAGATCTAGCTATTGAACCTATATGTTTGATTATTATATTATTAGGATCTTCATAGGTGATTCCTAGGATATGACTTTTGATCCTATTATTACGATATATGGGCATGAAATATCTAGTAATGATACTCATGGATAATTACTCTCCCTCGAGTGATAAGGATGATTCCACTCCCCAAGATTTATTATATGATGACGATGATTACTCTCTCCTATAATTTAAATGTTTTGAGGATGATTATGCTATCCTCAATCTTATTATACTCATGGATGATTATGCTCCCCCGAGTTATAGGAATGATTATGATCTCCCTGATCGATTAGTTAACCATAATGTTGGACATGTCACTTCACATTGTTGGATACTCATGGATGATTACTCTCTCTCGATTGATAAGGATGATTATATTGTCCCTATTTAGAGACCTCAAGGGCTGGGCATGATATCTCACCGATGAGATCTCACAGATCACCTAAGTGTTAGACCCTTAGAAATTTTCCAGGTCTCAATGTCGTGACCACCTACAGACTAGTACCTAGGGATAAAAAATTATACTATACATTACATGTAATGAGTGACATGAAATCCATATTAGTGAAAATTTGTAGGATTTACAGATGTACCCCTTGTAATCCATCATTATAATGATCAGAGGTGAGTGAATTTGAAACACAGGTTGCACAAGTTTTCCCCTCTAGTGATGTGGATTTCTCGAATTCATTTTCAACATTATTCAAATAAGGTACCTTCAATTAGGATTCTTTTAATAGATATCAATTTAATGATACATGGATTGAGTGGTAGGACATATATCTCAATACCCTTTTCACAGGATGTCCAAGTGACCAGGATTATAGACCTAAGGATCGATTGTTGATGGTTTTATGTTATTTCATTTACCTTACTCATGTATATTCATATTTATGTATATATATATATATATGTATGGGAATATACACATATACACATGTAAATTTAAATATATATGTTGGAACATTAACCAGTTGACTGGGATCACAGATCCAGGGTTTGACTGTGGTTTTAAGTTATTTTTTTGGTTATAATTTCTTTTGTGTCTTGGCTAGGATGATCATATCGAATAAACTTGAACTTATAGAATCATATTATAGTATTATCATTGGGGTGGCCTACTAAGATTATTTATCACCCATGTATGTGAACCTAAGTGTTAATGAATACATTATGTATTATTTTGAGTTTTTAAAAAGTACCATGGGGGGAGGGCTAAAACCCATATTTTCATGATCAAGAAGAGCCACATGCGTGTATTCATATGATTGGACTGATGTAGTTTGAAAGTTTCTAGATATCAGTTATGTGTTCTGGCTATGATTAAGTAGTGAAGAACTATACTTTTATTTTAGTTTCTTTTAAGTACTTATATATGTGTGGTCATACAAGTGGGTGACTAGTTTTTTATGTTTAACATGGCTATTTAATATTTTATATAATTTTCATTTATTATTACAACATATTCTATTTCAGTTTGTTTATAGATTGTTCACTAAGTTAAATTTATTCTTTGGATGATATCTAGTGATTTATGTTGTTTTTTACTCTAATATGAGGGAACATTCTCTCCACGAACACATCATAGTCCCTCACTGCTAGTCAGTAGCCTCTAGCGTATGAAGTGGCATGCTTGGAACCTCTTAAAGAATTCACTCGGACAACTAGTTTAGTGGGTCTCAGTTCGGGATGTTACAAATTGAAATCATTGGTGTTTATTTTCTATTTTCTTAATAATTAGGAAATGGTATACATGAGTATTAGGAATTTTTTAGATCCTATGATGGAAATCAAACCAGTGCATCGAGAACAGTTGTTCGGGTAGGAAGTCTTAGTTTCTAGGGTTGTGCTATTTTTATTCTGAACTGCAATGTTACAGTTTTATATTATTTTATATTTGAGTGATGTACATATTGTGTGTATTTTATGATTTATTATGTATTACTAGTACGTGGAAATTTGTGAGAGGCAAGTGATTGATTTTGACTCTTGTCCAGTAAATGGAAAGTGGTGTCTCATGCAAAATATTTGGATCATATGATTCATGCAATAACCTAAATGGGTTTTTACCATATTGGTTTTTGGTGGAATTATACTAAATTGATCCTATATGTGTATATATATATATATATATTTCCTTAGAATAGCATGCTATGTGGATCTATGTCGAGGTATTTGGTGGTGAGGTTGATTACATTTTCCTCATACACAGGAGGTGTAGTGACTGTAGTAGTCCAATATGGCACTTGATTCCCATGTGTTATACTCCTTTTAGGGTGTTTTTTTAGGTTAAGTTATTTAATATATCAGTAAAAATATATAAAGTGTTTCCCTATATAGATTGGAATGAAAGTTTTGATGTTGCTAATGTAGTAAGATTTTGGGTTGATGCTCATGACTGGAATGATTTCAGGTGACGGATGACCATGGAATAAATCATGGAACATGTGAGGTGCTCAATTTTGAATGGGAATTTCAAGGGAGATTCTGGTTTGTTTGGAATGACATTCCATTTATAATTCCCATCTTAACCTTGGAATGGAAAACTCACGGTGACTAATTAATATAATATTGGTACATGCTGGTTACAAGTGGTATTGTTCTGTTGTAAATCAGTGGGTGGTTGGGTGTATGCTGAGGATTGATGTTTTCAAGAATTTCCATGTGAAAGGTTTCTTGGGGAGTTTTACTTTTATGATAAATATCTCTCTATGGTAGAGGAGACATCAAGGATAAATCAAGTAATATTTTATGTTTGAACCATGGTTGGACTTGAACATTCTTTGTTGGGAGATATGATGTCAGGTGTTAGTTAAATTCATGTTAGCCAATTGATGTGAGCATAGATCGGGAGATATATACATGCATTTGTTGGAATATTATTATACTCTTAATTAGATAAAATCATGCTCTATCTTAACTTCATTCTGGGTAAGTAGAGATAGTCTAAACTGTATGTAAAGATTCTTTTATTTTAAAAAACTTTCCTTGTGGGTGAGGAACTTGTTTAGGTTGTTATTGAGGAGCGGTGTAAGGTAATCCATATGGTGGGGAGTGCACCGTTGGACATCTGAGGGTGGTGAACCTCAATTTCAATTTCAATTGATTATTTTCATGATTCCTTGAGCTTAATGTTTGGTTGTGAGACGATGATAAGGGTATTCCTAGGGTGGTGAGTACTAGATCGGTCATTGTTAAGTGTATCCCATGTAGGTGACAGTTGTTGACACTATGCGACTCATCATTGGATAGTCAATGTGGAGTTGTTGCATAGATTCTTAGGACGAGAGCATGGATATTAGATTTACCACAAAGTATTCTTAGGGATGAGAAGGGTTATGGAGGGGACATTGTAAGAACCTGTGTTTTTTACAGACATGAATTTTGAGAAGAAATTTGAATTTTTTTCTATCAAATGATTATAAGGGGTAAAATGGTCATTTTACCTTAGCAAATAGTGTCAGATAATTTTTATGTCTATCTAGTTGGTATTGGAATATGGTTTTAACACTAGGACTTGAGTTTTGTGGAATTTCGAGCCATTTGACTTTTAGAGGAATAATTAATAATTAATATTCAATTAATAAAATATTAATTTATTCATGCTGCTTTGTTTGGCTATATCATTTGAATAGAGTTTTATATTAAGATTCCTCCCTATCATTGATTCCATAATGTGGATTAGGGGAGAATATGGGCTCGCCTCCCGTGGAGAACGCGCCTCATGCACCTCTGGATTTTCAAATTCCTCCGCCCGCGTCTCACCCTCCTCCATTGCCGGTTGACTCATCAGCGCATGTTCTTGCAACATATGGCCCCTCCCAGCCCTCCTCTAGCCAGTTTTCTGCTCACGGCCTCCTGGATTTGGATTTTGCAGCTCAGCATCCCTCGATCTCCTTGAAGGGTCCCTCCCTGAAAGATGTGCTTCTGGGTCCGGCTCCGTCGAGGTCAGGTCTGCTCCCTCTGATGTCTAAGGTCCGATAAGACGAATTTCAAACTTCCTATGTGATGAATTTCCTATTATTAATTTTTTTTAGGGTCTTTGACTTAGCTGTAGACGAATTTCCCTTTTCAGAACATTGTTAATCCTAGGGGTCACAAGCGTCGGCTCCTGTCTCCATATTCAACCCTAAGGATTTTTGTATAGTTTTTCATACCATGCTGATTTTGTCTGTGCCTGGTCTCTCATTCCATGCTTAGTCGGAAAATGGATATTTAATCTCTTCCAGTGGCCGATGGAGGCCCACTTTTGCAGGGACTCGCCTCTTGTTGTGGTTTGGGTTAATCTCTTGGTTTTTCCTCTTCCCTTTCACAACAGTGATTTTCTGCGTTGCATTGGCGATAACCTTGGGGATTTTATCTGTACAGATGAGAGGACCGTGCAACTTCAGGATGTGGGGATGGCTAGGATTTGTTTTGAGCTGGATCTTTCTCATCCATTTCTTGGGCGTATTCTTCTAAAAACTGGTGACTCTGTCTCTTGGTGGAAATCAATGGTGTATCAATCCCCCATGAGATTTTTCATTGATTTCTACCTGTAGGACCACTCCCTCCCTATCTTCTACAAATTCCAGTCCTATATATCTAGTGGTCTTTCTAATCCTCCCCCTACTTCGGGCCTTGCTCAACATGAAGGTTCGGGTATCATGGCCGCCTCCCTTTTCCCTTTGTTGGGGCGCAACGGAGGTGCGTGGTACCTCAAATACACAAAACCGGAAGCAAAACGGATCAACGCGCAAGATTTAACGTGGTTCGGCGATTTGCCTACATCCACGGGAGAATCAGCAGGGCGTCACTATATTTCTCTTTTCTCCGAATCTCGTCGGAGGATTACACATATATAAATTACAACCGATTTCTCTCTTTATAAAGAGGAAGCAAACATGATTTTTCAACGGTTGTTGGGTAGATCATCTACCCATGAGATATCCTCCCTCCGCCTGCTGCAGTCCAACGAGTCGGGTGCCCACCATGGAAGAAGCTGCATGTCTACGAAGTCGGCTGCCGACAGTTTCTCTTCCCCGCTGAAAAATCCACCCCACATTGGGAGTGACCCCCACAAATCTCCCCCTCACGACCAATTTGGGGTAGAAGCTTGACCTGCAGTCTCCTTGCAGGTGTTGAAAACTTCATCAGCAAATCGAACATGCTTCTTTACGCCAGAAGACGTGGCACTTCCACCATCTTCACTCGATCTCGGGCTGACTGCGGTCCCCACCAAATGATACAACCCTTGAGACTCCTTCCCAGTAAGCTTCGCTGCATCCCCACGTGAGACTTCCAACACTCCACCTGCTATGGAAATCTTGAACCCTCTCGCATCGAGCCTACACAATGATATCAAGTTCCGCCTCATCCTCGGAACGAATTTCACGTCAGCCAGTTTACGAATTCCTCCATCGGGTGTCTTCAATTTCACCATCCCAACTCCTCGAACCTCACATGTTGACCCATCACCAAGTCTCACAGAGTCTCGCACCTAGTGAAAAGTATCAAATGTACCTCTCGTCGTACATATGTGTGTCGAGCTCCCCAAATCCAGAACCCATCCATCTTCTTTTGGATTTTGAGCCCGCTCGTTCTTCCTCTTTAGAAATTGATATTCTCGCTTCATGTGCCCGTATCTTTTGCAATAATGGCACTGCACTTCTTCCCGATCAACTCTCTCATCTGAGTGCAAACTTCCCGTTGTCACGTAGATTTCATCATCTGCCGATAATCCTGTGATGTTCACATCATCCTCTTCAACATTCTTCTTCCCAGCAACGTACCGTTTGCGCTCTCCACAATCACTTTTATAGTGACCTTTCTTCTCGTACCAGAAACACGTGATTTCTCTAGGATCACGCCCCCTGGATTTTGGCCGCCATTCTTTACCTTCTGATTGTCGATGTCGGCTCCTCCCACGTTGATCATCTCGCATCGCCATGATTTTCTCGCCTGAATGCATCACGGGTCTTCGGAATGCCTCAGAATCTTGAAGCGACGCCATCACATCGTCCAGCTTCAATGTCTCCTTCCCCACGAGCAATGCTGTCACAAGCCCATCAAATGAGCTTAGTAGTGATGACAAAAGAAAAAGTGCTTTGTCTTCCTCTCCAACCTTCACACCGAGCCCCAATAACTGTGTGAGGATTTTGTTGAATTCGTTGGTGTGATCCAACAAGTTCGCTCCCTCGTCCATGCGTAACTGGTACAGTTTCTTCTTTAAGAACAACTTGTTGGTCAACGACTTCGCCATATACCGCTGCTCCAACTTCTTCCAGATCTCCTTCGGTGATGTTTCGTCAAGCACCGAATATTTTACCTCATTCGCCAGACATAGCCGAATTGTGCTGACGACCCACATCTCGAGTTCTTCCCAATCCTTGGCACTAGTTGTCTCAGGCTTTTTTCCGATCAACGTTCTGATCATGCCCTGCTGCACCAAGAGATCTTTCACCGTGCTTTGCCACAAGCCGAAATTATTTCGACCATCGAACTTCTCGATATCAAATCTTGGTAGTGCTCCGCTACCCGTTATCGTCGTTGTCGCAAAACGCGATCACCACCGTCGATATCGCACCTCTTAATCACCGCCTGATAGAGTGCGAATTTTCAAAAACTAAACGTACAGATGCGTCCAGAATGGTTGAAATAGTCGGAATCGACTCCTTGATCGCCGAAATCGGACACCAATTGACCAAGATATGGTCAAAATACGTTCAACGGTCCAGATCACCCGCTGACGTGGCGCTGATGTGCCGATGACATGGCACGCCGGAATTCCCGTCAGAATATCGCCGGAATTGTCGGCGGCGGCGTGAACAATGTCGTCTTCTCCGGCACGGGGTACTGTTCACCTGCGGGTTTGACCGAGCCTACCGGACTCGTTTCAACTCCGTTTTTATCGCCACTTGCGCCGTTGGAATTAGCTCGCCGCCCTCTTCACGAATCTGGCCTCAGAAAAATTTTCCGACCACTTTCAATTTTCCGGTCACCAGAAAATTCACCGTCGCCTCGCCGGTTCACCTCTGTTTCCTCCGACTCGCCTGTGATACCACTTGTTGGGGCGTAGCGGAGGTGCGTGGTACCTCAAACACACAAAACCGGAAGAAAAACGGATCAACGTGCAAGATTTAACGTGGTTCAGCGATTTGCCTACATTCACGGGAGAATCAGCAGGGCGTCACTATATTTCTCTCTTCTCCGAATCTCGTCGGAGGATTACACATATATAAATTACAACAGATTTCTCCTTTTATAAAGAGGAAGCAAACATGATTTTTCAACGGTTGTTGGGTAGATCATCTACCCATGAGATATCCTCCCTCCGCCTACTGCAGTCCAACAAGTCGGCTGCCCACCATGGAAGAAGCTGCATGTCTACGAAGTCAACTGCCAACCGTTTCTCTTCCCCACTGAAAAATCCACCCCACATTGGGAGTGGCCCCCACAGCCTTTGACGAAGAATTGCTCCCTTGAATCTCAGGCTCATTCATATTTGTTTGATATTGTTCCGTAGACTTTTCTTTCTCCTTCGCTCTTAGATAATGGGGATACCTCTACAGATCTAAGGAATCCTTGGACTGACATGGTGGTCTTTCATTCCCCTCCTATACCTCCTGATTCTGTGGCTTCCGTGCAGGAGAACAAGATGCATTATCTAGTGAATCCCAACCAGGTGGTGTTTTTTTCTTATAGGAATGTTTTCGACCATGATGACGAGTCTTCGGTTCTGATAGCTTCTGCACGGCTGAACTAACCCATTGTTCCAGTGGCTCCCCACCAGGAGACCCAGCCTTCTTCCTAGCATGAGGGGAAATCTCCTGTTTCTTCTTCGTGCCTCTCACCGATCAGTTGTTTCCCCTTGGCCATTGTCTCCATACCCTGCACTAATGGTTTCAATGTTTTATCTTTTGTGGACCCCTGTACAGATTCCACTCCTATCTGTGGTGTTCGTACTCACGCACAGGTCAAAATAGAACAAGCCTATACTTCCTTGCAGTTCAAGATCTCATCGGTGTCAGGGACCAAAGCTGAATTCCTCTCCCTTCAATGATCTCTCTACTAATTTGGAATTCCTAGGGAATGTGGGCACATGTGAAGAATGATTTCATCATATTTTAGAGTTTTCATTCCAAAGTGTTGATGGTGGATGTTTTAGAGAACAAACAACGATCCTCTAAAATCTATGACTTTGCTTTCAAGCTTGGCCTTAAAAACTTCATGCATAGGGAACTAGAGAATAACCATATTTGGATTTTTTGGAATGACAATCTCTATTTGGAAAAGATTATTGTCTCTATTCAGCATGTTTCATCTAAGATTAAGTTTGGAAGCTTTTCTTTCTTCCTTTCTATTGTTTATGCTAAATACGGCCTGAAGGGTAGAGAAGATCTTTGGTAGGACCTGAGCAACTTCAATTCGGGGGTGGAGCCTTGGCTAGTTAGAGAGAATCTCAATTCCATTCTGGATCTGATAGAAAACAAGGTGAATAGGTCTACCCTTGGAAGGATAGACAAGACTTTTGTGCTTTGCATCCCAAAATGGCTTGCTTGATTTGGGATACTCTGGTGACAGGTTCACATCGTGTAATAACCAACAAGGCGCCAGGTGTGGAGCTTGCTGGACTGCTGATTTTCTAATCTCCAATTTATTTCTACCTTCAAATGCCAATGCGGTGCACTTGGTGCGTGCACTCTCTAATCACTGCCCTCTCCTAGTCAACCTGCATGATAGTTCTCGGAATGACTGTTTCATTTACTCAAGTCGATGTGTGGTTGTCCCTGATTTTTCTTTAGTGGTACGTTCTTCCTGGGAGAAATGCATGCATGTTGGCTCTTGGGTTGGGTTTTGTCATAAACTCTGGCAGTTGAAGGAATAACTCCGCATTTTGTCTAACTCTAGACCCTCCATGTTTCTTGATCGAGATTGCCTCAAAGATGATATTGAACAGGCTGAAGCGGACCTTGAAGCACGTTGGGATGTCGATGTTTTTAATAAGATTGCTAGTTTGAAAAATCAGTTTGCTGATTTTCTCATTGAACAAGAGAGAATTGCCCATGAGAGATCTCAGGTGACTTGGATTAGGGAAGGGGATAAAAACACCGCCTTATTCCATTCTTGTATTAGGGAAAGTAAACTGTGCCATACTCCAAATATCCTCTTGGAAGATGGATCTTTTACAAATGATCCCCATGTTGTTGGAGGCATGCCCTCGTGACATTTTCACTCTCTTCTTGTGGATTCTACCCCGCACATGTAGGATGGCTACCCTTGTTTCCATAGTGATCTTTTCTAATCTATCCCTCATGTGGTTTCCTCCGATACTAATGATGTCTTTGAGAGCCTACCCGACAAACAGGAAATTTGGGAGGCAGTGTCTTCTCTCATTCACAGGAGTGCCCCCAGTCTGGATGTCTTTCCAGGCTCTTTCTAAAATGACCATTTCCTTGACCCATTAAATGATTAGTGATATTCATAAAAAAGTCCTAGGATCGAACATAGACATCAAGATTGACATGGATAAAGCATATGATAGAGTTGAGTGGAGCAACATCATCCGAGTCATGAGGTGCATGAGTTTCTGTATTAATGTGGTTGATTTTTTCTTTAGGTGTATTGGCTCTCTGTGAGTTTCTATCACATTTTATGGTAAAAATTATGGCTTCTTCAAATTAACCAGAGGCCTCAGACAGGGAGATCCACTCTCCCATAGTGTTTTCATTATGATCCAAGACACCTTTAACATGTACCTTAATAAAAGAAACATAGATGGTTTTGTTCAACCTTTCTGGTGAAAACTGAACCTCAATTGGATTTATCATCTTTTTTTGTCGATAATATTCTCATTTTTACCAATGGAGCAAGAAGAAACATTCAGATACTTAGTCAAATCCTTTAAACTTATTTCACATGGAGTGGACATCTCATTAACCGTGGAAATGTAGTATATATCTCTCAAAGTTATGCTCATAAATAAGAGGGAATAAAATTTAAGAGAGTATGGAGATCTCCAAAGGAGAGTTTCTTCTCATATTCTCAACTACAAAGATCACTTTCTCTCATGGGGGGGCCTCCACACCCTTTTCAATAGCATTTTAACCTCAATTCCTATTCATATTCTTTCAGCCACTATTGTTCTGAAGATGGTTATTCGCAATATTGAGATCATCATGGTCAGTTTTATATGGGATGCTCAGGCAGAGGGTATATGTCACTAGGCTTCATGGGATAGAATGTCACAAGCTGATAAGGAAGGTGGTATCAATCTCAGGAATGTCATGGACACCATGGCCTTTCTCCCATCCAAGTTGGATTGGGATGTGATGTAAGGGAATTCTCTTTGTTGAAGTTTCATGAGGCGCAAATACAGAGCGTGTTTTGAAGTCTCTGATGGTAGATGCACCAAGTCGTGGGAAGTTACTCATTGACACATTCGTTAACTTCAACACGACTCACAATTGATCATGGGAAACAACTCCCTTAACTTTTGGAATGATAACTGGGTGGAGACTGTTCTTAAATTTCCCAGGTTCGTAGCACCTAACATGACTTTTTCTAAGGCTACCAGTTTCCCTGACTTTACTCAGGCTATTCTCATCACTCAATAGCAGGAGGTTCTTCAAGGTATTTCATTCTCCTCTGAACTAGACAAATTGGTTTTTTACTTTATCCCCATATGGTATGTTCTCCTCGAAGTTTTATCGCCTCTATGCATACAAAAAATAGTTTGGATGATTGGGGTGCTTTCTTATGGTGTAAATACTTACCTGTTAAATTAAACTTTCTTATTTGGTGTCTCCGAAACCATGATTTACCCACTGATGAGGGTGTACGAAAAAAGGGGTTTCCATCACTTCTAAATGTGAGTGTTGTTTCACCCCATATATCGAGTCTGCTGATCAAATGTTCTTCCACAAGGATTGGGTATGCACCATCTGGAAGGACCTTGGCAGCATCACTGGAAGGAACGTACATGGAATCTTTAGTGATTTCTTCATGGATTCTTGGTTTCTTGGTTCAGATGCTTTTTCTCAGGAGCGTATGGCCCGAGCGATGTTCTTTATGGCTGGGTGACGGACTATCTGGTTATATCGAAATAAGGCTAGGGGCGAGGGATGTAGTAGCTCTCAATTATCAGTTAAAGTATGGGCTAGGGATTTGGCACATGATTTTGCTCCTTTAATCAAGTTGTAGAAACTTTCTCCCACTCTATGTTGGCTATTGGCTGGTAGCAGCATGGGTGACTCAGAACTAGGGCGGCATCCTCAAGGCAACTGGGTGAGATGGTCTCCTCCTGAGTGGGGTCTTGTTATGAACATAGACAAATCATGCAAATATGGTTTCATGCGGGGTGGAGGGGCTGTGTGGGACATGAATGGGTTAGTTTTCCTTGATTTCAATTTTTTCCTCGGTCCAGGTGACTCCCTTATGGAGAAATCTACTACCACGCTTAAAGGCTTATCTCTATGTCATTCTCATGGTATTGCTCTAAAAAGAGGGGAAACTGATTCATTGATTCTTCTCAAGTAAATCAAAGGCATGGGTTCCATCGCATGGGCCATCACATATACTATTTGTTAGTACATTGAGTTTTTTGATAGAGATATCGAGCTCACACATACTTGGAGATAAGGTAACATGGTTTCAGATTTCTTTCCTTCCCAGGCCTCGCTTGATTCCCCGAGTATCAATTTTTCTAGCATTGGCTCCCTTCACCATGAGTGTGTTAATCTTGTTCGATCTGATGCCTTGGACTTGCATTATTTTAGATGCCCTTGACCTTTTCAAGCCTTGGACCCTCACTTTTTTAAAATAAAAATTCCCAACTTTGGATGGGTGGATTTTTTATAAGGCGAGTCATAAACTTGTGTTAGGCACTGGGGTCGGCTTGGACACCCTTTTTATTTTTCATTTCATTTTTATTATTTTATTTTCAATTTTTTTCCATCCACCATGGATTCTCACGCATGCCCGCAGGGGGGTCTCCTTCAACAAGAACTAGATATAAATGGATAATGAGAGGTAAAAAAAGGAGAGGAATATTGGTACCTCCACAAATCTTTGGATGAGATGGATTATTTTTTCGGTGGTCATGGAGCATGGAAACAAAGGAAGATTTGGCAGATCAACCCAAAGGTTGGCCATTTTTATGTTTTTTCACAAATAACCATAGATATTTTGTTTCAAAATTTTAAACCCCATGTTGACTACATAGTACCCCTTGTCAGTCAATCTATTTTTGGGGGTAAATAGGGGTTTCAGGTGATTTGGGTGTTTTTTCGTTTGGAAATCCCGATCACAAAGTGTGTAGTTCAGGAACACACAATGTGTGTTATTCTTGTTTGGGGAGGATGATATTTTGGAAGTACACGCCATATATGGGTTATACATGATGTGTACTAGGAATTGGCAGTGTAGCCATGTACTGGGCCATACAACCCATGTAGGGGAACATGGCCTTGTGGAGTACACGACCAGACACCGTGTAACGACCCAAACTTTTATTAATGAAAATTCTTCTTGATTTAATTAAATGTATTATTATGTAAAATGGCTATATAAAACATATGCACTTCCTTGTTTTTATGTTTTTGAATTTTAAAATACTGTTAGGAATTATTATCATTGTTAATATAGCCGTTGAACAATGATCATATGATTATTATAAATATAGGGCTTTAACAAATCCAATTTATTCAGAAAAAGGAAGCGATGAACTCATCCGATATAATTGCTCCATATAAATCCCATTTATTGGAGCTTGGAAATGAGGTAGCGTCACTGGGCATCACTCTTGACCAATCCCAAGCTGATCTTCAACACGTTAAATTTGAACGGAACCGCCTGTGGGAGAAGTGGAAGTTAATAGGGATTACCACTAGAGCGTCGTTATTAGAGCTGCCCCAAGAGTCTGTCACCATCGCACACCTTACTCTTAGGTCTTATGTGGGTGTTATAAGGGGTTATGTAACAAGACCCTAACACTATGATTATGTTCATTATTTTGTATAAATAATATACATTCATTTTATTATTGTTACTTTATAAATGTTTTTTTAAAGCACAAATAATATTTTTAGTTAATATTTAAATTCATTAAAGAAATATATTTTGATGAATTAATGGTTTTTTAATTAAATAATATTTTAATAAAATATTGTTACTAAATTACTTTTTATTAAATATAAATGATCGTATAATTTTATGGTTTGAAAACTGTTTTTGTTAAAACCCATGAATTTTCAATAAATGTCAGTTTTTATTTTAAAAATGGAAATTTACATATTTAGAAAATCATTTCGATAAAATGAATATCATTTTTTGATTCAGGATGTTGAAATTATCTAATGGCGATTTTTCATAATTTTTTGAGCGTTGAATTTTTGGGTAAAAATTAAATACTGTTTAAATATATAATGCGTTTTATGACATCATAATGACCCAATAGTGATGTAATAAAATACTATTAAAGGTTTTTTCAAAAAATATATGTTTTTCCTCTAAAATAATGTGATTTTATTTTTGTTTGATTAATTTTATAATGCCTTAGTGGACCCTCCAAGACATATAAAATATTTTAACATTTTAAAATGATTTCCTTGAGAGTGTGACTCACCTCCACATAAGATAGCCTAATATTTTAATAATTTCAGACATTGGTCTTATAAAATAATTTTTTCCGCTTCCCTTTGGCAAAAAACATTGTAAAAAACTACGGGTTGGTTTGTAGTTTTAAATATTTAATTATATAGATTAAAAAAAATTACTTTGCAAAATATTAAAGAATTCCCCTCTCTTTTCATATATAAACCCACCCAATCTCCCCCTTCTCTTCACTAAAAACCCTTGTAGCACGTTAATACTCTTCCCTACTCTCTCTAGAATCATCCTAAGGACCCACAAACTCGCAATAAGCCTCTCTCAATCATCTCCCAAACCTTTGAGATCACACTACCGAGTAAGATATTTCTTCATTTCTAATTATTGTCCAAATTTCATTACATTGTTATACCCTTTTGTTTTAAATTAAAAATATTGAGGTATGATTTATCACCTCCCCCATACTTAACTATTTATTTTTGAATGATTAGATACCTCTTTCTCTCTCATTACTGTCTCCAATGCACACCCGTTACCATGCCGAAATTCCGTAATGAATTTTTCTCTTCTCATTTACATTCAAGAAATTATTTTATATTATGCATATAAATTCCATTAAATATGTTGGTATATTATGTTTTATGACACCCTTAATATCCATTTCATGTATAAATGATGAGATACCCCTTTCTCTCTGATCAACCCATTTTATGATTTCTATTTAATGTTGTTATACTGCCGAAGTTACACCAAAATTTCCCATGCCAAAATCATCGTGCAAGTGAATACCATACATATTTCTCTATCATGGGTATTCACATTTTATAAACATTTACTTGTTGATTTAGGACTTACATTTATGTATTCCACATCTCTTTTTCATGGAATAAATTCTGATGTTTAATGAATCCATGTTGTATGATCCACGTGGCACACTTATGCATGAAATGAAATGTTTATAAAGGGTGCACCCTGATAGCGCTCCAATGCATTGGGTAAAGATTAGTATCATGATACGTCAAGTGAAATGAGGGTTTACTCATGATAATTCAAGTACAATGAGGGTTTACTCATGCTTCATGTGCAATGAGATTTGGCTTATACTAATATCATGTTAAATGTTGTTGCCACATTTCCATGTTACGATAATCATGCTATATCATGCCTTTATGTTCATGTTTCTCTTGTGCTCCATTGATATGCCTATTTCCTAACATGTACTATATTCTTCATGTTATTCCTTGTTTACTCCCTTACTAGGCTTTATCACTCACCCTTTTCTTATACATGTTCTCAGTTTATCCCGCAATGCTAAGTACGAAGGAATGTTGTGGTAATGTAAAAGAAATTTTCAATAAAGATGTTATGTTTTATGTTCTAAGTTGTTATATAATGTTCTTAATTTCCCAATACACTAGACCTCTAAATCATCAGAGTTGTATTAAGTGAATGTTTATGTAATAAATCATGTTGAAATGTGTATTAAAGAGCATGGTTGTTATAGTTGGTATCATATGATAGATTTAGTTATTTTTGGGATTAGGATTAGAAAACCCTAGTGAAAGCCTTGGGGATAAGACTAAGTATAATAAAAACATCCCCAAATTTTGGTCAGTATAGAGTAAGTGGTTTATCAAGAAAATAAATCCCTATTTAGATACGAACAAGTAGAGGTGTCTTTGGCATAGATGTATCTATGGGTAAAACCCGAAAACACCGCTTTGAGCTAGACTCAAATGGGAACTGATGCACGAAAACAGGCCCTGATACACTCTTGGTTATGAAACTCATGGGGGATATGCTTTGGTAAGTTCATAAGCTTAGTATGAACCATTATTAAGGGAATAAAAAAATGCCCCTAAGAATATATGTTGTCAAGTAGAACATGAATTGCATATATTGAAGCCTATAAATTCATAAGTTAAGGAAATAAATTTCATTTATAAGCTATCCCATTTTTTCATTGGATTCCCCTTTATGTGTTACCCCTAGCTTTCCTTTTATTCCATCCAATGACCGGTAATAGGAGGACTCGAGCTAACAACCGATGTGAAGATTAATGTGACAACTGTTCTAATGAGATGCCCAATTTGATGGGAGCAGGAATCACAAACTTTGTCACGATACTCTCTAAGATAAATCAATTTTTGAATAGAAACATGGGTTAAGAGGAACGCTCAACCCCCCTAAGAAAGAATAAGTTGTAATCGAGAGCTTCATGAGACAAATACCTCCTACTTTTAATGGATCATTCAATCCCTCAATCACCGAATAATGGATCAATTCCATTGAAAATATTTTCTCTATCATTCAATGGTTCGAATAAGAGAAGGTTTTTTTCTGGCTGATTATCGTATAAAGGGTGAAGTTGATCAATGGTAGACATTGATAAAAAATACAATGCCTGAGGAAGAGATCGAGGTGTTGGAATGGAAGTATTTATAGTAAATGTTTTTTGATAAATATTTTCCTCGCACCCTCTAACTTAAGATGGAAAGGTAATTTCTTGCCCACAAGAGAAAAGATGAAGAATCCATCAGAGCATATGAGGAAAAGTTCACAAGGCTTGCATGATATGCCTCTAACGTTTTCGTTACCCTCGAATGCAAGGTTGATCGCTTATTTGGTGGGCTAAAACCTAGCATACAGAAAGCCTTAGAGATCCGTGACTTCGATAGCTATGAAGAAATTTTCCGATGTGACCTCAAAGTTGAAATGGAGATCGTTGAATCTCAGGGATATCATGGGGATAAGAAGTATGAGGTGGACTTTAATTCTAGTGGTTTGATGGATAAATCCAACAGCACTAAGAAATTCCAGCACCCCATTTTCTAAAGGTGCAGAAAGAAGCACCCTAGAAATTGCCTGGAGAGGACGAGGAAATGGTTTAGGTGTGGAAGAGAAGGGAACCTGACCATTAAACGCCGACAAGAAAAACCCGCTGCTACGACAGAGGAGATGAACACTCTATTCAACCCTCAATCCATTGTTACTTGCTTCAACTGCAAAGAACCAGGGCACTTTGCAAACCAGTACCCTAAGCCAAGGGTTTTTTGAGGCAACCAACAACCTCCAAGGAAACAAGTGAGAGATTTTTCCATCACCACCACCAAAGCAAACCCAGACAACTAAGTGGTGATAGGTACTCTAATTATTCATTCAAGAATAGTGAACATACTTTTTGATTATGGTTCTATGCATTATTTTATATCCTGAAAGTTTAGTAGAACAATCCCAACACCACCACAAATCATGGAAGTAAATATGTTTGTGAGAGCAACAAATGGAGCAATTATTGCATCCTATGAATATAACTCCTCCCCTGTCACAACTTGTTGATTGAACTTCCCGATGAACATCATCATACTCCCTCAGGTGGAATTTGATGCAATTTTTTGCATGGATTGGATTTCCCTATATAGAGACAATATAAATTTTCATGAGAGGGAAATCACTCTCCATATGACGAATTGACCCAAGATTCTATAAAAGTGAAAGGAGTAGAATGAATCTTCTTTAGCACCATCATATCAAGTGTGGATATTAATGCGCTATGAGTACGCATATGTTGCTCAGATTATTGAGTCTAAGGAAACAACCATCCTTGCAGACATGCCTATTTTGAGGGAATTCATTGAAGTGTTTCCTGATGAATTGTCTGGTATTCCTCTTAGAATAGATGTTGAATTATCGATTGATATTATACCTGTGACATTAATAATATCCAAGACTCCGTAAAGAATGACTATTGTGGAGCTTTTGGAGCTAAAGAAACAACTACAAAAGAATCTGGATAAAGTGTTTATATGCCCAAGTGTTTCACCATGGGGTGCACAAGTCATCTTCATGAAGAAGAAGGACGAGTCAATGCGCCTTTGCATTGATTATCACGAGCTCAAAAAAATCATGATAAAGAACAAGTATCCCTTGACACAAATTGTTGACATGTTCAATCAGCTATGTGGAGCACAATACTTCTACAAGGTGGATCTGTTTTTGGGATATTACTAAGTAAAGGTGAAGAAGGATGATATCCCCAAGACTACTTTTTGTACAAGATACGAGCAATATGAATTCATAGTAATGCCTTTCGGACTCACTAATTCTCCATAAATCTTCATGGACTTGATGAATAGTCATTAGAGATTACCTCGACAAATTTGTCGTAGTATTTATAGACGATATTCTAATATACTCCAAAACCAAGGAGGAGCATGAGGGGAATCTAATCACTGTACTAGAGACCGTGCGAAAGGAGAAGCTCTATGCAAAGTATAGAAAGTGTGAGTTCTGGTTGAAGGATATCTCATTCTCGGGTCATATCATCACAAGCAACGAGATATCTGGAGATCCCTCAAAGATAACTGTAATTGAAGGATGACCGAGGCCAACATCTGTGACAGATATTCGTAGCTTCCTTGGGTTAGCTGGATATAATCACTGATTTGTGAGAAATTTCTCATGATTATCAGACCCTCTTACCAAGCTAACTCGGAAGGGAGTAAAGTTTTCTTGGAGTGATGAATGCAAAGATAGCTTCAAGGAGTTAAAAAGGAGGCTTATCACTGTGCCTGTGCTCACACTACCCACAAGTGGATAACTTTTTATAGTATTTAGTGATGCTACGAAGAATGGCCTAAGATGTGTGTTGATGCAGAATGAAAAAGTCATTACCTATACTTCATGGAAATTGAAATTTCATGAGAAAAACTATACAACACATGATCTAGAGTTGGATATAGTAATCTTCGCTTTGAAAATTTGGCTGCATTACCTCTTTGTAGAGAAGTGTGAAATATATACGGATCACAAAAGCCTCAAGTATATATTCACACAGAAAGAGTTGAACATGTGCCAACGGAGATGGTTAGAGCTGGTCAAAGACTATGACTGCGCAATCCATACCACCCTAGGAAAGCGAACAATGTAGCAGATGGTCTACGTAGAAATGACCCAACGATTCTATCATTGATGAAAATTGAAAAGTATCCAATCTTCTTAGATTTGATGAAGATAGACATGAGAATCATAAAGAAGGGAAAATCATGAATGCTTTCACAAATGATTGCTCAACTGTCTCTTTTGGAAAGACTAAAGGACGCTCAAAAGGATGATGAGAGAATTCAGAAGAAAGTGGAAACTATCAAAAAAGGTAAATCCTCAGAGTTCAATGTTAATAAGGAAGGAATTATGAGATTTGGGTCAAGACTATGCGTTTCATAACATACGGAGTTAAAGAAATAACTTTTGGATGATGCACATAGTTTAAATTTCTCCATTCACCCAGAAACACAATGATGTATCGAGATCTTCGAGAGCAGTATTGGTGGGATAACATGAAGAAGGAGATCACTGAGTATACATCAAAGTTCCTGGTATGTTAGCAAGTGAAGGCTGAGAGGTAGAAGTCCAAGGGGATGATGCAACCATTACCTATACCAACATAGAGATGGAAGAACATCACCATGGACTTTGTCACCAGACTTTTGAAGACATCCAAAGGAAACAATGCTATCTGGGTTGTTGTGGATCATCATACAAAGACTACACACTTCATTGAAATTCAAGAGGATTTCTCATTGGATCAACTATCACAGATATACATCAGAGAAGTGGTAATGCTACATGGATTACCACTATCTATTGTATCTAATCAAGATCCAAGATTCACCTCTAAGTTCTAGAAGAGTCTCCAACATGCTCTGAATACTAAGCTGAACTTCAGTACAACTTATCATCCTCAAACTGATGGCCAATCTGAGAGGACTATCCAAACACTTGAGGACATGTTGAGAGCATGCTCAATGAACTTCAAAGGAGGATGAGATCAACATCTTCCTCTGGTTGAGTTATGTTACAACAATAGTTTCCAATCAAGCATCCAAATGGATCCTTATGAATCTTTTTATGGGAAGAGGTGAAGAACACCAACAAGTTGGGATGAAGTTGGAGAGAGAAAACTCTTAGGTCCGAAAATGGTCAAAGAAATGATGGAAAAGGTTAAGACCATCCAGCAACACAATAAAGCTGCTCAGAGTCGAAAAAACAGCTATGCTGATAATCATCAACGATACTTAGAGTTTAATGTTGGAGACATGGTATTACACCTCATATCACCATGGATGAGAGTTATGTGATTTGGGAAGAAGGGAAAGTTTAGTCCAAGGTACATCGACACTTTTGAGATCCTTGATCGCATTGTAGCAGTGGACTATCGATTAGGACTCCCAACGAACCTATCTCAAGTACATGATGTATTCCACGTATCACTCTTGAGAAAGTACATACCTGAACCATCACATATACTCAAGCCAGAGGTGGTACCATTGTAGAATGAACTCTCCTATGAAGAGAAGCTGGTGAAGATCTTAGATTGTAGGGAAAACGTTCTATAAAATAAGGCAATACCCCTCATCAAGGTGTTGTGACGAAACCACAAGTTTGAAGAATCAATATGCGAATCAGAGTAAGTGATGAAGAATAGTTACCCTCATTTGTTTTAGTGTGGGAAAAGAAATTTCTAGTGCTAAATTTCTTATGGGGGGGGGGAGATTGTAACGACCCAAACTTTTATTAATGAAAATTTCTATTGATCTAATTAAATGTATTATTATGTAAAATGGTTATATAAAACATATGCAATTCCTTGTTTTTATATTTTTTGGATTTTAAAATACCATTAAGAATTGTTACCGTTGCTAATATAGCTATTGATTAGTGATCACATGATTAGTATAAATATAGGGCTTTAAGGAGGTAGCGTCATTTGTATTCTCTCTTGACCAAATCCAAGCCAAGATTTAACATGTTAAGCTTGAATGGAACTGCCTATGGGAGAAGCGGAAGTTAATAGAGATTACCACCCGAGCGATGTTATCTGAGCCGCCCCAAGAGTCTGTCACCATCACACACTTTACCCTTAGATCTTATGCGAGTATCATAAGGGGTTTTGTAACAAGACCCAAGCACTATGATTATGTGCATTATTTTGTATAAAGAATATACATTTATTTTATTATTATTACTTTGTAAATGTTTTTTAAAGCCCAAATAGTATTTTTAGTTAATATTTAAATTCAATTAAGAAATTTATTTTGATGAATTAATGGATTTTTGTATTAAATAATATATTAATATAATATTATTACTAAATTACTTTTTATTAAATATAAATAGTCGTATAATTTTTAGGAATACAATTGTAATTTTTATTAAGTTTTGAAAACTGTTTTTTTCAAAACCCTTTTCAATAAATGTCGATTTTTATTTCAAAAAATAAAAATTCACATATTTAGAAAACTATTTAGATAAAATGAATATCATTTTTGGATCCAGTACATCAAAATTATCTAACGGTGAAATTTTCATAATTTTCTGAGATAGTCGAATTTTTGGGTAAAAATTAAATACCGTTTAAATATATAATGTTTTTTTATGACATCATAATGACCCAATAGTGATGAAATAAAATACTATAAAATAAGTGTTCGACCAATATATGTTTTAACTTTAAAATAATGTGATTTTATATTTGTTTGATCAATTTTATGTTACCTTAGTGGACCACCAAGACTTATAAAATAATTTAACATTTTAAAATGATTTCCTTGAGTGTGACTCACCTCCACATCAGAAAGCCTAATATTTTAATAATTTCAGACATTGGCCTTATAAAATAATGTTTTCCAATTCTATTTGGAAAAAAGCATGGGAAAAAACCATGGGTTGATTTGTGGTTTTAAATATTTATTTATATAGATTCTAAAACCTAAGTTTGTGAAATATTAAAGAATCCCCCTCTCTTTTCCTATATAAACCCACCCAAGACCACACTTCTCTTCACTAAAAACACTTGGATCACGTTCCTAATCTTCCCTCCTCTCTCTAGAATCCTCCCAAGGCACCCCAATCTTCCAAGAAGCCCCTCTCAAGCCTCTCCCAAGCCTTTGGGATCACACTTTCAAGTAAGGGATTTCTTCCTTTCTCGTTTTTGTCCAAATTTATTTACATTGTTATACCATTTTTTTTCAATTAAAAATTTTGAGTTATGATTTCAAACCTCTCCCATACTTCCCTTCTTATGTTTTAAAGATGATATACCTTTCTTTCTCTCATTAATGCCTCCTATGCACACTCATTACCATGCTGAAATTCTATAAGGAATTTCTCTCTTCTCATTTACATTCAAGCAATTATTTTATATTATGCATCTAAATTCCATTACATATGTTGTGATATTATGTTACATGATCCCCTTACTTTCCATTTCATGTATAAATGATTAGAGATCCCTTTATCCCTCATCAACCAATTTTACGATTTTGATTTAACATTGTTATGCTGCCGAAATTACACCACAATTTCCCATGCCAAAATCATTGTGTAAGTGAATACCATACCAATTTCTCTATCAAGGGTATTCACCTTTTATACACATGTACTTATTTATTGAGGACATACATTTATGTATTCCTCATCTCTTATTCATGGAATAAATTATGATGTTTAATGAATCCATGTTGTATGATCCATGTGACACACTTATGCATGAAGTGAAATGTTTATAAAGAGCGCATCTTGATAGCACTCCAATGCATTGGGTAAAGATTAGTATCATGATACATCAAGTGAAATGAGTGTTTAATCATGCTAATTAAAGTGAAATTAGTGTTTACTCATTCTATTTCAAGTGCAATGAGTGTTTACTCATTCTCCATGGGCAATGAGCCTTGGCTCATGCTAATATCATGTTAAATGTTGTTACCACATTTCCATGTCATGATAATCATGCTATATCATAACTTTATGTTCATGTTTCTCTTGTTCTCCATTGATATGCCTATTTACTAACATGTACTATATTCTTAATGTTATGCCTTTTTTACTCCCTTTCTGATATTTATAGATCACCTTTTTCTTATGCATGACCTCAGGTTAACCCATGCAATGATAAGTACGGAGGAATGTTGTGGTCTTGTAAAATAAGTTTTCAATAAAGATGGTGTGTTTTATGTTCTAAGTTGTTATGTAATGTTCTTAATTTCCAAATATACTAGACCTCTCGATCATCGGAGTTGTATTAAGTGTAATTTTATGTAATAAATCATGTTTAAGTGTGTATTAAAGAGCAGGGTTGTTATATGCCGTATGGGTGGCACACCATGTAGTGGTTCAAGACCAGGTGATATACATGTCCATGCCATGTGAGGTACAAAGGTTGGTGCCACTTTTTTGGTACACACTATGTACTTTTCTTATACGCTATGTACATGGGATTTTATACACCATTTATGGTTGGAGTACACTCTCATGTGGGGATTTGAGAGTACATGCCATGTAATCGGGGATACACACTGTGTACTGCCCCTTTGCTATCCTTTTGAGGGTTTTTCCTATCTTCATGCTTAGGTGTTTGAATTTGACCCATGAGTTTTCATGTTTGAGTATCTTTATTCATAGATTGTGATGGTGAAACCCAAGGGGTGGTATGAGGACCCCTATATGGCATTTTGATCCTTTACTAATGGAGAGTTTCTTCCTCTAGTAATCCAATATAGTTTTCTCTTAAGAGTGATAAGTTGATCTGTGTTGGTCCATGGACCATCTCACTTTACCAGTTCATTTTAGCTTTCCCTTTGTAGACATCTCCCTTGTGAGATGTTCATGTATGGCCCAAGAGGTCCTGATTTAGTTGTTCTTGATGATCCCTTATAGTATTCCAATTCTTATGTTTCTACCTAGAGGATCTTGTGTAGGTTGACTCTATCCTCTTGATGTTACCAAGGGTCCCCAGTGGGATTCCTTTTCTTACATGCTGACTTAGGGATTCCCATATAGAGTCCCACAACCTTTTCACTCTCTCTAAGGATCCCATATAGGATGCCTCTATATTATCACTCTTATTGAGGGTTCTAGGTAGGACACCTATTCCTTGTACCATTCTTATTATACCAAGTAGGATTACTCTATTTCTTAACATTTTAGGATCTATTGTAGGATTATTCCTTCTTCCTTTACAGCTGATGATCCTGACTAGGAGGCCTTCACTTATATGTAGACCTATAAGATCCCATGTAGGATGCATTTTCAGTATGGAGACTTGATCATCCCAGTGTGTGCCCTGAGTTTTGACCAACCCTGAGCTAGTACATTGGGTTATGGTAGAGGGTGTAACCTTAGAACCCATACTAAATGTGGAATCTTGTGGGAATGTGAAATTATTAATAAGTCTAGGTGATAATCCACCCTCAATCTTTTATTTATTAAACTTTGACCTATTTAATGTTTAGGCAATGATGGTTACCAAAGGCGATTCTTGGTTTGTGGATATTGATATCAATGTGACGTGATGTATTTCTTCAGGATGCCCATACATGTTTCCTAGGATATTCCTTACTCATTTATTGTAATGGATTGATGTATTTCCTGGGATCCAGGTTCTGATCAAAGTTTTTATATTTTTTATTGGGATGCCAAAAGGAAATACCTAGGATATGGATGTTGAGTATGTATGGATCATTATTATATTGTTGGGATCTCCAGAGGTGCTTCTTGGTATTTTTATTTTGATCCCATGATTATGATATTCGGTCATGGAATCCCTAGTAATGATTCTCATTGATGATTATGCTCTTCTTGGTGATGGGGAAGATTTTAATATCCTAAAATTGTTATATATTGAAGATGACTCCACTCTCATATAATTAACATGTGATAAGGATTATTACACTCTTCTCTATATGATTAGAATCATAGATGATCATGCTCTCTTGAGTTATATGGATGATTACTCTCTCCCTGATCGATTACTTAACTGAAATGTTGGGCATAAAATTTCACATCATTGGATACTTCTAGATTATTACGCACTACCGAGTGATAGAGATGGTTATTAAATACCTATTTAGAGACCTCGAGGGGTGAGAATGATGCCTCATCAGTGATCTCTCAATGACCACCTAAGCGTCAGACCCTTAGGGATTATCCGAGTCGCAATGTTGTGACAGCATACAGACTCGATCCTCAAGCTCAGACATTGGACTGGATTTTTGTTGGGAAAAAATCCCTCAAGGTAACATTGCAGTATTTTTGGGTTGATTGTGTTTGTTGACAAAACAAGTTTCCATGGAGAATTGTCGAGTTCCAAAGAATTTGTTGACAATCCTTGTTGACAAAGAACGATGACAAAGGAAAGGACGATCTGGAGGCGGTACAAAAGAGCAGTACAAGGTGGCGCCGTTTCCCAGTGTTTGCCAAATTTTTGGGGTCCAAAATTTAGAAGTTTGGTGAGCATCGCGAAAATAGGATATCCTTGAAGATCATATTTTTATATGGCAAAGACATGAATTTTGCGAAGATGGGATGCATGGATTGGATTTCGCGAAGGCCAGTAAAATTGAGGCGGCGATGCTTCGCGATTACGTCAAAGCTTCGCGAACAACAGAGTTGAAGCGCATCCCGGCGATGAGGGGCTTCGCGAGGGAGCTTCACGGCGAAGGCGTGGAGGAATGTTGATGGTAATGCTCCGGGATTACGATGAGCTCCACGAATGGAAAATTGCCACGGTGCTTCGCGATTTAGACAGAATTCCGGCGGAAACTTCGGAGCTTCGCGATTGGCGATGATGTGGCGATAACTTTGTGCGGAAGGGTTGAGGGTCGGTGGAATGGCCTATAAATAGAGGCCAACCCCCTCGAGAGAAGGAGAGATAATTTTCAGAGAAAATCTTTTTCTCTCGTATTGTGAAGGTGGTTCGCGGAGCTAGTGTGCTTCGCGAAAGAGGATCTTCGCGACGGCTATTGTAGCTCCGCGAAACCTGCGAGCTCCGCGTTGGCTCAGTAAGCTTCGTGAGGGGCGTTGCTTTGCGACGACTTGAGCTTCGCGAAAGTGCTTCGCGAAAGTGTTTCACGAAAAGGTAGGAGCTTCGCGAAGGCTTGTTTGAGCTTCGCGAAATTGGGAGCATCGCGAAGTAGGGTGCTTTGTGAAGGTGTTTCCAAAAGGAATTGCCCAGTGTTCAGAGGCAAAGAGGTATTCATCGGTGGATGAAATTTGGACATTAACAGAGCATCCATCATCAGTTAAGGATACGTGCATTCATGAAAATGAAGAGACCAACAGGTCTATAAACTGTGAGTGAATCCCTTCCAAGTGTAGTGAGCATTGGAAGAGGAAAAAGGTGATCCTCTCCACCATCAGTGAGCCAGAGAGAGAGAAACAGGGAGTGACCCTTGGGAAAGCAGTGAGCTGACCTTAAACCTTGCAAAGGCAGTGAGCCTGGGATAGAGTGACTGTACCCAAACATTGTAATCCACAGTTAGTGAAGTATAGTAGAATTTGGTACGACCGGCAACTTGTTGACGTATGCTCCTTGGACGTAACCCTTAGCGGTGAACCAAGTAAAATTGTTGTGTCCTGTTCTTGCTTTACTTTATGTTTACATTGTGCAACAGGAAAGAGAGAGAAGAGTGTTTTTCTTAACGACAAAACAAGATCAGAACGGGCGTTAATTTTAAATTAGCCATACCCTGATTCACCCCCCCTCTCAGGGTATTCAGCCTTGTGGACCTAACAATTGGTATCAGAGGGAAAGGTTGATATGAGTTCTTCTCTCAATGGAGGTCACCAATCATAAAGGTATTCCGATCTTCGACGGGAACAACTTTCAGCTATGGAAGAATCGGATGCAACACTACTTCCGATCTTTGGGAATGGATGTATTCACAGCAGCAATGCATGGCATAACAACTGATATTAATAGTGGGGCATTATCAGAAGCTGAACGTAGAGAGTTGGATGCAGATGAAAAAGCAATTAATGCCTTAGGGGGAGCTCTATCCAATCCTATCTATACAAAGGTGATGTCATGAAAAACGTCACGTGCCATGTGAGAAAAGATATTGAATATATATGAAGGAGATACAAAGGTCAGAGAGGCAAAGCTGCAAGTGCTGTGGAATAAGTATGAAGATCTGAAGATGAACCTGAATGAGTCTGTTGATGCATTCTTTGACAGGGTAAATATTGTTGTGGAAGATATGCGAGGACTTGGTGAAGTCATTGAAGACATAAAGATCGTAAAGCGCATCTTGAGGAAGCTTCCACCTCGATTCAATCCGAAAGTTTTAGTACTAGAAGATAAAGATCCCAAAGAGCTGACATTGGACAATTTGCACAGTACCTTGGTTGCATATGGAATGAGGAATGATGCTAATGAGGCTGTGAAAAAGGGGAAATCCAAAGAGATAGCTTTTAAGGCCATGAAGAAGCTCACCATTGAAGATTCTCAGGGAGAAGAAGATACATATGAGGTGATGTCATTCCTTTCTTCAAACATGCAAAGAGGAAAAGAGAAGTTTAAAGGGAAACTTCCACTAGCATGCTTTTGATGTGGAAAGGTTGGTTATCTTGCGACAAGGTGCCCCAAAAAGTTTCAAGACAAAGATAATGATGATGATGAAGTTGAAAATCCCAAAAAGAAATCTTCAGCCTATGTGAAAGGGAAGAAGCAGTTCAAGAGAAATTTCTTCAAGAGGAAGAATCTTCTTTCACAGGAAATAGACAGTTCAGATGAGTCTGAGGATGAAGAGGTTGAGGAGTTTGAAAAATTTAAAGATCATAGACAAAATGCTATGGTAGCGGTCGTCAGTAGTTCTCAGGAAAAGGAAGAAACTGACGTTGGAGAAGAGGAAGAAGAAGTTGAAGGAAGAGTTGATATGGAAGCTGAATTGGAAGCATCTCTTGAAGAGATAGATGTTTGGAGAGCAAAAACAAAGAAAGCCAATAAAGTTGTTCGTGATGCCAAACTCTAAATGCAGCAGCAGGAAGATGAGAAGTCTGAGTTGATGGAAGAAATTGAAAAACTCAAGTTATCAACACCAGAGAACTCAAAATTAGTTAGTGAGTATAAGTTCAAGACTGAAGAACAGAAAAGGGAGATCGATGACTTGAACAGAAAAGTGAAAGATCACGTCAAGCATATCAAAGAACTTGAAGAAGAAGTTGTCAGTCTACGGAGAAAAGTTAAAGACCAGGAAAATCCTTTGATCCCCAATACATTCTTGGGAAAGCAGATCATTCCAAAGACTGAAAAGATGAAAGAGGGGCCCAGTAGTTCAGCAGGAAAGAAGCAGCAATTTAGCTCAATTGTCAAGGCTGATTCAGGGCTTGATCATAAAGAAAAATCTGTGGCAGTTGAAGTCAGACCGCAAACACCTGTCCCGAGATTGAAGATTGATTTGGGCACAAAGAAAAATCAGAATATTCAGAGATCCCAAGGGGAAACTCGGAGTGCTGAAGTGTCACGAAGGAATGCACCATATATCAGGTGTTATTGTTGTGGCAAGATGAGACATTCACAGTATGTGTGTTCCATAGGCAAGAGATATCAAAGGGAACAAGAACAGTGGTGGCAGCCAAACAGAGAACGGTTTTCAAGAACATACTTTGAAGGACACTGTTTTTGGTGCGGAGGATTTGGGCACATGGCTAGGTACTGTACTTCGACCATTCAGAGAAATGTTCCAAAGCAGAATCAAAACGTTCGCAAGCAGCATGTCAATAAACCGACATGTGAGTTAAAAATGCAGAATAGATTTGCGGCTTTGCAAGATGAGGCTGGTCTATCATACTCTGAAAAAGAACAGAAGTCTCAATCCATGCCGAGTTTGAAAGAAAAAGTATGGACCAAGAAGAAAAAAAATGAGAATGTCGTGGTGGCAGAGATTGCTCTTAAAGAATCAGATCGATCTGGTGTTTGGATCCTTGACAGTGGTTGCACATCCTATATGACAGGTAATAAGGATCTTGTTACATGCATCAAATATGACAAAGAAAGAGTTGTTAAATTTGGAAATGATGAAAGCCTGAAGATTGTTGGCTCAGGGAAAGACAAGTTTGGGGGCAAAGAGATGAGACGTGCTGATGTCTTGGTAGTAGAGGGTCTTAGTCATAACTTACTCAATGTTAGTCAACTATGTGACTCTGGGCACTCTATCCAATTTACCAAGAAGATGTGTGTTGTGAAAGGAAAAGATGGAGCAACTGTTCGGCAGAGAAAAAGGTCAAAGGGAAATCTCTACCTTGTAGGTGGGGAAGAAGATACATGTCTTTTATTCAGAGAGGAAGAAAACCAGCTGTGGCATAAGCGACTTGGTCATCTATGCCAACCATCTATGGAGGATCTCATAAAGTGTGATGCTGTTAGAGACCTTCCCAAACTATCACGTGATCGCACTCATATGTGTGATGCTTGCCAACAAGGGAAGATCATCAGAAAGACATACAGGCCAAATGAACAGAAATCAACTAGAGTGCTCGAACTGGTTCATGCTGATGTATGTAGACCTATCTCACCACGAGCTATAAATGGGCAAAGGTACTATGTTCTTTTCATTGATGATTACAGCAGAATGGCCTGGGTATTTGTCATTACCCATAAGGTAGAGGTGTTTAGTTGCATAAAACAGTACATGAGGGAATCAGAAAGGATGCTTGGGCAGAAAATTTTGAAGTTCCGTACGGATAACGGTACAGAATTCACAAACAGTCAAGTGAAAGAATATCTCGAGAAACACGGGATAATGCATCAAGTTTCATCAATGAGAACTCCCCAACAGAATGGAGTGGTTGAAAGGAGAAATCAGATCATCAACAACATGGCTAGAATGATGCTTATTGATAAAGACCTACCAGAGAAATTTTGGAAGGACGTAGTTTTGACATCGGTCTATGTTTCGAACAGGTTTCTGTTGTGTCCGAAGCAAGGGAAGACTTCGTATGAACTGTGGTACGGAAAGAAGCCAACACTGAAATACTTTCGAATCTTTCGAAGTAAGTGTTTCATTATCAACAAAGAAAATCACAGGAAGTTTGAGGCACGAGGAGATGAGGGGATATTCCTTGGATACTCAGGGAAAATCAAAGCATATAAATGTTTCAACAAAAGGCTGGGAAAAATCATTGAGAGCAATGATGTCACTATAGTTGAAAATGAACAGAATACTCAACGATCTAGTAAACAGTTCCTGGATGAAAGTGATGATGAGGTAAGCAACCCAGGGGGAGCAGAAGTGACAGAAACTGACTCAGAAGAAGATACTGATGATGAAGAAGAAAGTGTCAAGTCTGTGTCTGCGAGGAAGCCAAAGAGTCGAGCTGAAATTGATAGGCAGGATATCATTGGTGATCAAACAGCTTCAGTTCAGACTCGAAGAATGAAATCATTACAGCGAACATCGTTTTTGTCTCAAGTGGAGCCGAAATGTTTTTCCGATGCAGCTGAAGATGAAAACTGGGTTCATGCTATGAACGAAGAGCTTGATCAGATTGAGAAGAACCAGACATGAGAGATTGTTTCGAGACCGTCAGACAAGAATGTAATCGGGACTAAATGGGTTTATCGCAACAAGATGAATGAAGATGGCACAATGATTCAGAACAAAGCACGACTAGTGTGCAAGAGATACTCCCAGATAGAGGGAATAGATGTTGATGAGACATTTGCACCGGTTGCAAGGCTGGAGACAATCAGATTATTTTTTTGCCATAGCAGTGCAAAGAAAGTTCAATGTGTTCCAGATGGATGTCAAATCCGCATTCTTGAATGGTGTTCTGGAAGAGGAGGTGTATATTGAGCAGCCAGATGGTTTTCTCATTCATGAGGATGAGAACAAAGTTTGCAGGCTGAAGAAGGCGTTGTATGGGCTGAAACAAGCACCAAGGGCATGGTACTCAAGACTTGATCAGTATTTGAAGAAACTTAGTTTCAAACATGGAGGAGTTGATTACAATCTTTATTTAAGCAATGATAGTAATCAAAGGATGATGGTGCTAGTGTATGTCGATGACATAATTTTTGGCGGATCAGATGAAGCTCAGTGCAGCCAGTTTTCCGAATTCATGAAAAATGAGTTTGAAATGTCAATGATTAGAGAACCAATGTTTTTCCTTGGTCTACAGGCGACACAAGGAAGGAATGAATCTTTTATTTCTCAATCCAAATATGCCAAGGAGGTTCTAAGAAGGTTTGGAATGGATAATTCCAAGGAGATGAAGACTCCGGTTGCCACCCAGATGAAATTGTCGAAAGATGAAGATGACAAGGCAGTTAATATCACAGAATACAGGAAAATTATTGGAAGTTTGTTGTACTTGACTGCAATAAGGCCTGATATTGTTTTCACCACATGCCAAGCAACGAGATATCAGAGCAATCCCAAGGAAAGCCACATGCTTGCAGTGAAAAGAATACTTCGGTATATCCAGGGCACAATGGATTTCGGCTTGACATATACTGATAAATCTCAAACAGAGTTATTGGGATATACTGATGCAGACTGGGTCGGTTCAGCGGATGATAGGAAATCAACGTCAGATGTTGCTTTCTATCTTGGTGGATTGTGTATTTCATGGCTAAGGAAGAAGCAAGATTGCATTTAATTGAGCACCGCGGAAGCTGAGTATATTACGACCACTCAAGCATGCACACATTTATTATGGATGAAGCAGCAACTTGAAGATATGGGAGTTGAAGTGAAGTCTCCGATCGGAATCCAGTGCGATAACTCAAGTGCTATAAATCTCAGCAAAAATCCTGTCCATCACTCAAGGACAAAGCATATTGAGATAAAGTATCATTTTATCAAGGAGAAAGTTGAGCAGGGAATCGTGAAGTTGGAGTATGTGCCTACAACACTACAGGTTGCAGACATTCTGACAAAGGCCTTACCCAATGAAGCATTTGAAAGGCATCGACTGGCTCTGGGAGTTCAATCGATTCCCCGAACTTGAAACAGTATGGATGTGGCTCCCCCTCCCCAAGGTATGATGTGTTTTCCCTAATGTGTTGACGTGCTCTCTACTCTGTTACAGACTGCAAAAGAGTGACCTTTGGGTTCGTTGACAAAGGGGGAGAAAATAGTGATTGCTCAAGGGGGAGACAATGTGGAGATTTGATAAATCATGAATGATATGGGGAGAAGCTGACAGGTGGAGCAGCCAGATAGTGAGAGTGCAATGATATAGGGGGAGAGTATTAAATCTGATGATGCTAGAAGTGATCGATCAAAGCATAGAAATCACGACAGCTGAGGATCGTGATAAAAGCAGAACAATGGTGTTGGAATGGTGTGAGAAGGTTTCCAGCTATCACCAATTGGGATCAGTATGGTTCAACAATTGGTATTAATTTAAGAATTGGTATCAGGTTGGAATCTACAATTTGTGTTGGACATGAAGTGATTCATTGATAAGCTTTTCATACTATTGTTTCTCACGCCGAGAATTGCTCATGTGGGCTTAGAGTACGTGTTAAGTGAATCCTTGAATGCTATCAGAATCGTAAGAGGCGAATGGTGGTAGCGGCTGGAAGAAGACTCAGTGAGGTATCAACGTGCATAAAATCATTCTGAGAAGAGTTATGAAGAATTGTCAACAAACCCAAAGGGGGATATTGTTGGGAAAAAATCTCTCAAGGTAACATTGCAGTAATTTTGGGTTGATTGTGTTTGTTGACAAAATAGGTTTCCATAGAGAATTGTCGAGTTTTAGAGAATTTGTTGACAATCCTTGTTGACAAAGAACGATGACAAAGGAAAGAACAATTTGGAGGCGGTACAAAAGAGCAGTACAAGGTGGCGTCGTTTCCCAGTGTTTGCCAAATTTTTGGGGTCTAAAATTTAGAAGTTTGGTGAGCATCGCGAAAATAGGATATCCTTGAAGATCATATTTTTATATGGCAAAGGCATGAATTTCGCGAAGATGGGATGCATGGATTGGATTTCGTGAAGGCCAGAAAAATGGAGGCGGTGATGCTTCGCGATTACGTCAAAGCTTCACAAACGGCAGAGTTGAAGCGCATCCCGGCGATGAGGGGCTTCGCGGCGAAGGCGCGAAGGAATGTTGACGGTAATGCTCCGCGATTACGACGAGCTCCGCGAACGGAAAATTGCCGCGGTGCTTCGCGATTTGGACAGAATTTCGGCGGAAACTTCGGAGCGTCGCGATTGGCGATGACGTGGCGTTAACTTCGTGTGGAAGGGTCGAGGGTCGGTGGAATCACCTATAAATAGAGGCCGACCCCCTTGAGAGAAGGCGAGAGAATTTTCAGAGAAAATCTTTTGCTCTCGTATTGCGAAGGTGGTTCGCGGAGCCAGTGTGCTTCGCGAAAGAGGAGCTTCGCGGCAGCTATTGTAGCTCCGCGAAACCTGCGAGCTCCGTGTTGGCTTAGTAAGCTTCGCGAGGGGCGTTACTTTGCGACGGCTTGAGCTTTGTGAAAGTGCTTCACGAAAGTGCTTCGCGAAAGTGCTTCGCGAAAAGGCAGGAGCTTCGCGAAGGCTTGTTTGAGCTTCGCGAAATTGGGAGCTTCGCGAAGTAGGGTGCTTTGTGAAGGTGTTTCCAAAAGGAATTGCCCAGTGTTCAAAGGAAAAGAGGTATTCATCAGTGGATGAAATTTGGACATTAACAGAGAATCCATCATCAGTTAAGGATGCGTGCATTCATGAAAAATGAAGAGACCAACATGTCTATAAACTGTGAGTGAATCCCTTCCAAGTGCAGTGAGCATAGGAAGAGGAAAAAGGTGATCCTCTCCACCGGTAGTGAGCCAGAGAGAGAGAAACATGGAGTGACCCTTGGGAAAGCAGTGAGCTCACCCTAAACCTTGCAAAGGCAGTGAGTCTGGGACAGAGTGATTGTACCCGAACATTGTAATCCACAGCTTGTGAAGTATAGTGGAATTTGGTACGACCGACAACTTGTCGGCGTATGCTCCTTGGACGTAACCCTTAGCGGTGAACCAAGTAAAATTGTTGTGTCCTGTGCTTGCTTTACTTTATGTTTACATTGTGCAACAGGAAAGAGAGAGAAGAGTGTTTTGATTAATAGCAAAACAAGATTAGAACATGCGTTAATTTTAAATTAGCCATACCCTGATTCACCCACCCTCTCAGGGTATTCAGCCTTGTGGACCTATCAATTTTACATTGCATGACCGAAATGACATCTATCTCAGTGAAAATTTACAGAATTTCTAGATTTACTCCCTATAATCGTTCATTATAGTGATTGAAGGTGAGTAATTTTGAACCAAGGGTTAAGATGAGTATTCCCCAGTATTGATGTGTCTTGCTCAAATATGTTTTTGGTGTTGACTGAAGTAGGTATCATCAACTGGGATTATGGACCCTTAGGAGAAATTAATGATACAAAGATTGAGTGGTACAATATCCTACCCAATTACCATTTCAAACGATATAAAACACCATGAGGTTTTCTGAAATATTTTTTTTAAAATTAATTCAAACCTTTCGATATTTTTCATTTCCCACAACACTGAATATAGCTTATTTCATATGAAATTAGAAAGTTATTAATGCTTTTTACACAATACCATTTCTAGATTTCACTACACTCAACAATTTTATAGGATTTCAGTACGCACAACACTATGTTTTTCTTGTGTTACTGATAATGTTGAGTTCCTTCAACATCTTGCGTTGCACACAATACCTAGTTTTTCCAAACTACAACATACTATTGATATTACTATTAAAATATTATTATAGTTGTAACGAAGCCATTTGAATGACAACAATGAATAAGATTAATTACATTATTAAAACATGGTTTACACCTTTATATATGAAGAACTATTTTATAACCAATTAACTAGAAATAAAAATTAAACACTTTTTAAAATATTGAAAATCATTTACTAGAAAACTAAATTTATGAAATCCGACAAGTTTTACCTTAATAAATTAAATAAAACACTTTTTATAAATTAGTTTAAAGAAATATATATATATATTTATAATATTAATTCAACTATTTATCATCCATTTTATGTGTTTTATAGATAAGAGATGATATTAAATTCAATTTTATGAATAAGAACATATATTTTTCTAAAAGGTAATTATACCACCTTTTAATGGTGAACCTATTTTAAATATAAATTTTGAAACTTTTATAAATTATATTTGGTAAAATAAAATTCCTTTTTAGAATATGTATTGTCAAAATTATCTTAGAGTGATTTTTTGTTATTTTTCTGAGAAGTTTCATTTTTTGGATGAATAGTGAAAACTACTACATTTTTAATTCAAAATAGCATTTTCATCTAATTTATTTATATGTTTAAATTATATTTTAATTTGTTAATAAAGAATAAATATGAAAAATATACATATATTAATCAAATTCATATCATTGGGACTAATTTCACATTGTAATTGGATATAAATACAAACTTTTGAACTTTTTACTTTAAAAACCCGCTTTCCCGTCACGTCTATGAGATTAATTTTAAATTAATTTCTTCCACTTATGTAATTTAACTTTATAAAAATGGTTTCCATATATGAAATAATCATACTTTATAATTTCTAATAAGGTCAACTATTTTTTTGACCAAAAATTATAGTAAAAGTAATTAAAATTAATTACAATGATTAAGGTAAAACGAGTTTACTTAATGGTTAAACATTAACTTAAGTGAAAAAATAATATATAAAAATGTACAAAATTCATTTTATGTTCATACTTAGACCAATATGACCTTTTCTCTCAAATAGACAATTATTGGAGGAAAATTATGTAAGGGAGACCTCTCCATAGTGTTTTCCTTTTAATATTTATAAGAATGTCACTCCTCCACAATAAAAGAGAACTCACCCCCTCACCTACTCACACATTTAAAAACACTTTGGCTCATCAAACAACTTTAGGAATAAGCTCCAAACTTTCCTACTCTCAACCATAAAGTCACACTTTGGACAGAATAAAATCCAAGTTAGTATTTTGGTACAAACCAAAATGAATTAACCAAAGAATAGGTAACATACTTCCACAAGATATTTTATATTATTTTCACTATCCACCCCATAAATTCATCTTATTAAATTATTATATAATATATTCAGTATACCAAATATACTGAGATGTTTTTATTCTATGATTTACATCTACAACTACACAAAATTCCATCAAATGGGTAGCGAACGTACCGTTCATGTGTACGGTGGACTACCACCTCATGAAACGACATCATTCGTTTTTCTTTTAGAACCTCATGAGGTTGGTAATTATGATAAACATAATATATATATATATATATATATTATTTTTTATTCTTATTTAATTATTAAATAATACATACCTTCAGGCTTTCCATTTTGTGTAAATATGATAACTTCATTTATGGAAGTGTGGACCACCGCCTCCTCAAAGCGATATGATTCATTCAGACTTTACATAGAATGTAATAAGGATGAATTTATTAATATTATATGATATATATGAAATAATAATACCTCATTAATTATAATATATATATATATATTATTTACTTTCTTTCATTTAATATGATAATAAAATGGAAACATCGTTCATACATACGTACGACTTACCGCCTACATGAATATTGTATTCCATTTCATATTTTAATATTTTATAAATTATTATAAACATTTATAAACTAAATATTTATTATATTTACATATTTTATTATATTCTTTAAATAATAAAATAATTATCTATGTAAGAGGATCAAGAATAACAAGTCAAAATTTATACGAAAAACAAGCGAATATTCACCGAAACGTAGATTTAACATGAAATTTTTAATAGAAGGTTAATATAAAGTCACAATAAAACCATATATTGTATTATATATGATAATATGGTTATATTGTAGATGTAAAATAAACTTATAATTATTATATTGTATGTTTGAACATGTACAATGAAATTTATGACCAATGGTAAGAGTTTTTCTCGTCTCACATTTGTTTCTGCATGACTTAGGTCTTAAACACCACTCATTTATTTTATATGGTATATATAATTCCTGTGATTGTATTATATGATCCAAATACTTAAATTTATGTGTATTTACATTAACCTTTTATGATATTTCTTTTATGGGGTTTATGTTTCAAAATTTTCCAAATCGGTAAAGTAACTCTGTCTCAATTTTCCTTCATTAAAAACATTCCATGTTATGAACCGGTAATTTTTCTATGAGGTGTATATACTTCACTTTGACATGTTATATCAGGAGTATCCTAATTTAAATGATATTGTATGTGAAATTTAATGTTATTATTTCATGGTTACTAGGATTCAAAGTTACAAAAGTGGTAACACTGTATTGCTATAATCTCCTGGTATATCAGGATTATTTATGATTATGCTTCCATTGATGAAATATTATGACCTATCTATCAATATTTTTCATGATTTTATAATCTTCATATTTTTCATGATATCTTCATTTAATGGTACCATTTCCCTACTATTTGGTTGTTAATATAATTAAGAAAATGTTTTTAAGAAAATATGACTTTATTCCTCTTCGGTCAGAAATCTATTTAATTAAAAAAAACCATGTTTATGAAGAATGTTTTTAAAAATTTTTTAAATGATATTTTAATAACATTTTGAAGGATTTTTTTTTAATTTTTTTTAATTTTTTAAAAATGGGTTTGAAATTTTTTTCTATTATTCCTTTATATATTTTCAAGTTTATTTTCAAATAAAATGGTTTTCAAAATGTTTTATGTTTTAAAAATAATTTTCAAAGAAGAAAGGACTTTTTCCTCATGAAATGTTTTAAACGATCCTTCCAAAATTATTTTCTATATAAGATGAAATCCTATGATAATGTTTTTTATTTATTGGCGATAGGATTTAATGAAACCATTATTATTCTTTCCTTGAATTGTTTATGTTTATGATGAAAAGTTTCTTATGAAACCCATTTATCTTCCATGTATTATACCATGATAAAATTCTTATGAAACCCGCTTCTTTTCATGGGTTATTATCTAATGATATTATAGTGAATCTTATCTCTTTTCTACATGTTATTACATGATGAAGTGTTCATAATATCCATTTTATTTCGAGGGCTATGCTATGATGTTTATAAAATCCATCACTTTTTATGGGTCAGGATATGATGAAAGTTTTATTATCTTTTTGAAAATGTATGTATGATTTTATCATGTAACCCATGAGACATATATATCCCTCCAATGCATTGGATAATGATTTATAACTCATGGGTATGACAGAGATGGAATGAGGAGTCAACTAGGTTAAGTATTAAAGAGCTGGAATGAGGAGTGAAATCTGTTTAGTATGGAAGGGATGGAATGAGGATTGAACTCAGTGCAATATGACTGGGCCAGAACAAGGAGTGAACTTGGCTCAGTAATACAGAGATTGAATGAAGAGTGAACTTGGTTCCGTAACACCGAGATCGAATGGGGAGTGAACTTGGTTTAGTAAATAGGGTAGTAACGAGGAGTGAACTCGATTCATTATTATAGATATGGAACAAGAGGTGACATGATTCGGTAATAGAGGGTTGAAATAGAGAGTGAAACCGGTTCATTATAGGAAATTATTCACTAAGAAGGCCTTGGGAGTGAACCTTGACTAATAAGATGCTTTTTGGAGTTAACCCATTCCACTGAGATGTAATTGGCATTATGCCTTGAATACTATGGAAATCATTTTATATGTTTGTGTGTCTACCCCAACCACATGTCTTATTCTTATGTTATGATCTCATTGATTATGATCTTCATTTACTTATGATTCATGTCTTATGAACTACTAATATTTATTCCTTGAATCTTGATTATGATATTTGATATGCAAGGTTTGATTTTCTAATGTTAATATCATGTTATTATTCCCTTAAGCTCATGTAATGCTTACATATCACCCTTGTTTAACCTTACTAAGAATCTGATCTCACCCCTTTGTTATATTTCCTTTCCTCATTTTATAACTAATGGTTTTAAGTAGGAGTATTAATGGGGAATATCTTTAAGGAATATTTTTAAGATCGTTCAACAAGTAAGAATATTATGTTTCCGAGTTTCCAAGGACACTAAACTATTATAGTCCTCAGGAATGTATTTTTAAATGTACTGAATATTGATCTGAAATGATTTAATATCCATGTATATTAAAGATGGGTCATTATAGTTCATATCAAAGGAAAATTTTATTCAATCTTAGGAAACTAGAATGATAAATGTTTAGTGAGATCCCTTGGGATATTTATAAAGATATGTCTAGTTATGTCTCTAAGGATAAGCCAAAGGTTTAATAGAATTAATAGCAGGTTTCATGATTTAGGAATCCTATAAGTAATTTTTAATTACTATGTGGTTTTCCACTCTGAAAAGTGGTTCTCATAATATGCTTTCTGGTTTTAGTCTGTGGTTGGAATCAAAAGGAATTGGGATAAAATTGAATGTGATAGATTTTTTTTGATTAGATGTCCAATAGGCTGATCTTTAGAGTGAAGGATGTTGTGATCATGCCTAATCAGTTTTCAAAAAACTTAATAAACAATGTGAACCTTAACCAACTATTGGACTCACTAAAGAAGGGAAAGAAAGAGGTTTCTGAGTCTTTGGGTAATGGATACCTTTGGGAAGGAAGATTTAATTTCCTCTGTGTAAAAAATGTGGAAATAATACCCTAAGAGAATATCTTAGAGGATGGGGAAGATGTTTTGACTATGTAAAAGAAGGAAACAAAGCATGTAACTACAAAAGAAAATGAATAGTTCAGTTGATGCAATGGATGTGAATATTGGAATCCCTAATACATCATCAATATTTAAATGATTTTAATTGTGGAATGAATGGTAATTTTGAAAATTGATGTCCTACGTGGAAATCTCCTAAAGAGAATCAGAATGATGGTAAGAGTAATGGTTATATTTTTGATGATGACGAGACTGTAGATAAAATGTGAGTGGAAAGAGGTATTAAGTAATAGAATGGGGTAACGTATTTATGGATTAATGATGAAGTATAATAATTAAATTATTTTTGTATTTGGTTTCATGAATTATGAATGGTGAATTATATAAGGATTATTTAGTTTATGTTCATTTTTTAAGGAAATAAAAGAACATGTTGAATGGTTCTAGTGGACTAGAAAAGTGATTAAATGGAAAAGTAATAATTTGAATAAGGTAATATAACCCTTAATATGTTTATGATGTTATGAAAATGATGTTTGCATAATGTAAATTAGAATCTACTAATTACCTTGTAACCAACTAAGGATTTGTTGAAAAAGTGGTCTATATTATAAAGGATGAATTTCATAACTTTTTGGATTTAAGGGAAATATCTATAATAAAGCCTCCATGTTTTACATATGGATGTATGGTAATTTAGGATATTACTATATTTAAAGAGAAAACTGGTAAAGGTATTCACATGTTTGGAATGTGGAAACCAAGAGCTACTTTATGATATATAGGGGATCAATACTAAGCTATTTTTGAGAAATTTAGTGACCTTCTTTCTATAGTTTTAGACATTAATATTTCAGAAGGGTTATAAGGTTAACCATTTTTGGATTGGTTTAAGTTAAACTTTATAGGATGTTTTAGAGATTCGAGTATTATCTCACCATATGAGTATTTATGAATATTGGACAACTTCTTCTAACCTTTTTGATATGATGATAACTAACGAAATATGGAATGACATATCATTCTACCTCATGATCTGTTAGTTATTTGGAAATGAAAAAATTACATTCATTTCTTGGAATAAGAAATAAAGTGTAAATTCATCAAGGAGTACAAAGGGTTGGGTTTTCCGGAAATCATTTAAGTATATATTCTAATAAACATTCTCCAACTTTCGAAAAAGGGTCTTGAATTTTTTTTGTCCTATTGTCATCTTCTTTTATGATATCTGTAACCTTTTCAAGACTCTTTGGGTTATGGCTTTGGGATTGTTAACATTCTATTATCCATGTTCTATATCACTCTCCATCAAAACGTGATAGTTAGATTTCTCTCCCATGTCCATGTTTTTACTATCCACCTTTGTTTTCCTATGTGGAAACCATGTTATGTGTTACTCTAGGTAACTATTATATTTCCAAATTTTCTTTTTAAAAGGGAATTATAGAATTCATTTTTATGATGTGGGTTTTGATGAAAAGAATATTCAAGTATTAAACCTTTGATAACCTAGATGAATTTCGAGTGAAAAAGTTATTTTAAATGGGGTTGAATTTAACACCATAATATTTTATAAAATTTATTTTTTCAAATTAATATAAACATTTCTATATTTTTTATTTCACACAACACTGAATATAACTACTTTTATATAAAAGAACCAAGTTATTATTTCTATGTATGCAACATGACGTCGAACTTCCACTAAACACAACACTTAGATTAGCTTGTGGGTCACGTAACATTATGTGTTGTGTTGCACATAATTGTGAGTTACTTCAATAGCTTGCATTATACACAAGACCTAGTTTTATCAAACCACAACATACTATTACTATTATTATTAAAATATTATTATATTTCTCACCCAGTTGCTGAAATGACTGTTATGAATAAGAATAATTATATTATTAAAATAAGATTTACGCATGTATATAAGAAGAATTATTTGGTAAACAATAAATTATAAATGAAAATAATACCCTTTTGAAAATATAAAAAATTATTAGCTAGAAAACTATATTTATGAAATAAACAAGTGTTAACATAATAAATTAATTAAAACACATTTCATAAATTATTCTGATGAAATATATATATATATATATATTAAATTCATTCAAATATTTAGCTTTTACCATATATTTTTTTCAATTCCAGAGATGTGAATAAATCCAATTTTATGAATAAGAAGATGTATGTTTCAAAAAGACAATTTTACCACCTTTTAATGGATAAAACATTTTAATCTAAATTTTTAAATCGTTATAAATTCTATTTGATGAACAAAACTTTATTTTTTTAATGTAAAATGTCAAAATTAGTTTAGTTTGAATTTTTGGAATTATTTTGAGATGTTACATTTTTAGATGAATAGTGAAAATACTGAATTTTTAATTAAAAACATCATTTTAATATAATTTATTTATATAGGTAAGTTATATATTATTTTTTAAATAATATATAGATCATTAATGTAACACCCCATGTTTTCAGAATTGAAAATTTTGTTTGATAGCCAATGCGATACGGAACCCTGAACCCAAACAAACAATGATTATTTAAATATGAATCTTTTAATATTTCAATTAAATTTATTTATATGTGTAGTATTAAAAAATTTAGGGAATATATATTTTTCCTAAATATATTGATAAATTACTTGAAAATAATCAATCATTTTTTGGTAATGTCTTTTTGTATGTTTTCAACAGAAATTGTTTTTACTTCTTTTTATGAAAAATATATTTTAATTATTTTCTATAACATTTTAGAAAATTATTTGATAAAACTAAATCATTTTTTGAAATCATAATATCATAATTAACATCGGTTGAAAATTTATAATTTTCTTGTAATTATAGATTTTTCAGTAAATAGTGAAAATACAGTTTTATGTAAAATTGTCTTTTATATTGATTAATTAATTAATTTAAAAGTATAATTATTTATTTAATTTTATTTCAAATTAAAATAATCATTGTTTAATTTTATTCAGTTAATTACATTTTCAATCATCTTTATACCATATTTTAGTATAAATTTATTTTTAAGCTTAAATTGTATTTGCTTTCAAAATAGTTTTAAAATGAAAAATGTCCCTCGATCATAATTAATTAAAATAACACCTAAAGAGAAATGGTATAAATTAAATTATTATAATATATATCAAAATTTATGAATTGAAATTCATATAATAAATATTTATAGTTATATAGTTAAAGTGAAATCATCTTTTCCTGAAAAATATATTTCTTAGAAAATCAATTTCCATCATGCTTGAGGGTTTTATATTAAATTAAAATTCTCCACCTTGGAAATTTTATTTTGAGAAAATAAATTACATATTTGGAATAATAAAAATTAATATTAGGTAATAGTTTATACTTAATTTTGCAGCAATATAAATTTTAAATTTAGTAAATATTTATTACCATAGTAAAAGGAAAATATGTTGATTAAGGGTAAAAATAATTTAACTAAGACTAGAAACAAAGTAACCCTAATATTATGAATATTTATATTTCATTTAAATTCAAATGATGATTATTCTTATTCTTTATTTCTTTTAATTTATAAATGATTTTGTAAATAGATTTTTAAAAATACAAATAATATTTTTTATTAATATGAAAATACAATTAAGGAATTTATTTAGAAGAATTAATGAATTTTTGAATTAAATAATAGTTTAATAAAATATTATTAGTAAATACAATTTTTCAAATATAAATGATCGTATAATTTTTATGAATTCAAATTTAATTTTTATAAGGGCTCAAAAACTTTTATTGTCAAAATACCCATTATTTGTTAACAAATGTTGATTTTATTTTAAAATTCAAAATTAAAATATTTAGAAAATTATTTACATAAAATGAATATTATTTTTGGGATCAAAATGTTGAAATTATCCTATGGAAAATTTTTCATAATTTTCTAAGACAATCAAATTTTAGTGTAGAAATTAAATATCTTATAAATATAATTTGTGTTTTATGAAATCATAATGAACCAAAATTGATTTAATAATTACAATAAGTGGGATAAACTACCAAATAAATTTTTCTGTTTAGAATAATATTATTTTAAGTTTATTTTATAAAACCTTTATAAATCCTTCAAAACATATGATATAATTTAAGATTTTAAAATCATATATTTAAGAGTGTCTCCACATAACCTAGGGTGATATTTTAACTGTTTATACCCTTAGAAATATAAAATAATGTAAAACACTCCCATTTGGAAGAAACTTGGGGTCAAAACCATTGGATGGTGTGTGGTTTTGGATATTTTATTATGAAGATTCCAAAACCAAAATAATAATGAAATCACCATCATTTACTATATAAACCCACCCAAGCTTCCATTTATCTTCACTAAAAAACCATATATCACATCCATACTCTTCTATCCCATTTATTGATTCCTCCCAAGGTGCCTCCAATCTTTCAATAAGCCCCTCCCAATCCTTTGGAGTCACACACTCTAGTAAGGGATGCTCCCCTTCAACTCTTTCTTTCAATTCAAGAAACTTCTTTGAAATAAGTCTTTATAATTTCAATAGGATATTTTATAATTCATTTATTATCATTAAATTAATTTCCATTTAATTTTATTTGAATGATAAATCATTTATATTCTTTTATTTGACCCTTACCTAATTCGTTAGTATGCTGAAATTTCATAAGGGATTTCTCTCCTCTTATTTCCATTCAAGAACTTCTTTTATGTTATGTATCTTAAATTCCATTTTCCTATGTTGTAATATATTCTTATATAATCCCCATAATTTAAATTTAATTTATAAATGATGATATCCCATTTCACTCCCATTAAGCCTCCCATTATCCTTTATGTACACCCATTACCATGCTGAAATATAGTTATGATTCATTTCACAATTCATGTTTATTCATTACATTATTCATTCTATTTCTAAATTTATAATGTTGGGGGTATGATTTTATATCTTCTTATTAATTACCATTTTATGTCAATGTGATTATATATCCATTTCTATCTCATCAATTAATTTTTATGAATCATTAAGTAACGCCATTATGCTATCAAAATTTCACTGCGATCTTCCAGGCCAAAACAATTGTGTAGTCAATACCATAACCATTTCCTCTCAAGGGTGTTCACATTTACACATATATAATTTTTTATTGTGGACTTAAACATATGTATTTCACACTCCTTAATATTGGAATAGATCATTATGATGAATGAATCCATGGTTTTTGATCAATGTGGCACAAGTAAGCATGAGAATAAAAAGAATATGATAGGTATGCCTAGATATCACTCCAATGCATTGGGTAATTTTTAGTAATATCATACATCACATTGTGATAGGGAGTGAACCTGATTCCTTTATTAGAATTTGTACACCATTATGTATTAGTGGGTTTAGCCTTGACCTATTTTTATGATTATGGGTTTAAAGTTGTTTCCACATTTCCCAGGTTTTGATTGTCATTATAACACCCCAAGCTTCCACGGTACGTTTCCCTTTGAATAATGAAGTAGTTTACATTGTACACAAAATGGATATCATTTTTGGATTTGGAATATCAAAATTAGCTTAGGGTGATTTTTTGGTATTTTTTTGAAAACATTCAATTTTTGATGAATAGTGAAAAACACTACGTTATTGTTTAAAACCAACTTTTATTTAAATAATTATTTATTTTAATTCTAAATAGATACATAATACCTATATTAGTTCAAATTAATTCATTGGAGTCATTTTTATAATAAAATTAGATGTATAATTTTTTTGACCTCTTTACCGTCTTTTACACACACTCTAGAAGCATTTGCAAATTTGCATAAAACTTAATTTTACCGCTTTTGTGAGTTGAATTTTAAAAATACAAGAAACATAGTTGACATAAGTTAGTAAAATGTGGTTTAATAAGATGAAAATAATTTTTGGTGAATAGTAACTTTTGACTTTTATTTACCATGGTTAAAAGTATATAGGGTAATTAAAGGTAAAAATGATATTATAATTATCGTAAAACATGTCCTAATTCTATTGGATAAGTGTAATTAGACCAAAAACAACCTTAGGAATAATATATGATCCTTTTTATCCACTTGAATTATATTAGGACATTTATTATTATTTTATTTAAAGAAGAGTTAAAAGTGTTGAATTCAAAGTTTAATAACTAAAACATTTTTAATATTGGGTTGCACATAAGATAAATTAAACTATAAATATTCATTAGAAATATAAAAGGATTTCCTATATAATGGTATTTTATTTATAACTTTTATACATTAAAAAATTTATTTTATTTATGACACAATGATGATGCAGTAATTACCTAATTAATGAAAGATTAAAATAATTGATATTATAAATATCCAAATAAATTTAATTTGATACATTTGATGAATTCCACTAATTTTCTAGGTTAATATTACCTGTTAGGGTTGATTCAATGAATTGTTTTCAAAGTAATCATGCTGTTATGACTTTAGCAAAAACAAAATACCAAATAGTGTCAAAATTGACATAAATTAGTTTTTAAAACAAATACTATATTATTAATTGATATAATATTCCTAAAGATATAAGGTTCAACCATAAAACTTAGATAAGGTTAGATATATCAATAATGAACCACTTGGGATTCTCTTGGCTTTTTATAGTAAGTTTTTTAACCATTTGTTATAATAATACAAGAATACATGGTAAAAGTTAAACTATTTCACTAAGAGTAAAATCTAAAAGATAAGGTTAATATGGTGACCTAAACCTATCTAAAACCTATTGGATGAGATAATTTCAACCCATACCCACCTTATCCTCTAAATAAATTACTTTGGAGTCATTATAAACCGAATATGATTGTATAATAAAATAATATTTCAAGCTTTCCTAAAGTGACCCTCACCTCTCTTATACAACGATACTTATCCTTCTCTCAAAATCACACTTCCAAAGCCATTTGGCTGGGCCAACACCTGCTCAAATATCCCCCCAACTACCCTCACTTTGACCTAGAGTCCTTACTTTGATTAGAAAGCCAACCTAAGGAGCCCTTTTGATAAACTAAAAAGGAAACACCTGAAGAAGAGGAGGTTAACCTACCCTCGACCAAGGAAAAGTACAAGGTAAGAGTTAATTTCACAATCACTTCATTATCCAAAATTGTTTATATGTGAGTATCTATTTGTACCTCTTTATTATCTACATCCGTATTTCTTAAACATGTATTTCAAAACATTTTTACTATTTACTAGACTATGGGTTAAATTCATTTATACCTTTGTTTGACTTTTTATAAAATGAGTTGAAAGAAATCTTTTTGTTGTTTTCCAAACAAGGTACTTTATAACATTTTTGAAAAATTAAGGTAAGAATGTTTTTTAACTTATATGGAAGGGGCCGTTATTTTTCACCGTTATAACACTTTCGAAGCTTCCATTACATGCTTATAAGAATATTTTCAAAATAAATGTTTTCTTTTATTATGATGTGACTCTTAAATGATTTCAAAATAGAAAGATATATTTCTCTCAAATAGTTTTGATTTCATCTATGTCAACATCCTTTGATAAATTTTACACTTGTTTGAAGTTGATTTATTATGATACAAATATTCCATATAGTATTCAAGGTTTTGTGATATGTTGTACTATTGATGTATTTTTTTATACCATTCATGGTTTATGGTTAAAGTATTGGCATTTCCTATGCTAATTTTTATACGAATTTTTATGTTATATTTTAGACTTTTTCATATGAGGAATGTATCGGACTTAATAAGGGATGGGTGGAGCCTGCTATAGCTCCTTGGTGCATCGGTAGGTCTCATGAGACAATTAGATGTGGAATTGGATGAGGCCTTTCACAATTTCATATATGGTTTTGGACGAGTCCTTAATCATTTTTGGACGTCTTGCCTGAGGCCTTGACAAAAATGTTTTAGAATGTCCCGCATTATACATTCCCCCTTTATAAAAATAATATTGATAGTTCATGTGGTTATTCAACTAGTAGAATACCCATGATTATGTTTTATTATGAAATTATTTACTCAGCTAATATTCCTTCCATAAAGTGTTCATGTTTATTATTTATAAAGGAATGTGTTTTCAATTATTCAACATGCCTAATGTTTATGGTATCTTCTTCTGTATTGCTTACTCTTACCGACCATTTGAGATCACCCCTTTCTTATGTTCCATTTTCCTGGGATATGAAGAATTTAGTTATGAGTAACTTGCAGGCATAATCTAGGAGGCTTGGATGTTTCTAATGGAATAAATTAGTATTGTATTTCTTTTCAAGTTGTAATGTTGAACTTATGTATGTATATTATTTCTAATAATACTAAAATGATCGGTCTTTCGGGACATGATTCTTTTTTCATTCCAATGTTATGTAATAATGCACCGACTCTATGTAACTGGGGTCGGGGCATTATAGTTGGTATTAGAGGAAGTTTAGTACAAACCATGGAAACTAGGTTTAGAAAAACTCTAATTTGAGAACATTACCCTAATATAGACTTTGAGGATTAGTATAGAAGAACTTCCAATAATTTTGGTAATGTAGAGATTTTTTGAGTTTTCCAAACAATACATCCTTGTCTGGATACAAGAAGGTAGATGCGACTCTGGTACAGATGTACCTAGGAGTGAAAACTCTAACAAGGAGTTTTGGACTTGACCCAGGGTATCTTGGTATACAACAATGGGCCTTGCTGCACTCTTGGTTATGACACTCCCGAGGGATTTGATTAGAATAATCCACATTTTCTTTACAAACCATTATGAATAATTTATGAGTATATACTTGCTCAAAGAAAACATTTTTATGATTATGGATTATATCCATAATCTGTCCAATTTATGTTAAGTGTTTTACAAGTTTGGAATTATCTATTTTGATTCATAAACAAATTTAGTGTATTCCATTGTTTATAAATGGTGCCTAGTGGAAGGAATGGAAATCATATCAACACACGTAATCCATGTAGGGACTATACTCCTACTCAAGATAATTATAGTAGAGCTGGTGATGCAACTGGTACTGATCAGCTTATCACCATACTGGGAAAACTCACTCTGGTTATGAATAATAACCTAACCCATATGGAGCACCCTAATCCACATCGTGGAGGATCAATGTTAGATCGCTTCATGGGGGAACAACCACCAAAATTCAATGGGACTAAAAATACATTTGTAGCCGAGCAATGGATAAGTTTCTTAGAGAAAATATTTCATGCTTTGGGGAGTAGCGAAAGGGAAAAAGTTGTCATTCTTGTTTATCGCCTCACTGGCAATGCAGAACAATGGTGGTCATTGATTCAAAACACAAAGAAAAATGAAGATATATCAAGTATGGACTGGAGGAAGTTTAAAGAGATTTTAAAAGAAAAATACTTTCCTCATGATCATCGAGCGGATATGGAAAGACAATTTCTGAGTCTAAGGAAAAAGGAGGATGAGAAAGTTGCAAAGTATGAGGCTAAATTTACAAGGTTAGCAAGGCATGTAATAGATTATATACATAAACCAAGAAGTAAGATTGATCATTTATTTTATGGGTTAAAACCATTTATCCATCGAGAATTGGTCTTGCAATCCTTCTCAACGTACGAAGATATTGTCTCATGTGCTATCAAGATAGAAAATGAATTCTCTAAGTCTTATGACTTTAAAGTATAGAAAGAGAATAAAATATCAATTGAACACTCTGGGAAAGGAAATAAGGAAACATAAAAGAAGTGAAGAGTTGAATTTCCACCCTGTGATTATTGTTGAAGGAAACAACCTGGTGCCTGTCTAAAAGGAAAAGGAGTATCGTACAAATGTGTACATAAAGGCCATCTTTCTGGTGATTGTAAGAGGAATAAAGAAGCTACCAATGTTCAATGCAACAATTATAGGGAGATGAGACATTATATACATGAATGTCCTAAGCTCCAGGGAAACTTATCTTAGAAAAGGCCAAGGGAGGAAGACCAAGCTTATACAACCACTACGGCTGAGGTTGAAGCTCTGAATGACGTGGTGGCCGATAATTTAATGGTTTTCTCAAGTTTATCCAATGCTTTATTTGATTCTGGATCATCGCATTGTTTCACATCTTCCCAGTTTTCCAAGAAAATTAGATATTTTCAATTTGACTTAACAAGGGAGTTGTCAGTCAAAACTCTTAAGGGAAGTATCATTGCAACTAAGTTTTGTGAATTAGTTCCCATTAGGGAACATAAATGTGATTTATCTACTGATACCATTGTCATTCCCATGACTGAATTTGATATAATCCTCGGTATGAATTGGCTTTCGGACCATGATGTAATAATTTATTATAAGAAGAAGGAGTTTACAATTTTTGATGATGATATGGAGTACCTTTTCTTTAGAGCAGAAACATCACCATCTGATTTTTATCTATATCCACCCCTAGTAGCTCTACTAAATTCAATTATTGGAAAGGAAGAGAATGAAATAAATGTGGGTGAGGAAAGGAATGTTCAAATAGAGGATGTATCTATTGTGTATGAATATGTTGATGCGTTTTCAAAGGATTTACCTAGACATCCTCCAGAATGAGAAATTGAGTTTTCCATTTACTTAATTCCTAGTTTAAGGCCCATATCGAAGAACCCTTTATAAAATGGCCATTGTGAAATTAGTGGAACTAAAGAAACAACTAGAGGAATTGAGTAATTAGAGATTTATTCTCCCTACTGTTTCTCCATGGGGAGCCCCTATCCTTTTTGTTAAGAAGAAATATTGATCTATGAGGTTTTTCATTGACTACAGGGAAATCAATGCTATAACAATAAAGAACAAGTATCCCTTACCTCGCATTAATGATTTATTTGATCAACTTCGTGAAGCTTAATATTTTTCAAAGATTGACCTTCGATCTGGAAACCATCAATTGTGTGTGAAGAAAGAAGACATTCCAAAGATAGCATTTTGAACTAGGTATGAACATTACGAGTTTACAATAATGCCTTTTGAGATGACTAATACACCCTCTATTTTCTGGGATCTAATGAATAGAGTTTTCAAGGATTATCTTGATGACTTTGTAGTGGAATTTATTGATGATATCTTGGTATACTCCAAAATTTACGAAGAACATGAAAATCACTTGCACACTATTATGAAAACTCTTAAAAGAAATGAATTATATGGGAAGTTTTTCAAGTGTGAATTCTAGAATCAGGAGATTTCTTTTTTTTTTTGAACATATTATCTCTAAGGATGGAAACTCTATTGATCCTTCAAAGATAAGAGCAATCCAAGAATGGCCAGTACCGATGAGTATTACTAAGGTACACAATTTTATTGGTTTAGTAGGTTATTATTGACATTCTATTTAGAATTTTCCCAACTGGCTAACACATTAACCAAGCTCACACGCTAAGGGGTTAAATTTGTTTGGACAAAAGAGTATGAAGAATGTTTTGAATAACTTAAGAGAAGATTATTCAATTCTCTTAACTTGACTCCACCATCAGAGAATGAAGAGTTTGTTATTTATAGTGATGCTTCCAAGAAAGGAACTGGTTGTTTTCTTATACAGAATGATAGAGTTATTGTCTATGCATCACGACATCTAAACATTCATGAACAAAACTATCCCACTCGTGATCTTGAGTTAGCAGCAATAATATTTGCTTTGAAGATATAGAGACACTATCTATATGATGAAAAATGTGAGATTTATACTGATCACAAGAGTTTGAAGTATATTTTCTCATAGAAAGAACTCAACATGAGACATAGATGATGACTTGAACTACTCAAGGATTATGATTTCATTATACACTACCAACTGGGGAAGGAAAATAAGGTGGCAGATTCTTTACGCAGAAAGGATCATTGAGTTTTGAACAAGATGAGAGTTGAAAGGGATCCTATTTTCATGGATCTAGTAAAGATAGATATGGGAATAACCATGGAATATGAAACATCAATACTTTCTCAAATGGTTGCAAACCATCTTTTCTATAAAGGATAAAGAGTTCTCAGAATGATGATGAGGAGTTTTAAAAGAAGATTAAATCTGTGAATGATGGGAGATTGAATGACTTCGTATATGAAGATGGAATTTGGAAATTTGGGAAGAGACTTTGTGTTCCCGATATACCTGATCTGAAAAGGGAATTGTTGGATGATGCTCATAGCTCCAATTTCTATATACACCCTGGTAGCACTAAAATGTATAGAGATTTGAAGGAACATTTTTGGTGGGACAACATAAAGAGGGAGATTGCTGAATATGTGTCAAGATGTACGGTTTGTCAACAAGTGAAAGTTGGAAGAAAAAATCCTGGAGGAGTCACACAATATTTTTCCATACCTAAGTGGAAATGGGATGATATTACAATGGACTTTTTCATGGGGCTACCAAAGACTCCTAGAAGGAATGACGTAATATGGGTCATTATTGATCATCTTACTAAGTCAGAACATTTTCATTCTATAAGAGAAGATTTACCACTTGAACGTTTAGCAAGACTATATATTAAGGAAGTTTTAAGACTTCATGGTGTACCCCATTCGATCTTTTCTGATCATGATCCCTATTTTACATCAAGGTTTTGGAAAAGTCTTCAAAAATCCCTAGATACTGAACTTTTTTTGAGCACTGCCTACCACCCTCAAACTCATAGACAATTAAAAACTACTATTTAAACCTTAGAAGACAAGTTGAGATCTTTCTCACTTGAATTTCAAGGTACGTGGGATCAATGTTTACCTCGGGTAAAATTTTTTTATAACAATGGCTTCCATTCAAGTATTTAGATGGCACCATATGAAGCGTTATATGGGAAGAGATGTCGCACACCAACTTGTTGGGATGAGGTTGATGAATGAAAACTCGTAGGCCCAGAAATTTTTGAGGAAACAATGGAAAATGTGAGGATTATCCAAACCCACATAAAAGTAGATCAAAGTAGGCTAAAAAGATATGTCGATAATCGAAGGAAGGATTTGAAATTTCAAGTAGGTGATCATGTTTTCTTGAAGGTATCTCTATGGAAGGGTGTTATAAATTTCCCTAATAAGGGTAAATTGAGTCCCAGGTACATCCGACCTTTCAAAATTCTAGAACAAATTGGAGTTGTAGCTTACTATTTAACAATGCCGCTAAGTCTCTCCAATGTTCATGATGTGTTCCACGTATCACTATTGAGATAATAAATGCCTAACCCAACATATGTACTCACCTATGAAGAAATAGAACTGGAACCCGACCTGTCTTATTATGAAGAGCCTATCAGAATTCTTTATACAAGAGAACAAGTGTTGAGAAACCATACGACTCGTCTGGTAAAAGTTATATGGAGAAAACATAAGATGAAATAGGCAACGTGGGAGCACGAGGAACTTATGATGTAGAACCGCCCGAATCATTTTATGTAGTAATATTCTAGAAATTTTGATGATGAAATCATTTGAAGGAGGAAAGAATGTAACACCCCAAGCTTCCACAATACGTTTTCTTTTGAATAATGCAGTAGCTTGCGTTGTATGCAACTTGGAGTTTTAACACACCACGACCAATCAAACAAGCCGTTTGAATAGTAATACCCACTTTTTAAATTTTTTTAAATTTTATTTTTCTATATGGACTTTATTTTTTGATTCGGAATATCAAAATAAGCTTAGGGTGATTTTTGTAATTTTCTAAATTTTTTTAATTTTTTATGAATAGTGAAAAACACTGCGTTATTGTTTAAAACCGAATTTTATTTAAATAATAATTTATTTTATTTATTTTAAGTCAAAATTTACAAATAATACCTATATTAGTTGAATTTAATTCATTAGAGTAATTTTTAGTAATAAATTAAATGTATAAAATTTTATTGAACTTTTTACCGTCTTTTACCCACCTTTCAGGAGCATTAACAAATATGAATAAAACATAATTTTACCACTTGTATGAGTTTAATTTCAAAAATACAAGAGACACGATTGACATTTGCAAGAAAAATGTGGTTCAGTAAGATGAAAATAATTTTTGTAGAATAATAGCTTTTAACTTTTATTTACAACGATTAAAAGTAAATTGGGTAATTAAAGGTAAAAATATATTATAATTACCCTAACACATGTCCTAATTCTATTGGATAAGTGTAATTCGACAAAAACAACTTTAGAAATAAAATATGATCCTTTTGGTCCATTTGGATTAGATTAGAACATTTATTATTATTTTATTTAAAAAAGAGTTAAAAGTGTTAAATTCAAAGTTTAATAACTAAACCATTTTTAATATTGGGATACACATAAGTTAAATTCCACTATAAATATTAATTAGAAATATAAAAATATTTCCCACAAAATGGTATTTTATTTTTATTTCTTAGAAAATAAATAATTTAATTTGTTTATGACACAATGATGATGCAGTAATTACCTTATTAATGAATGATTAAAATAATTGATATTATTAATATCCAAATAAATGTAATTTGAGACTTTTGATGAATTAAACTAATTTTCTTGGTTAATATTACATGTTAGTGTTGATTCAATTAATTTTGTTCGAAGTAATCATGTTGTTATGACTTTAACAAAAACAAAATATGAAATAGTGTCAAAATTGACATAATTTAGTTTTAAAAAAAATACTATATTATTAATTGATATAATATTCCTAAAAATATAAGGTTCATCCAAAGAACTTAAATAAGGTTAGATATATCAATAACGAACCACTTGGAGTTTTCTTGTCTTTTTTATGGTATGTTTATTAAACATTTATTATAATAATACAATAATACATGGTAAAAGTTAAACTATTTAACTAAGAATTAAATCTAAAAGACAAGGTTAATATGGTGACCTAAACCTGTCTAAAACCAATTGGTTGAAAGGATTTCGACCCATCCTCACCTTACCCTTGGAATAAATTATTTTTAAGCCATTATAAACCGAATATGATTGTATAATAAAATAATATTCCAATCATTCTTACAGTGACCCTCACCTCTCTTATAAAAGGGTATTTCACCTTCTCTCAAAATCACATCTTCAAAGCCATTTGGATCGGCCAACCCCTTCTCAAATATCCTCCTAACTACCATAACTTCGACCTAGAGTCCTTTGCTCATAAAGCTTGCCTAAGGAGCCCTTTTGATCAACTCAAAAGGAAACATGCGAAGAAGAAGAGGTTAAGCTACCCGCGACCCAGGAAAAGTACAAGGTAAGGGTTAATTTCACAATATATTTATTATTTGAGGTTGTTTATATAAGAGTATATACTATGACCACTTTATCATCCACATCCATGTTTCTTAAAATGTATTTCAAAACATTTTTACTATTTACTAAACTATGGGTTAAATTCATTTATACCCTTGTTTTACTTTTTATAAAATGGGTTGAAAGGAATCTTTCCATTGTTTTCCAAACGAGGTACTTCATGACCTTTTCGAAAAATTAAGGTAAAAATGTTTTTTAACTTATACGGAGGGTGCGACTATTTTCCACCGTTATAACACTTTCGAAGCTTCCCTTACAAGCTTATAAGAATATTTTCAAAATAAATTTTTTCTTTATAATTATGTGACTCTTAAATGATTTCAAAAAAGAAAGAGATATTTCTCTCAAATAGTTTTGATTTCATCTATGTCAACATCCTTTGATAAATTTTACACTTGTTTGAAGTTTATTTATTATGATACAAATCTTCCATATTTTATTTAAGGTTTTGTGATATGTTTGACTGTGGATGTGTTATTTTTATACCATTCATGGTTTATGGTTAAAGTATTGACATTTCGTATGCTAGTTTTAATACGAATGTTTATGTTATGTTTCAAACCTTTCATATGAAGAATTCATTGGACATAGTAAGTGACGGGCGGAGCCCGCTATAGCTGCTCGGTGCATTGGTAGGTATAATGAGACAATTATACATGGAATTGTCCGAGGCCTTTCCCAATTTGATATATGGTTTTAGCTGAGAACTTGATCATTTTAAGACGTCTTGGACAAGGCCTTGAAAAAATGTTTCAGAATGTCCCACATTATACTTTCCCTCATTATGAAAATAATATTGATGGTTCATGTGGTTATTCGACTAGTAGAATACCCATGACTATGTTTTATTATGGAATTATTTACTCAGCTCATATTCCTGCCATAAAGTGTTTATGTTTATTATTTGTAAAGACATGTGTTTTCAATTATTCCCCATGCATTATGTTTATGTTATCTTCTGCTGTATTTCTTACTCTTACTGAGCATTTAAGCTCACTCCTTTCTTATGTTTCATTTTCCTAGGATATGAAGAAGTTAGTTATGATTGACTTGTAGTCATAATCTAGGAGGCTTGGATGTTTCTAATAAAATAAATTAGTGTTTTATTTCTTTTAAAGTTGTAATGTTGAACATATGTATGTATCTTGTTTCAAATAATATTAAACTGATCGGTCTTTCGGGACATGATTCCTTGTATCATGTTAATGTCATGTAATAATGCACCGACTCTGGGTAACTGGGGTCGGGGCATTATAGTTTGTATTAGAGAATTTTTAGTACAATCCTTGGAAACTTGATTTAGAAAAACTCTGATTTGAGAACATTACTCTAAGATAGACTTTGAGGATTAGTATATAATAAGTTCCTAGAATTTTGGTAATGTAGGTATTTTTTGAATTTTCCAAGAAATACATCCCTGTCTAGATACGAGTAGGTAGAGGCAGCTCTGGCACATATGTACCTAGGAGTTAAAACTCTGATAAGGAGTTTCAGGCTTGAGCCAGGGTATCCTACTACACGACAATGGGCCTTGCTGGACTCTTGGATATAACACTCCCGGGGGATATGCTTAGGATAATTCACATTTTCTTTACAAACCATTATGAAGAATTTATGAGTATATACTTCCTCAAAGAATTTTTTTTATGATTATGGATTATATCCATAAACTGTTCAATTTATGTTAAGTATTTTACAAATTTGGAATTATGTATTTTGATTCATAAACTAATCTAGTGTATGCCATTGTTTAGAAATGGTGCATAGTGGAAGGAATAGAAACTGTATCAACACAATTAATCCATGTAGGGACATCCCTTCTACTTAAGATAATTATAGTGGAGTTGGTGATGCAACTAGTTCTGATCAGCTTATCATCATAATGGGACAACTCACTCAGGTTATGAATAATAACCTTACCCGTATGGAGTATCCTGATCCACAACATGGAGGATCAATTTTAGACTGCTTCATGAGTCAACAACCACCAATATTCAATGGGACTACAAATCCATTTGTATTAGCGCAATGGATAAGTTTCTTAGAGAAAATATTTCATGATTTGGGGAGCAATGAAAGGGAAAAAGTTGTTATGGTAGTTTATCGCCTCACTAGAGATGCAGATCAATGGTGGTCATTGATTCAAAACACAAAGGTGGATGAAGAGGTATCATGTATAGAATTAAGGGATTTTAAAGAGATTTTCTTAGAAAAATACTTTCCTCATGAACATCGAGCGAATATGGAAATGCAATTTTGAAGTCTAAGGAAAAAGGAGAATGAGAATGTCGCAAAGCATGAGGCTAAATTTACAAGGTTATTAGGGCATGCATCAAATTATATACGTAACCCAAGAAGTAAGAACGATTGTTTATTTTTAAGGGATAAAACTATTTCTCCATCGAACATTAGTCTCACAATCCTTCTCATCGTACACAAATATTGTGTCATGTGCTATCAAGACAGAAAAGGAATTCTATAAGTCTTATGACTTTAAAGAAAATAAATAGAAGAAGAGATCTGCTAAACACTCTAGGAAATGAAATAAAGAAACAAGGAAGAAGGGAAGAGTTGAATTTCCACCCTGTGATAATTGTGGATGGAAGCAACCTGATTCCTATTTAAAAGGAAAAATAATATTCTACAAATGTGGATAGAAAGGCCATCTTTTTGGTGATTGTAAGGGGAAGAAAGAAGCTACCAATGTTTAATGCTATAGTTGCAGGGAGATGGGACATTATGCACATGAATTTCTTAAGAACCAAGGAAGCTTACCTCAAAAAAGGCAAAGGGAGCAAGGCCAAGCTTATGCGATCACTACTACTGAGGTTGAAGCTCCGAATGACGCGGTGACATGTAATTTAATGGTTTCCTCAAGTTTAGCCAATGATTTATTTTATTTTGGATCATCGCATTATTTCATATCTTCCCAGTTTTCCAAGAAAATTAGATATTTTCAATTTAACTTAACAAGGGAGTTATAAGTCAAAACTCTTAAGGGAAGTATCATTGCAATAATGTTTTGTGAATCAGTTCCCATTTGGGTACATAAATGTGATTTATCTTCTGATATCATCATCATACCTATGATTGAATTTGATATAATCCTTGGGAAGGATTGGATTTCAGACCATGATGCAAAAATTTGTTGTAATAAGTAGGAGGTTAAAATTTTCGATGATAATAAGAAGTACCTTATCTTTAGAGAAGAAACATCACCATCTGATTCTTATCTAGATCCACCCCTAGGAGCTCTAATAAATTCAATTATTGGGGAGGAAGATAATGAAATAACTGTGGGTGAGTAAAGGAAAGTTCAAATAGATGATGCACCTATTGTGCAAGAATATGTTGATGTGTTTCTAGAGGATTTACCTGGACATCCTTCAGAATAAGAAATTGAGTTTTACATTGACTTAATTCCTGGTTCAAGGACCATATCAAATACCCCTTATAGAATGGACATTGTGGAATTAGTGTAACTAAATCAACAACTAGAGGAATTGAGTAATAAGGGATTTATTCTCCCTAGTGTTTCTCCATGGGGAGCCCCTGTCCTTTTTGTTAAGAAGAAATATAGATTTATGAGGTTGTGCATTGACTACAGGGAGATCAATGCTATAACAATAAAGAACAAGTATCCCCTACCTTGCATTGAGGATTTATTTGATCAACTTCACGGAGCTCAATATTTTTGAAATATTGTACTTCGATCTGGATATCATCAGTTGTGCATAAAGAAGGAAGACATTATTAAGATAGCATTTCGAACCATGTACGAGCATTATGAGTTTACAATAATGCCTTTTGGGCTGACTAATGAACCCTTTGTTTTCAAGGATCTAATGAATAGTGTTTTTAAGGAATATCTTGATGTATTTATAGTGGTATTTATTGATGATATCATGGTATACCTGAAAAGCGACAAAGATCATGAAAATCACTAGCGCACTATTCTGAAAACTCTTAGAAGAAACAAATTATATGGGAAGTTTAGAAAGTGTGAATTCTGGCTATAGGAGATTTCTTTTCTTTTCCATATTGTCTCTAATTATGGAATCTATGTTGATCCTTCAAAGATAAGAGAAATCCAAGAATGGCCAGCATCGACGAGTATAAATGAGGTACGCTGTTTTATTGGTTTAGTATGTTATTATTGGCATTTTTTCCAAATTTTTTCCCAATTTCCTAACCCATTAACCAAGATCACACGTAATGGGGTTAAATATTTTGGACAAAAGAGTGTGAAAAATGTTTTGAAGAACTGAATAGAATATTAGTCAATGCTCCTATATTGACTCTACTATCGAGGAATAATGGGTTTGTTATTTATAGTGATGCTTCAAAGAAAGGACTTCATTGTGTCATTATGTAGAATGATAGAGTTATTGCCTATGAATCACAACAACTAAAAATTCACGAAAAAAACTATCCCACTCATGATCTTGAGTTAGAATCTATAATCTTTTCTTTGAAGATATGAAGACACTATCTATATGGTGAAAAATGTGAGATTTATACTGATCACAAGAGTTTGAAGTATATTTTCTCACAGAAAGAACTCAACATGAGATGAATACAATGACTTGAACTACTCAAGGATTATGATTTAACTATACAATACCACTCAGGGAAAGAAAATAAGGTGGCTGATGCTTTGAAAAGAAATAATCATGGAGTTTTGAACTAGATGAGAGTTGAAAGGGATCCTATTTTCATGGATCTAGTAAAGATGGATATGGGAATAACCATGGAATGTGAAACATCAATACTTTTTCAAATGGTTGCCAAAACATATTTACTATAAAGGATAAAGAGTTCTCCGACTGATGATGAGGAGTTTCAAAAGAAGATTAAAGCTGTGAATGATGGGAGATTGATTGACTTTGTATCTGATGACAAAATTTTGAAATTTGGGAAGATACACTGTGTTCTCGATATACTTGATCTAAAAAGGGAATTGTTGGATGATGCTCATACCTCCAATTTATCTATTCACCCTAGTAGCAGTAAAATGTATAGAGATTTGAAGGAACATTTTTGGTGGGACAACACGAAGAGGGATATTTCTTAATATGTTTCAAGATGTATGGTTTGTCAATAAGTTAAAGTTGGAAGGCAATATCCTAGAGGAGTCACACAACCTCTTCCCATACCTGAGTGGAAATGGGATGATATTACAATGGACTTTTACATGGGGCTACCAAAGACTCTAGAAGGAATGACACAATATGGGTCATTGTTGATCGTCTTACCAAGTCAGCACATTTTTTTGCTATAAGAGAAGTTTTACCACTTTAATGTTTAGCAAGTCTATATATTAATGAAGTTGTAAGACTTCATGGTGTACCCCTATCGATTATTTCTGATCGTGATCCCCATTTTACATCAAGGTTCTTGAAAACTATTAAAAAAGACCTAGATACTGAACTTCGTTTGAGCAATGCCTACCATCCTCAAACTAATGGACAATCAGAACATACTATTCAAACCATAGAAGACATGTTGAGATCTTGATCACTTGACTTTCAAGGTATGTGGGATCAGTTTTACCTATTGTAGAATTTTCCTATATCAATAGCTTCTATTCAAGTATTCAGATGACACCATATGAAGCGTTATATGGGAAGAGATGTCGTACGCCAACTTGTTGGGATGATGTTGTTGAAAGAAAACTCATAGGCCCAAAACATGTTGAGGAAACAATGGAAAAGGTGAAGATTATCCAAACCCACATCAAAGAAGCTCAAAGTAGGCAAAAGATCTATGCCGATAATCAAAGGAAGGATTTAGAATTTCAAGTAGGTGATTATGTTTTCTTGAAGGTATCTCCATAGAAGGGTGTTATACGTTTTGGTAATAAGGGTAAATTGTGTCCCAGGTACATAAAACCTTTCGAAATTCTAGAACGAATTGGAGTTATAGCTTACCATTTAACAATGCTGCCAAGTCTTTCCAAAGTTCATGATGTGTTCCATGTATCACTGTTGAGAAAATACATGCCTGACCCAACACATGTACTCACCTATGAAAAAATAGAACTGGAACCCGACCTGTCTTATTGGGAAGAGCGTATTAGAATTCTTAATACTAGAGAACAAGTGCTGAGAAAGCGGACGACTCGTCTAGTACAATTTCTATGGAGAAACCATAAGATAGAAGAGGCACCGTGGGAACCCGAGGAACTTATGATGTAGAACCACCTGAATAATTTTATGTAGTAATATTCTAGAAATTTTGAGGTTGAAATTATTTTAAGGAGGGGAGAATGTTTCCCCAAGCTTCCACGGTACGTTTTCCTTTGAATAATGCAGTATCTTTTGTTGTATGCAACTTGGAGTTTTAACACACCACGACCAATCAAACTAGTCATTATGAATAGTAATACCCACTATTTAAAATTTTATAAATTTTATTTTTCAAAATGGACTTTATTTTTGGATTTGGAATATCAAAATAAGTTTAGGGTGAATTTTTGTTATTTTTTCGAAAACTTTTAATTTTTTGATGAATAGTGAAAACCACTACGTTATTCTTTAAAACCAACTTTTATTTAAATAATTATTTTTTAAGTCAAAATAGATACATAATTCCTATATTAGTTCAATGTAATTCATTGGAGTAATTTTTATAACAAAATTAAATGTATTAAAATTTATTGAACTTTTTACCGTCTTTTACCCACCTTCTAGGAGAATTTGTAAATTTGCATAAAACATAATTTTACCACTTCTGTGAGTTGAATTTCAAAAATCTGAGAGACACAGTTGATAGAAGTAAGCAAAATGAGGTTCAATAAGATGAAAATATTTTTTGTTGAATAGTAACTTTTGACTTTTATTTACCATAGTTAAAAGTAAATAGGGTAATTAATGGTAGAAATGATATTATAATAACCCTAACACATATCCTAATTCTATTGGATAAGTGTAATTTGAAAAAAACAACCATAGGAATAAAATATAGTCCTTTTGGTCCACTTGGATTATATTAGGACATTAATTATTATTTTATTTAAAGAAGAGTTAAAAGTGTTAAATTCAAAGTTTAATAACCAAACCATTTTTAATATAGGGTTACACAAAAGATAAATTCAACTATAAATATTCATTAAAATTTTTAAAAGTTTTTCTATATAATGGTATTATAATTTTTAGACATTAAATAATTTAATTTATTTATGACACAATGATGATGCAGTAATTACCTTATTAATTAAAGATTAAAATAATTGATCTTATAAATATCTAAAAAAATGAAATTTTAGACTTTTGAAGAATTCCACTAATTTTTTAGGTTAATATGACATGTTAGGGTTGATTAAATGAATTTTTTGTGAAGTAATCATGCTGTTATGACTTTAACAAAAACAAAATACCAAATAATGTCAAAATTGACATAAATTAGTTAAAAAATACTATATTATTAATTGATATAATATTCTAAAAAATCTAAGGTTCGACCAAAAGACTTAGATTAGGTTATATATATCAATAATGAACCACTTGGGTTTTTCTTGTATTTTTATAGTAAGTTTATTAACCATTTATTATAATAATACAAGAATAGATGGTAAAAGTTAAACTATTTAACTAAGAGTTAAATATAAAAGATAAGGTTAATATGCAGACCTAAACCTGTCTAAAACCTATTGGTTGAGAGGATTTCAACCCATCCCTACCTTAGCCTCAAAATAAATCATTTTGGATCCATTATAAACCAAATATTATTGTATAATAAAATAATATTTCAAGCTTTCCTAAAGTGACCATCACCTCTCTTGTAAAAGGGTACTTTCCCTTCTCAAAAAAATCACACCTCTAATGCCATTTGGCTCAGCCTACCCCAACTCAAATATCCTCCCAACTACCCTCACTTTGACCAAGAATCCTTACTTTGATCAGAAAGACGACCAAATGATCCCATTTGATCAACTCAAAAGGAAACACCCAAAGAAGAGGAGGTTAACCTTCCCTCGACCAAGGAAAATTACAAGTCAAGGGTTAATTTCACAATATCTTTATTATCTGAGGTTGTTTATACGTGAGTATCTATTGGGACCTCTTTATCATCCACATCTGTGTTTCTTAAAAATGTATTTCAAAACATTTTTACTATTTACTAGACTATGGGTTAATGTAATTTATACCCTTATCTGAATTTTTATAAAATGCATTGAAAGGAATCTTTTTGTCCTTTTCCAAACAAGGTACTTTAGGACCTTTTTGAAAAATTAAGGTAAGAATGTTTTTTTAACTTATCAGGGGGTGCAACTATTTTCTGCCATTGTAACACTTTGAAAGCTTCCCTTACATTATTATAAGAATATTTTTAAAATAAATGTTTTCTTTTATAATTATGCGACTCTTAAATTATTTCAAAAAAAGAAAGAGATATGTCTCTTAAATAGTTTTTATTTCATCTTTTTCAACATTATTTGATAAATTTTACACTTTTTTGAAGTTGATTTATTATGATACAAATCTTCCATGTTGTATTTAAGGTATTGTGATATGTTTGACTGTGGATGTATTATTTTTATACCATTCATGGTTTATGGTTAAAGTATTGACATTTCGTATGTTAGTTTTAATACGAATGATTATGTTATGTTTCAACCTTTTTATATGAGGAATGTATTAGACCTAATAAGTGACGGGTGGAGCCCACTATAGATCCTCGTTTCATTTATAGGTCTCATGATACAATTACACGTGGAATTTTCCAAGGCCATTCCTAATTTGATATATGGTTTTGGACGAGGAATCATTTTTAAACGTCTTGGCTGAGGCCTTGAAAAAATGTTTCCGAATGTACCCCATTATAAATTCTCTCATTAGGAAAATAATATTGATGTTTCATGTGGTTATTCAACTAATAAAATACTCATGACTATTTTTTATTATAACATTATTTACTCAGCCCATATTTCTTCCATAAAGTGTTCATATTTATTATTTGTAAAGGAAAGTGTTTTCAATTATTCACCATACCTAATATTTATATTATCTTCCACTGTATTTATTATTCTTACTGAGAATTTGAGCTCACCCCTTTCTTATGTTTTATTTTCCCAGGATATGAAGAAGTTAGTTATGAGTGACTTGCAGGCATAATCTATGAGGCTTGGATGTTTCTAGTTGAATAAATTAGTGTTGTATTTTTTTTTCAAGTTGTAATGTTGAACTTATGTATGTATCTTGTTTCCAATAATACTAAACTGATCGGTCTTTTGGGACATTATTCCTTGTATCATTCCAATGTTATGTAATAATGCACCGAATCTGGGTAACTGGGGTCGGGGCATTACAGTTGGTATCTGAGGAAGTTTAATACATACCTTGGAAACAAGATTTAGAAAAACTTTGATTTGAGAACATTACCCTAAGATAGACTTTGAGGATTAGTATAGAAGATCTTCCTAGAATTTTGGAAATGTATAGATTTTGTGATTTTTCCAAGAAACACATCCCTGTCTAGATAGAAACAGGTAGAAGCGGCTCTAACACATGTGTACATAGGAGTGAAAACTCTGAAAAGAAGTTTCAGGCTTGACCTGTGGAATCATGGTACATGACAACGGGCCTTGATGCACTCTAAGTTACGATACTCCCGGGGGATATTCTTAGGATAATTCACATTTTATTTACAAACCATTATAAAATATTTATGAGTAGATACTTCCTCAAAGAAAACATTTTTATGATTATGGATTATATCCATAAACTTTTCAATTTATGTTAAGTGTTTTACAAGTTTGTAATTATGTATTTTGATTCATAAACTAATATAGTGTATGCCATTGTTTAGAAATAGAGCCTAGTGGAAGGAATGGAAACCATATCAATGCATGTAATCCATGTTGGGACAACCCTCCTACTCAAGATAATTATTGTAGAGCTGGTGATGCAACTGGTGTTGATCAACTTATCACCATACTGGGACAACTCACCCAGGTTATGAATAATAACCTTACCCGTATGGAGCACCCTGATCCCCAATGTGGAGGATCAATGTTAGACCGCTTCATGGGGCAAAAACCACTAAAATTCAATGGGACAACAAATCCATTTGTATCAGAGCAACAGATAAGTTCCTTAGAGAAAATATTTCATGCTTTGGGGATTATCGAAAGATAAAATGTTGTCATGACAATTTATCACCTCACTGGAGATGCAGATCTATGGTGGTCATTGATTCAAAACACAAAGGAGGATGAAGAGGTATCAAGTATGGAATGAAGGGATTTTAAAGAGATTTTCTTAGAAAAATATTTTCCTCGTGACCATCGACCAGATATGGAAAGTTAATATTTGAGTAATAAAAAATGCGGATGAGAATGTCACAAATTATGAGGCTTAATTTACAAGGTTGGCCAGTCATGAAACATATTATATACATAGCCCAAGAAGTAATATTGATCATTTCTTTGATGGGTTAAAACCATTTATTTATCAAGCATTAGTCTCTAAATCCTTCTCATCGTACGAAGATATTGTATCATGTGCTATTAACATAGAAAAGAAATTCTCTAAGTGTTACGACTTTAAAGAAAAGAAATATAAGAAGAGATATGCTGAAAACTCTGGGAAAGAAAATTAGGAAACAGGGAAGAAGGGCAGATTTGAATTTCCACCCTGTGATAATTGTGGAAGGAAGCACCCTGGTTCCTATCTAAGAGGAAAAAGAGTATGCTACAAATGTGGACATAAAGACCATCTTGTTGGTGATTATAAGGGGAAGAAAGAAGCTATGAATGTTTATTGCTACAATTGCAGGGATATGGGACATTACACACATGAATTTCCTAAGCACTAAGGATACTTACCTCAGATAAGGCCAAGGGAGCAAGGCCAAGCTTATGCGATCACTACTGCTGAGGTTGAAGCACCGAATGACGTGGTGGCAGGTAATTTAATGGTTTCCGCAAGTTTATCCAATACTTTATTTGATTTTGGATCATCACATTGTTTCATATCTTCCCAGTCTGCCAAGGAAATTAGATATTTTCAATTTGACTTAACAAGGGAGTTGTCAGTAAAAAATCATAAGGGAAGTATCAGTGCAAAAAAGTTTTGTGAATCAGTTCCCATTAGGGCACATAAATGTGATTTATCTGATGATCTCATCATCATACCCATGATTTAATTTGATATAATCCTTGATATGGATTGGATTTCATACCATAATGTAAAAATTTATTGTATTAAGAAGGAGGTTACAATTTTCGATGATGATAAGGAGTACATTATCTTTAGAGAAGAAATGTCACCATCTGATTCTTATCTAGTTCCACCCCCAGTAACTCTACTAAATTCAATTATTGGGGATGAAGAGAATGAAATAAATGTGGGTGAGGAAAGGAATGTTCAAATAGAGGATGTAATTATTGTGTAAGGATTTGCTGATGTGTTTCTAGAGGGTTTACCTTGACATCATCCAGAATAAGAAATTGAGTTTTCCATTAACTTAATTCCTGGTTCAAGGCCTATATCAAAGACCCCTTATAGAATTTCTACTATGGAATTAGTGGAACTAAAGAAACAAATAGAGGAATTGAGTAATAAGGGATTTATTCACCCTAGTGTTTTTTCATGGGGATCCCCTGTCCTTTTTGATAAGAAGAAATATGGATCTATGAGGTTGTGCATTGGCTACAGGGAGATCAATGCTATAACAATAAAGAACAAGTATCCCCTACCTCGCATTGATGATTTATTTAATCATCTTCATGGAGCTCAATACTTTTCAAAGATTAACCATCGATCTGGATACCATCAATTGTGCATGAAGAAGGAAGACATTCCTAAGATAGCATTTCGAACCATGTATGAGCATTACAAGTTTATAGTAATGCCTTTTGGGATGACTAATGCACCCTCTTTTTATAGGGATCTAATGAATAGAGTTTTCAAGAAATATATTGATGAATTTTTAGTGGTATTTATTAATGATCTCTTGGTATATTAAAAAATCTACAAATATCATCAAAATAACTTGCGCACTATTATGAAAAATCTTAGAAGAAATGAATTATATCCGATGTTTAGAAAGTGTGAATTCTGGCTTAAGGATAATTATTTTCTTGTCCATATTGTCTCTAAGGATAGAATCTATGTTGATCCTTCAAAGATATGAGTAATCCAAGAATGGCCAACACCGACGAGTATAACTGAGGTATGCAGTTTTATTGGTTTAGCAGGTATATCGACGTTTTGTCCAAAATTTTTCCTGATTGGCTAACCCATTAATCAAGCTCACACGTAAATGGTTTAAATTTGTTTAGACAAAAGAGTGTGAAGAATGTTTTGAAGAACTGAAGATAAGATTAGTCAATGATCTTATCATGACTCTACCATCGGGGAATGATGGGTTTGTTATTTATAGTGATGCTTCAAAGAAAGGACTTGGTTGTTTCCTTATGCAGAATGATAGAGTTATTGCCTATGCATCAAGAAGGCTAAAAATTCATGAACAAAACTATTTCACTCTTGATCTTGAGTTAGAAGCTATAATATTTGCTTTGAAGATATGATGACACTATCCATATGGTGAAAATGTGAGATTTATACTGATCGCAAGAGTTTGAAGTATATTTTCTCATAGAAAGAACTCAACATGAGACAAAGATGATGGATTGAACTACTCAATGATTATTATTTCACTATACACTACCACTCAAGGAATAAAAATAAGGTGGAAGATGATTTGAGTAGAAAGGATCATGGAGTTTTGAAAAATATGAGAGTTGAATGGGATCCTATTTTCATGGATCTAGTAAAGATGGATATGTGAATAACCATGAAATGTGAAACACCAATACTTTTTCAAATGGGTGTCAACCCATCTTTACTATAAAGGATAAAGAGTTCTCAGACTCATGATGAGGAGTTTCAAAAGAAAATTAAATCTGAAAATTATGGGAGATTAAATGACTTTGTATATGAAGATGGAATTTTGAAATTTGGGAAGAGAATTTGTGTTCTCGATATACCTAATCTAAAAGGGTATTTTTGGATGATACTCATAGCTCAAATTTCTCTATACACCCTGGTAGCACTGAAATGTATAGATATTTGAAAGAACATTTTCGGTGGGACAACATGAAGAGGGAGATTGCTGAATATGTGTCAAGATGTATTGTTTTTCAACAAGTGAAAGCTGGAAGACAACATCCTGGAGGAGTCACTCAACCTCTTCCCATAACTGAGTGGAAATGGGATGATATTACAATAGAATTTTTCATTGGGCTACCAAAGAATCCTAAAAGGAATGACACAATATGGGTCATTGTTGATCGTCTTACCAAGACAACACATTTTCTTACTATTGGAGAAGATTTACCACTTGAAAGTTTTGCAAGAATATATATTAATGAAGTTGTAAGACTTTATGGTGTACTCATATCAATTTTTTCATATCATGATCCTCATTTTACATAAAGGTTCTAGAAAAATATTAAAAAATATTTATATACTGAACTTCATTGGAGCATTGCCTACCACCCTCAAACTGATGGAAAATCAGAACATACTATTCAAACCTTAGAAGACATGTTGAGATCTTGCTCACATGACATTCAAGGTATGTGGGATCAATATTTACCTCTGGTAGAATTTTCCTATAACAATAGCTTCCATTCAAGTATTCAGATGGTACCATATGAAGGGTTATATGGGAAGAGATGTTGCACACCAACTTGTTGGGGTGATGTTGGTGAAAGAAAACTCGTAGGCCCAGATCTTGTTGAGGAAACAATGGAAAGGGGAAGATTATCCAAACCCACGTCAAAGCAGATCAAAGTAGGCAAAAGAGCTATGCCGATAATAAAAGGAAGTATTTGGAATTTCAAGTAGGTGATCATGTTTTCTTGAAGGTATCTCCATGGAAGGGTGTTATAAGTTTTGGTAATAAGGGTAAATTGGGTCTGAGGTACATCAGACCTTTTGAAATTCTAGAATGAATTAGAGTTGTAGCTTACTGTTTAACAATACCGCCAAGTATCTCCAAAGTTCATGTTGTGTTCCACGTATCACTGTTGAGAAAATACAAGCCATAATCAACGCATGTACTCACTTATGAGGAAATAAAACTGGAACCTAACTTTTCTTATTGCGAATAGCCAATCAGAATTCTTGATACTAGAGAACAAGTGTTGAGATACCGGACGACTCGTCTGGTAAAAGTTCTATGGAGAAACTATAAGATGGAAGAGGCAACGTGGGAACCCTGGGAACTTATGATGTAGAACCACCCGAATCTTTTTATAGATTAATATTATAGAAATTTCAAGGATGAAATTATTTAAAGGAGGGGAGAATGTAACACCCCAATCTTCCATGATATGTTTCCCTTTGAATAATGCAGTAGCTAGCGTTGTACGTAACTTAGAGTTTTAACACACCACGACCAATCAAACTAGCCGTTATGAATAGTAATACCCACTTTTTGATATTTTATAAATTTTATTTTTCAAAATAGACTTCATTTTTGGATTTTGAATATCAAAATTAGCTTAGGGTGAATTTTTGGTATTTTTTGAAAACATTTAATTTTTGATGAATAGTGAAAAACACTACGTTATTGTTTAAAACCGAAATTTTTTAAATAATTATTTATTTAATTTATTTTAAGTCAATATAGATATATAATACCTATATTAGTTCAATTTTAATTCATTGGAATCATTTTTATAATAAAATTAGATGTATAAAATTTTATTGAACTTTTTACCGTCTTTTACTCACCTTTTAGGAGCATTTACGAATTTGCATAACACTTAATTTTACCACTTATGTGAGTTGAATTTCAAAAATTCAAGAGACATGGTTAACATCAGTAAGTAAAATGTGGTTTAATAAGATGAAAATAATTTTGTGAATAGTAACTTTTGATTTTTATTTACCACGGTTAAAAGTAAATAGGGTAATTAAAGGTAAAAATAATATTATAATTACCCTAACACATGTCCTAATTCTTTTGGATAAGTGTAATTTGACCAAAAACAACCTTAGAAATAAAATATTCTCCTTTTGGTCTACTTGGATTAGATTAAGTGATTTATTATTATTTTATTTAAAGAAGAGTTAAAAGTGTTAAATTCAAAGTTTAATAAATAAACCAATTTTAATATTTTGTTACACATAAGATAAATTCGACTATAAATATTAATTATAAATCTAAAAAGATTTCCTACATAATGGTATATTATTTATAATTTTTAAAAATCAAATAGTTTAATTTCATTATGACACAATGATGATGCAGTAATTACCTTATTAATGAAATATTAAAATAATTTATATTATAAATAACGAAATAAATGTAATTTGAGAATTTTGATGAATTACACTAATTTTGTAGGTTAATATGACATGTTAGGGTTGATTTAATGAATTTTTTTCTAAGAAATCATACTCTTATGACTAACAAAAACAAAATACCAAATTGTGTCAAAATTGACATAAATTAGTTTTTTTAAAAAAATACTATATTATTAAGTGATATAATATTCATAAAAATATATGGTTCAGCCCAAGGACTTAGATAAGGTTATATAAATCAATAATGAACCAATTGGGGTTCTCTTGGCTTTTTATAGTATGTTTATTAACCATTTATTATAATAACACAAGAATACATGGTAAAAGTTAAACTATTTAACTAAGAGTTAAATCTAAACGATAAGGTTAACATTTTAACCTAAACCTGTCTAAAACCTATTGGTTGAGAGGATTTAGACCCATCCCCACATTATCCTCAAAATAAATCATTTTGGATCCATTATAGACCGAATATGATTGTATAATAAAATAAGATTTCAAGATTTCCTAAAGTGACCATCACCTCTCTTATAAAAGGGTACTTCCCCTTCTCTCAAAATCACACCACCAAAGCCATTTGGACCGGACAACCCCTGCTCAAATATCCTCAAAACTACCCTCACTTCGACCTAGAGTCCTTAATTTGATTATAAAGCCAACATAAGGAGCCCTTTTGATCAACATAAAAGGAAACACCCGAAGAAGAGGAGGTTAACCTACCCTCGACTGTGGATGTGTTATTTTTATACCATTCATGGTTTATGGTTAAAATATTGACATTTTGTATGATAGTTTTAATACGAATGTTTATGTTATGTTTCAACCTTTTCATATGAGAAATGTATTGGACTTTTTAAGTAACTAGTGGAGCCCGCTATAGCTCCTCGGTGCCTCGGTTGGTCTCATGAGACAATTAGAATTGGAATTGGCTGATTCCTTTTCCAATTTGATATATAGTTTTGGGAGAGGCCTTAATCATTTTTAGATGTCTTGGACTAGGCTTTGATAAAATGTTTTAGAATGTCCCACATTATACATTCCCTCATTATGAAAATAATATTGATTGTTCATGTGGTTATTCGACTAGTAGAATACCCATGACTATGTTTTATTATGACATTATTTACTTAGCTCATATTCTTGAAATAAAGTGTTCATGTTTATCATTTGTAAATGCATTTGTTTTAAATTATTCACCATTCCTAATGATTATTTTATCTTCCACTATATTTCTTACTCTTATTGAGTGTTTGAGATCACCCATTTCTTATGTTTCATTTTACCAGGATATGAAGAAGTTAGTTATAAGTGACTTGGAGGCATAATCTAGGAGGATTGGATGTTTCTAATGGAATATATTAGTGTTGTATTTCTTTTCAAGTTGTAATACTGAACTTATGTATGTATCTTTTTTCCAATAATACTAAACTGATCGGTATTTCGGGAAATGATTCCTTGTATCATGCCAATGTTATGTAATAATCCCCCGACTCTGGGTAACTGGGTTCAGGGCATTACCGTTATGATATATTATGTCTCATTGTTCATGTTTATGATTCAAATTCTTATTATGCTCCATTGATATATATATTTTCTAACATGTCTTATTATCTTTATGTTACACCGTGTTTATTCCCTTACAAGGCCTTATTGATCACCCTTTCTTTTGTTTGTCCCCAGTTTTACTCATGTAGTTTAAAAAGCTATCGAAATTTTAAAAGCATGTTAAGGAAGTTTTTAATAATGCTGTTGTATCCCATGTTTCAAAATGTTATGTTATGTACCTAATTCCCAAATAAAATAGATTTATCAATATTTATGGTTTTATTAAGTGTAATTTTATGTAATAAATAAAGTATTAATGTGTAATAATTTTTAGGGCTGCTGTATTAGGTATCATAGAAAAATGATTAGTTATTTTTGGGATTTGGATTAGAAAAATTTAGCGAAAGAATTAAGGATAAGTATATGTACATGAAATAATATTTAAATTTTGGTAAGTATATAGTATGTTTTTTATCAAGAAAATACATCCCTTTATGGATACTCAAATTTTATCTTGTTCTGGAACATATGTACCTAGGGGTAACAACTCCAACAAGGTGTTCTAGGCCAAAGCCTAAAAACCTGGTAAACAACAACGAGCCTTACTTCTCACCTAATTTTAATCTCCCAAGGTATATTTTTTTGGTAAATTTACAAGCTCATTATGAAATATTATTAAGTAAAAAATACCAATAAGAGTATATGTTAGGAAATAGATTATGGATAACATAGATTGAATCCTAGAAATTTACAAGTTAAATGAATAAATGTTAATTATATTCTATACATTAATCTCATCAGATTCCCCCTTTATATGTTTAATATTTGTAAAATTCTCACCCGTAATTTTCTTTATATTCTATAAAACATCCAGAAATAGGAGGAACCTTCTTTAGTATGTACATTATTTCACTACAAGAAAGTGTATTTATCTTAATTTTTTGGGACTAAGGAAGTAAATATGCTATAGAAAACATTGAATTGTAATGATTAAAGTGTTTATGTATGGGTTTTTAGAGTTATTGTGTAGAAGTGGTATATGAATGACATTATTGATTTAATAATCATGATTCATCTAAGTATTGTTCAATAGTTTGGTTTTTTTCTTTATAGAAATTAAGTTTTCATTGAATTGTACCAATAACCTATAAAAATAATATAGTGATAAAGTAGTATTTTAGAAAACACACGATTGATGGATCAATGACCCTTAATACAAGATTTATTTTAGTATAAAACTATAGAGTCCTATAATGGTATGTCTAAGGTTAATATTTTGTTTAAAATAATTTATACAAGTTTTTAGGATTTATATGATGGAATTTTAGTATTATATTTTTTGAATCATATTATAGGATCAAATATTTTTGATTTTGATGAGATTAATGATAATCTAGGTGATTTTTTATTTTGTTAAGTTATATATATACCCATTAGGATTATCTGAGATGAATGATCTTATGTTTTTGGAGGTCTAAGATGAGGGTATGAGAAAACCTTTGGGGTTAAAACACTCTTTAATTATGAGGATATTAGTATTATACATGGGTATTTATTTAAGGGATGATCTAGGTGTAAAATTTTGGTTTTTGTAGAATTTTGGAAGCTAATGTGTTAAGGTATTATCTCAATTTATGATAACTATTTTGTATTTAGTAAAATAGGAGTGATAACCTATTATTATTTGGTGCATTATTCGATATGCTAGAAATTTATTATAGTGATTCTCGTATAAAAAATCACATTGAGTTCTCATCGTTTGGAGGAAAATATGAGATTAATTATACTTGTCAAAAAATAATATTTCATTATGTTTCTAGTATATATGATATAAAAGTTCCCTAAATCTTGTAAAGTAATATTTAATAAACAAATGTTTTCATATTACGATTATTTCTAATGAATTGACGGGCATTTTATCCATCATAGATTTATGCTATTGTGGTTTTTGGCCTTCTCCTAACTATATTCTATTTCACAATGAACTAGTTCATTGGTGTTATTTTTCTCTTCCATTTCCATGTTTTCACTTCCCACTAATGTTCTCATACTTGGAATCCTAGTTATGTGATGAAATTCAAACTTCCCAATCTCTCTTTTAAAGAGGATGTTTTGTTAAACCCCTTTACAATGTGAGTTTTCAATAAATATATTTACAAGTGTCAAAAATTTTATTAATGATTTTAAGTTTGAATTTTGATGTTGAAATTTATTAAAGGGGGGAGGGGGAATAATATAATGCCCTAATTGTTTTTAATAGAAAAATTTGTTCCATAGCTTATGCGATACATAACACCGAACCCAAAATAATAATCATTATTTAAATATGATTATTTTAAACTTTCAATTAAATTTATTGATATGTGTAGTATTAATTAATTTATTATATATATATATATATATGTAATAAATGTATTGATAAATTACCCAAAAATAATCAATCAATTTTTGGTCATGTCTTTTTGTATGTTTTTTTACAAAAATAGTTTTTTCTTTTTTGATGAAAAATATATTATAATTATTTTATATAAAATTTAAAAAATTAATTTGATAAAATGGAATCCATTTTTTATATCATCATATCATAATTAACTTAGGCTGAAATTTTTATTTTTTTAAAAAAAAAATATTTTTTAGTAAATAGTGACAAATACAATTTCTATGTAAAATTATATTTTATATTAATTGATTCATTAATTTTAAAAAATAATTATTATTTTAAATTTATTTCAAGTTAGCATAAGTAATATTTAATTTTATTAAATTTATTACATTTTTAATCATGATTTTACCAGATTTTAATATAAGTTTATTTTTAAGCTTAAAATGTATTTTTTTGAAAACATTTTTAAAATGGAAAATATCTCATGATTATAATTAATTAAAAAAACCCCTAATTAGAAATGGTTTAAATGAAATAATTATATTATTTATTAATCATTATTAATTGAAATTCATATAATAAATATTTCTAGTTGTAGATTTAATGTAAAATCATATTTTTCTTAAAAATGTATGTTTTGGAAAATTGCATTCCATCACACTTGAGGTTTTAATATTAAATTTATATCTTTAAACTCTAAAAATTGATTTTGATAAAATTTATTCCATATTTTGAATCATTGTGATTAAAATTTTGTAATAATTACTACTTAATTATTTAGATATAGTAAAATTAACTATAGTAAATATTTATTACCACAGTAAAAGGAAAACATTTTGATTAAGGGTAAAAATAATTGAACAAAGACTAGAAACAAAGTAACCCAAATATTATGGATATTTATATTTAATTAACATTTTTATTATGAGTATATCTATTTTTTATTACTTTTAATTTATAAATGGTTAAGTAATCAGTTTGATAAAAATTATATTTTGATACAATAAAACACAAATAGTATTTTTGGTTAATATTAGAGTTCAATTAATGAATTTATTTTAAAAAATTAATGAATTTTTGAATTAAATAATATTTTTACAAAATATTTTTATTGAATAATATTTATCAAATATAAATGGTCATATAATTTTTATAAAGTCAAATGTAATTTTTATAAGGGTTTGAAAACTACTACTATTAGAAAAAACCCATCATTTCTTAATAAATGTAAAATTTATTTTAAAATTTGGAATTAAAATATTTAGAATTTTTTTTAGATAAAATTAATATTAGTTTTTGGATTTGGGTGTTGTAATTATACAAAAGTGCACTTTTCATAATTTTATGAGAGTCGAATTTTCGGGTAAAAATTAAATATCCTATAAATATTATTTGTGGTTTACGACATCATGATGAACCAAAAGTGATTTCATAATTACTATAAATAATATCGATGACCAGATCAATGTTTTCCATTTAAAATAATATGATTTTAAGTTTATTTTATTTAGTTTATAAAGCCTTTGTGAATCTTCCAAAACTTATGATATATATTAAGGTTTTAAAATCTTTTCTTTAAGAGTGTGACTCACGTCCAAATCACTAAGGGTAGTATTTTTATAATACTGATCCTTGGACTTATAAAATAGTGTAATGAACTTTAATTTGTTAGAAACCATCATCAAAAACCATGGTATGGTTTTGGGGTTTTGTATATTTTATTATGAAGAGTCCAAAACATAAATGATAAAGAAATCTGCCTCATTTCCTATATAACCCCACCCTAGATCCGAATTCTCTTAACTAAAAATCCTTGGATCACTTCCATAATTTTACATACACATTTTAGAGTCCTCCTAATACTCCCCAAAGATCTCAAGAAGCCCTTCTCAATCCTTTGAAGCTACACACTCAATAAAGGGATCCTCCCCTTCCTCTATTTCTTTCAATTGAAGAGCCTTCTTTGAAATTAGTCTTTATAATTTCAATTTTCTATATTATCATTAATTTATTATCATTAACTTACTTTAAAATTAATTTTATTTGAATGATATACCATTTTTACTCTCTCATTTTTACCCTTAACTAAGTCGTTATAATGCCGAAATTTCATAAGGGATTTCTCTCCTCTCATTTCCATTCAAGAACATATTTTATGTTATGTATTTTAAATTACATGTTCTTATATTGAAGTATGTTATTATATATTATCATAATTTTAAATTTAATTAATAAATTATGATATCCCATTTCCCTATATTTAATCCTCCCATTATCCTTTATGTACACTAGTTATCATGCCAAAATATAGTGATGATTCTTTTCTCATTTGAAGTTTCTTCATTACATTATTCCTTCTATCTCTAAATTTGAAATATTGGTATATTATTTTAAATGTACTCATTACTTACCATTTCATGTCTATTTGATGAAACATCCCTTTCCATCTCATCAAACCATTTCTATGAATCTTTAAGTGGCATGGGTATCCTTCTAAAATTTCACTACGATCTTCCATGCCAAAACAATTGTGTAGTGAATACCATACCAATTTCTAATCAAGTTTCTTCACACTTATGAATATATAATATTATATTAGGGACATAATCATACATATTACTCACTATATAATCTTGGAATAAATTATTATTATAAATTAATCCATGTTTTATGATCTATGTGGGACACTTAATCATGATAATTAAAAGAATACGATGGGTACACCCAGATCACGATTCAATGAATTTGGTAATGTTTAGTATCGTGATACGCAAAATTGGGATATCGAGTGAACTTCATTCCTTTATGGTACTTTGTACACCATGATGTCTTGGTGGGTTTAGACTTGACCTATTTTTATGACTTAGTGTTTTAATTTTTTGCCACATTTCACAGGTTATGATTGTCATAATATATAATGTCTCATTGTTCATGTTTGTGATTCATATTCTTATTATTCCCCCATTGATATTCCTATTTGATAACATGTATTATTTTCCTCATGTTATGCCATGTTTATTACATTAATGGGATTTATTTTTCACCCCTTTCTTATGTTTTTTCCCATGTAATCACGTTTAGTTTTAAAAGATATGGAAATTTTTGAATCATGTTAAGGAAGTTTTCAGTAATTTTGTTGTATCAAATGTTTAAAAATGTTATGTTATGTACCTAATTCCAAAAATTATAAGACTTTTCAATATTTTGGGATGTATTAATTAAACTCTTATGTAATAAATCAAGTGTTAATGTATAATAAAGAGGAAAATCTTTATAAATAATAAATCAATTAATCTAATTTAGGTCATTATAAAAAATTTTCACATTGAAATTGGATATAAAAATATTATAAACTTTTGAATGTTTTTATTTAAAAACCAACTTTCCATCATGTATGCAGGGTTAATCTTGAATTAATTTATTCCACTTTTATGATTTTAATTTATCAAATGGGATTCCATATTTTTACTCATCGTAATTTATAATTTCAAATAATGTCAATATGTATTTGACAAAAAATATTAGTGAAATAAATTAAAAATAATTAAAACGATTAAGGTAAAAATGAGTTTACTTAGTGGTTAAATTTAACATAAGTGAAAAAATAACCACGCCATATATAAAAATATATTAGATGTCCATATTTCTACCATATCCTATTTTTTCTATAGTATTTAAAATTATCTTAGGTATATTATATAAGGAATACCTCTGAATAGTGTTTACCTTTTTATATTTATAATAATACAAATCCTCATCCACTACAAAAGGGAACTCACACCCCTCACTTCCTCAAAACATTCAAGAAAGTTTTTATCATCCAAAAAATTACAAAATAGAATCCAAAACCTCTAATATCATCGTACAAGCATCACTTTGGGATCAGATAAACCCAAGTTACTCCTTTGGTGCACACCAAAAGGAATTACCCAAAGAAGTGGTGACATCCTTCTATAGGATCTTGTTTTATTTTCATTCTCCATATCCTCAATTATTCTTATTCTATTATTATATAATAAGCTCATTATCCTAAATATAGTAATATATTGTCATTATAAGGGTTTTACCTACACCTACAAAAACTTCCATCAAATGGGTAATGAACAGACAATTTGTGCGTACGACGGACTACCGCCTTGCAAAATGGTGTCATTTGTTTTTCCTTTACCACCTCTCATGGTTGGGAATTGTGATGGACATAATATTTTTATATGATATATGAAACATTTATGATTTATTTATTCTTCTGGAATTATTACATAAAACATACACTTACTATTTCCTTTTTCTGTAAATACGATAACATTATTTGTGGAAGTGTGGCCTACCGCCTCCTTGAAGCGATATGATTTGTTCCCACTTTACACGGAATGTATTAAATATGGGTTTAGTGAAATTATATGATATATATTAAATAATAAATTTATTTTAATTATAATATATATATATATAACCACACACACATATGTCATTTTTTTATTTCTTTCAATATGCCAATAAAATGGAAATAACGTTTATGCGTACATACGACCTACCGTATCCATGAACTGTGTATTCCATTAATATTTATATATTTTATAGATTATAATAAATATTTATATATACAATATATATGATATTTAAATAATGTTTTATATTCTGGAAACATGTAAATAATTTTCTATGTAAGAGGATCCATAATAACAAGTCAAAACCTTTACAAAAAACAAGTGGATATTAATCAAAATGTAAAGTAAACATGAAATTGTTAATAAAAAGGAAATAAAAAGTCATAATAAAATAATATATGGTATTATATATTAGAATAATATTATTTTGTATATATTTAATAAACTTATACTTATTATACATGAGGTTTTAGTGTATACGAATAAAGATAAGAATTAATGAAATGGGTTTTCTCCACTCACATTTTTTTCTGTGAGACCAATGGCTTAATCACTACTAATTTATTTTGAGCGGTGTATATAATTCCCATGAATTTATTATATGATTATTATAATTAAATTTATGGGTATATACAAATCACATTTATGATATTTTTTCATGGGTTTTATTGTTCAAATGTAACCAAATCAGTAATTTAATTTTGTATCAATTTCTGTTTATTTGAGAAACACGTGACATTATGAACCTAAATATTTACAATGAGGTGTATATAATTAAAATTAACATATTATATCATAAATATCCCATTTTTTATGATATTTTATTTTATTTTTGTAAATTTACTCTTTCATTGATATTATGATTCAATGTTACTAAAGTGGTAATAGTTTATTACTACAATCTCACTATATATTATGATTGTTTATGATTATTATTTTATTGATGAAATATTATTATCCACATCCCAGTAATTATCATTATTTTCTTCTATGGTTTTTCATTATATATTTTTTGTATTAGAACAATTTTACACTCTTCGGTACTTAATATAATTAAGAAAATATTTTTAAGAAAATCTGACTTTATTTTCCTTTGGTCAGAAATTTGTTTTATTCAAAAAACCATGTTTTTAGAAAAAAAATTCAATTTTTTAAATTCAATTTTATAATAATTTTCAAAGAAAAGGATTTTAATTTTTTAAAAGGTGAATTAGATAGTTTATAAATATTCTATTTTAGGTTTTCTTGGTTATTTAAAAAAATGTTTTTAAAAATATTTTATGTTTTAAAAAGTTTTTTCAAAGAAAGAAGGATATTTTAATCAATAAATGTTAAAAATGATCCATTAAAAATTATTTTCCATCTAAGATGAAATAATTTTATATATATTTATTATTTATTTGGGATATGTTCTAAAGACACCATTTTTATTCTTTCTTTGAATGGTTTATGCTTATGATGACATGTTTCTTATGGAACATGTTTCTCTTCCATAGGTTATATCATGATAAAATGACTATGAAACCCACTTATTTTCATGTGTTATTATATGATTAAATTATTGTTAATTCTATATCATTTCAACACATTACGATATATTGATGTTTTTATAATATCCATTTCATTTGATGGGTTATGATATGAGGTTATTAAACCCATATCTTTTTATGGGTCATGATATATTGAATGTTTTATTATCTTGATTCACATGTATCTATGATTTTATTGTGTGATGGGTGTGACCTATATCTCCATCCAATGTATTGGGGAAATATTTATTTATCATGATTATGATAGGGTTGGAACAAGTAGTGAACTAGGATCAGTATGATAGAGATGTAATAAGGATTGAAATTAGTTTAGTATGACATGGTTGGAATGAGGAGTGAACTCGGTTTAGAATAAAACGGATGGAACAAGGAGTGGACCTGATTCAGTAATACACAGATGGCATGAGGAACGAATACAGTTCAAAAATAAAGAGATAAAATGTAGAGTGAACTCAGTTCAGTAAAACAAGGCAGTAATGAGGAGTGAAATAAATTTAGTAATACAGGGATGGAATATGAGGTGAAATAAATTCCATAATATAGGGATATAATAGGATGTGAACCAGATTCTGTAAAGGAATTTGTCCACTAAGATGATCTTGGAAGTGATCCTTGACTACTAAGATGATTTGGGGAGTGAAACCATTCCACTAATATGGCCTTGGCATGAGGCCTTGACTAATATGGAAATAATTTGATATGTTTATGTGACATCCATAATCACATGTGTAATGATTATATTATAATCTCATGGATTATGATCTTGATTCCCTTTTGATCCATATCTTATTAACTACCAAAATTTATTCCATTACTATTGATTATGATCTTTGATAAGCATAGTATGATCTTCTAACTCTAAGATCGTGTTCTTATGCCCTTATTCTCATGTTATACTTTTATATATCCCTTTTACACCCTTACTGAGCATTAGATCTCACCATTTTCTTATGTTTACTTTACCTAGTTTATGAACAAAATTTTTAAATAGGAGTACTAATGGGGAAGATATTTAAGGTATATTTTGAAGATATTTCACCAATTCAAGAAGATTGTGTTTCTAATATTCCAAAGAAACTAAAATATTACAGTCCTTGGGAATATATTTTTGTCATGTTCTGAATATTCATATAAAATTATTTCATATGCATGAATGTTAAGACTAGGTCTCTATAGTAAATCTTGGAAATCTAGATTACAGACCCAAGGATTGACTATTAATGGTTTTATATTATTTCATTCATGTTACTCATTTATAATCATATTTATGTATATATTTATGTGCATGGGAATATATATATATGAGTAAAAATATATATTTACATGTTAAAAAATTACCTAGTAGACTGAGATCATGGACCTAGGGATCAATTATAATTTAACATTATTGTTTTTAGTTATTTTTTGACTGTGTCTTGGATATGTAGAGAATATTGAATGAGTGTGAACATATGGTAGCATATTATTGGTTCATCATTGTGGTGGCTGACTGAAATCATGTTTAACCCCTATACGTAAACCATGGTGTGTGTGTGTGTGTGTGTATAGTATGTATTCTTTTTTAGGTTGAGAACATTTTCATGATGGATAGGGATGAGGACCCAATTATCATGATTGAGCAGAGCTGATTGTTTGGATTCTTATGATTGTGATGATTCATTAGAGAAGAAGCTACAACCCGATGGCTCTATTCCCACCAGGAGAGGTCCCTTGAGTGATTTTCTCCCAACAATAGGGTTTCTTTCCCCCTCATGATGGAGATGCATTTCAGCCTCCATTTCCTTATCCTACTACTTCTTCTCCCTTTCAGTTATTCCTTAGGATATTCCTTTTGGGTTAGTCTTTATCTTCAGTGATCTGGATTTCTGACGCACTTCCTCGACTGCGAATCATAGTTAATATGCCTACCGGATCCGCCGTGGCAGACTCCATTTGGTCCTTCTCAGCATTCCCCATGGTGTTTTAGGATGTGTTGGGGTTCACGGTCATGTTTTGCTGTAGAGGCTTCCCAGTTCTTCTATTCTTTCGTTCGCTTCTAGTATTTTCCTTATATTTCGATGCTTTTTCATCCTTGATGTCGACAACTTCAAATGGTGATGGTGTTTATGATTGCTGGTTCTTTTCATATCCGATGTTTTTATTTTTGGTTCGTTTTCCCTACAAAACACGACTCTCTATTATACCCTTCCGCTCAACTCTGCCCTGGATTCTAAATCTAATGCTCCTATCCTAGTTGGACTGGTGTGTTGGTTTTGATGGATCTTTGGGAGTTGTTGTTTGAGTGGTAAATATATTTTAACAAGCACTCTCCATGTGGTTCTCTTTTTATTTTTTTCGGGTGATGTTTTTGGATTGGTTCAACTCACTATGGCATTGTGAATGTTGAAAAGTTGATTTATTCATGGTTTTTTACCTCAAGTTGTGTGGTTTTGAGATGAGGATGATGGTGATAAATGTCATCTACAATGGATTTTGATGGATTTATAGTGGTTGTTGATGGCATTTTTGATTTACAGTGGTGAGGTTCTCTGGTGATTGGTGTGGGATAGTGATGACAGTGAGCCTCGTGATGATGATGGCTAGCGATACGACGTAACTTTGGAAGTTGTGGGCACACATGGATCGAGGTCACTTTGGATGATGTGATTTTTTATTGAATTTTGAAATTCTTTTCTGCTGTTTTGAACCTGTATCACATGCATTTCGTTTTGGTTACCTCTAACCATAAAGCATATTATTTGAAAATTAAAAAAAGAGAATTTTCTAGATGATGCGTTTGGACCCTTTCTAGAGACTGGGTATGTAGTTTGAATCAGTTTTAGTAGTAGATCCTTGTACATTTATTTTAGTTTCATTTATGTACTCTTGTATGTATGGTCATCCTAGTGGATGACAAGTGTTGTATGTATGACTTGGTTGTTATGGATTTTATAAAATTTTCATTTATTATTACCACATGTTATATTTCAGTTTGATTACATATTCCACACTCTCTTCACTTTCTTCTTTGGATTATTTGTAGTTATTTACACTATTTTTTTACTATGTTATGAGGGTATAGTCTCCCCATGAACACACCCTAGTCCATATATGTAAGTCTCGAACCTCATGTGTATGGAGAGGCGTGCTTGTGGAATCAAAAAGAACTGACCTGGAGCACTAGTTTATACATTATTGGGCCAGGTTGTTATAAAAATGTAAGACATTATTTGATCGGGCCCAAGGTTATAGTATTTATAGATCATGTAGCTAACAACTATCTTTTGGATAGAAAATAATCAAATGGAATATTTATGAGGTATACCACTATGTTAAAATAATTATATTTAGTAATTAGAGAAACAAATGGGATAAAAATATGGGTGTTTATTACATTTACAAGATATCAAAGACTCAAAATGATGATCCAAGAGAGATAAAATTTTCATTTCCTACTAAAACTAAAATTATATATTAAGTATAATAATTTTCGGGGAATAAAAATTGCACATATTTTTGAGATGTAAGAGACATTCCCAATGAACTCTCATAAAACTAGAGGAATAAATTAATTTTTAAGTTAAATTTCATCTTTTGGGATCATCCATTTCTTTTTGGAATGTTAGTTAATTGCAACCTTGATAACTGTGTTATCATGGAGGAGATTTTACCCCTTCCTGAGAGTTTTCACTCTTCAGTATGGGGTAATGTAGAGACCCAAACTTGACATACATGGACATTACATTACTTTTGCAGAATACTTAATTCATAAAAAAACGGACATCCAAGGACTGTAATAGTTTAGTGTCTTTGGAAACTTGGAACACAATCTTCTAATCATGGTGAAAGATCTTCAACATCTCCCATAAAGATCTTTCCCATTTTTTTTCTTACCTTAAACCTTTCTTTATATCCTGGGGAAAATAAAACATAAAAAGGGTGAGCTCAAATGCTCAGTAAGGGTAAGCATGAAGAAAATAAAACAAACCGTATACATTTGAACTTAAAAACATAAAAATAATGTTTAAACATTAAAATCTTGAGTTGTGAAATAAATCATGGCAGTATGTAAGGCATAGTTCATAAAGGAAAATTAATCATGATAAAATAGAATAGGAATAAAACATGTAATTGTTGAAAAACATTAAGCAGATGATATGATTTCCATAGTAGCCAAGGTATTTCTGCCAAGACCATCATGGTTGACAATGTCCATTACTGAACCGGGTTTACTTGCCATTCCAACCCTGTATTACTAAACCAAATTTACTTACCATTCTATCCATTTCAATGTCATGAGATATAAATCTTTACCGAATGCATTGGAGGGAGATATAGGTCCCACCCATCTCATAATGAAATCATTCTTATGTGTTCCACAAAATAAACATAAATCATTCATCATAATGAAATTAATAAAAATGGGTTTCATAAACATCATCCCATCATAACATAATCCATATAAAACAAATGGATATCATTTCGTCATAAGAAAAATCAAACCATTTAAATAATAGATACATTAGACTGGAAACATAAACATACTAAATAATGTCATCTTAGATGGAAAATAGTTTTGATAAAACACTTGAAATGAATTCTTGAGGAAAATATACTTTCTTCTTCAAAATCATTTTATTTTCTCAAAATGCCATGAAATTTTAAAATAAAAGTATTTTTTTGAAAATAAACATGAAATATTGTAGAGTAAGATTTATTGAAATAAGTCATTATGAAACCATAAAAATCCATTTACGCCGTATAAGTTAAAAAAAACATTCTTCTTGTACTTTTGTCGGAAAAGTCAAATAGTACCTCGTATGGTAAACAAAAGAAAGATTAATTCCATACTATATAGTAAAAGTCAAAAAGGGGTAAACATGACTTTAAACATACATTGAATAATAGTAAATACTTTATGAAAACATTTCACTAAAACATGGAAATGGAAAATATAACCCTAGTAAATACTTACGTATAAACAATCTCAGATGAAAATGAGATTGCAAAATTATTCCTTACCTTAGGTCCATTTTCTTCTGTACGTATCCAAAACTCTTGTATAGTGGATTTAAACATTTTATTAACTTTTAATAGAACCATAATAATATTTATGATGTCATATATGATTCACTTAGGACTTTATATTACCTGTTCATTTGTCAATTCCATGTTAAAGCCGCGTTTTGGGTAAAATTGTTTCATTTATCGTACGTGTTTGGACTTGTTGTTATTGATATTATTATTAATTATATCATGATTTAATTACTTACTGAATGTAAAAAATTATTTATATATCATATATATTCAGTATATATATAATAGATAGAAAAATGAAATGAAATACACCGTTCATGGAGACGGTAGACCGTACGTACGCATGAACGCTATTTTCATTTCCTTATTGAATTTAATGGAAGTAAGTAAATAATATATACATAAATACAATATCATTAGTATGTTTTATTTTTCATGATTATTTATTATATATAATTTATAGTCATTCTCGAATGGTTAACATAGGGAATGAATCTCATAGCGCCGTGGAGACGGTAATCCGTACATACGCACGAGTGACGATATCGTTCTCATAATTATTGAATGGAATTCAAGTGGATGATAGAATATCTCATAATTATTATCATGTTATAATAATCATATATAGTTATTCTTTACACCATTATACACATCCAAGTAAGGTGGTGGTGGAAAAGATATTACACCACAGCGTGGAGACGGTATTCCGTACGTACGCACGCGCGGTGATTTCGTTTTCCGTATGATGGATAGAAGGTGAAACAAGGTTTTTTCATATTTATAATAACATATCAGTATATTAGTGATACTGATGTTATTAATTTATAATGAAACAAATAAATAAGAGGAAGTATAAGAAGAAATAAATTTGAAATAATCGGTAAAGGATATTACCTCTTCTTCGACGCGCCTCTTCTAAACCTCCTCTTAGGGCACTAAAGTTAGTCTTGGAAGAAGACCATGACCTCTAGAATTTTTGTAGGTAAGTTTAGAAGATAAATTTTCCGGGGTTTTCCGAGCTTGAAGAATCAATGTGGTGTGAGGAGGAGAGGGGGGGAGGTTCCCTTTTATAAGAGAGGAGAGGGACACTTTTGGAAACCTCTAAAATATTAATTTATAATAAACTCAAAACCCACATAAAAACCTCCAAAAATGACTCAAATCAGAATATTAGGTGAGATAGGGTTTTAATATCATCAACCAATAATATTTTTACATGTTGGTAATTGATTTTAAACCTTATCAACTTGATTTATCCTTATTTATTCTATTTAATTTTATTTGTGGTAATAATATTCTAAATTTTAAATTGTTATAAATAATTACTTAGGTGTTGTTAATTGTTCATAATTGTATACTTTATGAAATTTTAGGCCATATAAATATTAATTTTTAATTTTTAAATATATTTTTTTAATTTTTAAACAATTTTATAATATGTTATTTTTATAGAATAACAAGTGTCAATTTTGACACTATTAATTTATTTGAATTTAAATAAAATCCAGAAAAAATATATTTTCGAAAAAAAACTATTTTATAAATTCCTAACAATTCATATGAATTTATAAAATTCGTGGGGCACATTAATTATATCAAATAATATTTATTTTAATATTTTTAAAATCATTTATTTGATATTTCTCTTAAAAAAATAATTACTACAACATTTTTGTATAATTATTTTATATACTTATTTGTTGCATAAAAATTAAAAATAAAATACTATGATGTATATAAATCTAATATATTCCACAAAAATACTTTTAATCGAATTTATCATCTTAAAATCACAACATTTAAATTGTTTTATTTATTAAATTATCAAAGTGATAACTTTGACATCATAAAATAATATAAGTGTCATAATCGCTTTTATAAGGATAAAAATAGTCAAATATTCTACCATTGTATGCTTATGGATAACATGTATGTGAACAATAAGTTTTGGTCAGGTTTTTGTTCCTTTTATGGTCACTATTTGTTTAATAAAAATTGTATTATTGATTTTTCACAAATTAAAGAATTTCTGCATCACTATTTTGTCACCATTAATGTTAATTTTTTAATCCCTAAAAATTATAAATAAATTCACATGATATAGATAAATTTATTAGATTTCTGGTGATTATTTATGTTTGAAGTTTTATGAAGTTTATCACTAAATTAAAATTATTACACTTAAAAGATATAAGAGAGTGACATGTTGTTACTTTCATTGGTTTTAATAATAATTACATCCTATTCATGGTTAAAAGTACATGAAATGAATCTATTACAACCCTTAGGTGATATGGGTCAACTTTTATTCATCCAATAGAATTTTGGCAGGTGTTAGGGTAATTTTATAATCTTATTTTTACTCTTAATTACCCGATTTACCTTTAACTGTAGTAAATAAAATTTATCGCAATTACTATTCATAATGCCTAAAAATAAAAAATAGCCTATTAACATAATTTGGACCTACTTATTCCAAATATGGAATCTATTTTTAAAAATTCAAAACACATAAGTGACAGCATTTAATTTAAAATTAATACCGTTGTTGAGAAAACATGTTTTAAAAGTTAAAACATTGCAAAAGATTGAAATGTTTTTACCTATGAATTCAATGTAAAATTAATGAAAATGACTTAAATTATATTAAATGGTAAAAATATATTCTATTTATAATTTAAAACAATTAAATATTATAATTTAATCATATAAATTATCTGGATGGAAAAAGTTGTTTTTAATTAAAAATTTAGCATAATTTTACTATTCATCAAAATATGAAGGTTATCAGAATAATCTCAAAAATTTATCCAAAGAAAATTTTTATATCATGATTCAAAGGAAGAAGTTTTATTTGTCAAATCGAACTTATCAACATATCAAAAACTAGATTTAAAGTGGGTGCGCCATCAAAAGGCAGCAAAACTGTATTTTTTGAAAAATACTTATTTTACCCGAAAAATTTATTTTGTTCTCATAACATGTTCTATAAAATGTTTAAGATGAATTATAATGTCCTCAAATTAAAAATGTAGTTACTATTATTCATAATGGCTAGATAGTAATAATATTATAACAATATATTGTTATTTAGTGAAACTCAGTATTGCGTAAAACACACGCTATTGAGGAAGGTCACTATTGCGTGTAATGCAAGCTAAGTCAGGGTTGCGTGTAGTGAAAGCTTCATTTGGTGTTGCCTATAACATAATTAAAAAATTATTATTTATACATTGATCAAAATATATACTTGGTGTTGTGTATAACGCAGGCTAATTTTGGTGTAGCATACAACAGAAGACATCAATGAAATTAAAAAGATTATTTCTCATAAAATCTCAGGGTGTTACATTCTACCCCCCTTAAAATGAATTTCACCCTCGAAATTCGTCGAGATTATAAATTGTTTAATTCTTTAAATCTTATTTAATAGAAACCTGCATCGTAAAAAGGAATACTAAAACTTAATTTTAAAAAGGAAAGTTAGAAACATAACGGTCACCCAAAGTAACTTGGCACTGAGTTTCCACATAGGAGAATACAGGTGAAAATATGGATATAGAAGAGAAATATAACCATCATGTTTTGATGAAGAGTGGTAGAGAACATGGCTATGAAAAATCCAATAATCACAAAGCCATAAATTTTTGATGATCTAAGGTAACATCTGATTCATCATATATGAGGGCACTAGGACAACATTTTTGGGTTTTAAGCTCATTTCCCTAATGTTGAAGAATTTTTGAATTAAAATAAATACTTACTTGATTTGGGTAGAATCTCAATATTTTTTGTGCCTTGAACAATTTCCACTTCATCTCTTAAAGAAATGAATTTTAATTTGTCTTCCGTGAAGTGTTAGAAGATTATGCGATAGATTGATAGGTCATTCCATCTATCTCAAACATAAGGTTAGAGAAATCTATATACATAAGTCCATATTATGGTGATATTAATTGTATATGGTTCAAAAAATGGACTTATACTTCATCTATAAAACCGCTTAATAAAATAAAACTAGTTTCTACTAACCAGGGACTTCCTGTAGACCAGTGGTAAGCGATAAAGGCCTATCACAATTCGGTTGTTGTTCAATTCCCGCATCCTTGTCCGACACGATGGGTTGTCGCCCGTCCTATGGGTTGTCCTTTTTCTAAAACTATACTATCATAATATCACAAAGTTCTAGCCTTAAACAATAATATCTGATGTCCAAATTAATCCATTCTAATCTTTAGGCTTATCCAAAATACTTCTGTTCAATCTCACAGTATAAAGAAAAGATTACTAGAGAGGTTATCTATCGAGCATGTGAATACCATCATTTATCCCCGTATATCATAATATATATTTTGTTGTTCACATTCCAAACATTTGAATACCTTAATCATGTATTCTCTTGAAACACGAGTTACCATAGAACCTTAGTGAAAACACAAATGCTGTCAAAAGTTAATTATTTCTACATACCAAAATCCCAGAATTTCGATATACTCAAACCATGATGTAACTTTATACTTATATCAGTCATGAGCTCATTAATACTAACAAACATATTATTTTTTCCTTACCCCTTCATTATGCACATATCATCTTCTTTCCAAAAATATTTCAATAACGTTTCATGGTTACTGGTACCATATAACTGTTGAAAACCACAATGGACCATAGATATTCCATAAAAGTACCCCAATAACATTATTCTTGAATTCCAATACATAATCCCTTCAATACACCCTCTTCAATGATTGGAATGGAATAGGTCCTTCCTTGATTTAGAAGTAACCTCTTAGGTTAGGGCATTGAGTTGAGTAATTCCCATGTTCTCCATAGATAAAACATTGAACTCCATAACAGTCTGTCACTCTATGACCCTTTTCCCCACATAGATAACATCTTCCCCTCCATTTGAGGTATTCCTCAAGGTTCTCATTACCTTATTCTTGATATGTAGAGAGCTTCATCATCCTTCCTCTATGTTCCTCTCCATGAGAACATGCATAAAAGTACATCTTCCACTTATTTGATGACTTAGGAATACTACTAAAGTTAATCTTGTTAATCATATATCGTGATGACTGATTTAGCATAATCATAGTATCTTTCTCTCTAGGCATTATGCAATTTCACTACTCATAGTCACCAATTGGTCCATTGGATTTAATGTTAACCTAATTCTTTCTGGTTCCCTCTATTAACTAAAACCAGAAACTATTGTGTAAGAAATAGTTAAAAAATTGAGGAACCACATAATCATAAAAATTCACTTATAGGACGTATAAATTATGAAAAATTCTTTAATCCATGGCATATTAGGTTTACCCTAGGTTATTCATGACTGTTAACATAAATCTAGGACTTTAGCCTATACTTATACTTAACCTTAGGGACATCCCTATACATACCTTAGAAATATCTCTAGCGATCTTACTAAAGATTTTGCATCCTAGTTTCCAAAGGTTAACTAAACCTTTCCTCTAATACCAACTATAGAGACCCAAACTTGATGTACATGGACATTACATTACTTTTGCATAATACTTAATTAATTACAAAAACAGACATCCAAGGATCGTAATAGTTTAGTGTATTTGGAAACTTGGAACAAAATCTTCTAATCATGGTGAAAGATCTTCAACATATCCCATAAAGATCTTTCCCTTTTGTTTTCTTACCTAAAACCTTTCTTTATATCCTGGGGAAAATAAAACATAAACAGGGTGAGCTCAAATTCTCAATAAGGGTAATCATTGAGAAAATAAAACAAACCATATACATTTGAACTTAAAAACATAAAAATAATGTTTAAACATTAAAATCTTGAGTTGTGAAATAAATCTTGGCAGTATGTAAGGTATAGATCATAAAGAAACATTAATCATGATAAAATAGCATGGGAATAAGACATGTAATTGTGAAAAAATATTAATCACATGATATGATTTCCATAGTAGCCAAGACATTTCTTCCAAGACCATCATAGTGGACAATGTCCATTACTGAACTGGGTTTACTTTCCGTTCCATCCCTGTATTATTAAACTGGATTTACTTGTCGTTCCAGCCATTTCTATATCATGAGATATAAATCTTTACCTATTTAATTGGAGGGAGATATAGGTACCACCCATCTCATAATGAAATCATTCTTACGTGTGCCACAAAATAAACATAAATCATTCATCATAACCCAATGAATAAAATGGGTTTCATAAACATCATCCCATCATAACATAATCCATATAAAACAAATGGATATCATTTCATCATAAGAAAAATAAAACCATGTAAATAATATAAACATTAGACTTGAAACATAAACATACTAAATAATTTCATCTTAGATGGAAAATAGTTTTGATAAAACACTTGAAATGAATTCTTGAGGAAAATATCCTTTCTTCTTCAAAATCATTTTCTTTCCTAAAAATGCCATGAAATTTTAAAAGAAAAGGATTTTTTTGAAAATAAACATGAAATTTTTTATAGTAATCCTTATTTAAATAAGTAGTTATGAAACCATAAAAATCCATTCACACCGTATAAGTTAAAAAAACATTCTTCTTGTACTTTTGCCGGAAAAGTCAAAAAGTACCTCGTATGGTACACAAAAGAAAGATTCCTTCCATACTACATATTAAAAGTCAAAAAGGGATAAACATGACTTTAAACATACATTTAGGAATAGTAAATACTTTATGAAAACATTTCACTAAAACATGGAAATGGAAAATATAACCCCAGTAAATACTTACGTATAAACAATCTCAGATAAAAATTAGATTGCAAAATTATTCCTTACCTTAGGTCCAATTTCTTTTATACATGTCCAAAACTCCTGTATAGTGTATTTATACATATTATTAACTTTTAATAGAACTATAACAATATTTATTATATCATATATGATTCACTTATGACTTTATATTACCCGTTCATTTGTCAATTCCATGTTAAAGCTGCGTTTTGGGTAAAATCATTTCATTTATCGTACGTGTTTGGACTAGTTGTTCTTGATATTATTATTACTTATATCATTATTTACTTACTTTATAAATCTAAAAATTATTTATATATCATATATATTCATTATATATATATAACAGATAGAAAAATGAAATGAAATACACCGTTCATGGAGACGGTAGACCGTACGTACGCATGAATGTTGTTTTCATTTCCTTATTGAATTAAATGGAAGTAAGTAAATAACATATAAATAAATCCAGTATAATTATTATGTCACATTTTTCATGATTATTTATCATATATACTTTATATTCATTCTTGAATGGTTAACATAGGGAATGAATCTCATCGCGTTGTGGAGACGATAATCCGTACGTACGCACGAGCGATGATATCATTCTCATAATTATTGAATGGAATTGAAGTGGATGATAGAATATATCATAATTATTATTATGTTATAATAATCAGATACATTTATTCTTTACACCATTATACACATCCAAGTAAGGTGGTGGTGGAAAACAGATTACACCACATCGTGAAGACGGTATTCCGTACGTACGCATGCGCGGTGATTTCGTTTTCCGTAGGATGGATAGAAGGTGAAACATGGTTATTTCATATTTATAATAACATATCAGTATATGAGTTATACTTATGTTATTACTTTATAATGAAACAAATAAATAATAGGAAGTATAAGAAGAAATAAATTGGAAAGAATCAGTAAAGGATATTACCTCTTCTTCAACACGCCTCTTCTAAACCTCCTCTTAGGGCACTAAAGTTGGTATTTGAAGACGACCAAGACCTCTAGAATGTTTTTAGGGAAGTTTAAAATATAAATTGGTAGGGTTTGGCCAAGCTTTAAGGCTAAATGTGGTGTGTGGAGGAGAGGTATGAGGTGCCCTTTTATAAGAGAGGAGAGGGGCACTTTTGAAAACCTCTAAAATATTAATTTATAATAAACTCAAACCCCACATAAAAACCTCCAAAAATGACTCAAATACGAATATTAGATGATATAGGGTTGTAATATCATCAAAAAATAAGATTTTGACATGTTGGTAATTGATTTTAGACCTTATCAACTTGATTTATCATTATTTAATCTATTTAATTTTATTTGTGGTAATAATAATCTAAATTTTGAATTGTTATAAATAATTACTTTTGTGTTGTGAATTGTCCATAATTGGATACTTTATGAAATTTTAGACCATATAAATTTTAATTTATAATTTTTAAATATTTTTGTGATGTTTAAACAATTTTATTATTAGTTATTTTTATAAAATAACAATAGTGTCAATTTTAAGAGTATTCATTTATTTGAATTTAAATAAAATAAAAACAAAATATATTTTCGAAAAAAAATATTTAATAAATTCTTAACAAGTCATATGAATCTATAAAATTCATGGGGCACATTAATTAGATCATATAATATTTATTTTAGTACTTTTAAAATAATTTATTTGATATTTCTCTTCATAAAATAATTACTACAACATTTTTGTATAATTATTTAATATACTTATTTGTGGAATGAAAATTAAAAATAAAATACAATAATGTAGATAAATCTAATATATTCCATAAAAATACTTTTAATCGAATTTATCATCTTAAAATCACAATATTTAAATTGTTATTTTTGTTAAATTATGAAGGTGATAACTTTAACATCATAAAATAATATAAGTGTCATAATCACTTTTATAAGGCTCCAAATGGTCAAATATTCGACCATTGGATTCTTATGGACTAAATGTACATGACCAATAAGTTTTGGTCAGGTTTTTGTGCCTTTTATGGTTACTATTAGTTTAATAAAAATTGTATTATTGATTTTTAACCAAATCAACAATTTCTGCATCACTATTGTGTCATCATTAATGATAATTTTTTAATCCCTAAAAATTATAAATAAATTCACATGATGTAGATAAATTTATTAGATTTATGGTGATTATTTATGTTTGAAGTTTTATGATGTTTATCACTAAATTAAAATTATTACACTTATAAGATATAAGAGAGTGACATGTTGTCACTTTCATTGGTTTTAATAATAATCACATCCTATTCATGGTTAAATGTCTATAAAATGAATCTATTAAAACTCTTAGGTGATATGGGTCTACTTTTATTCATCCAATATAATTTTATCAGGTTTTAGGGCAATTTTATAATCTTATTTTTACTCTTAATTACCCGATTTACCTTTAACTTTAGTAAATAAAATTTACCGTAGTTACTATTCATATTGCCTAAAAATAAAAAGTAGACTAGTAACATAATTTGGACTTATTGATTCTAAATATGGAATCCATTTTTACAAATTCAAAACACAAAATTGGCAGTATTTAATTTAAAATTAATCCCACTTTTGAGAAAATAGGTTTTAAAAGGTAAAACATTGCAAAAGATTGAAATGTTCTTACCTATGAATTCAATGTAAAATTAATGATAATGACTTACATTATTTTAAATGGTAAAAATATATACTATTTATAATTTAAAACCATTCAATATTATAATTTAACCAAATAAATTATCTCGATGAAAAAATTGTTTTTAATTATAACTTAGCGTATTTTTACTATTCATTAAAATATGAAGGTTATCAGAATAATCTCAAAAATTTATCCAAAGTAAATTTTTATATCATGATACCAAGGAAGAGGTTTTATTTGTCAAATTGAACTTATAAACATGTCAAAAACTAGATTTAATGTGGGTGTGCCATCCAAAGGCGGCAAAACTGCATTTTTTGAAATATACTTAATTTACCCGAAAAATTTATTTTGTTCTCATACCATGTTCTATAAAACGTGTAATATGAATTATAATGTCATAAAATTAAAAATTTAGTTACTATTATTCATAACGGCTAGTTCATAATAATATTATAACAATATATTGTTGTTTAGTGAAACTCAGTTTTGCGTACAACACACGCTATTGAGGAAGGTCACTATTGCATATAATGCAAGCCAAGTCAGGGTTACATGTAGTGCAAGCTTCATTTGATGTTGCCTATAACATAATAAAAATATTGTTATTTATACATTAATCAAAATCTATACTTGGTGTTTTGTATAGAGCATGCTAATTTTGGTGTAGCATACAACACAATACATCAATGAAATTAAAAATGTAACACCCCAATATTTAATAGTACATTGTTTCTTCAAAGTAATTCAATAACTTGCACTACATGAAACATTGAGTTCTAGCGCACCATGAATTAACACACTATCCATTCAAAAGTGGTTATGAATAGTATTAATTGAATTTTGAACATTATATAATCCTTATAATTTTAGAATCCATATTATGAGTTTCTTAGACATAATGTAAGAACAAATACATTTTTTTTCAGATAAAAGAAGTATTTTTCAAAAAATGCAATTTTACTGCCTTTTAATGGAGAATCCTTTTTAAATAAAATATTTAAAACTTTTATATATTCAATTTTACAAAATAAACTTCTTTATAATCGAGACATAAGAATTTAGTTTTAATAAAGTTCTGGTGTTTTTCTGATAACTTTCATATTTGGGAGAATAGTGAAAAATACTATATTTTAACTGAAAATAAATTTTTTAATCAAAATAATTTATAGTGTTAAGTTATAAATTTTAATGTTTTGGAAGTATAAATAGATTATATTTTTACCATTTAATTCAATGATGGTCATTTTAAGTAATTTCACTTTGAAATTGAACTTAAAAAATTGTCAAACTTTTGACAGTTATTATTTCTTAAAAATACGCCTTTTGGTTTTGAAAGTGGGAATTAATTTTAAATTAATAAATTCAACTTCTATGTTTTTAATTTGGTAAAATATAGTTCATTATTGAATTCTTAATATCAAATTTATCTTAGGGTAAATTTTTGGTTTTTTTCTAAAAAGTTGTAATTTTTGATGAATAGTGAAAACACCGAGTTATAGTTTAAAACCAAATTTTTATTTAAATAATTATTTATTTTATTTAAAATTATTTTAGCTCAGAATAGGTACATAATACCTATATAAGTTCAATGTAATTATTTAGAGTCAGTTTATAATAATTTTAGATATATAAAAAGTTTATTGAACTTTTCACCGTCTTTTACCCACCTCCTAGGAGAATTTGTAAATTTACATAATACTTAATTTTACCACTAATGTGAGTTGAATTTATAAAATCCAAGAGACACGGTTAATATCAAGAGGTAAAATGTGGTTCAATAAGATAAAAATAATTTTTGGTGAATAGTAACTTTTTACTTTTATTTACCACAGTTAAAAGTAAATAGGATGATTATGGGTAAAAATGATATTAATATTACCCTTACACATGTCCTAATTCTATTGGATAAGTGTAATACGACAAAAAAAACCTTAGGAATAAAATATGACCCTTTAGGTTCACTTGGATTAGATTAGGACATTTATTATTATTTAATTTAAAGAAGAGTTAAAAGTGTTAAATTCGAAGTTTATTAACTAAAACATTTTTAATATAGAGATATTCATAATATAAATTCAACTATAAATATTAATTATAAATATAAAAATATTTCCTGTATCATTTTATTTTATTTATAATTTTTAGACATTAAATAATTAAATTTATTTATGACACAATGATGATGCAGTAATTACCTTATTAATGAATGAATAAAATAAATGGTATTATAAATATTAAACTAAATATAACTTCAAAGTTTTTATGACATCCACGAATTTTCAAGGTGAATATGACATGTTAGGGCTGATTCAATGTATCTTGTTCGAAGTAATCAAGTTGTGATGGCTTTCAGAAAAACAAAATACCAAATAGTGTTAAAATTGACATAAATTAATATTTAAAACAAATATTATATTATTGGTTGATATAATATTCCTAAAAATGTAAGGTTCGGCAAAAGGGCTTAAATAATATTATATATGTCATTAATGAGCCACTTGAGGTTCTCTTGGATGTTTAGAGTAAGTTTATTAACCATATATAGTAAGAATACAAAAAGACACGGTAATAGTTAAACTATTTAACTAAGAGTTAAATCTAAATGATAAAGTTAAAATGGTAACCTAAACTTGTCTAAAACCTATTTTTAGAAATTATTTAGACTCATAACCACTTAAGGATCTAAATAAATTTATTTGGAACCATTATAAACTGAATATTATTGTATAATAAATTAATACTTTAATCTTTTCCTAAAGTGACCCTCACCCCTCTTATAAAAGGGAACTTCCCCTTCTCTCAAAATCACACCTCCAAAGCCATTTGGCTCGGCCAAACCCTACCCAAATATCCTTCCAACTTCCCTAAATTCAACCTAGAGGCATTAGTTTGATCAGAAAGCCAACCTAAGTAGCCCTTTTGATCAAATCAAAAGGAAGAACCCGAAGAAGAGGTAATGATTTCACCACCCTCTTTGAAGTTCCTTTATTCTTCCACTTCTTATTTCTTTGTTATTTACATTATAAAATAATAAATCCAGTATATTATATATAATTTGATTTTATTATAAATATTTTACAACTATATTCATTATTCTATCCATCTTATGAATGATAATGTCACCATGCGTGCGTACGTACGGCTTACCGTCTCCACGTCATGGTGTAATTTTTTATTCAAGACTATGTTATTTGGATGGATATAATGATGAGTAATATGTATATAAATAATGAAAATAACATGATAATGTCTCTGTAAAATTAATATACCATCCAATTCCACACCTTTAAAGAAATGATATTGTCGCTCGTGCGTACGTATGGATTACCGTCTCCACCATGCGATGAGATTCATTTCCACATTCACCATTCACCGACGATTATAAATATATATATATATATATATATATTAATAATAAGTTTGTAATATATGACATAATAATGATATTGGATATATATATATATATATGTGTGTGTGTGTGTGTGTACTTACATATATTTTGTTCACTTAGTTCTGTTCAATACGTTATGAAAACAGAAACAACGTTTATGCGTACGTACAGACTACTGTCTCCATAAACGGTGTTTTCCATTTCATATATATGTCTATTATACATATTTATATTATAAATATATATGATATATAAATCATGTTTTATATTATTTATGTATTTAAATCATGATCTAAGTGATACAATCAAGAGTAACAAGTTAAAACACGTACGATAAAGAAACCGATTATTGCTGGAAATATTAATATAACATGGAAATTATTATTAAATGGGTAGTATAAAGTCATAAATGAATAATTTATGATATAATAAATTATAATTTGGTTCTGGTATAATTTAATAACATACTATAGTCTTGATACAGGAGGTTAAACGTACCCTTGACTAAAGGAAAGTGCAAGGTAAGGAGTTTTCATCTCACTCTTTATTCCCGTTAGATTCATGCCATATTGCCACTATTACCTTTTGTGTGGTGTATGTACTGACCATAATTGTATCCATTGTGTAATCCACTTTAATTTATGTGTATTTACATATTCATTGTATGATACTTCTTTCATGGGGTGTGTTTCTCGTAAGTAACCAAATTGTTAAGGGTTTATTTTATAATCTCATTATTACCTGAGGTTGTTTTTACGTACGTATTTACCGGGACATTTTTATCACCCATGTCCATTTTTCATAAAAATGATTTCAAAATTAATATTTTAAGGATTTTTGAAAGTTAATCTTTATCAAGATCATAATTTTAAATGTTTTAAATATTTATCTTTCTAAATATTTTTAATTAATGTTCATGTTTTCAAAATGATTTTATGGATTTATTTATATGGACATGAATGTTTTGAAATGACAATTCTTTTCAAAAGTTTCAAAGTGTTATGGGACACTTTGATTCAAAAATCACTTTTAAATTAATTTCTTTATAAAAGTTTGTCTTTTAAATGAATTTACAAAAAAAGATATTTCTCTCAAAATGTTTTACTCATCATTTTCAACTATGTCAGCATCCTTTACTGGATATTATTTTTTGAGGTTGATTCATTATAATATAATATTCCATATTATATTGAATGAGTTATGATATGTTTGACTATGTATGTTCTATGTTTATACCATTCATGGTTTATGGTTAATGTATTGACATCTCGTATGCTTGTTTTAATATGAATGTTTATATTATGTTTCAACTATTCATATGAGGAATGCAGTGGACTTAGTAAGTGAAGGGTGGAGCCCGCTATAGCTCCTCGATGCATCGGTAGGTCTCATGAGACAAACTAGTGTCTTGGAACAAGGCCTTAACAAAAAATTTATTTGTAGTCTTGGCACGAGGCCTTGACTATGTGGTAATGATGTCCGGTAATAGGCATTCCCTCATTGTGAAATTAGTTATTACATGTGATTATTCCACTAGTAGAATATCCATGTGTCTGTTTATATGGTAATGTTTCATTTATTTTTACCATATTATGTTCAAGTTTATGTTTAAAAGGATGTTGTTTTTATTACACATCTTGCCTTAAAAGTTTATAGCTTCGGCTAAATTATTTACCCTTACTAAGTATCTGAGATCACCCCTTTCTTATGTTTTATTTTCCTAGGATTCCAAGAAGTGTTTTATGATTGATATACAGGGTCAAGATAAAGGAAAAAATGGAATTCTCAAAGAACTATATTTTTTGTGTTTTATGCTTCACATTGTAATGTAAATTTAATCTATGTAATCTATTTTCCAAGACTACTAAACTGATCGTCCTTCAAGACTTGATTCCTTGTAATCGTGCCAATGTATTAAAATAATGCACTGGCTCTGGGTAACTGAGGTCAGAGAGTTACAGTTGGCATCAGATGAAGTTTATCAATAACCATGGAAGATAGATTTAGATAAACTCTGATTAGAGCACATAGACCTAAGATTGACTTTGAGGATTATTATAGAAGAAATTCAGAGAATTTTGGTAATATAGAGATTTTATGAGTTTTCCAAGCAAATACATCCCTATCTGGATACGTGTAATAAGAGACAGTTCTGGAACAAATGTAACTAGGGGTGAAAACCGAAAGCACCTCTTTGAGCTAGACTCAAACGGGAAATGGTGCACGAAAATGGGCCTTACTGCACTCTTGGTTACGATACTCCCGGGGGATATGCTTAGGATAATTCTTGTTTTCTTTACAAACAACTATGAAGGGTTTATGAGTATATACCTCCTCAAAGAAAACATTTTTGTGATTATGGATTATATCCATAAACTGTTCAATTTATGTTAGGTATTTTACATGTTTAGAATTATGAATTTCGATTCATAAACTGACCTAGTGTATGCCATTGTTTAGAAATGCCGCCCAGTATAAGGAATGAGAACTCTAACAATACGTATGATCCAATGATTAAGAAGGGTCATATCATTCATGGTATTAAGATAACTTTTAAAAAGGAAATCGTCTCCCACGTATTATCATTATATGAATAAATAGAATCATGTGTTAACAAGATTAAAAAATAATTCTCTAAATCCTATGGCTTTAAAGGGAGGCCAGAGAAGAAAAGGATGGTAGAAAGAAAGATGGATAAAGGGAATAAGGGAAAGAAGGATTTTCCAATATGCGATAAATGTGTGGAATGAATCACCTTGGTAAATTTTTGAAGGGAATGGGAGTTTGTTATAAATGTGGAGAAAAAGGACACCATGTACGTGATTGCAAGGGTATGAAAATGTTTTAAAATGTAAAATGCTTCATCTTCAAGGTGTTGAGACACTACGCAAATCAATGTCCCATTCATAAGAGTATACCGCAAATGATGTTATTGGATAATAATCAAGTTATGATACTACCTCAGATGAAGAAGAATGACTAGTGTTCTTATGTTTTTATTATAAAATTATTTCATTTGAGTGTTGTATCAACAATATACTGGTTACATGAATTAAGGAGGTAAATAAGGATTGTACCGCAGTACTATTTTATTGAGTATTTGAGATTATATGGTTCTAAGAAAAGTGACTTAATATTAAGCTACACTTTTTGGAAAATAAATGGTTTAAGGAAAGGTAATCCTTAATATGGTCCGGATAATGAGGTAGTGGTTTTGGAATAAGAGATGGTTGATTTTGGTAATTCAGGATGTTATGGTGTTGTAAAAATACACAATGAAGGCATTCACATGTTATTACCTGGAAAAAAGGATCCTAATTATGTTTAACTTCCTCATAAAATTTGGAATGAGAGTTTGGATATATGTATTTTGGATAATTATAAATGTTGGAATGGATTAGGTTTGAAATGGGATACTATTGTTAAGGTTATTTTTGGATTTCCATAAAAAGTACAACCTGGAGGTCGGGTGGACACCCGTCACATCAGACAAGGCCGCGAGACTTGAACCCGCAACCAAAGGGTGGCAAGGGTGTATCACCTATCACTGACCCACGTGATGTCCTGGATTGAATAATGTAGTTTTCTAAAGGGTCTGATATGTGAATTATGAATTCATTATTTTTGGAACCCTATATGATTAGGATAAATATAATATATATATATTTTTTAAAATCTTTTAGAGTCAAAGATGAGTTTGTGATAGGAATTAGTTGAAGGATGAAACTCTAACTGTCAAGTAGACACACACTCACACACACACACACACACATATATATTTACATCTTATTTTATGGATAAATTAATTATTAAACTTTATGGAAGGGATCTTAAAACCAAAAATGTGTTATCCTAATACCTTACGTTTTGTTGAACCGATGGTATTTTAAATCATCATAGATTGGTGGCTTTGAGGCCCAAAATTCTACAATTGTTTGTGATTGATGACCTCAATATCTACCTATAAATATTTACATTTTCCTCCAATTATGTGTCTCTAATTTCCACCAATGTTCTCCTAATCGAGATCATAATTTGGTGGTGACTTTTTTATTCCCCTTTTCCTCTTATCAAGACTAAATTTTATCAACCTAATTTCCGATGTGGGTTTTCCCAAAGGTAATTTCTATTTTCAACCTTTTCTTTTTGAAAAATAATTTCAAATTTCAAGGATGCAATTTATTGAAGGAGGGAAGAATTTAACACCCCAAGATTTAATAGTACGTTATTTCTTCAAAATAATTCAATAACTTGCACTACACGCAACACCGATTTCTAGCGCACCATGACTTACCAAACTAGCCGTTCAAAAGCGGTTATGAATATTATTAACTAAAATTTTAACATTATATAATCCTTATAACTTTAGAATCCATATTATGAGTTTCTTAGACATAATGTAAGAACAAATACATTTTTTCAGATAAAATAAGTATTTTTCAAAAAATGAAATTTTACTACCTTTTAATGGTGAAGCCTTTTTAAATCCATCAATTGAAACTTTTATATATTAAATTTGACAAAATAAAATTCTTCTTTAGAATCGGGACATAACAATTTAGTTTCAATAAAGTTTTGGTGTTTTTCTGATAACCTTCATATTTGGGTGAATATTGAAAAATACTATATTTTTACTGAAATCAACTTTTTTAATCAAAAATATTTATAGTGTTAACTTATAAATTTTAATGGTTTGGAAGTATAAATAGATTATATTTTTAACATTTAATCCAATGATGGTCATTTTAAGTAATTTCACTTTGAAATTGGACTTAAACAAGTGTCAATCTTTTGATAATTATTATTTCTTAAAAATACGCCTTTTGGTTTTGACAGCAGGAATTAATTTTCAATTAATAAATTCAACTTCTATGTTTTGAATTTGGTAAAATAGACTTCATTATTGAATTTGGAATATCAAAATTAACTTATGGTAAATTTTTGGTATTTTTCTGAAAACTTTTAATTTTTGATGAATAGTGAAAAACACCGAGTTATAGTCTAAAACCAAATTTTTATTTATTTTATTTAAATTTATTTTAGTCAAAATAGGTACATAATACCTATATAAGTTCAATTTAATTCTTTAGAGTCAGTTTATAATAATTTTAGGCATAGAAAAAGTTTATTGAACTTTTCACCGTCTTTTACCCACCTCCTAAGAGAATTTGTAAATTTACATAAAACATATTTTTACCACTTCTGTGAGTTGAATTTATAAAATCTGAGAGACACGGTTAATATCAAGGAGTAAAATTCGGTTCAATAAGATAAAAATAATTTTTGGTGAATAGTAACTTTTTACTTTTATTTACCACGGTTCAAAGTAAATAGGGCAATTAAGGGTAAAAATGATATTATTATTACCCTAACACATGTCCTAATTCTATTGGATAAGTGTAATTAGACCAAAAACAACCTTAGTAATAAAATATGACCCTTTAGGTCCACTTGGATTAGATTAGGACATTTATTATTATTTAATTTAAAGAAGAGTTAAAAGTGTTAAATTAGAAGTTTATTAACTAAACCATTTTTAATATAAGGTTATACATAAGATAAATTCGGCTATAAATATTCATTAGAAAGATAAAAAGATTTCCGTAATCATGGTATTTTATTTATAATTTTTAGACATTAAATAATTAAATTTATTTATTACACAATGATGATGCAGTAATTACATTATTAATGAAAGAATCAAATAAATGGTATTATAAATATTAAAATAAATATAATTTCAAAGTTTTGAAGACATACAAGAATTTTATAGGTTACTATGACATTTTAGGGATGATTCAATGTATCTTTTTTGAAGTAATCAAGTTGTGATGACTTTCACAAAAACAAAATACGAAATAGTGTCAAAATTGACATAAATTAATATTTAAGCAAAATACTATATTACTGGTTGATATAATATTCCTAAAAATGTAAGGTTTGTCCAAAGGTCTTAAATAATATTATATATGTCATTAATGAACCAATTGAGGTTCTCTTTGATGTTTAGAGTATGTTTATTAACCATATATAGTAAGAATACAAAAAGACATGGTAATAGTTAAACTATTTAACTATGAGTAAAATCTAAATGATAAGGTTAAAATGGTAACCTAAACTTGTCTAAAACCTATCGTTTGAGAGGATTTCGACCCATAAACACCTAAGGATCGAAATAAATTCATTTGAAACCATCATAAACCGAATATTATTGTATAATAAATTAATACTTTAATCTTTTCCTAAAGTGACCCTCACCCCTCTTATAAAAGGGCACTTCCCCTTCTCTCAAAATCACACCTCCAAAGCCATTTGGCTCTACCAACCCCTAACCAAATATCCTCCAAAATTCCCTCAATTTAACCTAGAGGCCTTATTTTGATCAGAAAGCCATCCTAAGGATCCTTTTTGATCAAATCAAAAGGAAGAACCCGAAGAAGAGGTAATGATTTCACCACCCTCTTTCAAGTTCCTTTCTTCTTCCACTTATTATTTCTTTTCTATTTACATTCTAAAATAATAACTCCAGAACCTTTTATATAATGTGATTTTATTATAAATATTTCATAACTATATTCATTATTCTATCCATCTTATGAATGATAATGTCACCATGTGTGTGTACATACAACTTACCGTCTCCACATCGTGGTGTAATTTGTTATTAAACACTATGTTATTTGGATGGATATAATGATGAGTAATATGTATATAAATAATTAAAATAACATGATAATGTCTTTGTAAAATTAATATACCATCCAATTCCACACCTTTAAGGAAATGATATTGTCACTCGTGCGTACTTACGGATTACCGTCTCTACAACGCGATGAGATTCATTTCCACATTCACCATTCATCAACAATTATAAATATATATATATTAATAATAAGTTTGTAATATATGACATAATAATGCTACTGTATATATATATATATATATGTACTTGCATATATTTTATTCACTTTGTTCCGTTCAATACGTTATAAAAACAGAAATAGCGTTTATGCATACGTACGGACTGCCGTCTCCATAAACAGTGTTTTCCACTTCATATATACGTCTATTATACATATTTATATTATAAATATATATGATATATAAATCATATTTTATATTATGGAAGTATTTAAATCATGATCTAAGTGATACAATCAAGAGTAATGAGTTAAAACACGTACGACAAAGAAAGCGATTATTACCAGAAATATTAATATAACATGGAAATTATTATTAAATGGGTAGTATAAAGTCATAAATGAATAATGTATAATATAAAAAATATTAATATGGTTCTGGTATAATTTAATAACATACTATAGTCTTCATATGGGAGGTTAAACGTACCCTTAACTAAAGGAAAGTGCAAGGTAATGGGTTTTCATCTCACTCCTTATTGCCATGAGATTCATGCCATATTTCCACTATTACCTTTTGTGTGGTGTATGTACTAACCATAATTGTATTAATTGTGTAATACACTTTAATTTATGTTTATTTACTTATTAATTGTATGATACTTCTTTCATGGGGTGTATGTTTCGTAAGTTACCAAATTGGCAAGGGTTTATTTTACAATCTCATTATTATCCGAGGTTGTTTTTATGTATGTATTTACTGGGACATTTTTATCATCCATGTCCATTTTTCATAAAAATGATTTCAAAATGAATATTTTAAGGATTTTTTAAAGGTAATCTTTATCAAGATAATAATTTTAAATGTTTTAAAGATTTATCTTTCTAAATCTTTTTAATTAATGTTCATGTTTTCAAAATGATTTTTAGGATTTATTTATATGGACATGAATGTTTTGAAATGATAATTATTTTCAAAAGTTTCAAAGTGGTATGAGAAACTTTGATTCAAACATCTCTTTTAAATTAATTCTTTTATAAATTTTTGACTTTTAAATGATTTGATAAAAAATGATATTTCTCTCAAAATGTTTTACTCATCATTTTCAACTATGTCAGCATCCTTCAGTGGATATTATTTTTTGAGGTTGATTTATTATAATAAAATATTCCATATTGTATTGAATGAGTTATAATATGTTTGACTATGGATGTTCTATTTTTATACCATTCATGGTTTATGGTTAATGTATTGACATTTCGTATGCTAGTTTTAATACAAATGTTTATGTTATGTTTCAACTATTCATATGAGGAATGCAGTGGACTTAGTAAGTGATGGGTGGAGCCCGCTATATCTCCTCGATGCATCGGTAGGTCTCATGAGACAAACTAGTATCTTTTCAGAAGGCCTTGACAAAAAATTTATATGTAGTCTTGGCACGAGGCCTTGACTATATGGTAATGATGTCCGGTATTAGGCATTCCATCATTATGAAATTAGTTATTACATGTGATTATTCCACTAGTATAATTTCCAAGTGCATGTTTATATGGTAATGTTTAATTTTTTTACCATATTATGTTCAAGTTTATGTTTAAAAGGCTGTTGTTTTTATTACACATCTTTCTTTAAAAGTTTATAGCTTCCGCTAAATTATTTACCCTTACTAAGCATCTAAACTCACCCCTTTCTTATGTTTTATTTTCCCAGGATTCCAATAAGTGTATTATGATTGATATGCAGGGTCAAGATAAAGGAAAAAATGGAATTCTCAAAGAACTATATATGTTGTGTTTTGTGCTTAAAATTGTAATGTAAATTTAATGTATTTAATCAATTTTCCAAGACTGCTAAACTGATCGGTCCTTCAGGACATGATTCTTTGTAATCATGCCAATGTATTAAAATAATGCACCAGCTCTGGGTAACTAGGGTTGGGGCGTTACAAAAAAGATTATTTCTCATAAAATCTCGGGGTGTTACTGGTAAGTACCATGAGATTGAGAGGAAAACTTAAAAAATTATTAAAAGATTTTTTATTGGCCTATATTGTTCAATGATTTTAGGAGTATTGAAGTATGGTGTACAAAATGTTAAAGATTAGGAAATGTTGGTTGAAAAAAGTAATTTCCATAAATGGGTATTTTAGAGGATCAAAGTTGTTATGTATGGGGATTAATGTTTCTGGGTTCATTTTCATCCTCTAATGGGAATGGGTACTTTCTTATAGATATAGATTACATTTATAATTTGGTATAGGTTATGAATATTATTAATAAACCAACCAATATTCTTTAAAATTCATCAAAAAACACCTTTTAATGATTTGGAGTTCCCAAGAATTAATAATTGATAATGAAACCCATTTTATGAAATTTATGTACAAATATTTAATGTAAATATATTTTTTTTGTTCAAAATTCTTGAAGAAATTATCCCCCATAATCTACAATAAAATATGAAATTTATAAACGAGAACATAATAAAATTTTGTAAATAATAGTGTCTAACTCTAGAAAAGATTGGAATTTTAAATAATATGAAGCTTCATGTGCCTATATTACTACTTATAACACCCACATAAGAAATAATCCTTAAAAAATTATATTTGGTAAGTAATTTCATATTCTAGTTGAGTTTCAAACTAACTCTTCTTCATCTATAAAGTCCCTTAACATCGATTTTAAATATACTGGTGAAAAAAGGATATTAAAATTCAGTGTGCAAGATGATATTAGAAGAGAGTATAAAAAAATTAGGGTTATATAAGGAAGTAAAAAAATATTTTTATGACTCCATCAGTCCAAATGGTATGTTAATAGTTGATAAAGGGACATACTTTTACATTTAAAACTGAATATTTTTCCAGAAAAAATCCTGAACAAATGGTTTAAACATTTCATTATTTTAATAGTTCTTATTAATTAAGCTTTAAAATTAGATAGAGATGATAATAGACCATTTTTGGATAATGTTCGTAGGATAAAACAATAACTTATTGGAAACCAAAGGGAATGGTTGTTATCTATATGTTTTATAGTTGATATTCCACTAAGTATAAGTGTGGTCTTGAAAAGTTTTTCTTTATGAGATTCAACCTAGGTACCTCTTTCTATATTATTTTAGTTTATTAAAAATAATTATTTTTATATATCTGTATTTTTCTAACTTTTATCTCTATATATTTTAGTGAAACTAAGCCTCCATTTTTTTGAATTTAGTTACACTTGTAGAAAATCCGTCTTTATGGTAGGTTTCTCTTAAGGATAATCGGTACTTGTAGTGGGATACACTTTTCTGAAGATCATTCCTTGATGCAGGTTCTTCATACAATCATTTAGGGTTAATGTGAAGTTACTAGTCTCTTTAAACATCTTGCCAACTTTCACTTTTGGTTTCATTCTACTTGAGGTCGATACGTGGAAGGCATCATTGATGGGATTATCACTTGTTATCAAACATCACATCAGGTTAATTATCTATTGTAGTCAATCTTTATTTGTAGTTGATTATCTATCAATTTTTATCATCTCTTCAATGTTCCATCGATTGTCAACCATAGATTATATTAACATGTAGTTAATTATTTATCATAGTTGATCAACAATTCAATATGTGATTGATTTTCTATCACGGTAGATTGAGTACTTGTGTAGTTGAGGGATGCATGGTTATGTGTTGATCTCCTAGAGTTGGCTATCAAATAATTTTCAAGGAGTATTAAGAGCCTATAACTGGAACACTATGAAGAAATATCCCTTTAACCTAATTATAGTTAGTTCCCTTTTCATATTGAAAATTTTGAAATATAAAGATAATATTTTTCCTTGTAGGTGTTACAATTAGGGGTCCAAAGTTTTTATTCAAACAAGGGGGAGTTTGTTTAGTAGGACATTCAATGATGAAAGCTTAATTTATTATGGTATTTATTACTATAAATTCTATGATTCTAATTATCATCATCCTTTTTTAAGATTCATATAGTTGGGTATTAAGTGTAGGGTATTCAATTCTCTATTTTTTAAAGTAAACGTGAACAGTCACACTATCATTAGGCGTTTGGTTCGATTATCCTTCTTATTAGAAATCATGTTAATAAAATAATTGAACTATTTTCAGTTTGAATTTTTGTTACTATTTGAACATTCTACCATATATTTTATATTCCTTCTCTATACATTCTATATTTTTTAGGTTTCTTCAAAATCATTTTCCTTTCTTAAAAGATGATACATGTATGTTTTCAGAAAAACATGGGTTAAATAATTGAGTTCTGAAAGATTTTTTTTGAATTTATTGTATCCAATTTCATGTTATTTGTCTTTAAACATGTCAAATTTTCATTAGAAATTTCTAAAGTTAGTGTTCTTGAACTTACATTATCACATTCCTTGGGTGAATTTTTTACTAAAGATTGATGGTTGTTTTTCCTATTTTAGTGGATAATTTTGTCTATTAGTTTATGGGAGTAATGTCTAAATATCATTTACATTTCCCCCAAAATTATTTCTTTTTGTCAAACATTAGGAGTAATATTTAAATACATAATTAGTTATAGAAATTTTTAGTTGACTTTAAACTCATAAGACTTTCATTTAAATAGGTTATGAAAAGATCACACAATCCATGAAAACTCTTTATTCATTATGATACAACTATTGGTTGAGTTAATTATTATTCCTTATAATAATTTGACACACTCTTGCACTAATTTTTTCTATATATTTTGTGAAAATTATGTGATGCTTTAACTTAATTTAAAAAAGAAAGTTTTATGTTTGGTTAAATGAAACATGTTTCTTGTTTATGTATTTTTAAAATATTATATACCAAATAGTTTTGTAAAAAACCCATTTTTTTCCAAAAATATGTTTTTAGAAAATATAACATACATAACTACTTGATATAGACCATGAGGAAAAACACATTTGAAAATAAACTCATTAATCAAATTTTAGTTATTCATTCATGATATTTATTTCCATAAACTGAATTTGTTTAATTTTTTTCTTTAGTAAATGAAATATATTAGGTGTGTGGAAATTCAATGTGGCCTTTTTTGGATTTATTTTTCACCACATCATTATGAGTAATATTTTTGTTTCTGAAATTAGATTTTTCTCTAAATTATAGATTATAGATTTTTTTAAATTTTGATGAGATTTTTAATCTTTTAATATCTTAATTGGAATTTTAATTTTTAGTCTTAATTGATTAAAATGTTCTTCACTATAATTTCCATACTTTTTAAGAACAAATTTCTTACTGTATTTGGTTTTAAATTGATGAATTTATTTATGAAGTGTTATGGGTGTTTGATTTACATGAGAAAAGTTCCATGTTCTCTCTTGATCTATTTACATATTTTCAACATTTCTTCATTCATTACTCTCATTTTTTTATATCATTAATTATTTTTTAATTTCTTCAATATTTTTATTTTTTTTATTACCTGTACACATATTCACCATTCCTATGGGTTCAACCCTTCTCACTAAATGATTATTCCCTAGTAGGAAATAAATAAATAATTTGGTAGGCCTACCGATCTCATAACCTCTGCTCTTAGAATTACATCATGATACCAATATAATCCATGTGAGAGTCATTGGATTCCTATAAAGACCACTGTTAGATACTTAATAAGAACTAAGGATATGTTATTTTTATCTAGAGGAAAGGATGATCTCTATGTGAAAGGTTACAAAGATTCTAGTTTTAAATATGTTAATGATAAAATGAGATCTCAATCTAGTTTTTTTTCTTTTAAAAATTGTTGGAGATATCACTTAGAAGAGTTACAAGTAATCCACTGTGTAATACTCGAGAACATAGTTTTAATACATCACTCTCTTAGATTCTATAAATGATGCTATTTGGATCAGAATGTTCATCTTTCAATATGAGTTGGTTCCTATAATTAAGGAACATATAAAGATATATTCTAAAAATAATGGAGTTATAGATCAGGAAAAGGAATCTTGAACTCACTAAACAACCAAACACATCCTTCATAAATACGTTCTCATTTGAGAGATCATTTAGAGAGGTTATGTAAGGATCTTCAAGTTGGCTATAAAGGAAAATAAAGCAGATCCGTTGAATAAACTGTTATCACATTAGAATAATGAGGGTTATGTATAATCACTTGGTATATAATATTGTAGACATTAAATAAATGATTTAATAATTTATCATGATTTTATAATTTTAGTGATCTATATTTATTATTCATTCATGTATTCAAAAATTTACCTTACATGACTGGTGGAATTATAATATCCCCTCAAAGTATGACATTGATTTTTCTTTAATAGATGATTATCATAATGTATTTTGGGGTTTGATGATAACTATGATTAATTTTAATAGAATCATTTACTAATTACAAAGGGTTGTGTATGATATATGGGTAATAGATTCATGGGTTAATAAGTAGTGACATATTACTTGGAATGACCTGCCAATGTGTATCTCATGTAATTCCATATTCTTATCGACATATATAGGGGTGTATGGTTATTATCAATAAATATTACCTAATTTTTGTGGGGCACCTAACATGATATTTTTCATACTTCGATACCCTTCTTATGGAACACATTATGACTTAGACAATGAAGGTATGGTTTTGTTTTTTTTCCGGTCTTGTCATCGATTGGAAAAAAACCAAGATGAAATTAGTCCACTTGTATGGTGAGTCAATAAATTTTGTCCCTAAATGAATTATATTAAGGAAATTCATGGATATTATTAGATGACTAAAATTTGATGTGTTCAACTACATGGAAGAGAGACACGTGTTATAATCATCTGTTAGATGGGTAATATGTGATTTATTCAACAACCTGGTTGGTCTATTTCAGGGAATTAAGAAAATTTAATGTTTTTTCAAAGTCAATACCTCGATAGATGGTTGATTTGAGTTCTCAATAAAATTATAATTAAAAATAAAATAAAAAATTAGATAATAATTTTAATAAAAATGCACAGTTAATAAAAAATATTATATATATATATATATATAAATCCGATCATTCAAATAATTCCTCAGAAGCAGGATTCTGTCTTAGATAAAATATATTTTAAATACATTAGATTTTGAAAATAATTTAATTAATAAAACAAATTAAATAAAAAATAATTAATAGTAACTATCAATGTGATTTTTTGATAAATCTTAGAAAAATGAAAATTATTTGTACTTTACGAAAATAAAACATGAAATAACACATTGGAATTAAAATAATGGGTCTAGTTTCAAGCCGAGACTTATTACACATCATATAAAAATCACTCCATACCAATTAGTTTACTAATGAATAAACAAATTCACAAACTGGATTGGGTTTTACAAACAATAATATACAATACTTTCCAGACACAAAACCTCTTCCAAAATAGTATTTATGATGAAAATGATACCAGGTCATGTAAGAACTATAATGTAGTAATTCATTGGAATGAAAAATAAATGATTTGATCGAATATCAATTATTCACCTATTTAGTAGAGGAGACTAATTTTTAATAGATAAATAAAGAAATATAAAACATATATCTAAATAAAATCTAATATTGATAGAGAAAGATATAAAAAGATAGGAAATGTAATGTAGCTCGATTAGAGTAGATTCAATCATCTAATGTCCTTGAATTTTAATTTGGAAGGATATTGGACAAGTTTCTCAGAAAATTATAGAAAAAAGAGTGTCATAGATATTTTTTTGTAGCACAAGTGCTTGTGTAAATTATTCTCTATTATACTCTGTGTAATAGAAAATATTTTCTATACTACACACAAACTCTCTCTATTTCTCTTCACATGGTTAAATAATTCTATTAAATATATCATTATTATAAGCAGCTATTAGAGAATAATAATTATTCATTAAATAGATTAAAACCCCATTTAATGATTCAAAACAATCCATTGGATATTTTAAACTCTGCAATGTTATATTCAATATTGAAATATATCTTCATATAATGTATGGTTAGTTGAGCTCCTAGAAACATAGCTTGACTAGATGATGCCGAAAGGTGATATGGTTGGTTAATCTCTTCTTTAGGTCAACTCATTTTCACATGTGGTTTGTTGATAACTTCATGTGGAAAGCTATTTCTTCAGGAGGACACTACATTAGAAGACACAATTAGTATATTACTTTTTAAAAAATATACATAACTTGGAATGATAAATTTATTTCTCCATACGGTAGGTAATTTTCTTCATGTGGTCACCTCACTGATTTTCAAGGTCAATTATTTTGAGCTCATGGTAGGTTGATTGTACATGCAGTAAGGTGAATCTCAGCATATGGTAAACTGAATCTTCAATGTGTAGACAGTTCATGACTTACAAATGTTTTGTTCATCTAAATCATGGTAAGAATCTTGATCTTGTAGTATAATGAAGTATAACATGCAGTAAGGTGATACAATCACTTGACCTTCACAAGGTAAGGTGAAAGGATAATCTCTAGAATTAGAATATTTTCCAATTTTTATTAGCAAAACATTTTCTAAAATAAAACATGAAAATATTTTTTAACAAAATAAACATGATTTGGGTTCATTAAAATAAAGATGTAATAGTCTAATCCAAAAATATCCCCCTTTTTGATGATCACAAATCATGATAAAAAATATAAAGGAATTTCATATATCAAATGTATATCTACAAAGTATTTAAACAACTATATTAAAAATATTTAATTCAAACTAAGGATTACAGTAAATTTAGTTAATTTTAATTTATCACATAACCCCCTTGAGATTATCCAAAAGAAATAAAATAATAAATAAGATAAAAGAAAAATGATAATAATAGAGAGCATGAAATTAATATATCAAAAGATATTTAAAAAATGATACAAACATAGTACAATGAATACCTATCAGAAATCCAAAAATGACTCTGAATGAGGGTTATATTTTATTTCTATAGGAAGGATACAATCCTTTCATTAGAACATTGAGGTAGGAGAGGAAGTAGTCTTAGGAGAATATTAGGAGGCAGGGTCACCAATAACTACACACATAGAACAAGTCTAATATATTTAAAGGATTATGTAATAATTAAGAAAAAAAGGATTGATGATAGTGGAGGTATTATACTGAGATAAAGGAATAGATGAGAGGGATAGGAAATATGTCTAAGAGTTATAAAGATAGGGTTCCACCAATAGGTTGAACTCACTGACATCTTTTGAACCATGTTTAAAGCTCGAAGGAAATCATCTTGACTCTCCATGAAGGCATCCAAAAACAAAATTTATAAACATAATATTATCAACTAGAAGCATAACAATATTGGGTCATAGATAACATCTTCAAATGTAATGTAAGATTATTAAACTTCACATTCATGTCAAAAATTGTGAATTTCCTACTTATATAATATTGAATTACTCCCAGGATTATTTCTTGGTCTTGACTAGCTTATTTGAGAACCTCACAAACTATAGCTAGGGTCATCGAAACATGTGTTTGGAACCCATCATACATAACTTCATGAATCAAGTTGAACTCTTCAAAGAACAATTTCAGCTCATCTTTAATTAACTATTTGATCTCATATTTATAAAAAAGTCACTGAATAGGGGGAGCAGAATACATAGGATCAAGTTGAAACACAACATTCATGTACCTCTAGTCTAATTGAATAATCATGTACGATGAATCATCTTGTAGAGAACCAACCTGATCTCTCAAATATAAATTCTCATTATGCATCATTTCTATTCTAAATTTAAATTAGGGATAATGATGATTGATTACCAAAGTAACTACTTCATAAATATCATCTTGTCTCATTTTTTGTAAAGAGTTGTTAAATTAATAAAATAATAGTTTGAATATGTCCAACATATCTGATTGAAAAATGCCTAAGTTATATTTATTTAAATATGAAGAATATGGAATAGAGGGTGATGGAGAAGAGGGAGATGGATCAAAATATAGTTTCCTACAATCTACCTTAGTAGAATTATCTCTAGATCTATATCTCATAGTGTAATACTCAACACTTTTAATAGATTCAACTTCATATTTATCCAAATATTCAATAATTTCATCATGAATAATAGGATTATAATCCCCAATTATATCATGAATGTGTACATAAAATCAAATAACCTTTGAAATCTATTTGAATAGAGATAATGTTAGGTCCACCTTGTCTAGTTGGACTGCCTACTTGATCTTCACTATCAGAATCATGATATTCTAATCCCAATAAAAGTGAACAATGGGAAGTCTCCCCCTTAGAAGGAGAATCCGGTATAGGCTATCTAGGATTACTCCCAGTAATAGGATATCCTTCTAATATTTCCTTATCTTCATCATATCCAACTAATTGATCCCATTATATATCATTATCATAATATAATCTAACAACTTAATTAAGGACTACAACTACTGTTTCTACTTATTCTATGAATTTTTCAATAGATACTACTTCTTATTTAGAAGGATAAACATTATCATATGAGTACTCCATGACCTCTTCGATTTTACAAACTGGAACTACCACATCCCAAGGTCTAACAAGAAACTTTATTGGGTTAAACTATTCATACATTTTTTCTAGGTCATCCAAAAATGATTTTTTATGGATTCTAGTTGACTTAGATGTTCATGAAAATATTTTGGGTGATAAAACAACTCTGAGAAGAAGTTATCTTTTCCTCCCTATGAGTAAATAATACATTGTTTTTTAGAAAAGAAAAGTAATATTTTTATAGTGTAAGAAACTAAAACATGAAGCTGGATTTAAAAAATCTACCATGTATATTATAACATATCTAAGAACGTTAATTTGAACACAACACTTCATCAAAAAATAGAAAACTAGATGCTAATGTGTTAGGATACTGAAGTCTTTATATGTTGGGAATATTACATGATGAATAATTTTTACTGAGGGCCTACTTTCAACACTTAACTCAATATCAGTGGGTCTTCTAGGAGTCCAATTCCCAGTGAGCTCATCCATGTAATTCTGAAATTCAATGTACAGATGATTAATTAGATATGAAACTTGATAATATTCATATTCGATATTTTTTGGCAAACCCAAACACATTTAACATATCTTATTATAGAATTCAAAAACTTCATCATTTATCCCCAATTTAAATCTATCCTTATTCTCTCTAGGGAAGAACTCACTGTTCACATGAAACTTTTTAATTATATTCAGATAGAGTGGTGAAATGTTTTTTTTAAACCAATTAAACCATCCTTATTTCTAAATCACATTCCAAAAAAAGATATCAGATTGAATTCATCCATTGAGAATTGACTTATTTTTTCACTGAAAAAAGATGATCAATAGGACACAAGTTTTTCAACTTCACTAATGTTATCGAGAAAGAGTTTAACTTCTTCGACATCTTAAATAGTGGATACATCATAAGAAAATTGGTTTATGAAATTATATTCATCATCAAAATTTAAATTCTATTTTATATCTTTGATGGTTTATAAATGGGTGGTAAAATTGAGATGATTAAGACGAAGAGAGAATGAGGTTCAAATTGAGATAAAATGATCCAATAAAAATATCTTAAACTGATCGAGGATATCTAAAGGAATAGAAATGTACTGATTCATATTCATATTCTACTTGAAATAATCTATGGATTAAAATAATAATAAACTTAAAATAAATCCCAAAAAAATATTTTCTAACAAAATCAAAGTAAATAGACCCAATAAGTCAGCTGACCATGGCTCTGTAAATGAAAAAAATCACTGTTGGCATGTTATCCATAGACTTACTGTTGATATGCTAAAATTGTGAATTATATATTCTTGTTAAGAACATAATTATCATATAATTATGTTTTCATAGTATTCTTGGTGACTACGTGAGTAACTAATCATGATGAGTTTGGTGACTACATGAGGAATGTTTCATGATAGGGATGATGACTGCCTGAAAAAAAATACTCATGTTTAGCCTACTGACCATGTGAGGAATACTTCATGGTTACATATAGAAAAGAATAAGGAATAGAATTTGAAAATACTTTAACATAAGAATTGATAACTAAAACTAAATTAATACAATTATATATAATTTATCATTCCCAATTCGTATTTGATATAATTTATTATATTAATATTCTAAGGCTTTTTAAAAATATTAGAAAGATAACATTTAGAACTAATGGATTCTAGAGTTATATTACCTTTTAGGTAATTATATATTTGAATTTGATGTATTATATCAATATTATTTGTTCTAGAATATTTTATTATAGTCTTGTAAATATTTATATCACTTTCATTTTCACAATTTATAAGGACATGTTAAAACTAATTTCTATAGTCTAGTTATTTATGTTTTATCCATAGAATCTCTGTATAATAACTACCTGTAGCTATGTAATCTTCTTCATTAGTGTATAATTCCATAGATTTTTGTTTCATACTACACCATGATACTAGATACTTTCCTCGAAAAGTGATATGTCCTAGATGTGATTTCTTCTATCTAATATACAACCACCAAAATAAGCATCTGAATAACTAACTAAATATTTTTTTTCTCTAGCCTAAAATAATCATATGTTGGTTGAATTCTTAAGGTATTTTAATTTGTTTTCATAGTTAGTAGATGCGTCTCTTTTGGGTTTTCTATAAAATAATCACTTTAATATGATATCATCATGGATAGATAAATATTATTAAGAACAATTTATTCGTAGCTCTAATTTCACTAATTTTGTTAAGAGTTTTTATTCTGATAGAACAAATGAGTTCTTTTTTTGAATGTTTAAGATCATCATATAGGAATCCAATCAAACAAATACGGATTCCAAAATCTCTTATTAATAACATCTATCGAAACAAGAAAACATGGGAACCAAAATAATTATTAGTTTAAATATATTTTTTAATAAACCTACTTAAATAATTTTAGTAAAAAAAAATGGATTATGGATAGTGGATGCTCCAAAAACATGACTTGAGACTACTCAGGGTTCAAAAATTTGATCAATGTGGATGGTGGGATTTTCCTTTTCACTGCTAATTCTAATGGAAAGATAATTGGTCTTATCCAAATTAGTAACCATACTATAGCTATAATTTCTAATGTATTATTTATAGATGTATGGATATATAATATTATTATGTTTTCAAAATTTTTTGATGATAACTTTCATGTTATATTTGAAAAAATTAATATAATAATTTTTTATTTAAAACATGCTTTAGTTTTTACTTCTTTGAAAAATGAAAATTTTTATGATATAAATTTTCATTCTTTGAGTGTTTATAATCTATATCTCAAGAATTCTCATGATTTTATAATCCTCAGTTTTTTCAGATATCATCATGTATTTGTAATATTTTCCACTTTTTGGTACTTAAGATAATTAATAAATATTTTTTAGAAAATATCACTTTATTTCTCTTCGGTCGAAAATATGTTTTATTCAAAAAACCATGTTTATAAATAATTTTTTCAAAAATGATTTAAATGAGATATTAATTTCATTTTCAAAGAAAATAATATTAAAAAAATATATTTTTTAAAAAGGTGTTTTAAATGGTTTTTAATTATTCAGATTTATGTTTTCAAATTTATTTTCAATGAAAATGGTTTTCAAAATATTTTATGTTTTAAAAATTATTTTTCAAAGTTGAAAGGATTTTTTCAACAATAAATACTTTAAATGATCCTTCTATGATTAGTTTACTTATAATATGAATACTTTGGTATAGTTTATTCTTTATTGGTGATATGAACCAATGAAACCATTCTTATTCTTTCCTTGATTGGTTTGTATTTATGATGAAAAGTTTTATATGGAACCCATTTCTTTTAAATGAATTATACCATGATAAAATTATTATGAAAACCAATTATTTTCACGTGTTATTATCAAATGATATAATTATGAAGCCTATCTCTTTTTTCACATGTTATTATAGGATGAAGTTTTTATAATATCCATTTCATTTCAAGGGATATGATATGATGTTTATGAAATCCATCTCTTTTTATGGGCCAAGATATGATGAAAATTTTATTATATTGTTTCAAATGTATGTAAGATTTTATCATGTGATTTGTGAGATTTATATAAATATCCAATTCAATGGGTAATGATTTATAACTCATGAGTATGATAGTTCTAGAATGTGGATTGAACTCAGTTCAGTATGAATGAGATGGAATGAGGAGTGAAGTTGGTTTAGTATGATAGGGATAGAATGAGGAGTGAACTCAGTTCAACATGGTAGGGATGGAACCAGAAGTGAACCATGTTCAGTAATATAGTGTTAGAATGAGGTGTGAACATAGTTTATAAATATCAGGTAGAAATGAGGAGTTATGGTTTAATAATACATGGCTAGAACGAGGAGTGAACTCAGTTCAGTAATACATGAATTGAATGAGAGGTGAATATAATTTATTAATAAAGGGCTGGAATAGGGAGTGAACTTGGTTAAATAAAGGACTTTTTACACTAATATGGTCTTAGGAGTGAACCTTGACTACTAAGAGGGTTAGGTGAGTTAACCCATTCTATTGAGATGGCCCTGACATTATGACTTGACTACTATGTAAATCATTTTATATAATTATTTGTCTTACACATTCACATTTCTTATGCTTATTTTACTATATCATGGATTATTTTCTTCATTTAATTATGATTTTTGTCTTATGATCTTCCAATATTTATGCCATGAATCTTGATTATGTTATTGGAGTTCAAGGTATGATCTTATAATGTTAATATCATGTTCTCATACCCTTATGCTCTTGTTATGCTTACATATCACACTTGTTTACCTTTTCTAAGCCTATGATCTCACCCCTTGTTTATGTTTTCATTACCCATGTTATGAAGAAAGGTTTTAAGTATGAGTATTAATGGGGAATATATTTAAGGGAGATGTTTAAGATAATTCACGAAGTAAGAATAATATGTTTCCAAGTTTCCAAAGAAACTAAACTATTATGGTCCTCGGGCATGTAATTTTTTAATATACTGAATATTGATAAAAAATTATTTAATATCCATGTATATTAGGAACCGATCTCTATGGTTGGTATCAAAGGAATGTTTTGGTCATCCTTTGGAATCTAGGATGAGAAATCCTTTGTGATATCCCTAGGGATATTTCTAAGGATATTTCTAGTGATGTATCTAAGGTTATTCCAAATGTATCATAGAATTAAAAGTAGGTGTCATGATTTAGGAATCCTATAAGTAATTTTACATCACTATGAGGTTTTCCACTTAGACTAGTGCTTGTAACCCTATGATTTATGGTTTTAGTCTATGGGGAGAATCATAAATAACTAGGATAAAGTTGAATATGACAAAAAAATTTCTAATAAACACTCAAATGGGATGATCACTACAGTAAAGGATGTTGGGATCATTCCTAATTAGTTTTCATTGAAAATAATTAACAATTTTTACCTTAAAAAACTATTTTACTCACCAAAGAAAATAAGGAAAGAGTTTTCTGAGTTTTTGGGTAATGGAGACCATTGAGGAATTGAGATTCAGCTTCCTTTGTGTCAAGAATGTAGAAAGAATCACCAAAGTTAATGTATTAGTGGAACATGAAGATGTTTTAACTATTGAAAAGAAGGGGAAAAAATTTAAATACAAAAGAAACATGCATAGTTTAATTAATGTATTGGATGGGAATATTATCATACCTAATACACCATTCATAGTTAACTGATTTTAAGAGTGGAATGAATGGACATTATAAAAATTGATGTCCTAAATGGAAAGCATTGACAGAGAATTAGCATTGTGGTAAGAGTATTGGTAATATTTCTTATGATGATGAGAATATATATAAAATTTGAAAGGAAATATGAATTATTTAATAGAATGGGGTAGCATTGTTATGGATTAAGGATGAAGTATAATAATTGAAGTATTTAGGTATTTGGATTCAAGAATTAGGAATGGTGAATTATGCGAGGATTGTTCATTTTATTTTATTTTTTGAAGGATATAAAAGAACAAGTTGAATGAATCTAGTGGACTAGAAAAGAAATTTAATGGAAATTTAAGAATTTGAAAAAGGGAAGATAACCTTTAATTTGTTCTTGATTTTAAGAAAATATTATTTGGATAATGTAAATTGGACTGTACAAATTAGCATGGAAATGAATAAGTATTTTTTGAAAAAATGGTCTATAATATCAAGGATAAATTTTAAAAGTTTTTGGATTTTAGGGAAATATCTATAGTAAAGAATACATGTTTTAAAGAAGGTTGTATGGTAATTCAGGTTTTTACCGTATTTCAATAGAAAACTGTTAAAGGTATTCATAGCTTGGAATGTGACAACTGAGAGCTACTTAATGATATACATGGGAACAATTTTAGTTGTTTTTGAGAAATTTAGTGACCTTAGTTAAAAAGTTGTACACTTTCATCTTTCAAAATTTTTATATGGTTAAGCATTTTTGGGATGGTTTAAGTTAAACTTCACAGGATATTTTAGAAATTCCTGTATTATCTCATCATATGAGTATTTATGCCTATTGGATAACTTTTTCTAACCTTTTGATCAGATGATAACTAAATACATATGGAATAAATTATCATTCTACTTCATGATATGTTAGTTCTTTGAGAATGAAAAAATTACCTTAATTTATTTGAATAAGAGATAAAGTGGAAATTGATCAAGGCAAAAATAGGGTTGGGTTTTCCTGAAATCATGTAAGTGTATCTTCTCATAACAATTCTTCAATATTATTAAAGGGTCTCGAAATAAAATATTGTCATGTTATCATCATTTTTGATGACATAAATGACCTTTTCAAGACTCTTTGGGTAATGAATTTATGATTGTCAAATTTCTCATATCCATGTTCTATATCACTCTCCATCAAAACAAGATAGTTATATTTCTCTTCTATGTCCGTGTTTTCACTTTCCACTTATGTTCTCCTATGTGGAAACCTTGTTATGTATTACTCTGGGTAACTGTTATATTTCTAACTTATCATTTAAAAATAAATTTGTTGTATTCATTTTTATGATGTGGGTTTCTTTGAATGGAACATTCATGTATTAAACCATTGATAAACCAGATTAATTTTGAGTGAAAAATTCAGTTTAAGGAGGATTTAATGTAACATGATGGCATTTTTGAAGGATTTTTTAAAATTAATTTAAATTTTTTGATATTTTTTATTTTACAAAACAATGAATATAGATAGTTTTATATGAAAGCACCATGTTATTATTACTTTTTATGCAACACAATGTCAAGAATTCACTACACACATCACTTATAGTTTCTTTCAGTATACGTAACACTATCGTTTTTTCTGTTTGACACAATCTTGAGTTCCTTCGATAGTCTATGTTATACACAAGACCTAATTTTATCAAACTAAAACATACTATTAATATTGTTACTAAAATATTATTATAGTTTTCAACTAGTTGTTAAAATGGAGATTATTAATATGAATAATTAAATTATGAAAATATGGTTTAAGCATGTATATAGGAAGACTTATTTGGTGACCAAAAAATTTTTAATGAAAATAAAACCCATTTTATAATATAGGATATCTTTTACTGGAAAGATATGTTTATTAAATAAAACAAGTTTAACCTTAATAAATTAATTATAACACTTTTTATAAATTATTTTAATGAAATATATTATATATTATATTCATTCAATTATTTAATGTTCATAATATGTTTTTTTATAACATAGATAAGAATAAATTCAATACTCTAAATAAAAATATGTATTTTTATAAAATTTAATTTGACCCCCTTTTAATGGAAAAAACTTTTTAAATATAAATTTTGACACTTTTATAAATTATATTTGAAAAATTAAAATTTATTTTTTGAATGTGAAATGTAAAAATTATCATAGGGTGAGTTTTTGTAATTTTTAAGAGAAGTTTCATTTTTTTGAATCAATAGTGAAAAGTCTTAATTTTTAATTCAAAATTTCATTTTCATATTATTTATTTCTGTAGTAAAATTATATAAAAATTTCGGTTTAAAAAATAAATATATAAATAATATATAAATTTATCTAATTTAAGTCATTAGAACCAATTTCACATTAAAATTAGATATACAAATATTTTAAACTTTTGAAATTTTTACTTTAAAGATCAACTTTCCCATCATGTTTAAGAGATTAATTTTAAATTAATTTATGATAATTTTTTGCATGTAATTTAACAAAATGGATTAAATATTTTTATTCAACCTAATTTATAATTTCTAACTATGTTAAATAATTATTTGATAAAAAATATTAGCGAAAATAATTTAAATTAATTAAAATGATTAAGGTAAAAATGAGTTTACCCAGTGGTTAAACTTTAACATAAGTGACCAAGTAACATAAAAACATATAAAAAATCAATTATATGGACTTATTTATTCCATATTATATATTTTATAGAAAATTTACAATTACTTGAGGCATATTATGTAAGGTATACCTCTCATTAGTGTTTACCTTTTTATATTTAGATGAATGTCACTCCTCCACTTCAAAAGGGAACTCACCCCCTCAATTCCTCACACCATTCAAGAAACATTGGATCATCCAAACCCTAAAATGATAATCTCCAAACTTACCTAATCTAATACTACAAGACTTACTTTTGGATGAAGGAAAACCAAGTTATTCCTTTGGTGAAAACCAAAAGGAATTACACAAAGAAGAGGCGACATCCTTCCACATGATTTTTTTAGTTTCATTATTCCAATACACTTTTAATATTATTAAATTGATATATAATAAAATAATTATCCTATATATAATAATATGTTGTTATTTTAAGGTTATTACCTACAAATATAAGCACTTCCATCAAATGGGTAGGGAACATACTGTTTGTGTGCAAGGCGGACTACCGCCTCGCAAAACTTTGTCATTCATTTTTCTTTTACCACATATAATTGTTGATAATTATGATATAAATACTATTTTTATATGATAAATATGATATTTAAGATTTAGTTATTCTTCTGTTATTTTTATATTAAACATATCATTATGATTTTCATTTTTGTGTAAATATGATAACTTCATTTGTGGAAGTATGGAATACCACCTTCTCAAAGCGATGTGATTCGTTCACACATTATATTTAATGTATTAAGGATGGGTTTAGTAAAAGTATATTATATATATTACATAATAAATATTCTATAATTATAACATATATATACATATATTTCATTTATTAATTTTATTCAACACACCAATAAAACAGAAAGTGTGTTCATGCATACGTACGACCAACCATCTCTATAAAAAGTGTATTCCATTTATTATTTAAATATTTTATTGATTATTATAAATATTTATATATATATATGATAAATATTATATTTACATAATGATTTATATTCTAGAAAAAAGTAAATAATTATCTATGTTAGAGGATCAAGAATAACAAGTCAAAACATATACGAAAACAAGAAAATATTACCTGAAACATAAAATTAAAATGAAATTGTGAATACAAGGATAATATAAAGTCATAATAAAATAATATATGATATTATATATGATAAAAATTTACTTGGTAGATATATAATAAACTTATAATTATTATACATGTGGTTTTAATGTTTAAGAATAATGTTACGACTTAAGTAAATGGTTTTTCTCGTCTCACTTTTATTTCTGTGAGACTAATGCCTTATTCACAACTCATTTATTTTATGTGGTGTGTATAATTCCCATGTATTTATTCTAGTATTTTCATAATTAAATTTATGTGAATTTACATATCCGTTTTATGATATTTATTTCATGGGGTTTATGGTTCAAATGTAACAAAATCGGTATAATAATTTTGTCTCAATTTTCTTTCATCGAGAAACATGTCATGTTATGCACCTATGTTTATTATATGAGGTTTATATAATTCCTATTGACATGATATATCATTAATATCCTCATTTTCATGATATTTTATGTTTCATTTAATTTTTTTATTTCATTGGGATTATGATACAATGTTACTAAAGTGAAAATAGTTTATTGCTACAATATCAGTTGCCAATGAAGGCTTTTCACCCTCAATGACAAAGTCCTAGCCAAGGAAGGACTACTCACATATGAAGCCCACTATGGTGACTAGATCCATCTCCAATGGGAGAAAGGCTCGAGGTAATTCTTTCATTCCCTTGGATGATGAGTCTGATTGGGATTATGATGATTATAATACTCTTGAGTTTGATTATTGATTTCATTGACATTTTATGTTTTAGAATAAGGGAAGTTCTTCTTGAATAAAGAGGGTTGCCTCCCCTTTTTATAAAAAATGTTTTAATTTTTTTTAAATGATCTTTTATTATAATTTTCAAGGAATAGGATTTTAAATTTTTTTATTTTTAAAAATGTTTTTAAAATGGTTTTCAAATATTCTATTATATCTTTTCAAGGTAATTTTTTAAAAAATAAAAATATTTAATGTTTTAAAATGAATTTTTGAAAGAGGAATGAATATTTTCTCAATAAATATTTTTAATGATCCTTTAAAAATTATTTTCCATCTAAGATGAATTACTTTGATATAATTTATTCTTTATTTAGGATAGAATCCATGGATACCATGATTATTCTTTATTTGAATAATTTATGTTTATGATGCAAGTTTCTTATGAAACTTATTTATCTTCCACATGTTATACCCTAATAAACTACTTGTGAAACCCACTTATTTTCATGGATTATTATATGATGAAATTATTTTAAGGCCTGCATCTTTTCTATGTTTTATGATATAATGATTCATTTATAATATCCATTTCATTTCATGGGTTATGATATGATGTTTATGAAATCCATATCTATTTTATGGGTCAAGATACGATGAATGTTTTATTATCTTATTCCACATATATGTGTGATTTTATTATGTGATTGGTGGGAACAATATCTTCCACCAATTCATTGGGTAAAGATTTATTTATCTTGATTATGATATTGCTGAATCAAGGAGTGAACTAGGTTCAGTATGACAGGGCTAGAACAAGGATTGAACTTGGTTCAATATGATAGTACCAGAACGAGGAGTGAAATCAGTTTAGTGTGATAAGGATGAAAAAAAGAGTGAACTTGATTTAGTAATACATGTATATAACAAGGAATTAATGAGGTTTAGTAATGCAGGACTAGAATGAGGAGTGATCTTGGTTCAGTAATACATGGATGGAAAGATTAGTGATCGTGGTTTAATAATACAGGGTAGGAACGAGAGGTGAAATCTGTTCAGTAATCCAGGGATGGAACACGGGGTGAACCAAATTTAGTAAAGGAATTTGTTCACAAATATGGTCTTGAGAGTGATGCTTGACTAATAAGATGTTTTAGGGAGTGAAACCATTCCACTAATATGACTGTGGCATTATTCCTTGACTACTATATAAATCATATGATATATTTATGTGACTAACACAATCACATGTCTTAGGATTATGTTATGATATCTTGTATTATTCTCTTTATTTCCTTATGATTCATGTCTTATGAGATACCAATATTTATTCCATGACTCTTTATTATGATATTTTATATAAATGTTATTATATTAGAATGTTAAGATAATGTTATCATACACATATTCCCATTTTTTGATTATATATCTCCATTGTTTACCCTTAATGAGCATTTAATCTCACTATCTTCTTATATTTTCTTTCCCCAGGTTTTGAATAAAGGTTTTAAATTGGAGTATTAAAGGGGAATATCATTAAGTTATGTGTTGAAGATATTTCTTTATGTTAAAAGATTATTCTTCCAAGCTTCCAAAGACACCAAACTATTATCATCCTTGGTCATGTATTTATTTAATGTTTTTGAATATTCATCTAAATTTATGTAATATCCATGTATCTTAAGACTAGGTCACTATAGGATATCTAGAAAATTGGTATTAGAGACCCAAGTATTAATTGGTGATGGTTTTATTTTATTTCATTAACCTTACTCATTTATAGTCATATTTATGTATAAATGTATATGTATGGGAATATACATATATAGAAATAAACATATAAATATACATGTTGGAATATTACCCAGTTGACCAAGATCATGGACCTGGGGATCGATTTTGGTTTCACATTATTCGTTTTATTTATTTTTAGGTTGTGTCTCAGTTAAGTTAATAATTTTGCATGAATTTGCAGTAATGGAATCATATTATTAGTCCATTATTGAGGTGGACTACTAAGATTATGTATCAGCCATGTATATACACCATTGTTTGTGTGTATACATTTTGTCTCCTTTTTAGGTTGAGCATAGTTGCATGGAGGATAGAGCTAAGGACCATGTTATCATGATCGATCATAGCCACTCGTTTGGATTCTTTTGATTGTGATGATGTAGTTAGATAGTGTTTAGAGACTGAGAATGTGGTTTGGTTCGGTGTTAGTAATAGAACATTGTACTTTTATTTCATTTTCCTTTATTTACTCTAACATGTATGGCCATCCTAGTCGGTTACCTATGTTTTATGTATCAATTAGATATTTGTGATTTTATAAAATTTTCATTTATTATTAAAGCATGTTCTATTTCCATTTTTTACATCATCCACTCTCTGTTTACTTTTTTCTATAGATTATATCTTGTTATTTCCACTATTATTTACTCTGTTATGATGGAATATTTTCTCCATGCACACACTATATGCCCTCTTTACAAGTTTGAATCTTTAGGTTTATAAATAGACAAAATTGATGCCTCATAATGATCTTGATTAGAGCACTAGTTTAGTGTCTCTTATGCCAATTGATTATAAAAATCTTAGACATTATTTGATATGGTTCGAGGTTATGAATCATGCATCTCAGAAGTATCTTTTGGCCAGGGGAAAGTCAAATATATGACTTATAAGATTAAAAATTTTGTTACAGGAATTTTATTTAGAAATTAGAGATAAAAATCTGTGAAAAATATTGGTGTTAATTACATTTCCAAGATATCCAAAACCCAAAATGATGATATAAGAGAGATAAAATTTACATTTCCCAATTAAAATAAAATTAAATATTCAGTATCATAGTTTTCTTAGTGTATGAATTTCACCTATTTTCTAGATGTATGTTTCCTTAAAAAAGAACTCTCATACAAAAATATAAATAAATTCATTTTTATGTTAAACTACTACTTTTTGGGATCATCCCTTTCTCTTTGGAATGTTACTTGATTGTAACCTTGATAGTTGTGTTCTCAGGGATGAGATGTTACCCTTTATTGAGTGTTGTCACTCTTCAGTCTGTGGTAAGCACCGTGGTGGTGAGAGTAAAACCCAAAAAAGTATTACAAGATGGTTTTTATTATCCTACTTTGTTCAATTATGTTAGGAGTCTTGATGTAAGGTGCAAGAAATTTCAAATGTTTGGAAATGTTGTTTTGAAAAAATAATTTCCCTAAAGGGGTATTTTAGAGGTTGATTTTTTTATGTTTGGGTATTTGAGTTTATGGGGTCATTTTTATCCTCTAATGGGAATGATTAAATTCTTATGGCTATATATTATATTTATAAGTTGGTATATATTATGAAACTTATGAATAAACCATCAATTTGTTTTTTAAAATCCACTAAAAAGAATAATTTTTCAAGATTTGCAGTGCCCAATGACTTAATCACTAATAATGGAACCCATTTTAGGAAATATATGTTCAAATATTTAATGTAAATATATGTTTGTGTTAAAAAACTAGAACAAATTATCATCCATGATATATCGTAAAATTTGAAATTTATAATCAATGTTTTAATAAAATCTAAAAAAAATAATTTCTAACTCTAGAAAAGATTGGTATTTTAAATAGTATTAGGCTCCAGGTGCCTATAAGACTACTTATAATACCTATATAATAAAATATCCTTATATAATTCCCTTGGGTAAGTCATTTCATTTTCAAATTAAGATTCAAACTACGTCTTCTTCTAATTTAAAATCACATAACATCGATTTTAAATCTACTAGTGAAAGAAGGATCTTCCAATCTAGTTTCCTAGGTGATATTAAAAAAAACTATAAAACATTTCATAGATTTATAAGGAAGGGGAAAAAATATTTCTATGAATCCATCATTCCAAAAAGTGAAATTAAGAGTCAATAAAGAATCATACTTTTCAATTCCAAGCTATGGATTTTTCCAGTACAAATCAAGACCAAATTGGATGAACCTTTAATGATTTTGAGATTTCTGGTAAATTGAGCTGTGAAATTTTTTAGAGATGAGAATAGAAAATTTTTGGATAAATTTTTTAGGATAAAATAGTTATTTGAGGGTAGACCAAAGGGCATGGTTGTTATCTATATGTTTTAAAGTTGAGATTCCACTAAGTTTAACTATGGGATTAAATTTTTTTTCAATAAGTGACTCAACCAAGGGTCCTTATTTCTGTATTATTTTACTTTAATGAAAACAAATCTTATTATATATCTACCTTGTTATAAATTTTTTATCCTAATATTTTAGTGGAACTGAGCCTCTATTTTTTGAATCGAGTTACACTTATAGCAGATCGATCCATACGTTAGGTTACTCTTGAGGATAATCAATACTTATAGTGGGATACACTAATTTGAATATCATTCCATGAGGTAGGATCAATTTTTAGTAATTGGGGGTTAATGTTAATTCAATAGGCTCTTTAATTTTTTTTTCAACCATCACCTATGTTTCTAGAGGTCAATACATGGAAGGCACCATCAATGGAATTGTCACTTGTAATCGATCTTCACATGCAGTCAGTTATCCATTGCGGTCAATCTTTATGTGTAGCGGATTATCATTCATTGTTTATTGGATCTTCAATGTGCTATCTATTTTCTACCATAAATGATATTAATATATGGTTAATTATTTATCATAATTAATCAAGTCTTCAACATGTTATCGATTTCCTATCACGGTAGATTGAGGACTTGTGTGGTTGAGGGATGCATGGTTATATATTGTTCTACTAGAGCTGGCTATCAAATGATTTTCAAGTATTAGGAAGAGAATATAGCTGACACACTATAAATAATCATCACTTTAACCAAACTCAGGTTAGTTCCATTTTGAGATTGAAATTTTTGGAATCTCAAGTTAATAATTTTTTTCAAGTAGGTGTTTCAATTAAGATACCAAAGTATTTATTCAAACAAGGGGAGAGTTTTTTTTAGTTGAAGAGGAAAGGATGAAAGATTAATTTCAATCGAACTAAGGGCCAAGACTGTCTGAAATGTTTTCATTTTGGTGATGAATGAATGATTTTCCCTTGACGGCATCCGGTGAATGGGAAAGGCGTGTTCAAAGTTGTGCAACATTGCTCGGGTCACCGTGCGGCCTACCTCATGTTCAAGAAAAATAAATAAAATGATTTTTAATGAGTTAGTTTAATAATTATAATAATGGCAATTATTTTTATTATTATTATGTTCACCAAGTTTATTAATAAAGGGTTATTGTTATTAAGTTATTATTATTAACATTCTATTAATTTTTTAAGTGTATTAGGTTTATTAATATCATATTAAGTTATTAAATTTTATATTATCATTATTAGTAATAATATCAATATTGTTCTTATTAATCTATTTACATTTATTTTTATCTTATTATTATTATTATTATTATTATTATTATGGTTAATAATATTATTATTATCAAGTTTATTTTAATTATTATTATGTTATTATGAACAATATTATTATTATTATTAGAGTTTATTAAAATTATTATTATGTTCATTATTATTTGTTAATATTTTATTTATATATTTTATATTATTTTCTTTTAATTACTTAGTTCTATTTTATTTATTTATTTCTTTTATTTTTCCCTCTCAAACCTGAAGCCTCCCTTCCCCTCACCCTTTCCCCTTACGCGACCGACCCCCCCCCCCCACCTTCCTCTCCCGCTCACGCTACCCCCACCGGCAAGGGCCCTCCAGCGCGCCCCCTCCCTTCATCCGTGCTACCTCCCTCTGGCCGGCATCCCTTTGAAGACACCCCTACCCTACTCGCGGGAGTCCAGTGTGACCTCCCTCTTTCTAGCCAGTTCTCTCCCCGTCACACCCCTCTCCCTCTGGCGAGCGGTGCTCCCTCCGGCGAGCTTCCTTCCTCCATCTGAACCATATTCTTCCCTCCAGTAGCCCCTTTTCTCTCTTAGTTAGGGTTTTGGTTCATTTTTATTTGGGATTTAGGTTTCGAGTGGGTATGATATTAGGTTCCGAATTAATTCTTGATAAAATTTGATTTCGTTGTTTGTTTTAGGTCCCTTGTAGGGAGATTAACGTGCGACGAAGTTTGCGCACTACGTTTGTGATGTTTCGACACCAAAAGTAATTGTTTCTACATATAAATATTATTTGATGAATTAATTTTTGTGTTTTATCTATTTAGTGTGTTACTTGATTAGTTTTCTTGGTGAAAATATAGTTTTACTTAAGGTTTAATATGATTTTGATGTTTTTAATAGCATGTTTATTTGACGATTATGGTTTATGCGATTGTTTCTTGTGTTATAATAAATGGGTGTGTCATTAGCACAAACCCTTATGTTTTATTTTGAATGTTTTTGTAGATTTTTAAGTGTTTAAGTGTTTTATTGAATTATTTGTATAACACGTTGAACTCTGCTATATGGTTTCAAGTTGTGGGTGTCAAGAACGCCTGCATGTGCATTCATAAGTTAAGATATATATATATATATATATATATATATATATATATAAATGCCAAATCTTTATAGATTCCTTCTTGGCATGGGGAATATGTGCAATGCAGATAGGGGTATTTATATATGTGTGTATAAATTCATGTGCATGGAAGTGCCCAGGGTCATTTCGAGTGGTCGTCAACAAATAGCGACATGTTTGAGGTAGGTCCCTTATGCCTATGACTTTAATTTTAATTTCACAATTGCTTGCTTGTTTTAAAAATATGTTTCTCATGTATGCTATATACACCTGCTATGAAATCTGGTTGAGGTTTCTAGAAGTGATTATGCCTTGTTTTGGAAATTGAAATGTATTTCTAATGCTCATTAGTCTTAAATGACTTTCCTTGAAAATTGATTTCCTAAGTGGTTTTGAATTGGTAATGTGTATTTCCAAATGTGTTTGGACTTTTGGCCGATTAATTGTAAAAGGTGTTCCCTTTATGTAATTAAGCCCGTTTGGCGTCTTAAGAATGCTTTATGTAAAAGAAAAACCACTCTTGAGGCACTCCCCCTTTGGTTTTAGAAGAAAAATGGTTTCTATGATGAATGTGTTATTATGTGCCTAATTTGATGCTTATGAATTATGTGACTTGAAAGAGGGGAGAATGTGCTTAAGGAGGGAGAATGGTGGTGAGAGGTTGAATGTGTTTTAGATAAAGAAAGTGTTATATACGTATATGTTTGCTTGATAAAGAAATCTCAACACCATTTGAAATAGAGGACAATGGGAAACCTAGGTATCTAGGTGGGTGACCAGGACTAGTACACTAGATGAAACGATGGGGGTTCATCCCGATTCTTCTAGCAGTATTGACGCAAAAACACTAACTAAACATAGGAATTTATGAGGGTCGTGGTCTTCTAAGCCATGTTTTCTGAGGGTCGTGGTCTTCTAAGCCACGTTTTCTGAGGGTCTTGGTTTCTAATCCATGTTTCACCGAGGTACGAGGTCTCTAGGTTCCCACTTATGCAAGATACCTATATGGATTACCCATGGTGCTCATTTGAGACATGCTGCTTGTGATGTAATTTTCATTTTAGTTGTTTCATACTTGACATATTTTTTTTGTGAAAACCATATTTTAATCCAAAATGGTTTCTTTTCGTTATGAAATATTAATGCATGCTTGGAACCCATTTTGAAAATATAGTGTGAGTGAAATTCCTTACTTGAAAATGAAAACTCATTACTTGAATTTGAAAGAAGTAAAACATTATTTTATTATATATTATTTTCAAACTGGCATGATTGGATTTCTTACTAAAGGCAGGGGCATATGACGTGGTTATATTTTGGAATTATTACTGAGCATCTCGGTGATCACGCCTACTTTAATTTTTAGTTGAATGCTTCAGTCTTCGGTCTCTTTTGGGGAGCGAGTGTAGTTTACATTTCGTGGTGACCCATGGGGTCACTTGAGGTCTGTCACATTACTTCGTTTATTTCTTTTTCCACTGCCAAGTTGCTCGGTTTGTTTCCTTTTATTTATCTTCTTGTTTAGTTTATGTTTAATCATCTTTGTAATGGACCAAATAATTCCCAACTAGTTTATTTTGATGCCCGACACTAGTTTCCAGCCTGTGGGGATTGGGAACTCCCATCGGGCCATGTCTTGGACCGCCTTGGGTGATCGGTTAAGGGTTGACTCAGGTTAGTTCGTGAAAAAATGGTTTCAACGGAAGCCATTGTTTTTTGTGGTGTCAAGTAGCTTGGTAATTTGGTGTTTCGGGACTTGAGAGGTAGGTGCGAGAAGGATGTCATGAACCCTTTACCGTCCCAAGACTCGAGTTGTTAGGGGTAGTTCAGGATTTGAATTTTATTCTTTGGATTGGTTTGTGTAGATGAGGGATGACCAAGGAAGTGAGACAGTGTTATGTGACAGTCTTTCCTAGAGTAGCGACCCATGTATATCCCGAGCACACGGTTCAAGATGCTTCTTATGGTTGATGCTCTCTTGGATCATGGCCTGCTAAACCATGTTACCGGGTTGGTATAACCACAAGTCCCTTATTTTTTTTGGATGTTTTGATGTGAGTTATGTTTGGGATTAGTTTTGACTGACGTGACTGGATCTAAAAAAAATTAAAATGTATTTTAGTGAAAGGGAGTTTTCCAAAGGGGATATGGTTAATAGAGTGGAAAAATGGTTTTTGAAATGAATTTTTTTTTGGAATTAGAAAATGATTTTCTTTTAATGGAATGCGGTTTTGGAGTGGAAATGTGGTCTTGAAATGGGAATTGTTTTCTTTTAATGGAATGCGTGGTTTCAAAGGGAAAAATGGGACGTGCTTTGGAAGTTGTTTTGGGGTCCGAGTAATGCTTTTTGAAATTTTAATTAGAAAATGTTTGGGAATCTGAAAATGTATTACTTTAATGATAATTGATGTTTTTAAATTGGTTGAGAATTTGTACTTTATGTTGAATGATTCATTTTGAAAATGAGAAGTGTCGTGAATTGACCCTTGGTGTTCTTATGAGGGATCACATATATAGAGGTACGCATTTGGCATGGGGATAATTGGCGGTATGTGTGGATGGGTGCATGAGCTAGCACAATGGTATATGTATATGCGAGACTTTATGGGATACCAATGGTGGGTACTTAAGTTGTTTTGTTTTCTGAAAAATGGATTTCAAAAAGGTAATTTAAATGTTTTGAAAGGTGAGTAAGAAATTTTTTAGTTTTCTATTTTTGTGTTCTCCATCCTTTTTCAGGGGATCTTGGCTTTGACATATTGAATTGTGGTGAAAATGGGGGTTTGAGTTTGAGCTTTAGTTGTGATTAAAGTGTGAAATTTTGATTTATGATGAATTTTGATTCGGATTTGTGCCTCTTGGTTTTTTGTATGCTGCCCAAAAAAGTCCTAGAGGTTTCTAGTGAGTCTCTTCTAGTTGTTGGTTTTACCCAAACTCTTAGTGGAGTGGTGGAATTGAATTCTTTTCGGTTGTTTTCTATCTTCCGTGGTGATCTTGATCTATCAAAGGTAGTGGAATGGCTTGGTGATATTGTTGGTGTTTTCAGGTTATTAGAAACTCCCAAAGATATGCGAGTTTGTGCTGGTTCGAGTTCATTTGAGAGTTAAACTTTGGATTGTTGTGGGAGAAAATCTCAGCATCGTTTCATGATGGGATGTCTTGTAAGGTGTTTAAGACCACTCCTGCCCGGTGGTTTATACCTAAGGAGGAGAAAATTAGGAAAGTGGCAGAGCTCGTGAGTGTCCAATGAGGCCAATGGATAGTGAAGGCTTACGTCAGGAATTTCAAGGGGTTGATTCCCTTCTCTGTAGAGGTCGTGTAACGGAATCAGTTGAAGTTTCTCTTATGTAGGGTGTTCGTCTAGGGTTCCAGGACATGTTCTTTTTGGTGTTCGGGAAGGTTCCCCATCCGGTGAGGAGAGAAAATTGGAGGAACCTATCACATACAAGTCTTCCTATCATTATGATCTTCTATTAGTCAGGCCACCATCTTGTTTGGTTCGAGTGTGGCTAGTTTGGGTACTTTAAGTTACCTTGTTGTCATCCTCTGAAGACTTGTCATCGGTGTGGCCATTTGGGTAAACTTGGAGAGGTTAATCTAGGGACATCGTCAGAAGGGGTCTCGACTGGAGGATTTCATCTCCTGACTATGGGGAAGAGATGCTTCAAGACATCAAAGCTCCAACCATAGGTCTTAGAGTGAAGCTTTTCACGCTGTCAGGAATCGTTGCGTGTGAGGCACCTTGGTCTAAATTTTGTCTTCAGTGCTAAAATTAGGATGGTTTGAATTCCTCTGTTGTAGCTTCCTTGTCTTTGAAGGTTCTGTTTTACTGTAAGAGGTGCATATGTCTCGTTTTCTCGTTGTGGTCTTTGTTCTTTGAATACCCCACCTTAGTTGTAAAAAGGAATAGTGATGTTGTTTTCTTGTAATTCCAGTAGTTGTGCCTCCTCAAATATGAGCTTTGGAGTTGTCTCTTTATGGCTATGAGTCTCAAGATGATTATCTCTCTTCTGTGGTAAGCTCCATTGGTGACCCTCTCTTGTTTTAGGATGTGCTGGTTTTGGAGACACATGCATCTTGGGAAATAGTGAATAGGGGTTTGGTCCGCTACTCAGTTTGGGGTCTTTCATCGATGACCCCTTGTGTTGGGGGTCTGGTTTATGTGGAGAGTTCATGGGTCAGTTTTTGATGGGTTTCTCATATTGGTATGTGCTAATTGGATTAAGCTGGTCAGTTCTTAAATGGTAGGGAGACCCACTACGAATCTTGTCGTGCCTTATTCAAGGTTTGGTCTTTGTGGCGGTTCCCTCTTGGATCAAGTTAGCAGTTCCAGAGTTATCCCATGCTGAAAGACTGAATGTTGGTTGTGATAGTTTGGTTCTTGGGGTGGGGAGAACCCTCCTTGTTTCCTGATGGTTATTCTCTTTTCAGTTTCCCTTAGAGTTGGTTGGGCGTGACTGATAGAGTGAAAAGTCACACCGAGTTCGTGTTTTTGTTGGCCTCATTTAGTTTCGAATTCGAGTTTGTTCTCTCGTTTGGCTGGGTGAATTTTTGGGGGAAGAAAGTTTTTATGGTGGGGAGAATTGTCACACTAGAACATTTAAAATAATATTATTCTATTATTTTATCAGACTTTGAATCTTTCTATCGAGTTTTGGGCCAAGACTGTTTGTAATTTTTTCAATTTGTTGGTGAATGAATGCTTTTCCCTTGACAGCATCCGGTGCATGGGAAACATGTATTCAAAGATGCATGGCTTTGATTGGGTCACCATGCTACCTGTATCATGTTCAATACAAATAAATAAAATGATTGTTAATGACTTAGTTTAATAATTATAATAATGGTAATTATTGTTATTATTATTATGTTCACCGAGTTTATTAATATAGGGTTATTTTTATTAAGTAATCATTATTAACATTCTATTAATTTTGTTAAGTATATTAGGTTTATTAATATCATATTAAGTTATTAAATTTTTTTATTATGATTATTATTAACAATATCAATACTTTTATTATTAATCTATTTACAATTATTTTTATCTTATTATTATTATTATAATTATTATTATGGTTAATAATATTATTATTATCAAGTTTATTATAATTATTATTAAGTTTTTATGAATATTATTGTTATTATTATTATTAGAGTTTATTAAAATTCTTGTTATGTTCATTATTATTTATTAATATTTTATTTATTTATTTTATATTCTTTTCTTTTAATTCCTTAGTTCTATTTTATTTATTTATTTATTTTGTTTTTTTCCTCTCAAACCCTAAGCCTCCCTCCCCCTCACCCTTTCCCCTTATGCGGCCGACCCCCCCAACCTTTCTCTCCCGCTTGCGCTACCCCCACCGGTGAGGGCCCTCCGGCATGCCTCCCTTCCTTCAGCCGTGCTACCTCCCTCTAGCCGACATCACTCTGACAGCACCCCTACCCTGCTCATGGGATTCCGGCACAACCTCCCTCCTTCCGTCCAATTCTCTCGCCGTTGTGCCCCCTCTCCCTCCAGCGAGTGGCACTACCTCCGGCGAGCAGCCTTCCTCTGGCCGAACCCTCTTCCTCCCTCTGATAGCCCCTTTTCGCTCTTATTTAGGGTTTTGGTTCATTTTTATTTGGGATTTAGGTTTTGAATGGGTATGATATTAGGTTTAGCATTAATTACTGACGATTTTTGATTCAGTTGTTTGTTTTAGGTCCCTTTCAGTGCGATTGACATGCGATGGAGTTTGCGCACTATGTTTACGATGTTTCGACACCGAAAGTAAGTGTTTATGAATATAATTTTTATTTGATGAATTAATTTGTGTGTTTGATAAATTTAGTGTGTTATTTGATTAGTTTTCTCGGTATGAATATATTTTTACTTACGTTTTAATATGATTTCAATGTGTTTAATAGCGTGTTTATTTGATATGAGTGTTTTGATTTTTTGAAAAACTCTTGAGTCTTTAGTTGGGTTTTATAAACTTTGTCGTTGTTTTATTATGTCATGCAAGCCCTGTAAATTCTGTTTTGTCATTTTATTGGTGTGCGTTTAGATTTAGAAGAAGTTTTTGAGAGGGTGTTTGTGTTCAAATCCTTGTGATACCAATTGGAGTTGTTTCATAAAAATTTTATGTGGTTTATTAAATATTTTAATGGGAATTGGGTTTTAAATTGAGGTGTAGTCTCAAATGTCTTAAAAATGGGGTTTTCACTTTTCATTCAAATGGTGGGTTGAAATGTGTGAGTAGTTTATCTCTTGTGGATATGCCCCTGTTGAACCCAATTATTGCAGATGACGATTATGGTTTATGTGATTGATTCTTGTGTTATAATAAATGGGTGTGTCATTAGCGCAAACCCTTATGTGTTATTTTGAAACATTTTATATATTTTTAAGTGTTTAAGTGTTTTATTGAATTATTTGTTTAGTACGTTGAACTCTACTGTATGGTTCCAAGTTGCGGGTGTCAATAACACCTATATGTGCATGAATAAGGTAATACATATCTATATAAATGCCTTCTTTTTACGTATTCCCTCATGGCATGGGGAAAATATGCAATATAGGTAGGGCTATTTATATATGTGTGTATAAATGCATGTGCATGGAAGTGCCTAGGGACGGTTCGAGTGGTCTTCAAAAAATAACGACATGTTTGAGGTATGTCCCTTATGCCTATGCCTTTAATTTGAATTTAATAATTTCTTTATATCTAGTTGCAGTTTCTAGAGGTGGTTATACCTTGTTTTTGAAAATGAAATGCATTTCTAACGCTCATTAATCTTAAGTGACTTTACTTGAAAATTTATTTCCTAAGTGGTTTTGAATTGGTAATGTCTATTTCCAAAGCTATTGGGAATTTTGGTCGGTTAATTGTAAAAAGTGTTCCCTTTATGTAATTAAGCCCATTTAGAATCTTATGAATGCTTTATGAAAAAGAAAAACCTCTCTTGAGGCACGAGCCCTTTGGTTTTATAAGAAAAACGATTTCTAAGTTGAATGTTTTATTATGTGCCTAATTTGATGCTTATGAATTATGTGACGTGAAAGAGGGGGGAACCGCTTAAAGAGGGAGAATGGTGGTGAGAGGTTGAATGTGTTTTAGATAAAAAACGTGTTATGTACATATATGTTTTCTTGATAAAAAAACTCACCACCATTTGAAATAGAGCATAATGGGAAACCTGGGTTTCTAATTGGGTGACCAGAACTAGTATGCTAGATGACATGATAAGGGTTCTATAATGACCCATACTTTACATACATGGTTATTACTTCAGAATTGAAGCATACTTATTACAAAATATAACAAAAATATGATAGGACCGTATAGGTATAGTGTCTTTAGAAACTGGGAAACATAAACAACTGGTTCATAAATCATCTACATTGTCTCCTATGTATTTTATCATATCTAGAGTCCCTTATGGAATATCCTACTTAATACCCTTCTTTCTGACCTGGGGAAAAGAAAACATACAAAAGGGTGAGCTCAAATGCTCAGTAAGGGTAAACAAAAGAAATATCAATCATATCATATTCATAAGAACATAACATTTTGAAAATCTTAACCTGCAAAAGAGATTATAATATCATAACGTGGGATAAATCATAGTAGTGAGATGTAATCCCAATAATCATAACTTAAAACATGAAACTTCGTGGCATACACACATAATCATATAAAATCATTTCATACTAGTCAAGGCTCTTTTCCAAGACCATCATAGCGGACAAAGTCCATTACTGAATCGAGTTCACTCCTCATTTCAGTCCTGTATCACTGAACCAGATTAACTTGCCATTCCAGCCATGTCTATCTCATGAGATATAAATCTTTACCCAATTCATTGGAGGGAGATGTAGGTCCCACCCATCTCATAATTAAACCATTCTTATTTGTGCCACAAAATCATAAATCATACATCATAGCATAACCCATGTAATAAAAATGGGATTCTTAAACATCGTGACATCATAAAACAATTCATATAAGATAAAGGACTTCATAAAAATAATTCCATAACAACACAATCAAATTAATGTAACAATTGGGATATAAAAAGAACCTTATATTTTCTTGTATGGAAAATAATTTTGATAAAACACTTGAACTCCATTATTGAGGAAAATATCCTTTCTATTTCAAAAAAAATTCCTTTCTTAACATGCCATACAATTTTAAAAGACATTAATTAAATAAAAACTTGAAAACATGTAATGTAAGATTTATGGAAATAATGTTCTACGAAACCATAAAAATCCATTCATGCTGTATAAGTTAAAAAAACATTTTCTCGTACTTTGGCTAGAAGAGTCAAAAAGTACCTTGTACTAAAAACGACAAAATATTCCTTTCATATCTTTTACAAAAACTCTACAATGGGTAAAATTGGATTTAAACAATTGTAGGAGGATATAAATAATATTACATATTGAGAAAGCATGGATGTGGATGATAAATATTCCCCAGTAAATTCTAAAGTATAAACAATCTCGAATAAATATGAGATTGCGATATTTTCTCTTACCTTAGGTCCGATTTTCTTCGTACGTATCTGAACATCCTGTATAATGATTTAAATAATGTCATTGACTTATTAAAGAATCATATTCATTGTTATGATATCATAAATGGTCATATTATTATCTTCTTATTAGTAATATTTCATTGCTACTTGTTATTCGGGAGTTCATTGCTTTATGTTGTTATGCATGTCTTGTTGAATAAATTCTTATTCCTATTTTTAGGTTATAGATACCTTATTAAAAGAATGGTATTAGTGTAATATATATCATATTTATTCATTCAATTCATTTATATAATCATTATTCAATGAAGATCATGTAGAACGAGTCTCATCACATCGTGGAGACGGCATGCCGTACGTATGCACGAGCGATGATATCATTTCCTTAACTATTGAATGGTATTGGAGTGGAAGATGGAATGTATCAGAATTAGTATCATGTTATAATAATCATATAAAGTTATTATTCACACCATTATACCCATCCAAGTAAGGTGGTGGTAGAAAACAGATTACACCACGGCGTGGAGACGGTATTCCGTACGTACGCATGCGCGGTGATTTCATTTTCCATAGGATGGATAGAAAGTGAAATAGGGTTGTTTTATATTTATAATAACATATCAGTATATGAGTGATACTTATGTTATTACTTCATAATGAAACAACTAAATAATAATAAGTAGATGAAGAAATAAATTTGAAAGAATCGGTAATGGACATTACCTCTTCTTCAACACGCCTCTTTGAAACCTCCTCTTAAGGAACTAAAATTGGTCTTTGAAGAATACCAGGACCTCTAGTATGTTTCTAGGGAAGTTTATAAGGTAACTTTTCATGGTTTGGCCAAGTATTAAGGCCGAAAAATGTGTGAGGGGGAGAGGGAGGAGGTGCCCTTTTATAAGGGAGGAGAGGGGTACCTTTGGAAATCTAAAAAATATTAATTTATAATAAATTGAAAACCCAGTTAAAAACATAAAAAATTAATAAAATTAGAATATTATATTATATAGGGTTGTAATATCATCAACCAATAAAATTTTGACATGTTGGGAATTTATTTTAAACATTATCAACTTGATTTAACCTTATTTAAACTATTTAATTTTATTTGTGGTAATAATATTCTAAATTTTAAATTGAGATAAATAATTAATTATGTGATGTGAATTATATATAATTAGATACATTATGACATTTTAGACCATATAAATTTATATTTTAAATTTATAAATATTTTTGTGATTTTTAAACAATTTTATAATATGTTATTTTAATAAAATAACAATAGTGTCAATTTTGACACTATTCATTTATTTGAATTTAAATAAAATCTAAATAGAGGATATATTCAAAATAAAAGATTTAATAGATTAATAATAAATAATATTTATCTAGAAAAGTAGTGTAGAACATTAAATAGTTCATATAATATTTATTTTAATATTTTTAAAACCATTTATTTGATATTTCAATCAATAAAATAATTTCAACATCACTATTTTGTCACCATTAATTATAATTATTTCATACATAAAAATTCTAAATAAATTTACATGATGTAGATAATTTTATTAGATTTATGGAGACTATTCATGTTCAATGTTTCATGAAGTTTATCACTAAATTAAAATTATTATCCTTACAAGATTTAAGAGAGTGACATGTTGTCACTTTCTTTAGTTTTAATAATCATTTCATAATTTTCATGGTAAAAGGTCCATGAAATGAATCTATTACTACCCTTAGGTGATATGGGTAGACTTTTATTCATCCAATAGAATTTTTGCAAGTGTTAGGGAAATTTTACAATCTTATTTTTACCCTTAATTACCCGATTTACCTTTAACAATAGTAAATAAAAATTACCATAGTTACTATTCATAATATAAATAAAAGTTGCCTATTAACATAATTTGGACCCACTAAATCCAAATATAGAATCAAATTTTCAAAATTCAAAACACAGAAGTTGCAGTAATTAATTTAAAATTAATCCTATTGTTAAGCAAATGGGTTTTAAAAGTTAAAACATTGCCAAAGATTGAAATGTTTTTACCTATGAATTCAATGCAAAATTAATGTTAATGACATACATTATATTAAATGGTAAAAATATATTATATTTATACTTTAAAACCATTCAATAATATATTTTAATCATATAAATTATTTTGATGAAAAAAGATGTTTTCAATTAAAAATTTGCGTATTTTTACTATTCATCAAAATATGAAAGTTATCAGAAAAGTATCAAAAATTTATCCAATGTAAATTTTTATATCTTGATTCAAAGGAATAATTTTATTTTGTAAAATTGAACTTATAAACTTGTCAAAAATTAGCTTTAAAATGGGTGCGCCATCAAAAGGCGGAAAATTGCATTTTTGAAAAAAAAAATTCTTTTATCCGAAAAATTGATTTTTTTCTCATATCATATGTAAAATGAATTCTAATGTTACAGAAAATTTAAAATGTTGTTAATAAAATTTATAACGGCTACTTTATATAATATTTTAATAACATATCGTTATTTAGTGAAATTCGATATTGCGTACAACACACGCTATCGAGGAAGGTTGCTCTTGCGTATAACGCAAGCCAAGCTAGTGTTGTGTGTAGTGAAATATTCCTTTGATGTTGTATATAACATAAGACATAAAAAAATATTCTTCTCATAACATATCAGGGTGTTACATTCTACCCCCCTTAAAAGGAATTTCGCCCTCGAAATTCATCACTTCGTAACAAACAGATGAGGATACTTCTCTCTCATCAAATCTTTAACCTCCCATGTAGATTCTTATAATTGGTGTTCCTACATAAAACTTTCACCAAGCGAGTGGTCTTGTTCCATAGAACTTTTTCACTACGATCCAAAATCTCTATCAGCTGTTCTTCATAAGAAAGATCTTGCTCCAGTGGTACAACTTCTGAGCTTAGTACATGTGAAGGATTGGGTATGCACTTTCTCCTGAGAGATACATGGAACACATAGTGAACTTGAGAGAGATTCGGTGGAAGCGTCAATCAGTAAGCTACCTTCCCAACATGATCCAATATTTCGAATGGACCGATATACCTAGGGATCAACTTTCCCTTCTTTCCTAATCTCATTACTCTCTTCCAAGGAGATATTCGTAAGAACACTTTATCACCCACTTCAAACTCTAGGTCATTTCTTCAGTTGTCGGCATAAATTGTTTGTCGATTCTGAGATGCTCTTATGTGTTGTTGAATAGACCTGACCTTTTCTGCCATGTCATCATCAAGATCATGTCCTAATAAACTTATTTCCTCAACTTCATCCCAACAAGTTGGAGTCCTGCATTTATTTCCATAGAGAGCTTCATAAGGATCCATATGAATACTGGAGTGAAAGCTATTCTTATAAGAAAATTAAACCAAAGGTAGGTGTTGATCCCAACCACCTTTGAAATACATAGAGCAAGCTCTTAACATATCTTCTAGAGTTTGAATTGTTCTCTCAAACTGACCGTCTGTCTGAGGATGATAAGCAGTGCTGAAACTCAACTCTGTATCTAAAGTATGCTGAAGACTTCACCAGAACTCCAAGGTAAACCTCGGATCCCGATTAGATATAATGGAAAGTGGTACTCCATTCAATCTTACCACTTCCTTCACATATATCCTGGCAAGCTGATCTAGCGAGAAATCTTCTCTAATAGCAATGAAGTGTGCCGAATTTTTAAGACGATCAACTATAACCCAGATATCATTATTCCCTTTGGGTGTTTTAGGAAGTCTAGTGGCAAAGTCCATAGTGATGTTTTCCTATTTCCATTCTGGTATGGGTAATGGTTGTAACATCACCTTAGACTTATGTCTCTCAGCTTTAACTTTCTGAAAAACCAAGCATCGAGAGACATATTCAGCAACATCTCTTTTCATGCCATCCCACCAGAAGTACTCTTTCAGGTCCCTATACATCTTTGTTCTTCTAGGATGAATAGAGAATGAAGAACTATGAGCCTCATCCAGTAGCTCCTTCTTTAGTTTTGAGATGGGAGGAACACAAACCCGATTCCTAAACCTTATTATCCCATCACAATCAAGGTTGAATTTAGGAACATTTCTCACCTTCTTTTGTAACTATACATCTTTTTTTGTGCCTCTTTAATCTTCACATGTATAGATAGTTGAACATTAATTTGATAAAGATAAGATTTTTCCCATTGCATTATAATTCCAAGATCCATCCTTTGTAAATCCATAAATATTGGATCTTTTGTGATCCTCATCATGGATAAGCTAGCATGTTCTTGTCGACTTAATGCGTCTTCCACCTTGTTTGCTTTCCCAGGGTGGTAATGAATTGAGCAGTCATAATCCTTAATCATCTCCAACCATCTTCTTTGATGCATATTCAGCTCCTTTTGTGTGAAAATATACTTTAAACTTTTATGATCAGTATAAATATCACACCTTTCACCATAAAGATAATGCCTCCAAATCTTTAATGCAAAGATTACGGCAGCTAACTCCAAATCATGAGTTGGGTAATTTTACTCATGGATTTTCAATAGTCGTAAGGCATAAGCTATCACCATATTGTTTTTCATGAGAACACACCCCAATATTTTCTTGGATGCATCACTGTAGATCACAAACCTTTCTCCACTACAAGGCAGTGTGAGCATAGTTACACTGGATAACCTTCTTTTCAACCCCTTAAAATTCTCTTCACACTCCTCCGTCCACACAAACTTAACTCCTTTTTGAGTCAACCTGGTGAGTGGACTAGATAATCGTGAAAAATATTTCACAAAACGTCGATAATATCCCATCAAACCAAGGAAAATTCAGATCTCAGATACTGTTGTTGGTCGCGACCATCTTTCGATAACCTCTGTTTTTACTGGATCCACAGATATCCCCTCTTTTTGAGATTATGTGACCCAAAAATGAAACTTTTTGAATCCAAAATTTACACTTGGTAAATTTGGCATTAAGCTTCTCCTTTATTAGTGTCTTTAATTCAATTCTCAAGTGATCTTCATGTTCTTCCTTGATCTTTGAATAGACAAGAATATCATCTATAAAGACTACCAAAAACTGATCAAGATAGTCTCTAAAGACTCTATTTATTCGATCCATGAAGATAGTAGGGGCATTAGTAAGACCAAATGGCATCATTATAAATTCATAGTGTCCATACCTTGTACGAAAAGCCGTCTTTGGTATATCCTCCCTTTTGATCCTTAACTGATGATAACCTAAACAAAGATCAATCTTGGAAAAGTATTGAGATCTGTGTAGTTGGTTAAATAAGTCATCAATGCATGGGAGAGGATATTTTTTCTTGATAGTGATATTGTTAAGTTCTCGATAATCAATTAGGAGTCTCATTGATCCATATTTCTTCTTAACAAACAGAACAGGTGCTCCCCAAGGTGATGCACTAGGCCATATGAATCCATTATCAAGAATCTCTTGAAGTTGCTTCTTCAATTCCTGCAACTCAATTGGGTCCATTCTATAAGGTTTCTTTGAAATGGGCATAGCACCCGGTATGAGTTCTATTGAAAACTCAACTTCACGATTTGGTGGAAGACCTGAAAATTCCTCCAGAAAGACATTATAAAACTACCGTACAATGGACATATTTCTTAATCGTGTGTTTCTCTCCAACCATTTGAGATAAATAACCTTCATTTATTATAATCAAGACCCATAAGATGGACGAAATTTACACTATAAGGTTATATTCATCCTTCCATCGATAGATGATAGTAGATTTATCAAGAATATTAAATGTGATTTCCCTTATTTTGAAATTGATATGAGCTCCGTATAAAGAAAGTCAATCCATTCCAAGAATCACATCAAATTCCACTATAGGAAGGATCACAAGATTTTCAGAAAGCACTTTCCCACAATCTTCAATTGGAGAAGAATTATAAACTTTTGATGCAACCGTTGTGCCAGTATGAGTTGTCACAGCTAACTCAAAATATAATTGTTGAGGTAGTATGGAGATACCCTTAGAAAATTCTTCAGAAATAAAAGAGTGGGTGGATCCAGAATCAAATAAAACATTTTCTACTTTAGAGTGGATAGTAAGTGTACCTTTCACTACTTCGTTATCATACTCCACATTGCTGATAGAAATTGCATGTGACTTTCCTTTTTCTTTGGACTTAATAGTTTATTGACATCGATCATCATCAAAAACCCTTGGATTAGGGAATTGATTGGCATAATGCCACATTTCCTTGCACTTGAAACATTGAAGTGTAGGAGGTGCATTCTGTGTATCCCTTTCTTTGTTCGGATCATTAGACATCTTCTTCCCATTATTTCGACATTCAACTGCCCGATGACCTACTTTTCCAAACATAAAACATTTACTTGTCCCTTTAAGACAATTCCCTCCATGTTTCTTCCCACACTTTGAGCATAAGGAAAAACTCATCTTCTTTTCAGTGTGGTATTTATATTTCCCTTTGAATTATATTTTCCTCTTCTTATCAAACCCATATGACAGATCTCTTACTTCAATCTCCATCTCAACCTTGAGAGCACATCGAACAATTTTCTCATAGCTATTGAAGTCCCTTATGGATAATTCCCTTCGAAGACTTGGTTTTAAGCCACTAAATAATCGATCGATCTTGCTTTTAGGTTGGATAATAATTCTAGAAGTGTACCTTGTAATTCTTGTAAAATTTGCTTTGTAGGTACCAACCGATTCATCATCCTTTTGCTTCAGTTCAAGAAACTTCTTCTCCATCTCTGTTTTAAGAATATGAGGGAAGTACTTATTGAAAAATAAGTTCTTGAACTTGTCCCATTCAATGGAATCAATTTAATATCTTTGCCTCTTATTCTTAACAATATTCCACCATTGATCTGCTTCACCTTCCAAATGATATACTGCTAAGATGACTTTATCATGTTCAGAACATTGTAGGACTGAAAATATCTTTTCAGTGTTACTAATCCATTGTTCAGCCACGAATGGATCAGAAGACCCACTGAATGAAGGTGGAAGCTGCCTCATGAAAGATTCAACAGAATGTGCTTCTTACTTTCCTCATTTGGAAGTCCTTCATGATTCATAGCTTGAGAAAGTTGTGTGAGCATGGATACAAGATTTTTCATTCCAGCTCCCATAACTTTTGGTTTCTCAGGACAACATTAACACAGTTCCTTCGGGTTCTAGCCATTGACTAAAACCAATAAGCATAGTGTGAGAAACACTAATATTAATAGGAAAACCACATAATCAAGAATAAAATTTCAAACTTTAGGTCTTATCATATGCTGTTCATGGCCATTTCTAAAACACTAATATTGTGTTCTATGTTTAGACATATCCTTAGAGTTCTTACTAAGGCTTTCACATCCTAGTTTCCAAAGGTTGACTATACCTTTCCTCTGATACCAACTATAACGACCCATAATTTACATACATGGTTATTACTTCAGAATTGAAGCATAACTATTAAAATATATAACAAAACCATGATAGGACCATATAGGTATAGTGTCTTTAGAAACTGTGAAACATAAACAACTGGTTCATAAATCATCTACATTGTCTCCCGTTTATTTCATCATATCTAAAGTCCCTTTTGGAATATCCAACTTAATACCCTTATTCCTGACCTACGGAAAAGAAAACATACAAAAGGGTGAGCTCAAATTCTCAGTAAGGGAAAACAAAAGAATTATCAATCATATCATATTCATAAGAACATAACATTTTGAAAATCTTAACCTGCAAAAGAGATCATAATATCATAACATGGGATAAATCATAGTGGTGAGATGTAATCCCAACCATCATAACTTAAAATAAGAAACTTTGTGGCATACACACATAATCAGAGAAAATAATTTAATATTAGTCAAGGATCCTTTCCAAGACCATCATAGCAGACAAAGTCCATTACTGAACCAAGTTCACTCCTTATTCAAGTCCTGTATCACTGAACCGGATTAACTTGTCATTCTAGACCTGTCTATCTCATGATATATAAATATTTACCCAATGAATTGGAGGGAGATGTAGGTCCCAACCATCTTATAATGAATCCATTCTAATTTGTGCCACAAAATCATAAATCATACATCATAGCATAACCCATGTAATAAAAATGGGATTCTAAAACATCGTGACATCATAAAACAATTCATATAAGATAAAAGAATTCATAAAAATACTTCCATCTCAATATAATAAAATCAATTTAACAATAGGGATAGAAAAAGAACCCTATATTTTCTTAGATGTAAAATAATTTTGATAAAAGACTTGAACTCCATTCTTGAGTAAAATATCCTTTCTACTTCAAAAATTTCCCCCTTTCTTAACATGCCATACTGTTTTAAAAGAAGTTAATTAAAAATAAAATTAAAAACATGTAAAGTAATATTCATCGACATAATGTTATATGAAATCATAAAAATCCATTCATGCCGTATAAGTTAAAAAAACATTCTTCTCGTACTTTGGCTGGAACAGTCAAAAAGTACCTCGTACTAAAAACGAAAAAATATTGCTTTCATATCTTTTACTAAAACTCACCAATGGGTAAAATTGGATTTAGAAAATTATAGGAGGATAGAAATAATATTACATATTGAGGAATCATGGATGTGGATGATAAATATTCCCCAGTAAATTCTAAAGTATAAACAATATCAGATAAAAATGAGATTGCGATATTTTCCCTTACCTTAGGTCCGATTTTCTTTGTACATATCTGAACCTCTTGTATAATGATTTAAATAATGTCGTTGAATTATTAAAAAATCATAATAATTGTTATGATTTCATACATGGTCATATTCTTATCTTCTTATTAGTAATATTTCATTGCTATTTGTTATTTGGGAGTTCATTGCTTTTTGTTCTTATGCATGTCTTGTCGAATAAATTCTTATTCCTCTTTTTAGGTTATAGATAACTTATTTACAGAATGTTATTAGTGTAATATATATCATATTTATTCATTCAATTCATTTATATAATCATTATTCAATGAAGATCATGTTGAACGAGTCGCATCACATCGTGGAGACGGTAGGCCGTACGTACGCACGAGCGATGATATTGATCCCATAACTATTGAATGGTATTGGAGTGGAATATGGAATGTCTCAGAATTAGTATCATGTTATAATAATCATATACAGTTATTATTTACACCATTATACCCATCCAATAAGGTGGTGGTGAAAAACAGATTACACCACGGCGTGGAGACGATATTTCGTACGTACGCATGCGCAGTGATTTCATTTTCCGTAGGATGGATAGAAGGTGAAATAGGGTTGTTTTATATTTATAATAAAATATTAGTATATGAGTGATGATGATTTTATTACTTCATAATGAAACAACTAAATAAGACGAAGTAGAAGAAGAAATAAATTTGAAAGAATTGGTAACGGTTATTACCTCTTCTTCGACATGCCTCTTTGAAACCTCCTCTTAGGGCACAAAAATTGGTATTTGAAGAAGACCAGGACCTCTAGTATGTTTCTAGGGAATTTGAGAGGGGAAATGGATAGGGTTTTCCTGAGCTTTAAGGCTCAAAATTGTGTGAGGAGGAGATGGATGAGGTGACCTTTTATAAGGGAGGAGAGGGGTACCTTTAGAAATCTAAAAAATATTAATTTATAATAAATTCAAACACCACTTAAAAACTTAAAAAATTACTCAAATTCGAATATTAGATGAGATAGGGTTATAATCGCATCAACCAATAAAATTTAGACATGTTAGGAATTTATTTTATAGATTATCAACTTGATTTATCCTTATTTAATCTATTTAATTTTATTTGTGGTAATAATATTATAAATTTTAAATTGATATAAATAATTACATATTTTCTGTTAATTATCCATAATTAGATACGTTATGACATTGTAGACCATATAAATTTAAATTTATAATTTATAAATATTTTTGTGTTTTTTGAACAATTTTATAATATGTTATTTTTATAAAATAACAATAGTGTCAATTTTGACACTATTCATTTATTTGAATTTAAATAAAATCTACATAGAGGATATATTCAAACTAAAATCTTTAATAGATTCATAAAAAGTCATATTTATCTTGAAAAGTGTTGGAGCACATTAAATAGTTCATATAAAATTTATTTTAATATTTTTAAAACCATTTATTTGATATTTCAATCAATAAAATAATTTCAACATCACTATTGTGTCACCTTTAATGATAATTATTTAATCACTAAAAATTCTAAATAAATTAACATGATGTAGATAATTTTATTAGATTTCGTTTTTTGAGCCCTCTTGTTGCAGATGACGATTATGGTTTATGTGATTGATTCTTGTGTTATAATAAATGGGTGTGTCATTAGCGCAAACCCTTATGTTTTATTTTGAATGTTTTTGTAAATTTTTAAGTGTTTAAGGGTTTTATTGAATTATTTTTATAGCACGTTGAACTCTGCTCTATGGTTTCAAGTTGTGGGTGTCAAGAACGCCTCCATGTGCATGCATAAGTTAATATATATATATATATATATATATATATATATAAATGCCCTCTTTTTACATATTCCTTCATGGAACGGGGAATATGTGCAATGCAGCTAGGGGTATTTATATATGTGTGTATAAATTCATGTGTATGGAAGTGCCCAGGGTCAGTTCGAGTGGTCGTCGACAAATAGCGTCATGTTTGAGGTAGGTCCCTTATGCCTATGCCTTTAATTTTAATTTCACAATTGCTTTCTTGTGTTGAAAATATGTTTCTCATGTATTCTATATACACCTGCTATGAAATCTGGTTGCGGTTCCTAGAATTTATTATGCCTTGTTTTGGAAATTTAAATGTATTTCTAACACTCATTAGTCTTAAATGAATTTCCTTGAAAATTGATTTCCTAAGTGGTTTTGAATTGGTAATGTGTATTTCTAAATGTGTTTGGACTTGTGCTCGATTAATTGTAAAAAGTGTTCCCTTTATGTAATTAATACCGTTTGGCATCTTAAGAATGATTTATGTAAAATAAAAACCTCTCTTGACGCACTCCACCTTTGATTTCAGAAGAAAAATGGTTTCTATGTTGAATGTGTTATTATGTGCCTAATTTGATGCTTATGAATTATGTGACTTGAAAGAGGGGTGAATGTGCTTAAGGAGGGAGAATGGTGGTGAGAGGTTGAATGGGTTTTAGATAAAGAAAGTTTTATGTACGTATATTTTTGCTTGATAAAGAAATCTCAACACCATTTGAAATAGAGCACAATGGGAAACCTTGGTATCTAGGTGGGTGACCAGGACTAGTACACTAGATGACACGACAGGGGTTCGTCCCAATTCTTCTAGCAGGATTGACATAAAAACACTAACTAAACATATGAATTTCCGAGGTTCGTGGTCTTCTAAGCCATGTTTTCTAAAGGTTGTGGTCTTCTAAGCCACGTTTTCTGAGGTTCTTGGTTTCTAAGCCACATTTCACCGAGGTATGAGGTCTCTAGGGTCCCACTTTTGCAAGATACCTATATGGATTACCCATGGTTCTCATTTGAGACGTGATACCTGTGATGTAATTTTCATTTTAGTTGTTTCATACTTGACATATTTTTTTTGTGAAAACCATATTTTAATCCAAACTGGTTTCTTTTCGTTTTGAAACATTAAAGCATGCTTGGAACCTATTTTGAAAATGTAGTGTGAGTGAAATTATTTACAGAAAATGCAAACTCATTACTTGAATTTGAAAGGAAGGAAAATATTATTTTATTATATATTATTTTCAAACAGGCATGATTGGATTTCTTACTAATGGCAGGGGCATATGACGTGGTTATATTTTGGAATTCCTACTGAGCATCTCGGTGCTCATGCCTACTTTACTTTTCAGTTGCATGTTTTAGTCTTAGGTATCTTTTGGGGAGCGAGTTTAGTTTACATTTCATAGTGACCCATGGGGTCACTTGAGGTATGTCACATTACTTCGTTTATTCCTTTTTCCATTACCAAGTTGCTTGGTTTGTTTCCTTTTATTTATCTTCTTGTTTATTTTATGTTTAATCATCTTTGTTATGGGCCAAATCATTCCCAACTAGTTTATTTTTATGCCCGACACTAGTTTCCAGCCTGTAGGGATCCAGAACTCCCTTTGGGCCATGTCTTGGACCGGCTCGGGTGATCGGTTCAGGGTTGATTAGGGTAGGTTCATGACAAAATGGTTTCAACAGTGGCCCTTGTTTTCTGTGGTGTCAAGTAGCTTGGTGATTAGGTGTGTAAAGACTTGAGAGGTAGGTGCGGGAAGGACATCATGAACCCTTTCCCGTCCCAAGATTCAAGTTTTCTGGGGTAGTTCGGGATTTGAATTTTATTCTTTGGATTGGTCTGTGTGGATGAGGGATGACTAAGGAAGTGAGATAGTGTTACGTGATAGACTTGCATAGAGTAGCAACCCATGTATATTCCAAGCACACGGTTCAAGATTCTTCATGTGGTTGATGCTCTCTTGGATCATGGCCTGCTAAACCATGTTACTGGGTTGGTATAACCACAAGTCCCTTATTTTTTGGATGTTTTGATGTGAGTTATGTTTGGGATTAGTTTTGACTGACGTGACTGGATCTCAAAAAAAATGAAAATGGATTTTAGTGAAAGGGAGTTTTCCAAAGGGGATATGGTTAATAGAGTGGCAAAATGGTTTTTGAAATGAAAAATGTTTTGGAATTAGAAAATGATTTTCTTTTAAGGGAATGTGGTTTGGGAGTGGAAAGGTGATCTTGAAATGGGAATTTTTTTCTTTTAATGGAATGTGTGGTTTTAAATGAAAAATGGGAGGTGCTTTGGAAGTTGTTTTGGGGTCCGAGTATCACTTTTTGAAATTTGAATTTGAAAATTTTTGGGAATTTGAAAATGTATTACTTTAACGATAAGTGACGTTTTTAAATTGGTTGAGAATTTGTACTTTATGTTGAATGATTCATTCTGAAAATGAGAAGTGTTGTGAATTGACCCTTGGTGTTCCTATGATGGATCACATATATAGAGGTACGCATGTGGCATGGGGATAATTGATGGTATGTGTGGATGGGTGCATGAGCTAGCACAATGGTATATGTATATGCGAGACTTTATGGGATACCAATGGTGGGTACTTAAGTTGTTTTGTTTTCTGAAAAATGCTTTTCAAAAAGGCAATTTAAATGTTTTGAAAGGTGAGTAAGGAATTTTTTATTTTTCTATTTTTGTGTTCGGCATCCTTTTTCGTGGGATCTTGGTTTTGACATATTGAATTGTGGTGAAAATGGGGGTTTGAGATTGAGCTTTAGTTGTGATTGAAGTGTGAAATTTTGATTTATGATGAATTTTGATTCAGATTTGTGCCTCTTGGTTTTTTGTATGCTGCCCAGAAAAGTCCTAGAGGTTTCTAGTGAGTCTCTTCTAGTTGTTGGTTTTACCCAAACTCTTAGTGGAGTGGTGGAATTGAATTCTTTTCGGTTTTTTTCTATATTCCGTGGTGATCATGATCTGTCAAAGGCAGTGGACTAGCTTGGTGAAATCGTTGGTGTTTTCAGGTTATTGGAAACTCCCAAAGCTATGCGAGTTTGTGCTGGTTTGAGTTCATTTGAGAGTTCAACTTTGGATTGGTGTGGGAGAAAATCCCAGCGTCGTTTCATGATGGGATGTCTTGTAAGGTGTCTAAGACCACTCCCACCCAATGGTTTATACCTAAGGAGGTGAAAACCAGGAAAGTGGTAGATATCGTGAGTGTCCAATGAGGCCAATGGATAGTGAAGGCTTACGTCAGGAATTTCAAGGGGTTTATTCCCTTCTCTCTGGAGGTCATGTCACAGAATTAGTTGAAGTTTCTCTTATGTAGGGTGTTCGTCCAGGGTTCCAGGACTGATTCTTTTTGGTGTTCAGGAAGGTTCCCCATTCGGTGAGGAGAGAAAATCAGAGGAACCTATCTCATACAAGTCTTCCTATCATTTTGATCTTCTATTAGTTGGGCCACCCTCTTGTTTGGTTCGAGTGTGTCCGGTTTGGGTACTTTAAGTCGCCTTGCCGTCATCCTCCAAAGACTTGTCATCGGTGTGGACATTTGGGTAAAATTAGGGAGGTTACGCTAGCGACATCATCAGAAGGGGTCTCAACTGGAGGATTTCAGCTCCTGACTTTGGGGTAGTAGATGCTTCAAGACATCAGATCTCCAACCACAGGTCTTGGAGTGAAGCATTTCATGCAGTCAGGAATCGTTGGGTTTGAGGCACCTTGGTCTAACTTTTGTCTTCAGTGCTAAAATAAGGATGGTTTGAATTCCTCTATTGTAGCTTACTTGTGTTTGAAGGTTTTGTTTTGCTGTAAGAGGTGCATATGTATCTTTTTCTCATTGTGGTCTTTGTTCTTTGAATAGCCCAACTTGGTTGTAAAAAGGCATAGTGATGTTGTTTTCTTATAATTCCAGTAGTTGTGCCTCCTAAAATATGAGCTTTGGAGTTGTCTCTTTATGGCTATGAGTCTCAAGAAGATTATATCTCTTGCGTGGAAAGCTCCATTGGTGACCCTTTCTTGTTTTAGGATGTTCTGGTTTTGGAGACACACGAATCTTGGGAAATAATGAATAGGGGTTTGGTCTGCTACTCGGTTTGGGGTCTTTCGTGATGACCCCGTGTGGTGGGGGTCTGGTTTATGTGGAGAGTTCATGGGTCAGTTTGTGATGGGTTTCTCATATTGGTATGTGCTAATTGGATTAATCTAGTCAGTTCTTAAATGGTGGGGAGACCCACTATGAATCTTGTCGTTCCTTATTCGAGGTTTGTTCTGTGTGGTTGTTCCCTCTTGGATCAAGTTAGCAGTTCCAGAGTTATCCCATGCTGAGAGACTGAATGTTGGTTGTGCTAGTTTGGTTCTTGGGGTGGGGAGAACCCTCCTTGTTTCTTGATGGTTATTCTCTTTTCAGTTTCCCTTAGAGTTGGTTGGGTGAGATTGATAGAGTGAAAAGTCACACCGAGTTCATGTTTTTGTTGGCCTCATTTAGTTTCAAATTCGAGATTGTTCCCTCATTTGGCTGGGTGACTTTTTGGGGGAAGAAAGTTTTTATGGTGGGGAGAATTGTCACACTAGAACATTTAAAATAATATTATTTTATTATTTTATCAGACTTTGAAACTTTATATCGAGTTTCAGGCCAAGCCTGTTTGAAATTTTTTCATTTTGTTGATGAATGAATGCTTTTCCCTTGACAGCGTCTGGTGCATGGGCAACGCATGTTCAAAGCCGTGTGGCTTTTCTTGGGTCACCTTGCAGCCTACCTCATGTTCAATACAAATAAATAAAATGAGTTTTAATGAGTTAGTTTAATAATTATTATAATGGTAATTATTGTTATTATTATTATGTTCACCAAGTTTATTAATATAGGGTTATTTTTATTAAGTAATCAGTATTAACATTCTATTAATTTTGTTAAGTATATTAGGTTTATTAATATCATATTAAGTTATTAAATTTTTTATTATGATTATTATTAATAATATCAATATTGTTCTTATTAATCTATTTACAATTATTTTTATCTTATTATTATTATAATTATAATTATTATTATGGTTAATAATATTACTATTATCAAGTTTATTATAATTATTATTAAGTTGTTATGAATATTATTATTATTATTATTAGAGTTTATTAAAATTCTTGTTATGTTCATTATTATTTGTTAATATTTTATTTATTTATTTTATATTCTTTTCTTTTAATTCCTTAGTTCTATTTTATTTATTTATTTATATTTTTTTTAGCTCAAACCCTAATCCTCCCTCCCCCTCACACTTTCCCCTTACGCGGCCGACTCCCCTAACCTTCCTCTCCCGCTCGCGCTACCCCCACCGGAGAGGACCCTCCAGCACGCCTCCCTCCCTTCAACCGTGCTACCTCCCTCTGGCTGACATCCCTCTGACGGCACCCCTACCCTGCTCATCAGATTCCGGTGCAACCTCCCTCCTTCCGGACGATTCTCTCGCCGTTGCGCCCCCCTCTCCCTCCGGCGAGTGGAACTCCCTCCGGAAAGTGGCCTTCCTCCAGCCAAACCCTCTTCTTCCCTCTGGTAGCCTCTTTTCCCTCTTATTTAGGGTTTTGGTTCATTTTTATTAGGGATTTAGGTTTTGAACGGGTATGATATTAGGTTTAGCATTAATTATTGATGATTTTTGATTCAGTTGTTTGTTTTATGTCCCTTTCAGTGCGATTGAAGTGCGATGGAGTTTGGTCACTATGTTTACGATGTTTCGACACCGAATGTAAGTGTTTCTGCATATAAGTATTTTTTGATGAATTAATTTGTGTATTTGATCAATTTAGTGTGTTATTTGATTATTTTTCTCATTATGAATATATTTTTACTTATGTTTTCATATGATTTGAATGTGTTTAATAGCGTGTTTATTTGATATTAGTGTTTTGATTTTGTGAAAAACGGTTTTGAGACTTTTTTTGGGTTCTATAAACTTTTTCGTTGGATTATTATGTCACGCAAGCCCTGTAAATTTTGTTTTTTCATTTGATTGGTGTGCATTTGGATTTAGAAGAAGTTTTTGAGTGGGCGTTTGTGTTCAAAGCCTTGTGATACCTATTGGAGTTATTTCATAAAATTTTTATGTGGTTCTTTAAATATTTTAATGGGAATTTGGTTTTAAATTTAGGTGCAATCTCAAATGTCTAAAAAATGGGGTTTTAACTTTTCTTTCAAATGGTGGGTTGAAATGTGTGAGTAGTTTATCTCTTGTGAATATGCCCTTGTTGAACCCAATTATTGCAGATGACGATTATGGTTTATGCGATTGATTCTTGTGTTATAATAAATGGGTGTGTCATTAGTGCAAACCCTTATGTATTATTTTTAAATGTTTTATATATTTTTAATTGTTTAAGTGTTTTATTGAATTATTTGTATAGTACATTGAACTCTGCTATATGGTTCCAAGTTGCAGGTGTCAAGAACCCATGTATGTGCATGAATAAGGTAAGAAATATATATATAAATTCCTTCTTTGTACATATTCTCTCATGGAGTGGGGAAAATATGAAATGCAGGTAGGGGTATTTATATATGTGTATATAAATTCATGTGCAAGGAAGTACCTAGGGTTGGTTCGAGTGGTCGTCGAAAAATAATGACATGTTTGAGGTAGGTCCCTTATGCCTATACTTTTAATTTGAAATTCATAATTTCTTGGTTGTTTTAAAAATATGTTTCTCATGTATGATATATACACCTGCTATGAAATCTGGTTGCGGTTGCTAGAGGTGGTTATTCCTTGTTTTGGAAATTGAAATGTATTGCTAACGCTCATTAGTCTTAAGTGAATTTACTTGAAAATTTATTTCCTAAGTGGTTTTGAATTGGTAATGTGTATTTCCAAAGGTGTTTGGCATTTTGGCCGTTTAATTGTAAAAAGTGTTCTGTTTATGTAATTAAGCCCATTTGGAATCTTACGAATGCTTTATGAAAAGGAAAACCTCTCTTGAGGCACGGGACCTTTGGTTTTAGAAGAAAAACGATTTCTAAGTTGAATGTTTTATTATGTGCCTAATTTTATGATTATGCATTATATGACATGAAAGTGGGGGGAAAGCACTTAAGGAGGGAGAATGGTGGTGAGATGTTGAATGGGTTTTAGATAAAGAAAGTGTTATATACATATATGTTTTCTTGATAAAAAAACTCACCACCATTTGAAATAGAGCACAATGGGAAACCTGGGTTTCTAAGTGGGTGACCAGAACTATTATGCTAGGTGACACGACAGGGGTTCTATAATGACCCATACTTTACATACATGGTTATTACTTCAGAATTGAAGCATACTTATGACAACATATAACAAAACTATGATAGGACCTTATAGGTATAGTGTCTTTAGAAACTGGGAAACATAAACAACTGGTTCATAAATCATCTACATTGTCTCTTGTTTATTTCATCATATCTAGAGTCCCTTCTGGAATATCCTACTCAATACCCTTCTTCTAGACCTGGAAAAAAGAAAACATACTAAAGGGTGAGCTCAAATTCTCAGTAAGGGTAAAAAAAATAACTATCAATCATATCAAATTCATAAGAACATAACATTTTGAAAATCTTAACCTGCAAAAGAGATCATAATATCATAACATGGGATAAATCATAGCAGTGAGATGTAATCCCAATAATCATAACTTAAAACATGAAACTTTTTGTCATACACACATAATCATAGAAAATAATTTCATACTAGTCAAGGCTCTTTTCCAAGACCATCATAGCGGACAAAGTCCATTACTGAACCGAGTTCACTCCTCGTTTCAGTCCTGTATCACTGAACCAGATTAACTTGCCATTCCAGCCATGTCTATCTCATGAGATATAAATCTTTACCCAATGCATTGGAGGGAGATGTATTTCCCACCCATCTCATAATGAAACCATTCTTATTTGTGCCACAAAATCATAAATCATACATCATAGCATAGCCCATGTATTAAAAATGGGATTCTTAAACATCGTGACATCATAATACAATTCATATAAGATAAAGGACTTCATAAAAATAATTCCATAACAACACAATCAAATAAATGTAACAATAGGGATATAAAAATAACCTTATATTTTCTTGTATGGAAAATAATTTTGATAAAACACTTGAACTCCATTATTGAGGAAAATATCATTTCTACTTCAAAAAAAGAATTCCTTTCTTAACATGCCATACAATTTTAAAAGAAGTTAATTAAAAATAAACTTGAAAACATGTAAAGTAAGCTTCATGGAAATAATGTTCTATGAAACCATAAAATTCCATTCATGCCGTATAAGTTAAAAAAAATTTCTCGTACTTTGGTTGGAAGAGTCAAAAAGTAACTCGTACTAAAAACGACAAAATATTCCTTTCATATCTTTTACTAAAACTATCCAATGGGTAAAATTGGATTTAAACAATTATATGAGGATAGAAATAATATTACATATTGAGGAATCATTTATGTGGATGATAAATATTCCCTAGTAAATTCTAAAGTATAAACAATCTCGGATAAATATGAGATTGCGAGATTTTCCCTTACCTTAGGTCCGATTTTTTTCGTACGTATCTGAACATCCTGTATAATGATTTAAATAAAGTCATTGACTTATTAAAGAATCGTATTCATTGTTATGATATCATACATGGTCATATTCTTATCTTCTTATTAGTAATATTTCCTTGCTACTTGTTATTCGGGAGTTCATTGCTTTATGTTCTTATGCATGTCTTGTCGAATAAATTCTTATTCCTCTTTTTAGGTTATAGATACCTTATTCAAATATTGGTATTATTGTTATATATATAATATTTATTCATTCAATTCATTTATATAATCATTATTCAATGAAGATCATGTAAAACGAGTCGCATCACATCGTGGAGATGGTAGCCCATACGTATGCACGAGCGATGATATCGTTCCCATAACTATTGAATGGTATTGGAGTGGAAGATGGAATGTATCATAATTAGTATCATGTTATAATAATTGTAAAAAGTTATTCTTTACACCATTATACCCATCCAAGTAAGGTGGTGGTGGAAAATAAATTACACCACGGCGTGTAGACGGTATTCCGTACGTACGCACGCGCGGTGATTTCATTTTCCGTAGGATGTATAGAAAGTGAAATAAGGTTGTTTCATATTTATAATAACATATCAGTATATGAGTGATACTGATGTTATTACTTCATAATGAAACAACTAAATAAGAGGACGTAGATGAAGAAATAAATTTGAAAGAATCGGTAACAGATATCACCTCTTCTTCGACACGCCTCTTTGAAACCTCCTCTTAAGGAACTAAAATTGGTCTTTGAAGAAGACCGAGACCTCTAGTATGTTTTTAGGGAAGTTGATAAGGGAAATTTTTAGGGTTTTTACAAGTATTAAGGCTCAAAATTATGTGAGGATGAGAGGGAGGAGGTTCCCTTTTATAAGGAGGAGAGGGGTACCTTTGGAAATCTAAAAAAATATTAATTTATAATAAATTAAAAACCCACTTAAAAAATTAAAAAATTAATAAAATTAAAATATTATATTATATAGGGTTGTAATCTCATCAACCAATAAAATTTAGACATGTTGGGAATTTATTTTAAACATTATCAACTTGATTTATCCTTATTTAATCTATTTAATTTTATTTGTGGTAATAGTATTCTAAATTTTAAATTGATATAAATAATTACTTATGTGATATGAATTATATATAATTAGATACGTTATGACATTTTAGACCATATAAATATAAATTTATAATTTATAAATATTTTTTGTAATTTTTAAACAAATTTATAATATGTTATTTTTATAAAATAACAATAGTGTCAATTTTGACACTATTCATTTATTTGAATTTAAATAAAATATAAATAGAAGATATATTCAAAATAAAAGCTTTAATAGATTCATAACAAGTAATATTTATCTAGAAAAGTAGTGTAGCATATTAAATAGTTCATATAATATTTATTTTAATATTTTTAAAACCATTTATTTGATATTTCAATCAATAAAATAATTTCAACATCACAATTGTGTCACCTTTAATGATAATTATTTAATCCCAGAAAATTATAAATAAATTTAAATGATGTAGATAATTTTATTATATTTCTGTATACTATTCATGTTCAAAGTTTCATGAATTGCATCACTAAATTAAAATTATTATACTTATAAGATTTAAGAGAGTGACATGTTGTCACTTTCTTTAGTTTTAATAATAATTAAATAATTTTCATGTTCAAAGGTCCATGAAATGAATATATTCTGAACCTTAGGTGATATGGGTCTAATATTATTCATCCAATAGAATTTTGGCAAGTGTTGGTAATTTTACAATCTTATTTTTACCCTTAATTACCTGATTTACCTTTAACTGTAGTAAAAAAAAATTACCGTAGTTACTATTCATAATATAAAAAAAAGTAACCTATTAACATAATTTAGACCCAATGAATCCAAATATGGAATCAATTTTTCAAAATTAAAAACAGAGAAGTTTCAGTAGTTAATTTAAAGTTAATCATGTTGTTAAGAAAATGGGTTTTAAAAGTTAAAACATTGCCAAAGATTGAAATGTTTTTACCTATGAATTCAATGTAAAATTAATGCTAATGACACACATTATATTAATTGTTAAAAATATATTATATTTATACTTTAAAACCATTGAATAATATATTTTAACCATAAAAAGTATTTTGATAAAAAAGTTGTTTTCAATTAAAAATTTGCGTATTTTTACTATTCATCAAAATATGAAAGTTATCAGAAAAGTATGAAAAATTTATCCAATGTAAATTTTTATATCTTGATTCAAATGAATAATTTCATTTTGTAAAGTTGAACTTATAAACTTGTCAAAAATTATCTTTAAAATGGGTGCACCATCAAAAGGAGGAAAATTGCATTTTTGAAAAAAAAGAATTCTTTTATCTGAAAAATTGATTTTTTCTCTTATCATATGTAAAATGAATTCAAATGTTATATAAAATTAAAATTTTTGTTAATACTATTTATAATGGCTACTTTATATAATATTTTAATAACATATCATTGTTTAGTGAAATTCGATATTGCGTACAACACACGCTATCGAGGAAGGTTGCTCTTGCGTATAACGGAAGCCAAACTAGTGTTGTGTATAGTGAAATATTCTTTTAATGTTGCGTATAACATAAGATATAAAAAAATATAATTCTCATAAAATATCAGGGTGTTACATTCTACCCCCCTTAAAATAAATTTCACCCTCGAAATTCGTCACTTCATAACAAACAGATGAGGATACCTCTCTTTCATCATATCCTCAAGCTCCCATGTAGATTCTTCTAATTGGTGGTTCCTCCATAAAACTTTCACCAAGCGAGTGGTCTTGTTCCGTAGAACTTTTTCACTACGATCCAAAATCTCTATCGGCTGTTCTTTATAAGAAATATCTTTCTCCAGCAGTACAACTTTTCAGCTTAGTACATGTGAAGGATCAGGTATGTACTTTCTCAGGAGAGATACATGGAACACATCATGAACTTGAGAGAGATTCAGTGGAAGTGTCAATCGGCAAGATACCTTCCCAACACGATCTAGTATTTCAAAAGTACCGATATACCTAGGGATCAACTTTCCCTTCTTTCAAAATCTCATTACTCTCTTCCAAGGAGATATTCGTAAGAACACTTTATCACCCAATTCAAACTCTAGGTCTTTTCTTCAGTTGTCGGCATAAATTTTTTGTCGATTCTAAGCTGCTCTTATGTTTTTTTGAGTAGATCTGACCTTTTCTTCCATCTCATCAACAAGATTATGTCCTAATAAATTTCTTTCCCCAACTTCATCCCAGTAAGTTGTAGTCTTGCATTTATTTCCATAGTGAGCTTTATAAGGAGCCATCTGAATACTGGAGTGAAAGCTATTCTTATAAGAAAATTCCACCAAAGTTAGGTGTTGATCCCAACCACCTTTGAAATCCATAGAGAAAGCTCTTAAAATATCTTCTAGAGTTTGAATTTTTCTCTCAGACTGACCGTCTGTCTGAGGATGATAAGCAGTGTTGAAACTCAACTCTGTATCTAAAGTATGTTGAAGACTTCACCAGAACTCCAAGGTAAACCTCGGATCCCGATCAGATATAATGGAAAGTGGTACTCCATGAAATCCTACCACTTCCTTCACATATATCCTGGCAAGATGATCTAGAGAGAAATCTTCTCTAATAGTAATGAAGTGTGCCGAATTCGTAAGACGATCAACTATAACCCAAATAACATTATTGCCTTTGGATGTTTTAGGAATTCTAGTGGCAAATTACATAGTGATGTTTTCCCATTTCCATTCTGGTATGGGTAATGGTTAAAACATCCCCTTAGACTTCTATCTCTCAGTTTTAACTTTCTGACAAACCAAGCATCGAGAGACATATTCAACAACATCTCTTTTCATTCCATCCCACCAGAAGTACTCTTTCAGGTCCATATACATCTTTGTTCTTCCAGGATGAATAGAGAATGAATAACTATGAGCCTCATCCAACAGCTCCTTCTTTAATTCTGGTATGGGAGGAACACAAACCCGATTCCTGAACCTTATTATCCCATCACAATCAAGGTTGAATTTAGGAACATTTATCACCATCTTTTGTAACTCTACATCTTCTTTTTGTGCCTCTTTAATCTTCACATGTATAGATGGCTGAACATTAATATGAGAAAGACAAGATTTTTCCCCTTCCATTATAATTCCAAGATCCATCCTTTGTAAATCCATAAATATTGGATCTTTTTTGATCCTCATCATGGATAAGCTAGAATGGTCTTGTCAACTTAATGCGTCTCCCACGTTGTTTTATTTCCCAGGGTGGTAATGAATTGAGTAGTCATAATCCCTAATCAGCTCCAACCATCTTCTTTGATGCATATTCAGCTCCTTTTGTGTGAAAATATACTTTAAACTTTTATGATCATTATAAATATCACACCTTTCACCATAAATATAATGCCTCCAAATCTTTAATACAAATATTACCGCAGCTAAATCCAAATCATGAGTTGGGTAATTTGTCTCATGGATTTTCAATAGTCATGAGGCATAAACTATCACCATATCGTTTTACATGAGAACACACCCCAATCCTTTCTTAGATGCATCACTGTAGATCACATACCTTTCTCCACTACAAGGTAGTGTGAGCACAGTTTCACTGGATAACTTTCTTTTCAAATCCTTAAAATTCTCTTCACACTCCTCTGTCCACACAAACTTAACTCCTTTTCGAGTCAACCTGGTGAGTGGATTAGATAATCGTGAAAAATATTACACAAAACGTCGATAATATCCAGCCAAACCAAGAAAAATTCGGATCTCAGTTACTGTTGTTGGTCTCGACCATCTTTCGATAACCTCTGTTTTTGCTTGATCCACATACATCCCCTCTTTTGAGATTATTTAACCAAAAAATGAAACTTTTTGAAGCCAAAATTCACACTTGGTAAATTTGGAATAAAGCTTCTCCTTTATTAGGGTCTTTAATTCAATTCTCAAGTGATCTTCATGTTCTTCCTTTCTCTTTGAATAGACATGAAAATCATCTAAGAAGACTACAAAAAACTGATCAAGATAGTCTATAAAGAATCTATTCATTAGATACATGAAGATATCAGGGGAATTAGTAAGACCAAATGGCATCACTATAAATTCATAGTGTCCATACCTTGTACGAAAATCCGTCTTTGGTATATCCTCCTTTTTGACCCTTAATTGATGATACCCTGAATGAAGATCAATCTTGGAAAAGTATTGAGCTCTGTGTAGTTGGTCAAATAAGTCATCAATGCGTGGGAGAGGATATTTGTTCTTGATAGTGATCTTGTTAAGTTATCGATAATCAATGCGGAGTCTCATTGATCCATCTTTCTTCTTAAAAAACAGAACAGGTGCTCCCCAAGGTGATGCACTAGGACATATGAATCCCTTATCAATAATCTCTTGAAATTGCTTCTTTAATTCCTGCAACTCAATTGGGGCTATTCTATAAGGTGTCTTTGAAATGGGCATAGCACCCGGTATGAGTTCTACTGAAAACTCAACTTCACAATTTGGTGAAAGACCTGGAGATTCTTCTAGAAAGGAATCATCAAACTACCATACAATGGGCATATTCTTAATCGTGAGTTTCTCTCCAACCATTTGAGATAAATAACCTTCATTTATTGGAATCAAGACCCATAAGATGGAAGAAATTTTCACTGGAATGTTATATTCATTCTTGCATCGATAGATGATAGTAGATTGATTGAGAATATTAAATATGATTTCCCTTATTTGGAAATTGATATGAGCTCCATATAAAGAAAGCTAATACATGCCAAGAATCAAATCAAATTCCACTATAGGAAGGATCACAAGATTTGTAGGAATCACTTTCCCACAATCTTCAATTGGAGAAGAATTATAAACTTTTGATGCAACCGTTGTGCCAGTATGAGTTATCACAGCTAACTCAACATCTAATTGTTGAGGTAGTATGGCGATACCCTTAGAAAATTCTTCAGAAATAAAAGAGTGGGTGGATCCAAAATCAAATAAAACATTTTCTACTTTAGAGTGGATAGTAAGTGTACCTTTCACTACTTCATTATCATACTCCACATTGCTGAAAGAAATTTCTTGTGACTTTCCTTTGTCTTTGGCCTTAATAGTTTATTGACGTCGATCGTCATCAACAACCCTTGGATTAGGGAATTGATTGGCATAATGCCCCATTTCCTTGCACTTGAAACATTAAAGTGTAGGAGGTGCATTCTATGTATCCCTTTATTTTTTCGCATCATTATACATATTCTTCACATTATTTCAACATTCTACTACCCGATGACCTTCTTTTCCACACTTAAAACATTTACTTGTCCCTTTAAGACAATTCCCTCCATGTTTCATTCTACACTTTGAGCATAAGGAAAAACTAATCTTCTTTTTAATGTGGTCTTTATATTTCCCTATGAATTACATTTTCCTGTTCTTATCAAACCCATATGACTGATCTCTTATGCCAATCTCCATCTCAACCATGAGAGCACATCGAACAATTTTCTCGTAGCTATTGAAGTCCCTTATGGATAATGCCTTTCGAAGACTTGGTTTTAAGCCACTAAAGAATCGATCGATCTTAATTTTAGGTTGGATAATAATTCTGGATGCGTATCTTGCAAGTCTTGTAAAATTTGCTTTATAGGTTCCAACCGATTCATCATCCTTTTGCTTCAGTTCAAGAAACCTCTTCTCCATCTTTGTTCGAAGAATACGGGGGAAGTACTTATTAAAAAATAACTTCTTGAACTTGTCCCATTCTATGGACTCAATTTCATCCCTTTGCCTCGTATTATTATTAAGATTCCACCATTGATCAGCTTCACATTCCAAATGATATTCTGCTAAGATGACTTTATCATGTTCAGAACATTGTTGGACTAAAAATATCTTTTCAGTGGTACTAATCCATTGTTCAGCCACTAATGGATCAGAAGACCCATTGAATTAAGGTGGACGCTGCCTCATGAAGGATTCAACAGAATGTTGTTTATTCCTTTTCTCATTTGGAAGTCCTTCTTGATTCATAGCTTGAGAAAGTTGTGTGAGCATGGATACAAGATTTTTTATTCCATCTCCCGTAACGTTTGGTTTCTCAGGATAGCATTAACACAGTTCCTTCGAGTTCTAGACATTGACTAAAACCAATAATCATAGTGTGAGAAACACTAATCTTAATAGGAAACCCACATAATCAAGAATAAAATTTCACACTTTGGGTCTTATCATATGCTGTTCATGGCCATTTCTAAAACACTAATATTGTGTTCTATGTTTAGACATATCCTTAGAGTTCTTACTAAGGATTTCACATCCTAGTTTCCAAAGGTTGAAAATACCTTTCCTCTGATACCAACTATAACGACCCATACTTTACATACAAGGTTATTACTTCAGAATTGAAGCATACTTATTACAACATATAACAAAACCATGATAGGACCGTATAGGTATAGTGTCTTGAGAAACTGGGAAACATAAACAAATAGTTCATAAATCATCTATATTGTCTCTATTTTATTTCATCATATCTAAAGTCCCTTTTGGAATATCCTACTTAATACCCTTCTTCCTGACCTAGGGAAAAGAAAACATACAAAAGGGTCAGCTCAAATGCACAGTAAGGGTAAACAAAAGAAATATCAATCATATCATATTCATAAGAACATAACATTTTGAAAATCTTAACCTGAAAAAGAGATCATAATATCATAACATGGGATAAATCATAGTAGTGAGATGTAATCACAAAAATCATAACTTAAAACAAGAAACTTTGTTGCATACACACATAATCATAGAAAATAACTTAATATTAGTCAAGGCTCTTTTCCAAGACCATCATAGTAGACAAAGTCCATTACTGAACTGAGTTCACTCCCCATTCCAGTCCTGTATCACTGAACTGGATTAAATTTTCGTTCTAGACCTATCTATCTCATGAGATATAAATCTTTACCCAATGCATTGGAGGGAGATGTAGGTCCCACCCATCTCATAATGAAACCATTATTATTTGTGCCACAAAATCATAAATCATACATCATAGCATAACCCATGTAATAAAAATGGGATTCTTAAACATCGTGACATCATAAAACAATTCATATAAGATAAAGGACTTCATAAAAATAATTCCATCTCAACATAATAAAATCAATGTAACAATAGGGATATAAAAAGAACCCTATATTTTTTTATATGGAAAATAATTTTGATAAAACACTTGAACTCCATTCTTGAGTAAAATATCCTTTCTACTTCAAATTTTTTCCCCTTTCTTAACATGCCATACAATTTTAAAATAAGTTAATTAAAAATAAACTTGAAAACATGTAAAGGAAGATTCATTTAAATAATGTTCTATGAAATCATAAAAATCCATTCATGCTGTATATGTTAAAAAAACATTCTTCTCGTACTTTGGCTGGAACAGTCAAAAAGTACCTCGTACTAAAAGCGACAAAATATTCCTTTCATATCTTTTAATAAAACTCACCAATGGGTAAAATTGGATTTAAAAAACTGTAGTAGGATAGAAATAATATTACATATTGAGGAAGCATGTATGTGGATGATAAATATTCCCCAGTAAATTATGAAGTATAAACAATCTCGGATAAAGATGAGATTGTGAGATTTTCCCTTACCTTAGGTCCGATTTTCATTGTACGTATCCGAAACTCCTGTATAATGATTTAAATAATGTAATTGACTTATTAAAGAATCATATTAATTATTATGATATCATACATGGTTATATTCTTATCTTCTTATTAGTAATATTTCATTTCTATTTGTTATTCGGGAATTCATTGCTTTATGTTCTTATGCATGTCTTGTCGAATAAATTCTTATTCCCATTTTTAGGTTATAGATACCTTATTTACATAATGTTATTAGTGTAATATATATCATATTTATTCATTCAATTCATTTATATAATCATTATTCAATGAATATCATGTTGAACGAGTCGCATTACATCGTGGAGATGGTAGGCCGTACGTACGCACGAGCGATGATATTGTTCCCATAACTATTGAATGGTATTGGAGTGGAAGATGGAATGTCTCAGAATTAGTATAATGTTATAATAATCATATAAAGTTATTATTTACACCATTATACCCATCCAAGTAAGGTGGTGGTGGAAAACAGATTACACCACGACGTGGAGACGGTATTCCGTACGTACGCACACGTAGTGATTTCATTTTCCGTAGGATGGATAGATAAGTAAATAGGGTTGTTTTATATTTATAATAAAATATTAGTATATGAGTGATACTTATGTTATTACTTCATAATGAAAAAAACTAAATAAGAGGAAGTAGAAGAAGAAATAAATTTGAAAGAATCGGTAACAGATATTACCTCTTCTTCAACACGCCTCTTTGAAACCTCCTATTAGGGCACTAAAATTGGTCTTTGAAGAAGGACATGACCTATAGTATGTTTCTAGGGAAGTTGATAAGGGAAATGGGCAGGGGTTGGATGAGCTTTAAGTCTCAAAATTGTGTGAGGAGGAGAGGGAGGAGGTTCCCTTTTATAAGAGAGGAGAGGGGTACCTTTGGAAATCTAAAAAATATTAATTTATAATAAATTCAAACCCCACATAAAAACTTCAACAATTACTCAAATTTAAATATTAGATGATATATGGTTGTAATATCATCAACCAATAAAATTTATACATGTTTGTAATTTATTTTAAACATTATCAACTTGATTTATCCTTATTTAATCTATTTAATTTTATTTGTGGTAATAATATTAATAATTTTAAAATGATATAAATAATTAATTATGTGCTGTGAATTATCCATAATTAGATACTTTATGAAATTATAGACCATATAAATTTAAATTTATAATTTATAAGTATTTTTGTGATTTTTGAACAATTTTATAATATGTTATTTTTATAAAATAACAATAGTGTCAATTTTGACACTATTCATTTATTTGAATTTAAATAAAATATAAATAGAGTATATATTCAAAATAAAAGCTTTAATAGATTAATAACAAGTCATATTGATCTAGAAAAGTAGTTAATCACATTAAATAGTTCATATATTATTTATTTTAATATTTTTAAAACCATTTATTTGATATTTCAATCAACAAAATAATTTCAACATCACTATTGTGTCACCTTTAATGATAATTATTTAATCCCTAAAAATTATAAATAAATTCACATGATGTAGATAATTTTATTATCTTTCTGGATAATATTTATGTTCGAAGGTTCATGAATTTTATCACTAAATTAAAATTATAATACTTATAAGCTTTAAGAGAGTGACATGTTGTCACTTTCTTTAGTTTTAATAATAATTACATCATTTTCATGGTAAAAGGTCCACGAAATGAATCTATTCTGAATATTAGGTGATATGGGTCTACTTTTATTCATCCAATAGAATTTTGGAATGTGTTAGGATAATTTTACAATCTTATTTTTACCCTTAATTACCCGATTTACCTTTAACTGTAGTAAATAAAAATTACCATAGTTACTATTCATAATAAAAAAAGTAACCTATTAAAATAATTTGGTCCCACTGAATCCAAATATGGAATCCATTTTTCAAAATTCAAAACAGAGAAGTTGCAGTACTTAATTTAAAATTAATCCCATTTTTAAGCAAATGAGTTTTAAAAGTTAAAACATTGCCAAAGATTGAAATGTTTTTACCTATGAATTCAATATAAAATTAATGCTAATGACATTCATTATATTAAATGGAAAAAATATATTCTATTTATACTTTAAAACCATTCAATAATATATTTTAACCATATAAATTATTTTGATGAAAAAATTTGTTTTCAATTAAAAAGTTGCGTATTTTTACTATTCATCAAAATATGAAAGTTATTAGAAAAGTATCAAAAATTTATCCAATGTAAATTTTTATATCTTGATTCAAAGGAATAATTTTATTTTTTAAAATTGAACTTATAAACTTGTCAAAAATTATCTTTAAAATGAGTGCGCCATCAAAAGGCAGAAAACTGCATTTTTGAAAAAAAATAATTCTTTTATCCAAAAAATTGATTTTTTCTCGTATCATATGTAAAATGAATTCTAATGTTATATAAAATTAAAAATTTTGTTAATACTATTTATAACGGAAACTTTATATAATATTTTAATAACATATCGTTGTTTAGTGAAACTTGATATTGCGTACAACACACGCTATCGAAGAAAGTTGCACTTGCGTATAATACAAGCCAAGCTAGTGTTGTGTGTAGTGAAAGATTCCTTTTATTTTGTGTATAACATAAGACATAAAAAAATACTTCTCATAAAATATCAGGGTGTTACATTCTACCCCCCTTAAAATGAATTTCGCCCTTGAAATTCGTCATTTCGTAACGAACAGATGAGGATACCTCTCCCTCATCATATCCTCAAGATCCCATGTAACTTCTTCTAATTGGTGGTTCCTCCATAAAACTTTCTCCAACCAAGTGGTCTTGTTTCGTAGAACTTTTTTGCTACGATCCAGAATCTCTATCGGCTGTTCTTCATAAGAAAGATCTCGCTCCAACGGTAGAACTTCTGAGCTTAGTACATGTGAAGAATCAGATATGTACTTTCTCAGGAGAGATACATGGAACATATCGTGAACTTGAGAGAGATTCAATGGAAGCGTCAATTGGTAAGCTACCTTCCCAACACGATCTAGTATTTTGAAAGGATCGATATACCTAGGGTTCAACTTTCCCTTCTTTCCAAATCTCATTACTCTCTTCTAAGGAGATATTCATAAGAACACTTTATCACCCACTTAAAACTCTAGGTATTTTCTTCGATTGTTGGCATAAATTTTTTGTCGACTTTGAGCTGCTCTTATGTGTTGTTGAATAGATCTGTCCTTTTATGCCATCTCTTCAACAAGATCTGGTCCTAATAACTTTCTTTCCCCAACTGCATCCTAGCAAGTTGGAGTCCTGCATTTCTTTCCATAGAGAGATTCATAAGGATCCATCTGAATACTGGAGTAAAAGATATTATTATAAAAAATTCCACCAAAGCTAAGTGTTGATCCCAACCACCTTTGAAATCCATAGAGCAAGCTCTTAACATATCTTATAGAGTTTGAATTGTTCTCTCAGACAGACCGTCTGTCTGAGGATGATAAGCAGTGCTGAAACTCAACTCTGTATCTAATGTATGCTGAAGACTTGGCCAGAACTTCGAGGTAAACCTTGGATCCTAATCAGATATAATGGAAAGTGGTACTCCATTCAATCTTACCACTTCCTTCACATATATCTTGGAAAACTGATCTAGAGAGAAATCTTCTCTAATAGCAATGAAGTGTGCCGACTTCGTTTGACAGTCAACTATAACCCAGATAACATTTTTTCCTTTGGATGTTTTAGGATGTCTAGTGACAAAGTACATAGTGAGGTTTTCCCATTTTGATTCTGGTATGGGTAGTGGTTGTAACATCCCCTTAGACTTCTGTCTCTCAGCTTTAACTTGCTGACAAACCAAGAATCGAGAGACATATTCAGCAACATCTGTTTTCATGTCATCCCACCAGAAGTACTCTTTGAGGTCCCTATACATCTTCGTGATTTCAGGATGAATAGAGAATGAAGAACTATGAGCCTCATCCAGTAGCTCCTTCTTTAATTATGGGATGAGAGGAACACAAAACCGATTCCTGAGCATTATTATCCCCTCACAATCAAGGTTGAATTCAGGAACATTTCTCACCATCTTTTGTAAATCTACATCTTCTTTTTGTTCCTCTTTAATCTTCACATGTATAGATGGTTGAATATTCATTTGGGAAATATAATATTGTCCCCCTTCCATTATAATTCCATGATCCATCCTTTATAAATCCATAAATATTGGATATTTTGTGATCCTCATCATGGATAATGTCACGACCCGTCCTCGGGGCCCGTGCCGTGACTACCCCAAGCCCTCCTTCTATAGGCCAAAGGCTGACGACTAGCACCAAAGGTGTAAATCCCGATAACTGGGAAGGCATTGCCTTTATAAAAGTAAACAAAACACCACAGAGTACAAGAGGAAGTAAAACACTAAGTACAAAGAGAAGTTCTGAAGGTAAATGGGCCAGAATACAAACCCAAAAGAAAGTACAACTACAACTGAACAAAGTACAAAAGAAAAAAACAATAGATAGAATGATGGAAGCGGCTCATGGGTCGTCCTCCTCGGATCCTACCTGAAGGGTAGGTATAGATAGCGGAGCTCCTGGATCGTCCACCACGGATCCTACCTGAAGGGTAGGTACAGATAGCCTCCACAACGCTCTCGCCCGTCAACCTCCTCCGAGTGTCATCTCACTGTGAAGTCCACCTCCAGATACTAACTCATCGTGTAGTCCACCTCCGGGTACTGACTCGTCATGTAGTCCACCTCTGGGTACCGTCTAATCCTCGAACACTCGGCCTCCGTCAGCACTGTCCGTTGTCTGCAACCAACACAACGAGGTGCGGGCATAGCCCGTGCAGGGGTGAGTATAACGATACTCAGTAGGGACCCCGAGACCCTCAAGGTCTCACTAAAAACCAACAAGGATAACCACAAATAAGATCTCAATAGATAACCACTACCCAGGTATATTCCCATACATATAACTTAGTTATCAAGTGACCCATCTCAATCATGAGGTAAACAAAAATGTCAAAAGTCTCAGCTCAAACCAGGATTTTCATTATCGAAACCGTAACTACTGAAGAGACCCGTCTCTGGAGTGTACAGTGGTCCTGTCATGACTCTGAGGTACTGCTCACAAACCTAAGACTGCTGAGGTACTCCTCCTGTTGAGTACTGTGGGCCTGCTGCTACAACCAAGCACTTCCGACCATGGGTCTTCCGCTACAACCAAGCACTCCCCCTCAAAGCCTCAAGAGGTACTCCTTCTGTTGAGTATCGTGGGTTTGCCGCTACAACCAAGCACTCATCCGCCGTGGGTCTGCCGCTACAACTAAGTGATCCCCCTCATAGCCTCCAGAGGTACTCCTTCAGTTGATTATCGCGGGTCTGCCACTACAACCAAGAACTCATCCGCTGTGGGTCTGCCGCTACAACCAAGCGCTCCCCACTGGGCTATCCGAAACACACCGAATCGATCGGTCAAGCAGTCGTCAGGTCTCAGCCGGCTACACGGTCTCCGTACTCTACACGCTCGTCTCTAGGAGGGTCCGCTCCACGAGCTACTGGTCGATACCCCAAGTATCACAAAGTCCCATGAAGAAGTGTCTCAAAGGACCGCCTCGTCACAGGGGTCTCAACACAACAGACGGCGCGTCAATCGGACGCTCGGTCTGTGAGTTATTAGACTTTTCATCCCAGGGGCCCGGTTTGTCTCGTGTACGAACCAACCCGGCCATATCTCAACTGTACCCCAACTCTCATAGGGTAAACTTAAAGGGACCGTTTCTCAACGTGATCACCAACGCCACAGATGGTTTGTTAAACGGACGTCTGGTCTGAAAGATATCAGCTTTTCCGTTCCAGGGGCCCAGTTGGATTTCGGGTACAATCCAACCCGGCCACTATCCAACAGCAACCAAAACTCGGGCGAAGTATGCCAAAAGTTCCGTCTCATCAAGAGGAAATCAACGAGACAGATGGCGCGTCAATCGGACTCTCGGTCTGTGAGTTATTGGCCTTTTCGTTCCAGGGGCCCGGTTGGATTTCGTGAGAAAACCAACCCGACTGCACTCCGACGACATCCAAACCTCAAGCGGAGTAAGCCAAAAGATCCTTCTCACTTAGAGGAATCCATCAAAGTTGATGGCACGTCAATCGGATGTCCCGAGCTCAAGATACGAGCGTTTCCGCTCCGAGGGCCCGGTTGGTTTTGTATCCGAACCAACCCGGCCGAACCCAAAGTGTTCCGAAACTTTGAGTTCAATATACCGAAACGACTGTCTCAATCCAAGGATCACATCACCGCTGACGGTGCATCGATCAGAGATTTACAGCTCAAGATATGGACGAATGACCGTGAGGGGTCCTAAAACGGGGGGTCTGGGCCCGGACCGACCTGGCCCGACCGGCTCAGTTCGGCCCGACCGGCCAGCCGCGGCTCGGCCAGCGCGGCCGAGTGGAAGCCGCGGGAGGGGTGCGCGGCTTCCCCACCCTCGCCGCTAATTGAGGTCGGCGGCAACCGCCGCCGCTAGCCCTCCGGCGGCGCACCGCCACCGCCTTCCGCGGACCACCGGACGCACTCCGGTGGTCCGTTTCTCCTGCCGTCTTCACCAACGATCCTCCTGAGACCCGACCTTCACTACGAAGGGATTCAAATTCCATAGCGGCCTGCTTCGTCGTCATCCGTTGATCCGCACATCAATTAACAAAACGTACCGTCTTTGTGGTTTTCCGGCGCGACGCGATGGCGCTGCGCCCCTTCGCCGCGACCCAACTCCGGCCGCGGTTCCTTTGCGGTTCTTCGGCATGGCGCGACGGCACCGCGGAATTGGTTCAAAAATTTGAATGTGCGGCATGGCGATGTCGCACATTTCTTGCCGCTCAATCCCACATGGTGCGACGGCACCGCGTCACTTTCATTCGATCCGCAATAACAAGAAAAAAATAGAGAGGGGGGGGGGGGCGGCCGTGTTTGTGCAGTCCAGCCTCCTCCCGTTAACTGATATCATGCGGTCTAAATAAATGCGGATAAATGACAGAAGAGAATCACGTAAGGAAAAATCACGTAAACCCCCTACCTCTTCGTAGTCGTCGGACGAGTTCTTCGCGGAATTGACCGTCGCGGAAGAAGATGATCGTCGTGTCGAGGAAGGGCGTCGCGTCGTCATGGTATATGGTGTCGCGTCAACGATCTTTGAGGTTTAAAGAAGAACACACAGATTTTTATTTCATGAATTAAATCTGTGTTAAGGATAAAATCCACAAGGGAAATTAAAAGTTCCGAAATCTCCTACCTCAAGCAGTTGATCGAAGATTTGTCACGGGAGGAGAAACGTCGCAGAAGAACGTCACGGGATAAGAATCGTCGGTGTCGCGGAACACGGAGTCGCGTCGTCGATCTCCGAGGGTTCGGCGTTCTTCGCATTCTTCACGTTCTTCGCGTTCTTCGCGTTCTTCGAGAAGGAGGATGAAGATCTCAAGCCTCTCCCAACTCTCTCAACAAGCAACCCTTAAGAGAAAACAAGCATTGGTCTTATTTTATTAACATGCCAACAAATTGAAAAACAAACTAAGTAATGACCCATTAATTCATAGAATTAATTTCAACGAATAAACTGCCCAATTAATAAGAGCGTTTAAGAGTTTAAAAAAACGCACCAGTTGACTTTCATTAAAGAGGAGTTTTCGCGGGTGCGTTACTTAGAGGAAAATAAACGGTGGGGCTCGTGCGGACCCCACCTCACAAATATCCTACCAAGAGGGTAGGATATTTTGGATTGCACCCTATCCACTTTAACTTAGCTCAAGTGTATTCTAAGTGGCTTTAAGTGAAATAAAAATAAAGTTGTTGCACTACTTTATTTTATTTCTTAACTTAACCCCAAAAATTTAAAAATCACACCCGAGTAAACGCAACTCCGGAAAAGGAGTTTCTAAGCAAATACCAGCACTGTGATTCCATCGGTGCCCTCAGAATTTGATTCCAAGCACCGGTTCTAAAGTTAGAAAAACCCGCTCATTCGTTCACTGAACGTACCCGAGCCAAACTTCGTAAAATGATTCCGGGGACACCGAGCCTCGGAATCAGGTGCCGTCAGAAACTGTGTTCTTGTAAAATTCCAAAGAAAATTAAGAAAAAAATTTCCTTGAAATTTACGGGTCTTTACATCACTCCCACCTCAGGGATTTACGTCCTCGTAAAGCTTTAACAAAAACTATGGTTACAAAAGTGGTACTGAGAATGCATCTGAGCCTTCCGCTCCCATGTGCTCACCTGGAGGTTCCCGTGCTGCCAAAGAAATTGCACAAGAGGAATCGAATGTCCTCCTAGGATCCAATCCTGTAGATCCTTGATCCCCACTAGAACCTCCATGAAAGACACCCCATCGCCATCGTCCAGCTCCCCATGGTCGATGATATGTGAAGGGTCGAGCACGTATCTCCTCAGTTGAGAGACTTAGAAGTCGTCATGCACCTGGTGAAACTGAGGTGGATGGGTCAAGTAGTAAACCACCCCGCCTACCCAGATGAGAACCTAAGAGGTCCGCTGAACCTTGGAGATAACTTTCCGCCTTGGTCACATCTCCGTAAAACTCGTCGAGGTGAGACCCGTATAAGGACGTGATCATCATCCTCTAACTCCAAGGTCCCCAACTCCTATTTAGAACTGGAACTCAAAACGATTGCTGCCACGAGGGTAAGGTTGACTGACTCAAGAGTGATCGGTCGCACCCTCTTGTGCATGAGTTACCCTGTGCTGCCTGGGGTTTCCTTTTTGGCCGATCAAGGAAAACCCATTCCGATGTCGTAGTTAAACCACAACCTTTTAGCCTAATACCGTCAATTTGTGTATGAACTGTGATTGCCCAGTCCATACTCAAACCAACGTCATAAGGCCTCGACGCTGCCACCAAGAGATTCCAACCGAAACTCTCGCCTCGAGGGTTTGACCACACCGTCGGCGTAAGTGTGATTATCGAGTCTTCTCCCAAGGTATCCCCAGACGTGAGGGTCAAGTCTACAGCTTACTGGAAACTCTAGGAATGGGACAAGATTTGTGGAAGGAAGGAATGATTCATATCAATGTCTATTACTACAACAGCTAGTAGTGGACACAGACTGTCCCTTGAATCATTCTTAGAGCCATCGGGTCACTCTCCTTGACTGCATGCAGCCGCACTCTTCCTCCACCATCCAGCTCCCTGAGCCTGGCAGGGATAAATAAGGCAGGTGGTTGTAGCATGTTAAGATGTACACCTCCTCATGCTGCTCTCCTAGCTCTGCCTCTACATCTACTGCTTTGCAGACTCATCTCTCCTTTAATCTTCCTCTTATGGAAACTTTTAACATGCCCAAGTCTCCAAGACTGGTGCCAGTTTCTTGTTTCTTACTGCACTGTGCAGTCTTCATCCGCTCCTAGATGATCTGCACCTTCTTTGCCTATGATCTAAAAGAGCTTCTAAAATTTCTCCTTTTTTGAAAAGAGAAACTCGGTCTCATCCCCTGGATGAACCACACCCATTGCCTAATACAGTCAATCCTGACATGAATGATGTATTCATGCCATGGATGACGTCGTAAGGCCTCGACGTAACTACCAAGAGATCCAACTGTCACTCTCGCCTCCAAGGGTCGAGTCACACTGTTGGCATCAGTGTGAGGTCACTGGGTCTCCTCCAGTAGAAATCTCGAAAGTGAGGGTCAAGTCAACAGTCTTAACCAAGACCACTCAGTATCAACCAAACAAAAGGACAGGAAAGCAAACATCACAAAGAGAAGTGTATTTTTATTATTGCAGCTCGTAGTACAAAGACATGAATACAACATCAACATGGAACTAGAAGTAAAAGGGACGTATCCACTAGTTCTTCTCCTGTCCACCTGCTCCCAGAGCTCTACTGCCTTGTCCACTGCTCGACTGTTGCTCAAGCACCCGCCACTACTTCTGCCTCGGTGGCTCCTCCAAAGCCTGCGAATCATCTGTACGAGGAGTCAGACAGTCACGTGCTAGGTGACCCTTCCTGCCGCATTCATAACACTTCCTACTCCTCGTACGGCTGGCTCTAGTCCTCTTAGACCTCTGCATCATCTGTCTACTGCCCACAGATGACTCGGCTACTGATTGAAAACCCTGCGGCAAAGGCAGAAGATCCTGTAAACACTCGGGGTGTAGAGCTACTGGCACAAACTCCACCCTGAAGAAGGTCTCGAAGTCTTCCCATGTGAAGGTCATCCCGTCAAAAAACTGGAACAAGTGGCCCCACCACCTGCCTGCTGCTGCCTGAAGAAGGCTAGTAGCAAAGATCACCATGAAGTCTGCAGGCATCCCCACTAGCCTGAAGACTCTCACCACTGCCTCCAGCCAATCCTCTGCCGCCTGCAGGTCCGTCTCTCCCCGGAACCTGGGTGGCCTCTGGCGCTGGAACTCGTATAGCACGCTCAAGTGGCGGTCATCGCCTACTACTGGGGATAATGGCATCAGTGGACCAACGTATGGTAGTACCGCTGGTGCCTCTGCTGGTGCTTCAACTACAAGAGGGCCCTGTACCGAAGCCTCGTCGCTCGGCAGGCTGTCAGTACGCACATCCCTCTGGGATCTAGCTGGTCGTCTGTAAAAAGGCATCCTAAAAGAAACAACGTGAAATGGTCAAACGATTATACCTGGTGAGTCGACCTGGTTTGAGATAACATTTAAAAAATTCTGGAAACACACACGCAATCAGTGTTTTCGTGCACAAAGTCGGAAATCAGTTGTCAAGGTCCTGGTGTATGGATACGTCGGCCGCCCGCACCAACACTAGACTCCCTGAACTGAAAACCATACTCGGTACTCTTAACACTATTGCTTCACAGAAAGAAAATACCAGAGTTATAAGTTCTGCGGTAGAACTGACTCCTCTGATACCAATTTGTCACGACCCATCCTTGGGGCCCGTGCTGTGACTACCCCAAGCCCGTCTTCCATAGGCTAGGGGATGGCGACTAGCACCAAAGGCATAAATCATGATAACTATGAAGGAATTGCCTTTATAAAAGTAAACAAAACACCACAGAGTACAAGCGGAAGTAAAACACTAAGTACAAAGAGAAGTGCTGAAGGTAAATGGGCCAGAATACAAACCCAAAAGAAAGTAAAACTACAACTGAACAAAGTACAACAGAAAAAACAACAGCTGGAAGGACGGAAGCGGCTCCTGGGTCATCCTCCTCGGATCCTACCTAAAGGGTAGGTACAGATGGCGCAGCTCTTGGATCGTCCACCACGGATCCTACCTGAAGGGTAGGTACAGATAGCCTCCACAACACTCTCGCCCGTCAACCTCCTTCGAGTGTCGTCTCGCCGTGAATTCCACCTCCAGATACTGACTCGTCGTGTAGTCCACCTCCGGGTACTGAATAGTCGTGTAGTCCACCTCAGGGTACCGTCCATTCCTCGAACACTCGGCCTCCGTTAGCACTGCCCGTCGTCTGCAACCAACACAACGAGGTGCGGGCATAGCCCGTGCAGGGGTGAGTATAACGATACTCAGTAGGGACCCCGAGACCCTCAAGGTCTCACTAAAAACCAACAAGGATAACCACAAAGAAGATCTCAACAGGTAACCACTACCCAGGTATATGCCCATACATATACCTAAGTTATCAAGTGACCCATCTCAATCATGAGGTAAACACAAAGGTCAAAAGTCTCAGCTCAAACCAGGATTTTCATTATTGAAACCATAACTGCTGAAGAGCCCCGTCTCTGGAGTGTACAGTGGTCTTGTCATGACTCCGAGGTACTTCTCACTAACCTAAGACTACTGAGGTACTCCTCCTGTCGAGTACTGTGGGCCTGCTGCTACAACCAAGCGCTTCCCACCATGGGTCTACTGCTACAACCAAGCGTTCCCCCTCATAGCCTCAAGAGGTACTTCTTCTGTTGAGTATCGTGGGTCTGCCGCTACCACCAAGCGCTCATCCACCATGGGTCTCCCGCTACAACCAAGCGCTCCCCCTCATATCCTCCGGAGGTACTCCTTCAGTTGAGTACTGTAACACCCCGAGATTTTATGAAAAATATTATTTTTAATTTCATTAATGTCTTGTGTTGTACGCTACACCAAAAGGATCTTACACAACACACATCATTGACTTGCCTTTCATTACACGCAATCACGACCATCCTCGATAGCGCGTGTAGTACGCAATACCGAGTTTCACTAAACAACGATATGCTATTATGATATTATTAAAACTAGCAGTTATGAATAGTAATAACAACTTTTTGAAATTTTATCTTTCAAAATGGACTCCATTTTTATATTCGGAATATCGAAATTAGCTTAGGGTGAAATTTTGGTACTTATCGGATAACTTTCATTTTCTGATGAATAGTGAAAATTACTAAATTTTAATTAAAAACAACCTTTTTAATTGAAATAATTAATAGTGATAAATTATTAATTTGAGTGGTTTTAAATTATATTTAGATTATTTTTTTACAATTTAATACAATTTTGGTCATTGGATGTAATTTCACATTTAAACCAGACATAAACAAGCGTCAATCTTTTGATAGTTATTATCTCTAAAGAACACGCTATTTGTTTTGACGACGGGAACTAATTTTTAAATTAAGTAATGCAACTGATATGTTTTGAATTTGGTAAAATAGACATCATTTTTGAGTTCATAATATCAAATATAGCTTAGGCCTAATTTTTGGTATTTTTCTGGAAACTTTCATTTTTTGATGAATAGTGAAACCACTAAGTTGTAGTTAAAAAAATGAATTTTTCATAAAACATACTTTTACCGCTTTTGTGAGTGGAATTTCAAAAATCCGAGAGACACAGTTGATGTCAGTAAGTAAAATGTGGTTCAATGAGATGAAAATAATTTTTGGTGAATAGTAACGTTTTACTTTTTTTTACCACGGTTAAAAGTAAATAGGGTAATTAAGGGTAAAAATGTTATTATTATTAACCTAAAACATGTCCTAATTCTATTGGATAAGTGTAATTCGACCAAAAACAACCTTAGGAATAAAATATGACCATTTAGGCCCACTTGGAGTTGATTAGGACATTTATTATTATTTAATTCAAAGAAGAGTTAAAAGAGTTAAAATCAAAGTTTATTTACTAAAACATTTTTAATATAGGGTTATACATAAGATAAATTCGATTTTAAATATTCATTATAAAGATAATATGATTTCCTACATAATGGTATATTATTTTTAATTTCTAGACATTAAATAATTTAATTTATTTATGACACAAAGATGATGCAGTAATTATCTTATTAATGAAATATTGACATAATTAATGTTATAAATACCAAAATAAATTTAATTTGAGACTTTTTATGAATTACACTAATTTTCTAGGTTAATATGATATGTTATTATTTATTTAATTAACTTTTTTCGAACTAATAATTCTGTTATGATTTTCACAAAAATCAATTACTAAATATTGTCAAAATTGACATAAAATAGTTTTTAAAACCAATATTATATTATTAATTGTTATTTTATTCTTAAAAAAATCTAAAGTTCGTCCAAATGACTTAGATAAGGTTTTATAAATTAATAATAAACAACTTGGGGTTCGTTTGGCTTGTTATAGTAAGTTTAGTAACCTTATAGTATAAGAACACAAGAAGACACGGTAAAAGTAAAATTATTTAACTTAATGTTAAATCTAAATGATAAGGTTAAAATAGGAACCTAAACTTGTCTAAATTCTATTGGATGAGAGGATTTAGACCCATACTCACCTTAGCTTCGAAATAAATCAATTTGGAGCTATTTAAAACCGAATTTGGCTTTATAATAAAATAATATTTTTAGTTTTTCCAAAGTAGCTCCTCTCCTCCCTTATAAAAGGGCACCTCCTCCCTCTCTTCCTCACACCACTTTGAGCCTTAACGATCGGCCAACCCCTGATAAATTATCTTATCAACTTCCCTAGAAACATCCTAGAGGTCTTGGTATTCTTCAAAGACCAATTTTAGTTCCCTAAAAGAAGGTTTCAAAGAAGCACTTCAAAGAAGAGGTAATGTCCGTTACCGATTCTTTCAACTTTATTTCTTCTTCCACTTCTTCTTATTAGGTTGTTTCATTATGAAGTAATAACATCTGTATCAATCATATACTGATATTGTATTATAAGTATGAAAAAAACCTATTTCACCATCTATCCATCCTACGGAAAACTAAATCACCGCGCGTGCATACGTACGGAATACCGTCTCCACGCCGTGGTGTAATCTATTTTCCACCACCACCTTACTTAGATGGGTATAATGGTGTAAATAATAACTATATATGATTATTTTAAAGTTATATTGATTCTGAAATAGTATACATACACTCCAATACAATTCCACGATCATGAGAACGATATCATCGCTCGTGCGTACGTACGGACTACCGTCTCCACGATGCGATGAGATTCATTCTCCACGTTAATCATTCATGAATGATTATTAAGTATATATAATAAGTAATCATGAAATATATTACATAATAATGATACTGGATTAATGTGTATATATATGTATGTCATCTACTTAATTCCATTCAACTCAATAAAGAAATGAAAACAACGTTCATGTGTACGTACGACCTACCGTCTCCATGAACGGTGTATTTCTTTCCATTTACTGATCTATTATATATATGTATATTCTGAATATATATTATATATAAATAATGTTTTATATTCTGGAATTAATTAATCATGATCTAAGTAATCATATGAATAATTACAAGTCAAAACACAGACGACAAATGAAACAATTTTACCCAAAATGCTCTTTAACATGGAATTTACAAAAGAACGGGTAAAATAAAGTCATAAGTGAGCCATATATGATATCATAACAATGAGTATGATTCTAGAATAAGTTAATGACATTATTTAAATCATTATACAGGAGGTTTGGACACTTACGAAGCAAATCAGACCTAAGGTAAGGGAAAATATCACAATCTCATTTTTATCCGAGATTGCTTATTCGTAATTATTTACTGGGGTTATTGTTATCATCCATGTCCATGTTTCCTAAAAATGGTTTCATGTATGTTTAAAGTCCTTTTTACCCACTTTTGACTTTTACTACATGATATGTAAGGAATATTTCTTTTATTTACGTTACGAGGTACTTTTTTGACTTTTCCGGCAAAAGTACAATAAGAATGTTTTTTTAACGTATACGGCATGAAAGGATTTTTATGGTTTTATAAAGCCTTATTTTCATGAATCTTACTTCAAAAGATTTCATGACTATTTTCAACAAAAACCTTTTATTCTAAAATTTCATACATTTTGTGAAAAGAAAATGAATTTGAAGAAAAAAGGATATTTTCCTGAAGAATTAATTTCAAGTGTTTTATCAAAACCATTATCATCTAAGATGACATTATTTCATATGTGTATGTTTCAAGTGTAATGTCTCTATGATTTACATGGTTTCGATTTTCTTATTATGAAATGATATCCATTTCTTTTAAATGGAAAATGTGATGATAAGATGATGTTTATGAAACCCATTTTATTTATTGGGTTATTATGAATGATGTATGTTTATTTTGTGGCACAAGTAAGAATGATTTCATTATAAGATGGGTGGGACCTATATATCCCTCCAATGCATTGGGTAAAGATTTATATCTCATGAGATAGACATGGCTGGAACGGTAAGTTAATCCGGTTCAGTGTTACAGGACTGAAACGAGGAGTGAACTCGATTCAGAAAGGTTCTTTGTCCACGAAGATGGTCTTGGAAGCAATGCCTTGGCTACTATGGAAATCATGACATGTTCTGAATGGTTGCCACAATTACATGTTTTATTCCCATGCTATTTTATCATTCTTAATTTTTCTTTATTATCTATGCCTTACGTACTTCCATGTTTTATGTCATTACTCAAGATTTTGATGTTTAAACATTATGTTCATGTTTATAAGTTCAAATGTATATGGTATGTTTTATTTTATCCATGCTTACCCTTACTGAGCATTTGAGCTCACCCTTTTTATGTTTTCTTTTCCCCAGGATATAAAGGAAGGTTTTAAGTAAGAAAAAAAAGGGAAGATCATTATGGGAGATGTTTAAGATCTTTCACCACGATTAGAAGATTACGTTCCAATTTTCCAAAGACACTAAACTATTACGGTCCTTGTGTGTCTATTTTTGTTATGTATTAAGTATTCTACTAAAGTAATGTAATGTCCATGTAAGTCAAGATTTGGGACTCTACAGTTGGTATCAGAGGAAAGGATTAGTCAACCGTTGGAAACTAGGATGCGAGAACTTTAGTGAGATCCCTAGAGATATTTCTAAGGTATGTCTAGGGATGTACCTAAGGTTAAGTATAAGTATAGGTTATAGTACTAGAATTACATTAACCTAAGATGTTAGATATTGAAGGTACTCCCCCTTTATTATGTTGTTTTCCCTAGCATGATTTTTTCCTCTCACACTATTATTTTTGGGTTTTAGATGATGGATGGAACCCGAAGGAACCGTGTTGATCAATGCAATGGAAAATGCAATGATTGTCCTCCTGAACAAACAAATGTTATGGGAGATGGAGTGCAAAATCTTATTGCTATACTTACACAATCTATGAATCATTATGGACTTCCAAATGAGTAGAGAAGGGAACAATATTCTATTGAGTCCTTCATGAGGCAACGTCCACCTTCTTTCAGTGGATCCACTTGTTGCTGAACAATGGATCAGTACCACTGAAAAGATATTTTCAGTTCTTCAATGTTCTGAACATGATAAAGTCGTCTTAGCATTATATCATTTGGAAGGTGAAGCTGATCAATGGTGGAATCTTATCAAGAATACGAGGCCAAGAGATTAAATTGAGTCCATGGAATGGGATGAGTTCAAGAAATTATTTTTCAATAAGTACTTCCCTTGTATTCTTTAAACAAAGATGGAGAAGGAGTTTCTTGAAGTAAAGAAAAAGGATGATGAATTTGTTGGTGTATACGAAGCGAATTTTACAAGGCTTTCAAGGTATGCATCTGGATTTATCATCCAACCTGAAAGTAAAGTTGATCGATTCTTCAGTGGCTTAAAACCAAATTTTCGAAGGGCATTAGCTATAAGAGACTTCAGTAGCTATGAAGAAATTGTACGTTGTGCTATTAAGGTAGAGATGGAAGTTGGTGTTACATATTCATCTCATGGTTTTGAAAAGAAACGAAAGATGGAGTTCAAGGAGAAATCTCAGAATAATGGTGAAAAGAAGATGAATGTTTCCTTATGCTCAAAGTGTGGAAAGAAGCATGGTTGAGATTGTCTTAAAGGGAAAAGAAAATGATTTAAGTGTAGAAAAGAAGGTCATCGAGCAGCTGAGTGTCAAAGTAATGGAAAAAGGGTTTCTATAGATGTGAATAAAGAAAAGACTACAGAGAATTCACCAACAACACTTCAATGCTTCAAGTGCAAGGAAATGTGGCATTAATCTAATAAATGCCCTAATCCAAGGGTTAGTGACAATCGACATGAGCAACCACTTAAGGAAAAGGACAAAGGGAAGTCACATGCGATAACTATTGGCAATGTTGAATATGAAAACAATGTGGTGGAATGATTAAGTGTTTATATAATGGGATTCCAAAATAATGTTGTATATAGTATCGTGGAATATTGGAATATTTATGTATTGGTCTATTGTGTTTTTCAATAATTTTATGGTACCGGTAACCATGAAATGTGATTGAGATATTTTTGGTAAACATATGATATGCGCATAATGAAGGGATAAGAAGATAATGAGATGTTTGATTGTATTCATGAGAACATGATTGATATAAGGACTAAGTGATATCATGGTTTGAGTATATAGAATTTTGAGGATTTTGGTATGTGGAAAGTGTTAACATTTAACTGCATTCATGTTTTCACTATGGTTCAATTAATGGGTATTCATTCCTCAAGAGAATACATGATTAAGGTATTCACATGTTTGTAATTTGACCAACAAGATATATCTTATGATATATTGGGGATAAATGATGGTATTCACATGCTTGGTTGATGACATTTGAAGTAATCATTTTCTTTATACTATGAGCTTGGACCGAAGTATTTAAGATAAGCCTAAATATTGGAATGGATTATGTTGGACATAAGTTAGGATAAGACTTTTTTCGATATTATTGATGGGATTTTATAGTAATATAGCTTTAGAAAAAGGACAACCTGCAGGACGGGTGACAGCCCATCGCGTCGGACAAGGCTGTGGGAATCGAACCCACAACCGAAGTGCGACTGACCTTTATCGCCTACCACTGGCCTATAGGAAGTCCCTGTTTAGTAGAAACTAGTTTTATTATATTAAGAAGTATGATATATGAAGTATAAGTCGATTTTAAGAACCATATATGATTAATCTCACTATAGATGGACTTATGTAAGTTTTGATAACTTTTCTAACCTTTTGTTTGAGACAGATGGAATGACCCATCATTCTATCACATGATATGATAACACATCATGAATGAAAAATTCAACTTCATTTCTTTAAGATATGAAGTGGAAATTGTCCAAAGAACGACCAATGGTGAGACTATACCAAAATCATGAAAGTATTTCTTCAAATTCCAATTTCATCAACTTTAGGGAAATGATATTAAAAATCAAAAAAGTTGTCCCAGTGCTCTTATATCTAATGAATAATATGGTACCTTAGATCGTCACAAATTTATGTCTTTGTGATTTCTGGATTTTCCATAGCCATGTTCTCTACCACTCTCCATCAGAACATGATGGTTAGATTTCTCTTCCATATCCATATTTTCACCAATGTGGAAACCCAGTGATTAGTTTATTTGGGTAACTGTTACGTTTCATTCTTTTGTTTTTAAAGATTGGTTTTGGTATTCCTTTTTACGATGTGAGTTTCTATTAAAGAAACTTTCGAGTAGTAAACCATTTATAACCCCGATGAATTTCGAGGGCGAAATTCATTTTAAGGGGGGTAGAATGTAACACCCCGAGATTTTATGAAAAATATTCTTTTTAATTTCATTATTATCTTGTGTTTTACACTACACCAAAAGGAGCTTGCACAACACACATCATTGACTTGCCTTGCATTACACGCAATCCCGACCATCCTTGATAGCATGTGTAGTACGCAATACCGAGTTTCACTAAACAACGATATGCTATTAAAATATTATTAAAACTAGCAGTTATGAATAGTAATTCCCACTTTTTGAAATTTTATCTTTCAAAATGGACTTCATTTTTAGATTCTGAATATCTAAATTAGCTTAGGGTGAAATTTTGGTACTTATCGGATAACTTTCATTTTCCGATGAATAGTGAAAATTACTAAATTTTAATTAAAAACAACCTTTTTAATCGAAATAATTAATAGTGATAAATTATTAATTTGAGTGGTTTTAAAGTATATTTAGAATATATTTTTACATTTTAATACAATTTTGGTCATTGGATGTAATTTCACATTTAAACCAGACATAAAAAAGTGTCAATCTTTTGATAGTTATTATCTCTTAGGAACACGATATTTGTTTTCACGATGGGAACTAATTTTTAAATTAAGTAATGAAACTGATATGTTTTGAATTTGGTAAAATAGACATCATTTTTGAGTTCATAATATCAAATATATCTTAGGCCTAATTTTTGGTATTTTTCTGGAAACTTTCATTTTTTGATGAATAGTGAAACCACTAAGTGGTAGTTAAAAAAATGAATTTTTCATAAAACATAATTTTACCATTTCTGTGAGTGGAATTTCAAAAATCCGAGAGACATGGTTGATTTCAGTAAGTAAAATGTGGTTCAATGAGATGAAAATATTTTTTGGTGAATAATAACTTTTTACTTTTTTTGACCACGGTTAAAAGTAAATGGGGTAATTAAGGGTAAAAATGTTATCATTATTAACCTAACACATGTCCTAATTCTATTTTATAAGTGTAATTTGACCAAAAACAACCTTAGGAATAAAATATGACCATTTAGGCCCACTTGGATTTGATTAGGACATTTATTATTATTTAAATCAAAGAGAAGTTAAAAGAGTTAAAATCAAAGTTTATTTACTAAAGCATTTTTAATATAGGGTTATACATAAGATAAATTCGATTTTAAATATTACTTAGAAATCTAATAAGATTTACTACATAATGGTATTTTATTTTTAATTTCTAGACATTAAATAAGTTAATTTATTTATGACACAAAGATGATGCAGTAATTATCTTATTAATGAAATATTGACATAATTAATGTTATAAATACCAAAATAAATGTAATTTGAGACTTTTTATAAATTCCACTAATTTTATAGGTTAATATGATATGTTATTATTGATTTAATTATCTTTGTTCGAACTAATCATTCTGTTATGATTTTCACAAAAATCAATTACTAAATAGTGTCAAAATTGACATAAAATAGTTTTTAAAACCAATATTATTTATTAATTGTTATTTTATTCTTAAAAATCTAAGTTTCGAAAATATGACTTAGATAAGGTTATATAAATTAATAATAAACAAGTTGTGGTTAGTTTTTCTTGTTATAGTAATTTTATTAACCTTATAGTATAAGAACACAAGAAGACACGGTAAAACTAAAATTATTTAACTTAATGTTAAATATAAATGATAAGGTTAAAATATGAACCTAAACTTGTATAAATTATATTTTATGATAGAATTGCGACCCATACCCACCTTAGCTTCGAAATAAATCAATTTGGAGCTATTTAAAACCGAATTTGGCTTTATAATAAAATAATATTTTTAGTTTTTCCAAAGGAGCTCCTCTCCTCCCTTATAAAAGGGCACCTCCTCCCTCTCTTCCTCACACCACTTTGAGCCTTCAAGCTTGGACAAACCCTGAAGAATTATCTTCTCAACTTCCCTAGAAACATCCTAGAGGTCCTGGTCTTCTTCAAAGACCAATTTTAGTGCCCTAAAAGGAGGTTTCAAAGAAGCACTTCAAAGAAGAGGTAATGTCCGTTACCGATTCTTTCAACTTTATTTCTTCTTCCACTTGTTCTTCTTAGGTTTTTTCATTATGAATTAATAACATCAGTATCAATCATATACTGATATGTTATTATAAGTATGAAACAACCCTATTTCACCATCTATCCATCCTACGGAAAACGAAATCACCACACGTGCGTACGTACGAAATACCGTCTCCACGCCGTGGTGTAATCTATTTTCCACCACCACCTTACTTGGATGGGTATAATGGTGTAAATAATAACTATATATGATTATTGTAAAGTTATATTGATTCTGAAATAGTATACATACACTCCAATACAATTCCACGATCATGAGAATGATATCATCGCTCGTGCGTACGTACGGACTACCGTCTCCACGATGCGATGAGATTCATTCTCCACGTTAACCATTCATGAATGATTATTAAGTATATATAATAAGTAATCATGAAATATATGACATAATAATGATACTGTATCTATGTGTATATATATGTATGTCATATACTTAATTCCATTCAACTCAATAAGGAAACGAAAACAACGTTCATGCGTACGTACGGCCTACCGTCTCCATGAACGGTGTATTTCTTTCCATTTACTGATCTATTATATATATGTATATTCTGAATATATAATATATATAAATCATGTTTTATATTCTGGAATTAATTAATCATGATCTAAGTAATCATATGAATAATTACAAGTCAAAACACGGACGACAAATGAAACTATTTTACCCAAAACGCTCTTTAACATGGAATTTACAAAAGAACGGGTAAAATAAAGTCATAAGTGGACCATATATGATATCATAACAATGAGTATGATTCTAGAATAAGTCAATAAAATTATTTAAATCATTATACAGGAGGTTCAGACACTTATGAAGAAAACCGGACCTAATGTAAGGGAAAATATCACAATCTCATTTTTATCCGAGATTGCTTATTCGTAATTATTTACTGGGGTTATTGTTATCATCCATGTCCATGTTTCCTAAAATGGTTTCATGTATGTTTAATGTCCTTTTTACCCACTTTTGACTTTTACTACATGGTATGTAAGGAATCTTTCTTTTGTTTACGTTACGAGGTACTTTTTTGACTTTTCCAGCAAAAGTACGATAAGAATGTTTTTTTTACGTATACGGCATGAAAGGATTTTTATGGTTTTATAAAGCCTTATTTTCATGAAGGTTACTTAAAAATATTTCATGACTATTTTCAACAGAAACCTTTTCTTCTAAAATTTCATGACATTTTGTGAAAAGAAAATTAATTTGAAGAAAAATGGATATTTTCCTCAAGAATTCATTTCAAGTGTTTTATCAAAACCATTTTCATCTAAGATGACATTATTTCATATGTTTATATTTCAAGTGTAATGTCTCTATGATTTACATGGTTTCAATTTTCTTATTATGAAATGATATCTATTTCTTTTATATGGAATATGTGATGATGGGATGATGTTTATGAAACCCATTTTATTTATTGGGTTATTATGAATGATGTATGTTTATTTTGTGGAACAAGTAAGAATGATTTCATTATGAGAAGGGTGGGACCTATATCTACCTCCAATGCATTAGGTAAAGATTTATATATCATGAGATAGACATGGCTGGAACGGTAAGTTAATCCGGTTCAATGTTACAGGACGGAAACGAGGAGTGAACTCGATTCAGAAAGGGACTTTGTCCACCAAGATGGTCTTGGCAGCAATGCCTTGGCTACTATGGAAATCATGACATGTGATGAATAGTTGCCACAATTACATGTTTTGTTACCATTCTATTTTATCATTCTTAATGTTTCTTTATGATCTATGCCTTACTTACTTTCACGTTTTATGTCATTGCTCAAGATTTTTATGTTTAAACATTATGTTCATGTTTATAAGTTCAAATGTATATGGTATGTTTTATTTTATCCATGCTTACCCTTACTGAGAATTTGAGCTCACCCTTTTTATGTTTTCTTTTCCCCAGGATATAAAGGAAGGTTTTAAGTAAGAAAAAAAGGGAAGATCATTATGGTACATGTTTAAGATCTTTCACCACGATTAGAGGATTACGTTCCAAGTTTCCAAAGACACTAAACTATTACGGTCCTTGTGTGTCTATTTTTTTTATGTATTAAGTATTCCGATAAAGTAATGTAATGTCCATGTACGTCAAGATTTGGGTCTCTACAAGTACCGCGGGTCTGCCACTACAACCAAGCGCTCATCCGCCGTGGGTCTGCCGCTACAACCAGGCACTCCCCACTAGGCTATCCGAAACACACCGAATCGATCGGTCAAGAAGTCGTCAGGTCTCAGCCGGTTACACGGTCTCTGTACTCCTCACACTCGTCTCTGGGAGGGTCTGCTCCACGAGCTACTGGTAGATACCCCAAGTATCACAAAGTCCCACGAAGAAGTGTCTCAAAGGACCGCCTCATCACAGAGGTCTCAACACAACAGACGACGAGTCAATCGGACGCCCGGTCTGTGAGTTATTAGCCTTTTCGTCCCAGGGGCCCGGTTGGTCTCGTGTACGAACCAACCCGGCCGTATCTCAACTGTACCCCAACTCTCATAGGGTAAACTTAAAGGGATCGTTTCTCAACGTGATCACCAACGCCACAGACGGTTCGTCAAACGGACGTCTGGTCTGAAAGATATTAGCTTTTCCGTTCCAGGGGCCCGATTTGATTTCGGGTAATCCAACCCGGACACTATCCAACAACAACCAAAACTCGGGAGAAGTATTCCAAAAGCTCCGTCTCATCAAGAGGAAATCAACGAGCCAGATGGCGCGTCAATCGGACACCCGGTCTGTGAGTTATTGGCTTTTTCGTTCCAGGGGCCTGGTTGGATTTCGTGAGCAAACCAACCCGACCGCACTCCGACGACATCCAAAAATCAAGAGGAGTAATCCAAAAGATCCGTCTCACTTAGAGGAATCCTTCAAAGTTGACGACACGTCAATCGGACGTCCGGAGCTCAAGATATGAGTGTTTCCGCTCCGAGGGCCCGGTTGGTTTTGTATCCGAACCAACCAGGCCAAACCCAAAGTGTTCCGAAACTTTGAGTGCGATATACCGAAACGACCGTCTCGATCCAAGGATCACATCGCCACTGACGGTGTATCGATCGGAGGTTTACAGCTCAAGATATGGGCGAAAGACAGTGAGTGGTTCGAAAAAGGGGGGTCTGGGCCCGGACTGACCCAGCCCGACACCCCCTGGGTCGGCCCGAACCGGGTCGACCCGACCTGGGTCCGACCCGGATGGGCCCGGCCCGGCCCGGACGGCGCGGCGTGGCCCGGATGGCTCGGTCCGGCCCAACCGGCCCGCCGCGGCTCGGCCAGCGCGGCCGATCGGAAGCCGCAGGCGGGGTGCGCGGCTCCCCCACCCTCGCCGCTAATTGAGGCCGGCGGCAACCGCCACCGCCAGCCCTCCGGCGGCGTGCCACCGCCTTCCGCGGACCACTGAACGCGCTCCGGTGGTCCGTTTCTCCTGCCGTCTTCACCAACGGTCCTCCCGGGACCCGACCTTCACTGCGAAGGGATTCAAACGCCATAGCGGTTTGCTTCGTCATCGTCCATTGATCCACACGTCAATTAACAAAACGTACCGTCTTTTTGGTTTTTCGGCGTGATGCGATGGCGCCATGCCCCTTTGCAGCGACCCGACTCCGGCCGCGGTTCCTTTGCGGTTCTTCGGCATAGTGCGACGGTGCCGCAGAATTGGTTCAAAAATTTGAATGTGCAGCGTGACGACGCCGCACATTTCTTGCCGCTCAATCCCACGCAGTGCGACGGCACCGCGTCACTTTCATTCGATCTGCAATAACAAGAAAAACAATAGGGAGGGGGGGCGGTTGTGTTTGTACGGTCCGGCCTCCTCCCATTTACTGATATCATGCGGTCCAAATAAACGCGGATAAAAGACGGACGAGAATCACGTATGGAAAAATCACGTAAACCCCCTACCTCGTCGTAGTCATCGGACGAGTTCTTCGCGGAATTGACCATCGCGGAAGAATATGATCGTCGGGTCACGGAAGGGCGTCACGTCGTCGTGGTATACGGCGTCGCGTCGACGATCTCTGAGGTTTAAAGAAAAACACACATATTTTTATTTTATGAATTAAATCTGTGTTAAGGATAAAATCCACAAAGGAAATTAAAAGTTCCGAAATCTCTTACCTCAAGCAGTTGATCAAAGATTTTTCGCGGGAGGAGAAACGTCGCAGAAGAACGTCGCGGGAGAAGAATCGTCGGTGTCATGAAACATGGCGTCGCGTCGTCGATCTCCTAGGGTTCGGCGTTCTTCGCGTTCTTCGCATTCTTCGCGTTCTTCGCATTCTTCGCGTTCTTCGCATTCTTCGCGTTCTTCGCGAAGGAGGATGAAGATCTCAAGCCTCTCCCAACTCTCTCAACAAGCAACCCTTAAGAGAAAAAAAGCATTGGTCTTATTTTATTAACATGCCAACAAATTGAAAAACAAACTAAGTAACGACCCATTAATTCATAGAATTAATTTCAACGAATAAACCGCCCAATTAATAAGAGCGTTTAAGAGTTTAAGAAAACGCACCAGTTGACTTTCATTAAAGAGGAGTTTTCGCGGGTGCGTTACTTAGAGGAAAATAAACGGTGGGGCTCATGCAGGACCCACCACACAAATATCCTACCAAGAGGGTAGGATATTTTGGATTGCACTCTATCCACTTTAACTTAGCTCAATTGGCTTTTAAGCGGCTTTAAGTGAAATAAAAATAAAGTTGTCGCACTACTTTATTTTATTTCTTAACTTAACTCCAAAAATTTAAAAACCACACCCGAGCAAACGCAACTCCAGAAAAGGCGTTTCTAAGAAAATACCAGCGCTGCGATTCCATCGGTGCCCTCAAAATTTGATTCCGAGTACCAGTTCAAAAGTTATAAAAACCCGCTCATTTGTTCACTGAACGTACCCGAGCCAAACCTCGGAAAATGATTTCGGGCACACCGGGCCTCGAAATCAGGTACCGTCAGAAACTGAGTTCTTGTAAAATTCCAAAGAAAATTAAGAAAAAATTTCCTTGAAATTTACGGGTCTTTACAGATAAGCTAGCATGGTCTTGTCGACTTAATGCATCTGCCACCTTGTTTTCTTTCCCATGGTGGTAATGAATTGAGCAGTCGTAATCCTTAATCATCTCTAACCATCTTCTTTGGCACATATTCAACTCCTTTTGTGTGAAAATATACTTTAAACTTTTATGATCAGTGTAAATATCACACCTTTCACCATAAAGATAATGCCTCCAAATCTTTAATGCAAAGATTACCGTAGTTAACTCCAAATCCTGAGTTGGGTAATTTTGCTCATGGATTTTCAACTGTCGTGAGGCATAAGCTATCACCATATCGTTTTGCATGAGAACACACCCCAATACCTTCTTGGATTCATCACTGTAGATCACAAACCTTTCTCCACTACAAGGCAATGTGAGCACAGGTGCACTGGAGAACCTTCTTTTCAACTCCTTAAAATTATCTTCACACTCCTCCGTCTACACGAACTTAACTCCTTTTCGAGTCAACCTAGTGAGTGTATTAGATAATCGTGAAAAATCTTTCACAAAACATCGATAATATCCAGCCAAACCAAGAAAATTTCGGATCTCAGTTACTGTTGTTGGTATCAACCATATTTTGATAACCTCTGTTTTTCCTGGATCCACAGATATCCCCTCTTTTGGGATTATGTGACCCAAAAATGAAACTTTCTGAAGCCAAAATTCACACTTGGTAAATTTGGTATAAAGCTTCTCCTTTCTTAGGGCCTTTAATACTATTCTCAAGTGATCTTCATGTTATTCCTTGATCTTTGAATAGACTAGAATATCGTCTATAAATACAACCACAAAACTGATCAAGATTGTCTCTAAAGACTCTATTCATTAGATCAATAAAGATAGCAGGGGCATTAGTAAGACCAAATGGAATCACTATAAATTCAGTGTCCATACCTTGTACGAAAAGCTGTTTATGGTATATCCTCCTTTTTGACCCTTAATTAATGATACCCTGAATGAAGATCAATCTTGGAAAAGTATTGAGCTCCACATAGTTGGTCAAATAAGTCATTAATGCGTGGGAGAGGATATTTGTTCTTGATGGTGATCTTGTTAAGTTCTCTGTAATCAATGAAGAGTCTCATTGATCCATCTTTCTTCTTAATAAATAGAAGAGGTGCTCCCCAGGGTGATGCACTAGGGCATATGAATCCCTTATCAAAATTCTCTTGGAGTTGTTTCTTCAATTTCTGCAACTCAATTGGGTCCATTCTATAAGGTGTCTTTGAAATGGACATAGCACCCAGTATGAGTTCTATTGGAAAACCAACTTCACGATTTGGTGGAAGACCTGGAAATCCCTCAGGAAAGACATCATCAAACTCCCGTACAATGGGCATATTCTTAATCATGAGTTTCTCGTCAACCATTTGAGATAAATAACCTTCATTTATTGGAATCAAGACCCATAAGATGGAAGAAATTTCCACTGGAAGGTTATATTCATCCTTGCATCGATAGATGATATTATATTAATCGAGAATATTAAATGTGATTTCACTTCTTTGGAAATTGATATGAGCTCCGTATAGAGAACTCCAATACATGCCAAGAATAACATCAAATTCCACTATAGGAAGGATCACAAGATTTGTTGAAATCACTTTCCCACAAACTTCAATTGGAGAAGAATTATAATATTTTGATGCAACCGTTGTTCCATTAGGATTTGTCATTGCTAACTCAACATCTAATTGTTGAGGTAGTACGGTGATAACCTTAGAAAATTCCTCAAAAATAAAAGAGTGGGTGGATCCAGAATCAAATAAAATAATTGCTACTTTAGAGTGGATGGTAAGTGTACCTTTCACCACTTCGTTATCGTACTCCACATCGTCAATAGAAATTGCATGTGACTTTCCTTTATCTTTGGCCTTAATAGTTTGTTGACGTCGATCATCATCAACAACCCTTGGATTAGGGCATTTATTGGAATAATGACCCATTTCCTTGCACTTGAAACGTTGAAGTGTAGGTGGTTCATTCTATGTATCCCTTTCTTTGTTCGCATCATTAGACATATTCTTCCCATTATTTCGACATTCAACTGATCGATGACCATATTTTCCACACTTAAAACATTTAATTATCCCTTTATGACAATTCCCTCCACGTTTCTTTCTACACTTTGAGCATAAGGGAAAACTCATCTTCTTTTCAGTGTGGTCTTTAGATTTCCCTTTGAATTCCATTTCCTCTACTTATCAAACCCACATGAGGGATGGATTACTCTAATCTCTATCTCAACCTTGAGAGCAAATCAAACAATTTCATCATTTCTATTGATGTCCCTTATGGCTAACACCCTTCGAAGACTTGGTTTTAAGACACTAAAGAATCGATCGATCTTACTCTCAGGTTGGATAATAATTCTTGAAGCGTACCTTGCAAGCCTTGTAAAATTTGCTTTGTTGGTACCAACCGATTCATCTTCCTTTTTATTTAGTTCAAGAAACTCCTTCTACATCTTTGTTTGAAGAATACGAGGGAAGTACTTATTGAAAAATAAGTTCTTGAACTCATCCCATTCCATAGACTCAATTTCGTCCCTTTGCCTCGTACTCTTAATAAGATTCCACCATTGATCAGCTTCACCTTCCAAATGATATACTACTAATATGACATTGTCATGTTCAGAACATTGCAGGACTGAAAATATCTTTTCAATGGTACTAATCCATTGTCCAAACACTAATGGATCAGAAGACTTGCTGAATGAAGGTGGACGCTGCCTCATGAAGGATTCAACAGAATGTTGCTCCTTCCTTTGCTCGTTTGGAAGTCCTGCATGATTCATAGCTTGAGAAAGTTGTGCGATCATTGCTAAAAGATTTTGCATTCCAGCTCCCATAACGTTTGGTTGCTCAGTGGGATAATCATTGCATTTCCCACCACATTCATGATTAGCACGGTTCCATCAGGTTCCAGCCATTGACTAAAACCAACAATCATAGTGTGAGAAACACTAATCATAATAGGAAAACCACATAATCATGAATAAAATTTCACAATTTAGGTCTTATCATAGGTTGTTCATGTCCATTTCTAAAACACTAATATTGTGTTCTATGTTTGGACATATCCTTAGAATTCTTGCAAAGGATTTCACATCCTAGTTTTTGAAGGTTGACTATACCTTTCTCCTGATACCTACTATAACGACCCATACTTTACATACATGGTTATTACTTCAGAATTGAAGCATACTTATTACAATATATAACAAAACCATGATAGAACCGTATAGGTATAGTGTCTTTAGAAACTGGGAAACATAAACAACTGGTTCATAAATCATCTACATTATCTCCCGTTTATTTCATCATATCTATAGTCCTTTTTGGCATATCCTACTTAATAACCTTCTTCCTGACCTTGGGAAAAGAAAACATACAAAAGGATGAGCTCAAATTCTCATTATGGGTAAACAAAAAAAATATCAATCATATCATATTCATAAGAACATAACATTTTGAAAATATTAACCTGCAAAAGAGATCATAAAATCATAACATGGGATAAATCATAGTAGTGAGATTTAATCCCAATAATCATAACATAAAACATGAAACTTTTTGGCATACACACATAATCATATAAAATCATTCCATATTAGTCAATTCTCTTTTCCAAGACCATCATAGTGGACAAAGTCCAATACTGAACCGAGTTCACTCCTCATTCCAGTCCTATATCACTGAACCGGATTAACTTTTCGTTCCATCCATGTCTATCTAATGAGATATAAATCTTTACCCAATGCATTGGAGGGAGATATCGGTCCCACCCATCTCCTAATGAAACCATTCTTATGTGTTTCACAAAATCATAAATCATACATCATAGCATAACCCATGTAATAAAAATGGGATTCTTAAACATCGCAACATCATAAAACAATTCATATAAGATAAAGGACTTCATAAAAATAATTCCATAACATCATAATAAAATAAATGTAACAATAGGGATAGAAACAAAACCCTATATTTTCTTAGATGGAAAATAATTTTGATAAAACACTTGAACTCCATTCTTGAGGAAAATATCCTTTCTACTTCAAAAAAACATTTTTCCTGTATTAAAATGTCATACAATTTTAAAAGAAGTTAATTAAAAATGAACTTGAAAAATTTTAAGGGAAGATTCATGGAAATAATGTTCTATGAAATCATAAAATTCCATTCATTCTGTATAAGTTAAACAAAATTCTTCTCGTACTTTGGCCGGAAAAGTCAAAAAGTACCTCGTATTAAAAATGAAAAAAGATTACTTTCATATCTTTTACTATTACTCACCAATGGGTAAAATTGGATTTAAAAAATTTTATGAGGATATAAATAATATTACATATTGAGGAAACATGGATGTGGATGATAAATATTCCCATGTAAATTCTGAAGTATAAACAATCTCAGATAAAAATGAGATTGTGAGATTTTCCTTTACGTTATGTTGGATTTGCTCCGTACGTATCCGAACCTCATGTATAATGATTAAAATAACGTCATTGAATTATTAAATAATCATATTCATTGTTATAATATGATATATGTTCATATTCTTATCTTCTTATTAGTAATATTTCATTGCTACTTGTTATTCGGGTGTTCATTGCTTTATGTTCTTATGCATGTATTGTTGAATAAATTCTTATTACTATTTTTAGGATATTGATACATTATTTACATAATGGTATTAGTGTAATATATATTATATTTATTCATTTAATTGATTTATATAATCATTATTCAATGCAGATCATGTAGAACGAGTCACATCACATCGTGGATACGGTAGGTCGTACGTATGCACGAGCGATGATATCGTTCCCATAACTATTGAATGGTATTGGAGTGGAAGATGGAATTTATGAGAATTAGTATCATGTTATAATAATCACATATAGTTATTCTTTACACCATTATACCCATCCAAGTAAGGTGGTGGTGGAAAACAGATTACACCACGGCACGGAGACGGTATTCCGTACGTACGCACGCGCGGTGATTTTATTTTCCATAGGATGGATAGAAGGTGAAATAGGGTTGTTTCATATTTATAATATCATATCAGTATATTAGTGATACTGATTTTATTACTTCATAATGAAACAACTAATGAATATGAAGTAGAAGAAGAAATAAATTTGAAATAATCGGTAAAAGATATTACCTCTTCTTCGACACACCTCTTTGAATCCACCTCTTAGGGCACTAAAGTTGGCCTTTGAAGAAGACCAGGAACTATAGTATGTTTCTAGGGATGTTTAAAAGGGAAATGGGTAGGGTTTGTATGAGATTTAAGGCTCAAAATTGTGTGAGGAGGAGAGGGAGGAGGTGCCCTTTTATAAGGGAGGAGTGGAGTACCTTTGGAAATCTAAAAAATATTAATTCATAATAAATTTAAAACCCACTTAAAAACTTCCAAAATTACTCAAATTCGAATATTAGATGTGATAGGGTTGTAATATCATCAACCAATAAAATTTATACATGTTGGGAATTTATTTTAAGCATTATCAACTTGATTTATCCTTATTTAATCTAATTAGTTTTATTTGTGGTAATAATATTATAAATTTTAAATTGATATAAATAATTACTTATGTGCTTTGAAATATCCATAATTAGATACTTTATAAAATTTTAGACCATATAAATTTAAAATTTTAATTTATAAATATTTTTGTGATTTCTAAACAATTTTATAATATGTTATTTTTATAAAATAGCAATAGTGTCAATTTTGACACTATTCAATTATTTGAATTTAAATAAAATCTACATAGAGGATATATTCAAAATAAATGCTTTAATAGATTCATAATAAGTAATATTTATCTATAAAATTAGTGGAGCACATTAAATAGTTCATATAATATTTATTTTATTATTTTTAAAACCATTTATTTGATATTTCAATCAATAAAACAATTTCAACATCACTATTTTGTCACCATTAATGATAATTATTTAATCACTAAAAATTAAAAATAAATTCACATGTTGTAGATAATTGTATTAGCTTTCTGGAGACTATTCATTTTCTAATTTTCATGAAGTTTATCACTAAATTATAATTATTATACTTATAAGATTTAAGAGAGTGACATGTTGTCACTTTCTTTAGTTTGAATAATAATTACATCATTTTCAGGGTCAAAGGTCCATGAAATGAATCTATTCAAACCCTTATGTGATATTAGTCGAGTTTTATTCATCCAATATATGTTTGGAAAGTTTTAGGGTAATTTTACAATCTTATTTTTACCCTTAATTACCCGATTTACCTTTAAGTGTAGTAAATAAAAATTACCGTAGTTACTATTAATAATATAAAAAAAGTTACCTATTAACATAATTTGGACCCACTGAATCCAAATATGGAATCCATTTTTCAAAATTCAAAACACATAATTTTCAGTAATTAATTTAAAATTAATCCCGTTGTTAAGCAAATGTGTTTTAAAAGTTAAAACATTGCCAAAGATTGAAATGAGTTTACCTATGAATTCAATGTAAAATTAATGCTAATGATATAAATTATATTAAATGGTAAAAATATATTCTATTTTTACTTTCAAACCATTCTATAATTTATTTTAACCATATAAATTATTTTGATGAAAAATGTTGTTTTCAATTAAAAATTTGCGTATTTTTACTATTCATCAAAATATGAAAGTTATCAGAAAAGTATCAAAAATTTATCCAATGTAAATTTTTATATCTTGATTCAAAGGAATAATTTTATTTTCTAAAATTTAACTTATAAACTTGTCAAAAATTATCTTTAAAATGGGTGCGCCATCAAAAGGCGGAAAACTGCATATTTGAAAAGAAATTGTTTTATCTGAAAAATTGATTTTTTCTCATATCATATGTAAAATTAATTCTAATGTTATATAAAATTAAAAATTTTTTTAATAATATTTATAACGGCTAATTTATATAATATTTTAATAACATATCGTTTTAAGTGAAACTCGATATTGCGTATAACACACGCTATCGAGAAAGGTTTCTCTTGTGTATAACGCAATCCAAGCTAGTGTTGTGTGTAGTGAAAGATTACTTTGATGTTGCGTATAACATAAGACATAAAAAAATATAATTCTCATAGAATATCATGGTGTTATAGGTTCGTCCCGGTTCGTCTATCAGGATTGACGCAACAACACTAACTAAACATACGAATTTCTGAGGGTCATGGTTTTCTAAGCCACATTTTCTGAGGGTCATGGTCTTCTAAGCCACGTTTTTTGTGGGTTGTGGTTTCTAAGACATGTTTCCCCAAGTTAATAGGTCTCTAGGGTCCCACTTATGCTAGCTACCTATAGGAATTACCCATGGTGCTCAATTGCAACATGATGAATGTGATGTAATTTTCATTTCAGTTGTTTCATACTTGATGTTTTGTTTTTGTAAAAACCATATTTTAATTCAAACTGGTTTATTTTCATTTTTGAAATGTTAATGCATTCTTGGAAGCTATTTTGAACATGTATTGGGAGTGAAATTCTTTAATTGAAAATGAAAACTCATTACTTGAATTTGAAATGAAGGAAAACATTATTTTATTATATCATATTTTCAAAATGGCATGATTTGATTTCTTACTAAAGGCAGGGGCATAGGACATGGTTATATTTTGGAATTCCTACTAAGAATCTCAGTGCTCACGCCTACTTTAATTTTTAGTTTTAGGTTTTATTCATGGATCACTTTTGGGGAGCGAGTGCAGTTTACGTTTCGTGGTGACCCACGAGGTCACCTGAGGTGTGTCACATTACTTCGTTTATTCCTTTTTCTGCTACCAAGATGCTTGGTTTGTTTCCCTTTATTTATCTACTTGTTCTGTTTATGTTTAATCATTTTTTTATGTGCCAAATCGTTCCCAATTGTTTTATTTTGATGCCCGGCACTAGTTTCCAACTTGTGGGGATCGAGAATGCCCTTTAGGCCATGTCTCGGACCAGATCCGGTGACCAGTTCAGGGTTGACTCGGGTTGGTTTGTGAAAAAATTGAATCAAAGGTTGCCCTTGTTATTTGGGGTGTCAGGTAGCTTGGTGATTAGGTGTGTCAGGACTTGAAAGGTAGGTGCGGAAAGGAATTTATGAACCCTTTCCCGTCCCAAGACTCGAGTTGCCAGGGGTAGTCCAGGATTTGAATTTTCTTCTTTGGATTGGTCTGTGTGGTTGAGGGATGACCAAGGAAGTGAGCCAGTGTTACACGGAAGCATTACATAGAGTAGAGACCCATGTATATCCCGAGCGCATAGTTCTAGATGCTTCCTATGGTTGATGCTATCTTAGAGCATGTCCTGCTAAGCCATGTTACTGGGTTGGTATAACCACTAGTCCCTTATTTTATGGAAGTTTTGATGTGAGTTATGTTTGGGATTAGTTTTGACTGACATGACTGAATATAAAAAAAAAATGAAAATTGATTTTAGTGAAAGGGGGTTTTCCAAAGGGGATATGGTTAATAGAATGGAAAAATTGTTTTTGAAATGAAAAATGTTTTGTAATTTGAAAATTGTTTTCTTTTAATGGAATGTGGTTTTGGAGTGGAAGGGTGGTCTTGAAATGGGAATTGTTTTTTAATGGAATGTGTGGTTTTAAAGGAAAAAATGGGAGTTTCTTTGGATGTTTTTTGGGGTTTGAGTAACACTTTTTGAAATGTGAATTGGAAATTTTTTGTGAATTTGAAAATTTATTACTTTTATGATAAGTGACATTTTCAAATTGGTTGAGAATTTTTACTTTACGTTGAATGGTACATTTTTAAAATTAGAAGTTTCTTGAGTTGACCCTTGGTGTTCCTATGAGGGATCACATATATAGAGGTACAAACGTGGCATAGGGATAATTGGGGGTATGTGTGGATGGGTGCATGAGTTAGCATGATTGTATATTTATATGCGAGGCATTATGGGATACAAATGGTGGGTACATAAGTTGTTTTGTTTGCTGAAAAATGGTTTTCAAAAAGGTAATTTAAATATTTTGAAAGGTGAGTAAGAAATTTTTTGGTGTTCTATTTTTGTGTTTGGCATCCTTTTTCATGGGCTCTTGGCTTTGACATATTGAATTATGGTCAAAACAGGAATTTGAGTTTGAGATTTAGTTGTGATTGAAGTTTTAATTTTTTATTTATAATGAATTTTGAGCCTCTTGTTTTTGAGTATGCTACCCAGAAAAGTCCCAGAGGTTTCTAGTGAGCCTATTCTAGTTGTTGGTTCTACACAAACTCTTAGCAGAGTGGTGGAATTGAATTATTTTCGGTTATTGTCCATCTTCTATGGTGATCGTGATCTATCGAAGGTATCATACTGGCTTGGTGATATCGTCGGTGTTTTCTGGTTATTCGAAACTCCCAAATCTATGTGAGTCCGTGTTGGTTCGAGTTCATTTGAGAGTTCAACTTTGGATTGGTGTGGGAGAAAATCCCAGCATTGTTTAATGATGGGATGCCTTGGAAGGTGTTTAAGACCACTTCCGTCTGATGGTTTATAGCTAAGGAGGTGAAAGCAAGGAAAGTGGCAGAGCTATGGAGTGTCCAGTGAGGCCAACAAATAGTGAAGGCTTATGTAAATCATTTCAAGGGGTTGATTCCCTTCTCTCTAAAGGTAGTGTCATGGAATCTGTTGAATTTTCTCTTATGTGGGGTCTTCATCCAGGGTTCCAGGACCGATTCTTTTTTATGTTCATTAAGGTTACCCATCCGGTGAGGATAGAGAATTGGAGGAACCTGTCTCATACAAGTCTTCTTGTTATTTCCGTCTTCTATTAGTCGGGCCACCCTATTGTTTAGTTCGAGTGTGGTCGGTTTTGGTACTTTAAGTCGCCTTGTCGTCATCCTTCGAAGGCTTGTCATGGATGTGGCCATTTGGGGAAACATGGATAGGTTCCTCTAGGGACATCATTAGAAGGGGTCTCGACTGGAGGATGTCAGATCCTGACTGCAGGGAAGCATATGCTTCAAGACATTAGAGCTCCAACTATAGGTCTCAGAGCGAAACTTTTCACACAGTCCGGAATCGTTGGGTGTGAGGCACTTTGGTCTAACTTTTTTCTTCAGTGCTAAAATAATGATGGTTTGAATTCCTCCACTATAGCTTCCTCGTCTTTGAAGGTTCTATTTTTCTATAAGAGGCACACAAGTCTCTTTTTCTCATTGTGGTCTTTTCTCTTTGAGTACCCCACCTTGGTTGTAAAAAGGTGTAGTGATCTTGTTTTCTTGTAATTCCAGTATTTGTGTCTCCTCAAATATGAGCTTTGGAGTTGTCTCTTTATGGCTGTGAGTATCAAGATGATTATCTCTCTTGTGTGGCTAGCTCCATTGGTGACCCATTCTTTTTTAGGATGTGCTCGTTTTGGAGACACATGAATCTTGGGAAATAATGAATAAGGGTTTGGTCTGATACTCGGTTTGGGGTATTTCGTCGATGACCCCATGTGGTGGGGGTCTGGTTTATGCGGAGAGTTTGTGGGTCAGTTTGTGTTGGGTTTCTCATATTGGTCTGTGCTAATTGGCATAATATGGTCAGTTCTTAAATGGTGGGGAGACCCAACATGAATCTTTTCATGCCTTATTCGAGGTTTGGTCTATGTGGAAGTTGTCTCTTGGATCAATTTAGCAGTTCTAGAGTTAGCCCAAGATGAGAGTCTCAATGTTGGTTGTGCTAGTCGGGTTCTTGTGATGGGGAGAACCCTCCTCATTTCCTGATGGTTATTCTATTTTTAGTTTCCCTCAGAGTTGGTTGGATGTGACTGATGGAGTGAAAAGTCACACCGAGTTCGTGTTTTTGTTGGCCTCATTTAGTTTCGAATTCGAGTTTGTTCTCTCGTTTGGATGGGTGAAGTTCTGGGGGAAGAATTTTTTATGGTGGGGAGAATTTTCACACCCTAACTTTTAAAATAATAATATTTTATTATTTTATCATACTTTGAAACTTTCTATTGAGTTTCAGGCCAAGCCTGTTTGAAATTTTTTCATTTTTTGATGAATGAATTCTTTTCCCGTAACAGCGTCCGGTGTATGGGTAGGGCATGTGCAAAGCCGCGCGACTTTGCTCAGGTCACCATGCGGCCTGCCTCATGTTCAAGAAAAATAAACAAAATGAGTTTTAATGAGTTAGTTTAATAATTATAAAATTTTAATTATTGTTATTATTATTATGTTCACCAAGTTTATTAATATTGGATTATTGTTATTAAGTAACTATTATTAATATTTTATTAATTTTTTTATGTATATTAGGTTTATTAATATCATATTAAGTTATTAAATTTTTATTATGATTACTATTAATAATATCAATATTGTTCTTATTAATATATTTACAACTTTTTTTATCTTATTATTATTATTATTATTATTATGGTTAATAATATTATTATTATCATGTTTATTATAATTATTATTAAGTTGTTATGAACAATATTATAATTATTATTAGATTTTATTAAAATTATTATTATGTTCATTATTATTTGTTAATATTTTATTTACATATTTTATATTCTTTTCTTTTAATTCCATAGTTCTATTTTTTTTATTTCTCTCCTTTTCAAACCCTAAGCCCCCCCCACCATTCCACCTTACACTACCGACCCCCCCACCACACCTTCCTCTCCCGCTCGCGCTACCCCCACTGGTGAGGGCCCTCCGACATGCCTCCCTACCTTTAGCCGCGCTACCTCCCTCTGGACAACATCCCTATGACGACACCCCAACCCTTCTCACAGGAGTCTGGTGTGACCTACCTCCTTATAACTGGTTTTATCACCGTCGCCGCCCCTCCTCTCCCTCCGGCGAGCGGCGCTCCCTCCGGTGAGCGGCCTTCCTCCGGAAGAACCCTCTTATTCTCCCCGATAGCCTCTTTTCCCTCATAGTTAGGGTTTTGGATCATTTTTATTTCAGATTTAGGTTTTGAGCGTGTATGATATTAGGTTTATCATTAATTCTTGATAATTTTTGATTCCGTTGTTTGTTTTAGGTCCCTTGTAGTGCAATTGATGCGTGATGAAGTTTTCGCACTGTGTTTGCGATGTTTTGACACCGAAAGTAAGTGTTTCCACATGTAAGTATTATTTGATGAATTAATTTGTGTGTTTGATCAATTTAGTGTGTTATTTGATTAGTTTTTTTGGTGCGAATATAGTTTTACTTAAGGTTTAATATGATTTTGATGTGTTTAATAGCGTCTTTATTTGATATGAGTGTTTTTATTTTTTGAAAACCCGTTCGGATCCTTTTGTTGTATTTTATAAAATATTTAGTTGGTTTATTATGTCACGCAAGCGCTATAAATTCTATTTTGTCATGTGATTGGTGTGCGTTTGGATTTAGAATATTTTTTTGAGTGATTTTTTTTGTTCAAAGCCTTGTGATACCTATTGGAGTTGTTTCATAAACTTTTTATGTGGTTTATTAAATATTTTAATGGTAATTTGGTTTTAAATTGAGGTACGGTATCAAATGTCTTAAAAATGGGCTTTTCACTTTTCTTTCAAATGGTGGGTTGAAATGTGTGAGTAGTTTTTTTGTTGTTGATATTCCCTTGTTGAACACTCTTTTTGTAGATGACGATTATGGATTATGATATTGATTCTTGTGTTATAATATATGGGTGTGTCATTAGCGCAAACCCTTATGTGTTATTTTGAAACGTTTTGTAGATTTTTAAGTGTTTAAGTGTCTTATTGAATTATTTGTATAACACGTTGAACTCTGATGTCTGGTTTCAAGTTATGGGTGTCAAGAACGCCTGCATGTGCATTCATAAGTTAAGACATATATATATAAATTCCCTCTTTGTACATATTCCCTCATGGCGTGGAGAATATGTTAAATGTAGCTAGGGGTATTTATATATGTGTGTACAAATTCATGTGCATGGAAGTGCGCAGGGTCCGTTCGAGTGGTCGTCAACAAAATAACTACATGTTTGAGTTAGGTCCCTTATGCCTATGCCTTTAATTTGAATTTCATAATTTCTTGATTGTTTTAAAAATATGTTTCTCATGTATGTTATATACACCTACTATGAGATATGGTTGCAGTTTCAAGAAGTGATTATGCCTTGTTTTGGAAATTGAAATGTATTTCCAACGCTCATTAGTCTTATGTGACTTTCCTAGAAAATTGATTTCCTAAGTGGTTTTGAATTGTTAATGTGTATTTCAAAAGGAGTTTGGCCTTTTGGCCGGTTAATTGTAAAAAGTGATCCCTTTATGTAATTAAGCCTGTTTGGCATCTTAAAAATGCTTTATGAAAAAGAAAAACCTTTCTTGAGGCATGACCCCTTTGATTTTAGAAGAAAAATGATTTCTAAGTTGAATGTGTTATTATGTACCTAATTTTATGCTTATGCATTATGTGATGTGAAAGAGGGGGGAATTCTCTCAAGGAGGGAGAACGGTGGTGAGAGGTTGAATGGGTTTTAGATAAAGAAAGTGCTATGTACATATATATTTGCTTGATAAAGAAAACTCACCACTATTTGAAATAGAGCACAATAGGAAACCTAGGTATCTATGTGGGTTACCAGGACTAGTATGCTAGATGACACGACATAGGTTCATCTCGGTTCGTTTAGCCTGATTAACACAACAACACCAACTAAACATATGAATTTTTGAGGGTCATGGTCTTCTAAGCCACATTTTCTAAGGTTTGTGGTTTCTAAGATCTGTTTCACTAAGGTACAAGGTATCTAGGGTCCCACTTATTCTAGATACCTATAGGTATTACCCATGGTGCTCATTTGTGACATGCTTCTTGTGATGTAATTTTCATTTCAGTTGTTTCATACTTGATGTATTTTTTTGTGAAAACCATATTTTAATCCAAACTGGTTTCTTTTCATTTAGAAATGTTAATGCATGCTTAGAACCTATTTTGAAAATGTAGTGGGAGTGAAATGCTTTACTTGAAAATGAAAACTCATTACTTGAATTTGAAAAGAAGGAAAACATTATTTTATTATATCTTATTTTTATTCTGGCTTTATTGGATTTCTTATTAAAGGCAGGGGAATAGGACTTGGTTATATTTTGGAATTCCTATTAAGCATCTCGGTTCTCACGCCTACATTACTTTTCAATTGAAGGTTTTAGTCTTCGACCAATTTTGGGGAGCGAGTGTAGTTTACATTTTGTGGTGACCCACAGGGTCACCTGAGGCATGTTATGTTACTTCATTTATTCCTTTTTCCACTGCCAAGTTGCTCAGTTTGTTTCCCTTTATTTATCTTCTTGTTTAGTTTATGTTTAATCATCTTTGTTATGGTCCAAATCATCCACAACTTGTTTATTTTGATGCCCGATACTAGTTTCTAGCCCATCGAGATCGGGAACGCCCTTCCAGCCATGTCTCGGACCGAGGGTGACCAGTTCAGGGTTGACTTGGGTTGGTTCGTGACACTAATTAATTCATCCATTTTTAAGATACATTGTTTAGGGAATTAACTAAAGGGGTATTTCCTTTTCAATTTTTTTAATTAAACCTAAATATGTACACTATTATTGGGTATTAGGTATGATTATATTTCTTATTGGAAATCATGTTAATAAAAAAATGAACCATTTTTAGTTCTTAATTTTTGTTACTGTTTAAAATTTCTACTACCTTTTTTGGATTATTTCTCTATACATTCTATATATTTTAGGTATCTTTAAAATTCAATTTTTTTTTTCTTAAAAGATGATGCATTTATATTCTCAAAAAAAACATGTGTTAAATTTTTGTGTTAAGAGAGATATGTCATTTGAATTTATTGTACCCCCTTTCATGTGATTTCTTGCTACTGAATTAAAAAAATATAAATATGAACTCAAACTATTTCATTTATTTATTTTACCCAATGGTTCATAATCATGGACAATGTTGAATTTTATGTCTCAGGAATTGGTCTTAAATTGTTTTAAACTACTCTCAATGTTAAATATGTCAAAATTTCATTAAATATTTTTGATGTTAGTGATCGTGAACTTTTATTGCCACATATTGTGGGTGAATATTTTTATAAAGTTTTACTTTTGTTTTTCCTCTTTGATTAGTTAATCTTGTCTATTAATTCATGGTATCAATATCAAAATATCATTTACTTTTTCCCCAAAATTATTGCTTTTGGTCAAACATTGTGAGTAATATTTAAAAACATAAATAGTTCTTAATTTTTTGAATAGACTTTAAAATAATAATAATTACATTAAAATAGGATATTAAAATATCGCCCAATACATGAAAAATATTTATTAATTAATCTAATACTTCTAGGTGAGTTATTTATTTTCAATTTTAATAATTTAACACACTCTTCCTCTAGTTTTGTCTATATATTGTATGAAATTCTGTATTTTTTTTCACTTAGTGGAAAAAAGAAATATTAATGTTTGGTTAAATGAAATGTGTTTCTTATTTATGTATTTTCAAAATATTAAATACCAAATAGTTTTGTAAAAAACCCAATTTTTGGCCAAAAAATTGTTTTGAGTAAAGAAAACGTACATAACTACTTGGTAGAGACAATGAGAAAACACATTTTAAAGTAAACTCAATAATTAAATTTTGGTTTTTCATTCAAGATATATATTTCCATCAATCGAATATGTTTAATTTATTTATTTATAAAATGAAAAATCTTATTAGTGGAGAAATTCAATGTATCCTTATTTGGATACATTTTTCAGCACATCGTTCTGACTAATATTTTAGTTTTTGATATTATATTGTGTTATAAATTATAGATTATAGATTATTATTAATTTGTGATGAGATTTTTATTCTTTGAATATATATATGTAAAAGGTTATTTTTGGGATTAATTTATTTAAATGTTCATTAGTATAATTTTCTTACTTTTTATGAACACATTTCTTGTTGTATTTTGTTTTAAATTAATGAATTAATTTATAAAGTGTTTTGAGTGTAAGATTTATGTGTTAAAAGATCCATGTTTTCTCTTTAAATATTTACCTATTTTCAACATTCAATCATTAATTTCTCACATTTTTTGATATCATTACAATTTGTTATCCATTTATTGAATATTTATATTCGTTTCTATGGCTAGCACACACGTTCACCTTTCCCAGGTGTTTGAAACTTCTCATTAAAGTAATAGTTATTATTAGGAAATAAAAATAATAATTTTTTAAGTCCATAGATCTCATCACCTATGACCTTAGAATTACATCATGATACCAATATAATCCATGTGAGAGTCATTGGATTTCTATAAATACCATTATTAAGTACTTAAGAAGTACTATGGATATGTTATTAGTATTTAGAAGAAAGGATGAGCTCTATGTAAAGGGTTACATAAATACTAGTTGTAAATAAGATAATGATAAAAGGAAATATCAATTTAGTTATTTTTATTTTCTAAAATTGTGGAGCTATCACTCATAAGAGTTACAGACAATCCACCATGTAAGACTCGACAACAGAGTTAGAATACATCACAATATCAGATTCTATATAGTATGAAATTTAGATAATAATGTTCATCTTCGAAAATGAGGTGGTTCCTAGAATTAATGAAGTGATAAAGATTTATTCTGAAAATAGTGGATTTATATCTCAAGAAAAGGAAACTCATACTCACTAAACAAAAAAACACATCCTTTGTAAATACCTTCTCATTTGATAGATCATTGAGGGAGGTGATGTAAATATCTTCTGGGTGGCTGTAAAGGAATATATAGAAGATCCATTTAATAACCTTTTATCGCAGTATAAGAATGAAAGTTAGGTATAATCACTTGGTATATGATACTTGAGATATTAATGACATGATTTAATAATTTATCACTTTTTTTATTTTTTGTGATGTACAATTATCAATCATTTATGTGTTCTGTAATTTATATTACATGAATGGTGGAATTATAATACCCCTCAAAGTATGAAATTGAGTTTCACTTAATTTATTATAATCATACATGTATTATGGGTTGTGATGATTTATTATGATTAACATGAATAGAAACATTTACTCATTATAAAGTGTTCTATCTAAGATATGAATAATAGATTCATGAGTTAATAAGTAGAGACTTATTACTTAGACTGACCTTCTAATGTATATATCATGGAATTCCATATTTTTATAGATATAATTAGGGGTGTATACTTATTGTCAACACATATTGCTTGATATTAGTGTGACACCTAACTTGATAGTTTTCATACTTTGATATATTTCTTATGAAACTCAATGTGACATAGGTAATTGAGGTATGGTTTGGTATGGTGTTGATCTTGTCATCAGTTGTAAAACAACCAAGATGACATTAGTCCACTTTTATAGTGATTAAATACATTTGGACCATGATTTATCTATAATGAGAAAATTCATGGCGATTCATATATGAGTAACATTTGATATGTTAAAATACTTGGAAGAGGGACATTTGTTTTATTCATCCATTAGATGAATAACATGTGATTTATTCAACAACCTAGTTGGTATATTTTGGGGAATTAAGAGAATATTATGTTTTTTTTTCAGATTCACTAACCCAAGAGGTGGGTGAATTTAGTTCCCAATAAAATTTTCTTTTTGAAAAAATTTAAAAACTAGATCACGATTTTAATAAAAACACCATGTTAACAAAAATTTGTAGAAATATATAAATTTGATCTTTCAAATAATTTCCCATAAACAAGATTATCGATTAGTTAAAATATATTTTAGATACATTATCTTTTGAAATTAATTTACATAATCAAATAATTTATATAAAAAATAATTAATACAAACTATCAAATGTACTTTTTTGTTACGATTAAGCAAAATGAAACTAATTTTCACTTCAAGAAAAAAAAAATAGAAAAAAAATTGGAATTAAAATAAAGGGTTTGGTCTCAAGATGATAATTAATCCCCTCTAAATGGAAATTAATCACTACCAAGTGGTGTATTTATAAATAAACTCATCCACAACCTAGATTTGGTTTTACAAATAACAATACCCAACACTTTCCTGGCACTTAACCTCTTCCAAAATTGTATGTTGGATGAAAATGACACCATGTCATAAAAGAACTCTTCTAAAATAATTCATGGGAATGAAAAATAAATTATTTGAGTGAATATCAAGTATTCTCCTATTTAAAACACAAGACTATGTTTTTATAGATAAATAAAGAATTATAAAACATGGATGAAAAGAAAAGTTGATATATAAATAGTAAGATATATAAAGATAGGAAATTTAATGCATCTTGATCATAGTTGATTCGATTATCTGGAGTCCTAGAATTTGTTTTGGGAGGGTATTTGGCATTTTTCTTAGAAAATTATATAATATAGAGTATCATAGAGATTTTTTTGTAGAAATAGTTATTTTTTAAATTATTTTATATGATACTATGTGTTGTAGGAAATATTGTTGATATTGCACACACACACACACACTCTCTCTCTCTCTTCAAATGATCAAATAATTCTATTAAATATATATTCATCAAAAGTAGCTATTAGAGAATAATAATTCTTTATTAAACACATTAACAATCCATTTAATGATCCAAAACTATCGATTGAATATTTTAAATGCTCCACTATTAAGAGAGACATTATAATATATATTCACATAATGTATTGTTAGTTATGCTCCTTAAAACCTAACATAGTCTTGTTGATGTGGAAAGGTGACACAATTGGTTCATTTATTCATTCAGTCAACTCATTTTCACATGTGGTATATTGATAACATCATGGGATAATTTGTTTCATTATGAGGCTACAACAGTAGAAGACATAATCAATATATTTATTTATGAAAAATTATAAATAACATTTAATGATAACTTTATTTCTCCAAGCATTAGGTAATTTTAATCATGTGGTCACTTCACTGATTTTCTTGGTCATGTCTTTTGATCTCATGGTAGGTTGATTGTATATGCAGAAAGGTTACTCTCAACTCATGGTAAAAGAATCTTGAAGGTGTAGTCAATTCATGACATAGAAAAGTTTTTCTCATCTAACTCATGGTAAAATGCTTGTTAATGTGGTAAGGTGAAGTATAAAAAGTAGTAAGGTGACAGAGTCACATGACCTTCACAAGGTAATGTGGCAAAATAATCTATAGACTTAGCATTTTTTGAAATTTTCTTAGAAAACCATTTTCTAACATAAAAAATGAAAACAATTTATAACAAAATAAACATGATTTGGGTTTATTAAAATAAGAAGGTTTTATTCTAATCCATAAATCTACCCTTTTTGCTGATCCAAAATCTTAGTAATAAAATAGATATGAATTTTATATACAGAATTTATATTTTCAATGGAATTAAATAAATCTATTAAAAAATTTATTAATTCATCCTCGTGTTTCCAATAAATCCAATTAATTTTAATTTATCAAATTAAACCTCTAGAGATTATCCAAAAAATAAGATAAGGAATAATATAAAATAAAGATAATAATAAAAGAGAGTATGGATTTAATATATCAAAATATATTTCAAAAAGTGTACAAATAGAGTACAATGAATCCCTCTTATAAATCATAACATAATTCTGAATGAGGGTCATCTCTGATTTCTATATAAAGGACCTGATCCTTTATAGTGAATGTTGAGGTAAGATAAGAAGTAGTCTTCAGATTAGATCAGGAGGAAGGTTCACCAATAACTAAACACATAGAAACTAGTATAAGATATTGAAATTCATATGTAGGAATTAGGAAAAAGAATTAATGATAGTAGAGTTAGTATGCTGAGATAAAGGAAAAGATGAAGGGGCTAGGTATATTCACTATTATAAATAGAACATATACCAACTGTTTTGGTCAAACTGTTGGTATAGGTCCCTAATTTGGACCTATACAAATGGTTTGGCCAAAACCATTGGTATGAGTCACTTATATGGACCTATACCAATGGTTTTTCCAAAATATTTGGTATAGGTCACTAAATTGGACCTATACCAATGTTTTGTCCAAAACCGTTGGTATAGGTCCATTATAGGGACCCTATACCAATGGTTTTGGACCCTATGCAAATGGTTTCACCAAAACCATTGGTATAGCTAATAAAATCAATGAACCTATACCAAAAGTTCTCAAAACCATTGGTATAGGTCTATACCAATGGTTCTGAGAACCGTTGGTATATGTAAACATATTTTTATTGAATATTTTATCAAATAATATTAAATAAATCAAAATTTAAAATACTTATAAATATTAATATATATATTTATGAAATTATGTTCACAAAATTCATGTTAGGTTAGTGGTTAGGTTGTTGGATTATAAATGGGAGGAGTTGGGATCAAAACCAAGATAATTTTTATTGAATTACATATAAAAATTATTTTATAAAACTATTGGTATAAGTTTTTCATATGATCTATATGAATGGGTTTTCAAACCATCGATATAGGTCTACAACAACAATTTTCCTAGAACTGTTGGTATAGACCGATCTCAACACCAAACTGGCCAAAAATCCACCAAACCATTGGTATTGGCTATACCAACGGGTTTTAGACCTATAAAAATAGTTTCAAACCATTATTATAGGGTATATCTCTATTAGTGAGCGCCTCTATCCTTTTACACATATCATTACATGATTTTAGACATAATTAATCATCAAATTACAAGCCAATGATAAAAAAATCTAGTGTCTTGTAAGGCTAGGTACATAAAACATAAAACATGGTAATAAATAAAACATTTCTCAATTTATCATATTTTATGAGCACCAAACATTCTTTGATACCTTACATCTTCCTAGGATAACCTGGGGAATAACACGAACCAAGGGATGAGATAAAAGCATACTAAGGGAATAAAAATTAAAATAAATCTTAGAACATGGGTTAGAAGGCATAACATAATAATATATAATGGAATGGAACATGATTAAAAATATTAAATCATAAATGGTATAATATAATCATGAATTCATAATAATGTGGTAGAAACATAAAAGGTGAATTTAGCATGATTCAAGTCTCATTGCATATAGAAGAGCATGAGTCAAGGAAAACAACCAAAACTGTTACACATAATGTCTCAAGAGACTAAAATTTACCTAATGAATTTAAGTGATTTCTGGGTGCAACCATCATAACATTTTTATGAATATGTTTTCCACATAAATAATAATATATAATCAATCAAACATAAACAAAAGGGTTACCCATGGAAAGAATTGGGGATCATAATTATGTCAAAAGGAAAATCAAAAGGGAATATCATAGTGGTGTACATGAAAGGATGGATTTAAATTATAAATGGAAATTAATAAGGGAATATAGACAAATATCATGATAAGAAATATCAAATATAAGTGAAAATAGTGATTAAAAAATGTTATAAATAAAATATTTTTATATGGTTTAAGGGAAAACATTCAAGATTATTTAAAATGGAGAAGGCATAATTTTCTGTATAAAACTAGAACTGAATCAATTTAGTTTCTTATGATAAAATGAGTGATTTTATAAAAATAATTGTTGATTAAAATAGATTATATAGTGCACTTGAAATTGGGTAAGAATTTGAGAATTTCCCTAAAATCGGGTTTGCTTATCGGGAAGAATTGAGTAGGGAAAATTTTAAAAACCTTTATATACCTAAAAATAAGGATGAATGGATATTGATACATGATTTTGAAACATATACACAACATATAGAATATTTAAATAAAATAATTAATTTCATTTGGGTAAAAAGAGAGGAAGAATAACCCAAATGAATAATGGAGGTTCGGGTAGAATCCCATACCTTATGTTTGAAACGATTATGTACTTGATCTAAATTTCCTGAATAATAAAATTAGATTCATTAATTAATAATTAATGAACCATTTATACATGTATTCTCTTTATTATTACTTTATTAAGTTCATTTATATCCTTTTTGATGGGTTAAGAGATTCAATTTCATCGTTTGGGAGTGTTGATTTCCTTGGTTTTCATGATTGGTTTACTTCTATATGTGTATAGAAAATCATGAATAATGAGGGTAGTTGTCCAAAAATGAACTTATATGTTACTAATGAACATATATAATATTAAAAAACCATTTTTACCAGAAGTGATGATGATTCATTTGAGAATTCATTAATGGTAATCGTTTAGATTAATTTAGCATTTTTTTGATCTCAACAAACTCATATTATTTTATAAATTAATATAATGAATAAAAAGTAATTACAAAACATTAAATAAGATATATTAAATATATTATAATATGTTGCAACCATAAAAATAGTTTCATGACCAGCCTTGAAGACAGAATTGAAATATGAAAGCATGTCGTCTTCGAAAGTGGTAAATTGGGACCTCACAGACAATATTTTCATTCTTAAAGTAAAAGAGAGAGGTGAATATATATGATGAATAATTATTCTATTAACATGATAAAATTTAACTATATATAAGATTATGTACTTTTCATTCCATTTGGATGAGGGTAGGTGACTAGAGGAAAATAAAAGAAAGGAACTTGAAAAGAAATTGAAAGAAAACAGAAGAGGGTTTTACCTCTTAAATCCTTCTTCTTGAAAACCTACTTAGGGGATTGGTTTTGGTATTTTGTTAAGACCAAAATATTTTGGATTTGGGGAAGATGTTTGGGAATATTATTTGGAATAATTTTTAGAAGAGTCAAGGCTTGAGATGTGTGAGGAAATGATGTGGCGAGGGGTGATATTTATAGTAGAGGAGGGGGTGTTTTCTCATTATGTAATTTTCAGTTTATTATTTTGATAAAGACAAGAAATAGTGTTTAATATTGAGAATAAATATAGTAATTATATCTTGAGAGTTCGAACCAATTTTTCTTACATCAACCATGACTCATAGAATAATATCTTTAACTTACCTTATTTTACCATTCACAATAATTCAAGTATTTCATAAAAATCCCAAAAATTCACCCTAACCATTTTTCAATTTTTAGAATTCAAAAATGAACTCAATTTTATGAAAATAATTTTCTAAATATGAGAAAAATCATTTTTAATTAAAATCATAATTTACATGCAAAATATATATTTTAAAACTATATCTTCTTTTATAACACTTTGAAAAATTAACTAACATCTCATAAAATTATATCATAATAATAAGACATCAAAATATTAATTTAGGAATAAATTTTATGAAAATACATCTTCTTTTAAATTATTAAAGTAAAAAAATTGTAATTAAATATTTATGACATATAAAAATACCAATACTTAATTAATAAATTTTAAAATACTTATTTAATTATAATATGATATAATTATATATCATTGTCACTTATAAGATGGATAAATTTTACTTATAATTTTATTGGGGAGGTTACTATTTAATTGGCTAGTTTAATATTCATAAGGGGCAAATTACTATTCTAAAGGTCAAGTTACTATTTCATCTGTATAGGTTCCTTAACTTCTAAAAACACTTCTTATTTAATTCTTTAATCTTTTATAAATCTTTAATTGTGTTCTATTTTGTTTTCATACCATATGAAATAATTATAAGAAGGGGAATTCTATAGATAAAAATTTGGGTTGTGACACGGGGACATCTGTCTGAGATTTATAATTATACGGTTTCATCAATAGGGTGAACTCACTTATAGGCCAAGAACTGTGCTCAAAACCATGAAGGAAATATTCTCGATTCTCCAAGAAAGATTCCAAAACAAGATTCATAAATTTAATATTATCAACTTGAATCTTAAAAGCATGGGTCATATATAGAATCTTCAAATCGAATGTAAGATCCGTAAACATCACATTCATATCTGAATTTGTAAAGATCCTACTTAAAAAATAATAAATTACACTCATGATTATTTCTCAATATTGACTATATTGTTCTAGAATATCATGAAATATAGCCAGGGTTTTCACAACTTTGGTTTGGAACCCATCATATACAACTTCACGAGTCATGTTGAACTCTTTAAACAACAATTTCAACCCATCTTGAATATCCTATTTGGTCATGTGTTCTTGAGAAACTCACTAAACAGGAGGCGAAAAAGATATAAGAGCAGGCTAAAACACAACATTATTAAACCTATAGTATAACTAAATCATCATGTCAAATGAATAATCTTATAGATCCCTAACCAAAAATATAAAATATAAAATATTATTCTACATCATTTCTATTATGAAATTAAATCTTGGATGAAGATGATTGATTACAAAAGTAACTACTTCATAAATATCATCTTTTCTAACTTTCCAAAAGGTGTTTTTAAATTAATCAAATTAATGTTTGAGAATGTCCAACATCCCTGATTTAAACACGTCTATATAATCTTTAGTTACATATAAAGATGATGGAATGGATGGTGCAGGAGAAGAGGGAAACATATCACAATCCAGATGCCTACCATCTACCTTAGGATAATCATCTATAGATCTATCTATTATAGTTTGATCCCCATCACTATTAATAGATTCAACACCACAGTTATAAAAATTTTCAATAATTTCATCTTGAATAATAGTATTATAATCTTAAATTATATCTCTAATTTCAACATCAAATCAAATATTCTTCCAAAGCTATTTGAATAGAGGGAATGGAAGGTCCACCATTTTCTGGTAGACTACATACTTGATCTTCACTATCAAAATAATGATACTATAATCTAAATAAATGAGAACAAGGGGAATTATCACCCTTATAAGTTTAATAAGGTATAGTTTATCTATGAGAACTCCTAGTAATAAGATATCCTTATATGGTATCCCGATATTTATCATATCCAACTAATTCATCTCATTCTAACTCAGCCTCTTAAGCTTATCTAACTTCTTAATTAAGGACTACAAATTCTGTTTCTAATTAGTCTATGAATTTTTCCTAGGATACTTATTCTTCATATTTATAAGGATAAATATTATCATATAAATACTCCACAACATCATCTATTTCAATAAAAAGAGATTCCAGATCCCTAGGTCTAACAAGATACTTTACCAAGTTAAACTATTCATACAATTTCTCTAGGTCAGTCACCTATTCCTTTTTCTATGTATTGACATTTAAATTCATTTTCCTGAAAATATTTTGGGTAATAAAAAATATATTAGAGGAAATTAACTTTTCCTCCCCATGAGGAACTAATCTATTATTTTCTAGAAATGAAAAAATAATATTAGGGTAGTGTAAGGAACTAAAATCAGAAGTTGGATTTCAAAGCTCCATCAGGTATCTCACAAAATATCTAAAAAGGATTATTTAAACACCAAAATTCATAAAATAAAAATAAAAATAGGTCCTAATATTTTAGGGTACTAAAGTAACTATATGTTTGGAATAATACATGCTGAATAAATTTAACTAGGGGCCTGTATTCAAAACTCAACTCAACAACAGTGGTTCTTCTAAGAGTCCCATTCCCAGCGAGCTCATCCATGTCATTATGAAATTCAAAGTTCATATAATTAATTAGATACGAACCACTATAATCATCATATTATTCACAATGTGTCACACCCAAACACATTTCCTGATTCTTATTATAGAATTCCAAAACTCTAAGATTTTTCCATCATTTAACTTTATCTCTCTTTTCTCTAGGGAATAACTCATAGTTTTCATAAAACTCATAGATTAGATTCAGATAGATTGGTTTACAATTTTCATTAAGACAATTAACCTATCCTTATTCCAAAATATTATTAAAAACAAGATATCATATTAAATTTAAACACTGATCATTGATGTTTTTTTGAAACAAGATGACTAATAAGATATAACTTATTTATCTTCACAAATGAAATTGAGAAAGAGTTAAACTTATTCAACTTATTCAAGTGAGTTGAATGAATTGAAATAGAGGTTTCTAACATTTTATTCATCCTTATAATTTAGATTCTATTTTAGATATATGGTGGTTCAAAAATGTGAGGTAAATTTGAGAGGTTTGAGATGGAGAGAGAAAGAGGATAGAAATGAGATAAAATGATCAACTCAAAATATGTTAAATTGATAGAGGATATCTAAATGAATATATGGGTAACGATTCAGATTCAAATTTTAAATCAAATTTAATTAAACTAGGGACTAAGAGAATAATAAAAATAAAAGGTACCCTACCAATATATTTTCTCAAAAAGCAATCAATGTAAATAGACATAGTAAGCCTACTAATTATGGATCTGTAAATAAGAAAATCATGGTAAGAATGCTATCCATAACCTTAATGTAGGTTTTCAAACCACATGACCTAGATGTTCAAGTTAAAAACATATTGATTGTATATATAGGTTTCCATAGTAAGCTGAGTGACTATTTGAGTAACTACTCATGATAAGTTTTCTAACTACATGAGGAATTGTTCGCAGTTGGAATGATGACTGCATGAATAAAAAACTCATGTTCAAACTACTAACCATTTAAGAAATAGTTCATGGTTACTTATAGAAAAGAGTAGAGAACAAAAATCTAAAAATTTTTGTTGTAGGAATTGATAAATAAAACTAAATTAATACAATTAAATATAATTTATCATTCCAAATTCATGTTTCATATAATTTATTCTCTCTATATTCAAAGGCTTTGTAAATATATCTACAATATGATGTTTAGTACCAATGGATTCAAGAGTTATATCACTTTTATGGTAATGATATCTTAGAAAGTCATGTATTATATCAATATTATTTATTTTGAAATTTGTTATAGTAGTATTGTAAATATTTAATTCAATTGTATTATCATAATTTATAAGGACATTGTTTCTTTTGGAAAGGGGGATGAAATAATTTTTTTAAGGATCAAACTTTCCAATCGGTTTCTAATGGGTTTATTCATAGAACTAGAAACATCCAATGATTCTATATCTATTTGGACATACTTTCCAAAGGTAGGTGCTCATTAGTCATGGACTGATAGGCTTAAGAATTTGCATTGGTCGAGAGGATGGGAGGTGAAGCTCATCACAACTTGTTAGGGGGAATTATTACCTACTCTAGGACTCTCTTATAGATTTATGTTATGTTCATGACTTCTTATTAATTCACCAAGTATATAAATGAGTTTTTCTTTAGATTTAGAAATCAATGTTTGATATTTATGAGATTTACAGAATCTTTTATACGTATTTGAGGTTCATCATCGATGGATAATCATCCGTATGTATTAGAGATTCTTAGTCAATGGTATCCTTTAATACATTATATATAAATATCTTGGTCATTATGATGACCATACTAGTTTTAAAGCCACTCAGTGGGGCACTTGAAGTTTATTGTCCTTCAGAAAGACATGGATTATTTCGGAGTTAGGATCATACCTGCCGATGGGCTACCTACATATCCTTGTTAAAAAGGAATTAGAACTCACGTAGTTCGATGAGAAGGATATAGTTTAATGTCATATGGGATGGAAAATAATTAAGGAGAGATGGGATTGAACCTCATAAAGGAATCCTACATACTGTACTTTTAAGGCAGAGATCAAAGTCCACGTAGTTCGGGTAAAGAAATATGGGATTTATGCATGGTTAATGGCCCAGAAAGAAATTTCATGATTACTTTCACACTCTAAGATCACGTGAGTCATGCTCAGTGTGAGAAACAAGAGGTATTAGTAAGCTTGATGATGGTGCCATAAAATATGCAGTTATGAGAAATGATGTGGGGCTTATGTATGTATGATTGACCAGGTAAATTAAGACAAGGACTTAGGAAAGAATCCCATGAATAAGGGTCTATAAAGGTATTTGTATTTTATGGAGATTTGGAATTTTAACCCAGAACTTACTCCTGAAAAGGAATCCTAAATTAAGAGGGACATATTATTGAGTTTTATTCCCGAGAAGGAAACCCAAATCAAAAGAATTAAGATTGTGTCTTAATCCCGAGGAGGATGCCCAATTAAAGGAAATTATGACTGGGGCTTACTTCTGAGAAGGAGGCCCAAACCAATAGATCTTCTCATCTCAGAGGATGAGGTTATATAAGAAACCTATAACTGTGGTGACATAAAGCTTGTAAGTCACATGGTTTTGGGGGAGGTTCTTACAGACCTCCTTTCATACAAGGAGTCCAACAAAGGAACCATGCCATAAATGGATTTAAAGAGAGTTTTGAAGGCTATATCTTGAAGAAGAGATGTGGATTTGAGGAAAGGAGGTGACTAGGAAGGAGGCGCACAAGTATTGTTCTGGTGCGCAAGTCTTGGTCATGTAAGTAGACTTGTGCAACATGAGTCACCTTGGGCGATGAATAATCCATAGGGTAATACTTGGGAGAATTTGAACTCAAGCCCTTGGTATCATCCCTAGAGGCTTCCAGAAGTGTGGCACGCAAGTTCCCTTTAGAGGGAAAGGTGGCGCGCAAGTGACTTCATTTCCCTTAAGGGGTAGACACTTAGGCGCGCAAGTTTTGATGAATTATGACACTTAGGCCTTATTATTCCTCTTTAGAGCTTCCATTCTAGGTAAAGAATTACCTTAGAAGTGTTCAGAAGACATTAGAAAAAGACTTGGGTGACCAGGTCTTGAATCTGAGTTTTGGAAAATTTGTTTTGAAAATGTGGGGCCCACATGGGGTATTTATAGGCCACTATGAACCTTGGGAGAAAAAATAAATAGGGCATGCAAGTGACTTTCCCGAACCATATGTGGCGCGCAAGTGACTTGCGTGACTAGAAGGAAACTTTCACGACCCATTCTTAAAGGTGCCATTTTTCATGCCTTTGTCAATTTTTTTGATTTTCTTCAAAAGATGACCCTCATTGTGCTTAAGGTATTCCTCTTTTCCATTCGTTTAGACTCTGTGATTGAAAGGAGCGTCAAAAAAAGTCACCCTTTAGAGTTGTATCCAAAAAAGGAAAGAGGATTTGACTTTGAGGAAAACGAGAAACAAGGGTTCGACAACACACAAGTGGTAGGCATGCAGGTTCCAGTACGCAAGGTTGCGGGATTGCCTATATATATGGGTGTCACTTCACGCACACAATCTTGCCTTTAGATTTTTTGATCTCTCATCATGAAAGTTTATGCATCTCTTCAGTCGCATGCTTTCTTCCTGTGTCACGCTTCTCCAGTAATATTTTGACTTGCGTGACAGTACTTGCGCAAACACACTTGCAGGAGAACACTTGCGTGACCACACTTGCGCGACTTAATGCCTTAGCCATTTTTTTCTTCACAATTATTTCAAAAAAATAGACTTATTTAAAAGTTAACTGTTTGATCCTTGTGCATAATCAATGGCTCCCAAAAGAATTGGATCGGTTGATGAGTTGGCTAGAAAGAGAATTGATGATATGATAAACATTGTTGTCTATGACTATTATGATATCTGCGACAACACTCTCCCAGATTTGGCCAACTACTTGAAGAAATATCATGTCAAATTCCCAAAGAGAAGTTACTTGCCTTTATATGGCCATCGTCATCTGCAAGGAGTCAACTTTCCAGAAAAAAATATTTATATTCATCATTCCTAGTTTCAGACTTACACCAATTTCACTTCAGAAAATGTCTCAGTTGTAGGATCATTTTTCAATGCTGGGATAGTGGAGAAGGAATTCATAATGCATCATCGCCCATGTTCTCCAGATTTGAAGCCTCACAAGACGGAGCTGCAGCCGCATTGCTATCCCTCTATTTTCCAAAATTCTCAGATGGATCAATCCAGGGGATGGAAGAAGAGTTGGGATTTCCATCCTGGAGGAGGTGTGAAGCCAACTTGGATGTGGGAATATTGGGTGTGACAAACCTGTGCAGAGTTTTTTGAGGATCTGAAGGGAGCTGCAATTTATGAAGCCGTCTGGGCTGGGCAGACATATGTCTACAGGAATGATGATTTTGTGTCGGAGCTTATCAGCTTTTGGAGCCCAGAAACCAATTCTTCCCATCTCACTCATGGAAAAGTAGGAATCAACTTGTGGGATGTCTACAAGATCTCAAGGGCTCCAATTCTGGGATACTTGTATGACGATTTCATTCCTCCAAAAGAAATGTGGAAGGATTCGTAGAAGACTCCGGCTTTGGCTCAAGAGTTATTAAAAATTTTCTACAAGCTCAAGAATTAAAAGTCCATAAAAACTCATTATTGAAAAGATATTCATCCATAGGAGTGGATGGATTTGTTTTTGATCAAGAAGAAGGAGAAGGGGACCACCTGTACTCATCCTACCAGCTACCCTAGAGCAGAGAAGCGGGGTGCTCTTGGCATATTCTGACCAACTCTAGAAGCATGATAGTTTGAAAAATGGGGGTATGAAGTGAATCAATGAATCAAATAGAAGACCTATCTCTTGGTCTTCTTAGCCTTGTAGCTCATCGTTTATCTTCTGCCAGTTAGGGATTCAAAGGGAGGCGTTAATCCAGGGACCTTCTTTGTTGCATCCAAGTTGGATGAGAGCAAAATGGTTGGGTTGGCCACCCTGATTTTGTCAAAGATTCACAGGAGCTTACTACATGTCTATATGGGTAAGACTCCTTTGAGAATAGTGGGACCATTCCATGTTTTGTGGGGATAAATCACCACTCAATTCAGAACATATGCTGTACAGAGCAGAGTACATGTTCCTGGAAGTTCCTTTAGGCCATCGGTGCAGTCCTTTTCTCGAATTTCTCCATTGTCCCTCAATCCTTATGATCTGAAGGTGAGGCTGAACATGTTCAATGAATTTCATTTCTTTCCTTATGGAAACCCGCCAACCAAGCAGTTTGTTGATGATGGAACAAATAGCTTGAAATTGAGGTCATATATGATGGCTTGCAGAGATGGTGTATTGGCCACTAGAATTGACAGAGAGATTATATGCGAGGCCTATTCTTCGTATAAATTTGCATGACAATTCAAGTGTCTGCAGAAAATTTTTGTATCCCCTCCCATGCATGTTAGGTTAGAGCATCATCCAATGGTTTCCCGACATCTATGGTTGCTGATAGCTATAGAGAAGACCAGGGTAGTGTTTGATCTACCAATTGCTGGAGAGGCGAGTCAATTGACTAAATGGTATGCCGAGAACTAGGTAGAATCATACCCTAAAAGGGTTACTGAATCATCCGGTTCCTTGAGTGGAGACAAAAAAGAGAACTATCAGGAAAGAAACCCTTCATCTCGAGGGTGAATCTTCCTCACCCGGAGCTGATTCATCGGGTTCTTCACCTGGGGCTAATTCACTGGATTCCCAGGATGGGTATGATAAGGCACAACATGCTTCAAAGCGGCCTCATGTCAGATATAATCCTCATGCCAGAGCTAAGAGACCTATTCCATCGAATCCTGGTGAGTTATATCATTGAGGAAATTTAGTCGTTATTATTTTATAGGGAAAAAGTTTCATTTTATTATCCTTTATCTATGATTGCAGGAGTTGGGAAGAAGTTAATGTCCCAGATTGTAGGACCCTCCTCGCGGACTTCTAGTGAAAATGCTAAATATTTATGGCCAGAGGCCGTCCAGACATAGCAGAGTCTATATTGTGATGCTGAAACTACCGGGATGGACTTATGTGAAGGGCTACATATCCCTAGAGTGGGGAATCTCTAGGATTTTACTGATATCCACTTCGAGGATAACCCCGATGAAGTGTGGGATTGCATCATAGAGCTGTAAATGCTCATATATGCCACTGATGATTCCATTCCTATTTACAAGAGGGTGATGGAAATGATGAATTGTGACACCACTAAGGGAATTGGTGCTTTAGTAGATGAAGAGTGGCACGATTATGTGGCTCTTGAAGATGTAAGTTTATTTATTTATTTGATTTGCAACTTGATTTCAGTCAAAGTATTATTACTCAAGGGAATTAATTTCTTCATCCCACAAATTATTATGGAAGAAACTACAGAGGTTCTTTCACTGCAGTACAGCCCTGGTGGAATCACTATTAGAGCCACTGAATCTCCTCACAAGCTGGGCGAGGTATCTCCAGGCCGTCAAACCATGGATGAGGAGTTATAAAAGGATTTTAATTCTCCAATACCTGTATTTGGAGGTGACAACGTCAACATACCCAAAAATTTAAAGAAGCAAAAGCATTGAAGGAAGAAGACCACAACCAAATGATTCATCAGTAGTGGTAAGTCCTTTAGATAGTCATGAAAACTAACTCATGAAAGGATTACTCATACTACTTGGGATTGCAGGGGCTTCTTCAATTTACACTTTGAGGGAGAGGACTAACCCTCCTTTGAGGATGATGAAGGGTTCTGGTGAACAGTCTCAAATTCATGCTGACCTGGCTGCTCCTAAAGAAATGAGGAGAGAAGAAGAGCCATATTCTATTCCCAGTACTGCCCCTGTTGCTACTGCAAGGAGAGAAGATCCTACTTATGGTAAATTAACAATACTTCATAGAATGTTGAATGAATACATCAACTAACTTCCATTCTGTGATGCTTTAGGTTCAATACCTTCACCAGAACATTTGGTGACCACTGCAACTGACTCTGAAATTTTCTATGAGGAAGCTGCTCGGGGTCGGAGGTCACGGGAGGAGGGTCGCCAAGAGGACATATCAAATGCTCTCGCTGGTGAGACTAAACAGAAATTTGAGATATCACTGGATGAAATGGTGAAAATTGGCGCGTCTTTTGAAGAAATTTTCGATCATGTTAAATTACCATGTGATTTAGAAGATTTTGGACGTGAGTGTTATCCTTCGTCCTATTAAAATATTTTATTACATATCTGACCATGATTGGTTGAAATGTGTAGTTCAATCTGAGAAATATGCTAATCTACCGATGCCTAAAGGGGGTATAGACAACCCTATCATTGTAGAGATGCTAGCTCAAGTGGAGCTTAACCCGACAGAGCTTCCTGAAACCCATCCTGAAAATCCTTTTGAAGCTAAGAAATATGGGGAGGAGCCTTCTCATGCTGCTGATATACTGTTGGGTAAAAAATGATAATATTTGTGGTTGTACTTAATTTTCAAGACATCTAATCAACTTTTGTTATACATGGAAACTAACCAAATCTTTCAATCGACTAAGCTGGGCCATCAATTTCAGTGGCTAGATCTAGAGGTGAAGCCTCAGCCTCAGCCCCAACAGGAGTAGAAAGTGAAGTACCAAGGGTCAGGGGGAAGGAGAAGAACATGGCACTTCCTCAAGTGCATTAATCCTAAACTATATTCTCCCCTGTGATAGTGATGCTGAATCAGAACCAGAGGTGAAAAAGGTGCTCAAATTCTCACATCGTAAGGCATGTAAAAATATATGGAAGATCATATCCGAAGTGCCTCTTGAAGTGCTATCTTCAAATATCCCACGACTATCATACTTGTTCGTCATGCTGGGACTTGGCGGTTTTGGATATCAAGAGATCCATACCGCGGTGAAACAAGTCATCTTAAGGAGGGAGCAGGAGAAAAAGTGTCGTCAAGATCTGATCAGAGCGAGGCTGCTGACCAATATTGGTGAATTCGAGGCTAAGGTGTCCCAAGATGTGGCTGATCATGCTGTAAAGCTGAAGGAGCTGAAGCATAAGATCAAGGAGAAAGTTGTCCAGTAGATGCATCTTCAACAATAGTTATATGCCGTTACTGGGGAACTTGACCAGCTTAACAATTCATTGGAAGGAGTCCAAACGAATGGTATTAAATCCATCGCAGATGCCAAGAAAGAACTCCATCAAGCTGAAAAGAGTGAAGCTATTCAAGTGAATGAACTTCAAGTGGCTGCTGATGAAGCTTGGGATGCCGTAAATCAAATGAAGAGTTAGGTTTAAATCCTCTTGTAATTATTGAAAAGGAGAAGATACTCCAATATGTGGATGTTCTTCTAATATTTTGCATCAATGAAAAAGACATTTCATCCTCAATAATTTGTACCTGCATTCTCTTGCTAATTAATTATATATTTTTTACCTATTCCAATGGGCCTAGTAAGCGTATTTTGTTTTTTTTCTAGGATTATACAAACAACCCCACAAACTTTGAATCTTTTGTTGCTCAATATTTCCTAAATCATACAATATGTATGTTTAGCAAGCTGGGACTAGAACTTTGTTCAGAGTTCCTTTTACAAGTTCCCAATTTAATGAGTACCCTATCTTTTGTTGGCAGTTTAAAGTCATGCACATTAGACATAAAAAGGCTAATGTTTAAGGGCGAATAGCTTTGACCGAACAGATTAAAACTGACTCAATTACTTGATAATTTTATTGAAAACATATTATCACATTCAAGTATGTGGGAAAACATGTAAAATATGCCTTACGAAATTTTGAATCTAAGGGATGATATGAAAAAAGGGCTAAAAAAATCATTAGAGGAAGTATTTAATAAGAATGAAGTAACAACTATTTGAAAAACCTGTTAGGGGGTTGAATTATGTAGGGCCACTTAAGGGCATTGGATACATAGTCAAATAATAACATCTTTTTGCTGACAGGTCCATTATGTAGAATAATTATACAAGGCCACATAAGGGCAGGTGCTGCATAGTCAGGAAAAAGAACACTCAGAAATTTTACTTTTCTATTGTTAAAAGGTAGTGAAAGTTTATGGAGATTCAAATTTCCCAAAGCATAGAGTCTGTTTTATGGAGAGATGTATTTGAATATATAGAGGATATTCCCAATGAATATTTTCAAAGAATTGGATGAATGTCAATCCTGCGAAGGTCTGACCCAAACCTATAGAAGGGAAATATAAACCATAGACTTGAATACTTTCAGATCATGAAAAAGAGTATGAGACAAATATGTTCAGGATAGCTATTTTTTCAAATCCCTACAAATCGTCGTTATGAATAATAAGTACAAAAGAGGTTTTCCTCCCAAGAATGAAGTTACCACTATTTGACGAACCCATTAGGGGGGTTGAATATTTCTAGGACACCTAAGGGCGTTGGCTGCATAGTCAAATAATAGCATCTTTTGGTTGATAGGTCAGTTATGTAGACTACTTATGCAGGGACACCTAGGGGAACGTACTGCATGGTCAGGAAAAAGAATTATTGGGTATCATAAATTTTGTGACCAGAAGTCAAGAAAAGGGTTATGAAGGTCTGAAAGTATTTAAGGTTAGGATTATGACACATGAAAATGGGTATTGTTCAATGCATGGAAGAGATGCATAGACCAATGCTGACCATAATAATGTTGTGGATGGGTCCTAAATTGAGATGTTGGACTTCACTACATATCTCATTAGGATGAGAATCAAGTCATATGCAGTTATAGAAATATAGTTTTAACATCATGTGGGACGAGAGTGTAAGAGATCTTAATTTAGGTTCATAGAGCTCAGACCATAATGAGGGAGATACATTGTGTGTTTGTTATAATACTAATGTTAATAAAGACCAGGGTTTTCATACCACATTCATGTGCTCATAGGGGAACTTTTCAGCCAAGGGACTGACAGTAGAGTTTGGGGTTAGGCCCAAAGACTTGGGGCTGGGTTTGAGGGATGCTCGAACATTCCAATGTATCCCATAAGGATGGGAATCAAGCCATACGTAGTTCTTGAAATACCCTCTGTACAGATTTGGTTCATACATTTTAAGGGTGAAATGGGACTTTAGTGCAATGATGGTTGGATCCAATATTAAAGGTTCGGGCATTTCCATGTATGCACGTAGTCCTTGGAATATAACATGGTTGGAAATCAATTTCAATAATGATTTCCTCTTAGGTGAGGGTTTCAGAAACTGTTGTAGTTTATTGTTGTATAGGAAAAAAGTGTGAATAGTTTAAGGTCACATGCATGAACCGATGCTGTATAGTTTAGCGTCATGTAGCTAGGACGTATTGCTATGCAGTTTAATGTCTTGTAGCGAGGACAATGGGGGACTGTATAGTTTAATGTCATATAGCAAGGACGATGATGAACCAATGTGAATATATTAGTTTTAGAGGGGGGGCTTCATGAATCAACATCGTATGAGATGGAGATGAACCGATATAAAGATATTGGTTTTGGACTTGACCCTCAGAAGGTTTCCTACGTACCCAGCCTAAAAGGAAAGGATCAAAGTCCGCATAGTTCGATTGAGAATGAATTGGTGATCGATTTGTGCTTGAGGACAACCTAAAGATGGTGTTGGGACTTACACGTGGTTAGCGTCCCAGAGAGGGTGTTATGGTTGAAGCTTACTCTAAGCTCACGTGAGTCATGCTCGGTGTGAGAAACAAGAGGTAACAACAACCCTAATGATGCAAAGTTTACTATCATTTCTGACGTAACATGGACACATTTTAACGTCATGTGGGACGATAGAGGGACCATTCAGTTTAAAGTATTGCAGTGAGGACTAAAGGAACCGTGCAGTTTAAAGTCTTGCAGTTTGGACTAATGGTATTGTACCGTTTAGTGTCATGTTGCAGGGACAATGGGTGTATTTATATTACACAAAATACTTCATCAAGTATATTGCATTGGTTGGAGTTGTAATGAGATATCCATCCATTGAGATTAAAGAATAAGCTCCATTGGAGTAGAATTTATGTATTGAATAAGGTCCTTCCCACTTTGGCTCAAGATTTGGAGGCTTATTTCCTGGTATCATTGGAGTTTTGAGGACCAATACCAATTACCCTTTAATGAATGAATGAAGACAAACTTTTTTATTGAAAGCTCATGCTATTCTATTCTGATAGACTTCCAAGTGGTGCAGGGTACACAATCTTTTTTCATCTAATCATTCCAATTCATCAAATTGCTTTTGAGATTGCTCATCTATGGATGACTGATCACAAATTGCTACTCTGAGTGAAGTTAATTGAACCTCAATGGGCAAGAATGCTTTTGTTCCATATACTAATGAATATGGAGTTGATCGTGTAAGAGTGCGGGTGGTGGTCCGATAAGCCCATAAAGCATGAAAAAGTTTATCAGGCCATAATTTATTTTCTTTATCCACCATCATTTGCAGTATGTTTTAAAGAGTATTATTGAAGGCCTCTATTTGGACATTGGCCACTGCATGATACCGAGATGAATGGTTGGATTTGATGTTGTATTCAAGATATAATTTTCTCACCTCGTATGAACAGAAGTTGATTGCATTGTCCGTCAATATAGTATGAGGGACACTGAATCTGGTAATAATGTTAGACTTAATGATGCTAACAATGCTTTTAGAACTAACTTATTTAAGAGGTATTTCCTCTTCCCACTTGTAAAAGAAGCCAGTAGCAGTAAGAATATACTTAAACTGCTTGGATGTAGCTGGAGGATAATGTCCTACTATATCCATTCCCCATGTGGCCAATGGCCATTAGTATTTAGGTGTATGAAGAAACTCTGGGGGTTGATGAATGAAGTTGGCACACACTTGGAAAGAATGACACTTTTTAGTGAAATCAACACAATCTTGAATCATTGAAGGCTAGAAGTATCCAAGCCTTCAGATTTGACCAGAAAGTCTATGTACAGACTGGTGGGCACCACAAACTCTGACATGAACTTTATTCCTGACAGCCATTTTCTATTCACCATCAATACATCTGAAGAGAATTCCATCAAAAACTCTCTTGTAGAGAATTTTTTGGTGATCTGGGCTATCATGAAGAGTAAAATTGACCACACGTCACCAGACTTGTTCTTTCTCAGCTCTATCAGGTGGGAGTGTTCCATTTTGAAGGTATTATCTGATAGGTGTCATCCATCCTATAGTATGACTATATGGTTTAAAAATGGGACTGATTTCATTGATTTCCCCTATTCTGATTTGAAGAAAAGGTGAAACTACACGACGGTGGGAAATACTGATGATTGTTTCATCCCGGTTTGGATCTTCCAAGGCTGTGGCTATATTAGCCAGTGCATCAGCTTGAGGATTTTGTGAACGCGGGACATAAGAAAATGTCGGTTTCGAAGGAAATTACATCATTAAATCTATGACATAATCACACAAAGGTATTAACTCTTCCTTTCTGATGGCATAATCCCCATTTATTTGTTTGATTACCAAATCCAAATCACCTTTTACTTTCAAGTGATTCACCAATGCCTAAAGTGCCAATTCCAAGCCTGCGATGAGAGCTTGATGTTATACTTCATTGTTTGTACCACCTTCCAACAATAAGAAGGAATAGGGTAGTACTGCCTTTTTTGGGGAAATAAGTATGATTTCTAACCCAACTTTTTTGAATTTAGGATCTTCCATTTTCTTCCCTGTTGGACTTCTGGAGGCACCATCAAAGTACATTTCCCATGTTTTAGGACTATCTTGAATAGATAATACTTCCTCATCAGGAAGTTAAATATTTAAAGATGTATCTTCTATAGATGGGTGTTCAGTAAGGAAATCGGCAAGAGCTTGGCCTTTTATTGCCTTTTGAGACACTTACTGGATATCAAACTACTGCAAAGTAACTTCCCCCCTTGCCCGATGTCCTGTAAGCATTGGATGACTAAGGATAAATTTCAGTGGGTTATTGCAAGACACCAATTAGACCTCATGATGTTGCAGGTAGTGTATTAATTTATGAACTGCAAATATTAATGCTAGGTAGCACTTTTCAATACTCGAATATCGAGTTTCTGGCTCAAGCATATTTCGACTGAGATAGTAAAGGCTGTTTTCATTCCCAGTGTCATTCTTTTGGGAAAGGAAGGCACCTAATGATCGCTCTAATTCTGTCACATAGAGAATATTTGGTCTTTCTTCAACGAGTGGCATTAATACTGGCAGACTCAAGTGATATTTATTGAGAATATCGAATGCTTCTTGAAATTATTCAGTCCATTGGTAGGTGACTCCCTTCTTCATTAATTTGGTGAAGGGTAAACACTTGCCTGCCAAATTGGAAATGAAATGCTGAATATAGGCCAAGTGTCCTTGAATCCCTCTTAATTATTTCAAATTACAAGGAGGTGACATACCAAGGATTGATTTTGTCTTCTCAGGATCAACTTTGATACCACAATGGTGTACAATAAATCCAAGAAAATTTCCTGAGGTTACCCCGAACACACATTTCAAGGGGTTCATCTTCAAATTGTGTTGTTGAAGTTTGTTGAATATGATTTCCAGATTAGCTAAGTGATCAGAATGTCATCTAGATTTAACCACCAAATCATCCACATAACATTCAACAAATTTCCCTAAAAAGGGTTTGAAGATATGGTGCATGGCACATTGATACGCTGCACCAGCATTCTTCAGGACAAAGGGAATTACCTGATAGCAAAACACACATTGAGGAGATCTGAAGGCTGTAGATAAGAAAAACTTGCTTTTTATTACAACTTAAACATGCTTTATTACATAAAACTTCACTTGATACAACAAAGAAGATTGAGAGGTTTAGTGTCTTTGGGGCTTAGGATCATTACATAAAAACTTAAAACATGAAATACAACATCTTTATTGAAAACTTCCTTTACATGACCACTAAATTCCTTCGTAGTAAGGGAGTACACATGAAATAACATGAGGAGTACAATACATGTTAGACAATATGAATATCAATAGATCATAAAAAAACATGAACATAAAGGCATGTTAAATCAGGGTAATCATAACATGGAAATGTGGCAACAACACTTAACATGGAATTAGCATGAGCCAAGGCTCATTGCACATGGAGCATGAGTAAATCCTCATCGCACATAAAACATGAGTAAAACCTCATTGCACTTGAATTAGCATGAGTCAACACTCATTGCACATGACGTATCATGATACTATACTTTACCCAATGCATTGGAGTGCTATAAGGGCGCACCCTTCTTAAACATTTCATTTCATGCATAAGTGTGCCACATGGATCATAAAACATGGATTCATAAAACATAAAAATTTATTCCATGATAAAGGAATCTGGAATTAATACATGAAACTTTACAATAAATAAGTAAATGTGCATAAATGTGAATACCCTTGATGGAGGAATGGGCATGGTATTCACTACACAATGACATTGGCTTAGAAAATCGGTGCGATTTCGGCAGCGTAACGACATGACATAAGAATTCATAAAAATGGTTGATGAGAGAAAAAGGGGTTCCTCATCATATTTACATGTAATGGAAATTAAGGAGTTCATATAGATACATTTCCCAACAATTGTAATGGAATTTAGATTCATGATACAAAAGTATTGCTTGAATGTAAAAGAGGAGAGAGAAGTTCCTTTCAGAATTTTGGCATAGTAACGGGTGTACATGGGAGGAATTTAATGAGAGAGAAAGGGTCTACCTTAATTCAAACATAAAGAGGGCAGTATGAGATAGGTTAGAAACCATACCCCAACATTCATAATTGAAATTAAAAGGGAAAAATAACTTAAAGAAAATTGGACAAAAATGAGAAAGGAAGAAAAAAACCTTTACTTGGAAGTGTGCTTCCAAAGGATAGAGAGAGGCTTGTGAGAGGCTTATTGGGAGCTTGGGGAACCTTGGGAGGATTATAGAGAGAGTAGGGCAGAGGTTGGATGAACTCCAAAGGCTTTGAGTGAGGATGGAGTGTGATCTTGGGTGGGTTTATATAGGAAAGGTGAGGGAATTCTTTATTATTTAGGTTTGGAACCCCTTATATTAAATTAATCCAAACCACAAACCATCGCATGGTTTTTGGAAAAGGGAAGAGGAAAACATTATTTTATATGGACAAAGTCCAAACTTCTTAAAATATTAGGGTTGCTAATGTGGAGGTGAGTCACACTCCCTTGGAAATTAATTTAAAAAGACAAGGTGTTTAATAAGTCTTGAGGGGTCCATTAATGCTTTGAAAAGTAATCCAAACAAACCCAAAATCACATTATTTTAATGGTAAAACATATATTGGCAGAACGTAAAGATTACAGTATTTTATTACATTACTATTGGGTCATTATGATGTCATAAAACACATTTTATATTTAAAAAGTATTTAATTTTTACTCAAAAATTTTTTTGTCTCAGAAAATTATGAAAAATTCACCGTTGGATAATTTTGATGTCCTGATTACAAAAATAACATTTATTTTATCTAAATAATTTTCTAAACATGTTAATTTTCACTTTTAAAATAAAAAATGACATTTATAAAAAATTCCCGGGTTTGGACAGAAATGGCTTTCAAACCTTAATAAAAATTTTAATTGCAATCATAAAATTATAAGATCATTTATATTTAATAAAAAATAATTTAATAATTATATTATTATTTTATTAAAATATTATTTAATTCAAAAATACCTTAATTTAATAAAATATATTTCTTAATTAAATAAAAACTAAAAACACCATTTGTATTTTAAAAACTATTTACAATGTATCAAAAATGACTAGAAATTATATTCATTATTATATACAAAAATAATGTACATGAACATAGAACTACTTATTTGCTACATAACCCCTTAAAACAGCCGCATAAGACCTAAGGGTAAGGTGTGCGATGGTGACAAACTCATGGGGTGGCTTGGATAACACCGCTCTAGTGGTAATTTCAATCAACTTCCACTTTTCCCATAGACGGTCACGTTCGAGCTTACCATGATGAAGCTCAGCTTGGGCTTGGTCAAGGGAGAAGCCCAAAGATTCCACCTCTTTTCTGACCTCCGAAAAATGGGCTTCGTATGGGGAAATTCTACTGGATGAGGCCATCACTTCTTTTGTCTGAGTATATTTATATTTTTTAAAGTCCTATATTTATACTAATCATGTGATCACTGTTCAATGACTATATTAGCAATAGTAAAAATTCTTAACATAAAACCAATGAAGTTGAAATTTTATATAAAAATAAAGAGACATTTAATTATATCAAGAGGGATTTCCATTAATGAAACTTTGGGTCATTACAGTAGAATCTTCATCTTCTGGAGCCATTCATATTTGATTGTACCCAGAGTATCCATCCATGAAGGAATGTGATTTATATCCATCTATTTCATCAATTAAGTGTTCTGTGATTGGAACTGGAAAATCATCCTTAGGAAAATGCCGATTAAGATCTCTAAAGTCAATGAAAAGTCTAATTTGTCCATTCTTCTTTTTCAGAGGGACAATATTATCCATCCATTTGGGATACTGAACTTCTCTGACGAAGTTAGCTTTGATAAGCTTATCAACTTCAGCTTTACTTTTGGAGGCATAAGTTGGGTTTGTTCTTCTTGAAACTTTCTTGAATCCTCGATGTTCTTCTGGAAAACCCAAATGATGAGTGGAAACATCGAGATCAAAACCTAGAATTTCTATATAATTCCAAGAAAATACATCTCGATTTTTCTTTAAAAATAAAGTATACATTTATTTCTCTTCAAGAGTCATGGCCACACTAATTAAAGTGGGGAGTGGATCTTATTTTGTACCCAGATTTATTTCTCTGAGTTCATCCACAGAGGTAGAGATACCTTCTTTGAATGCTTAAGGAGCATCTATGAGATATTCCTCTTCTTCTTCAATATGTGTTACTTCCTCTGTTTCAACTTGCATAGTAGATGACGAAGCAGAACTTCTATGGTCAGGGGAGAAGTTAAATCCTAAACATCTTGAATAAGAGGCTACCATTTCTGACCCTATTGATGTTGAAGGGTCTTTTTGAAGTGATAGAGAGGAGATGATGGATTGAGAATCAATATCATTATTTTCATCTGGTATTTCTATAACTTCTTCTAATATGGTTGATGAAGTATAGAATTGCTGGATTTCAGTAGATGAAATGAAGACATCTTCATTTAAGCTTTCATCACTGTTAGGTAACACATAATCTGTACCCACATGTATGAATGGGTTTATTGGAATCTTTTACAAACCATATGGAGAATTAATTTTGGTAACCTTGTTTACCATGGATTTATCTTTTCCCTCAATGTGATAAAAATCTAGCTCAATGTATTGAGATTCACATGTATTGAATGAGGATTTGTCACCATACAATGTCCCAATTTGACCATTGAAACAATATTTGAGACACTGATGGTACGATGAAGGTAAAACTGCTTGTTAATGTAGCCAAGGTCTTCCAAGAAAAATGTTGAAAGCTGTATCCTGATGAATAACCATGAAATCTGAATTGGAAACAAGATCTCAAAACTGAATTCTGAGTGTAATCTTGCCCAGAGTTTCATGTTCATTCTTATAATATCCTTGCAACATCAATGTAGATGGTTATAAATCAGATTCGGTGAGGCCCAATCGACAAAGTGTATGAATAGGAATGATATTGACTCCTGAGCCATTATGAATGAAAGCTCATCAGATATCTATATCATTGAAGTTTCTAGATAAATACAAAGGTCAGATATTTCCATGTACAACATCATCTTCATCTTCATCTGTAAAAGATATCACTGTATGGCATTCTGTAGAATCATTCTCTATAAGGTAGACCTCAGCCATATCAATTTCAGTTTTGAATTCTTGAGGACTTGACAAAGCCTCAATAAGCACCTCCTGAAAATCTTTTGATAGATTCAAGGCATCTAGATTTGATAACTTGGCTGGTACTTGGGCCAAGTGTTTCAAGACATCATACTTTTGGTGAAAAGGTCTGCATTTCCCAACAGGAAACTGTGGTTTTCTAGGTGCCCTAGAAGTTGATGATTTGGAAGTAGATGCATCTCGTATCGGGGTGGGAGTTGGAAATACTCCTGGATTTAGTATATTAGATCGACTAGGTCTTTTCATTTGCTGAGAGGAAGAAGGGGTGACCTCTAATCAGTCTTCCAATATAACTATTTCAGGACCAAATCTTCCATGTGTGGAAGAACTTTCTTGTTCATGTTGAGCCCATTGAAGGGCTTTGCCATGAGTTTCAGCTACATACACAATTCTAGCAGGGGTAAGATTGAAATAGTGGCTTCTGGAATATACACGCCTTCCCCTGTATCCTATACCTCTATCTCTTCCTCTAATTCCACTGTTAGATACAGGGAACTTAGGCTCATCAAAATCAAAACTGACATTGGAATAAGGATCTATTAAATGAATCATGTTAACAGAACCAAAGATCAATTCTTCATATGATGAAGATTTTACCTGATTAGCCAGTTCAGGCTGTGCCATTTGGTGGGGAGGTGCCTGTGATTTTGAACTAGATGACATAAAATCTTCCAGAGTCAAAGACAATTTAGGCTTTGACACGAACTTGTCTTCTTCTGACTTCTCTTCTTTCTTCAAATTACGCTTATTCTTTTAAGATTTTCCTTCTGATTAAGGGAGTTTTTATATGGAATTCATAACAGAAGACACAATTGGTTGATTCAATTGTGTTCATAAAATGGCATGATTTTGGTCGATCGTTTTCCTGACCATCCAATCATCATATTTCTGCATGTTTTTACTTTTGACTTCATGCCACTCACCTTCTTCCTCTGGATCATTAGCAGTAACACATGCTATCTGGGCTGAAGAACCTTTCAGTTTTACCTGTCTAGAGTCCACCATCTTTTGTAGGAGGTCTTTGAAGACAAAACACTCCTGAATAGGATTCCCTAACATCTGATGAAATGGTAAATAGTTGGGGAGGTCTTCATCTCCTTCCTTGTTCAGACTTTTGGGCCTTGGAAACTGAACCAGATTGTTTTCCAGAGCTGAGATAAAGTAGCCATGAACTTGTTCATTCTGGAAAGAATAAACTTTGTTATTCAAATCTTCAAACTATTTCCATCTTTGATCTCTTTGATCATCTTGATGACGCGGCAGTTGTTGTTGATGCTCGGAAGGTTGACCCCTTTGATATGAAGAAGGTTTTTAAGTGGAAGCAGGTATAGGTACTTGTTTAAGTGTGACTATACCAGTCTATTCTTTCCCTATTATCCCTCCTGGAACTGATGGAATTATAGGTGTTTTGGACTTAGTCTTTGTAAGAGAGTCTTCGATCTTCTGAGGGATTGAGTAAGGTCTCAAATCCCTACTATGTATTTCACAAGAATCAATGGTGTGTGTAATTAATCATATAGATTTTCCACATATATTGGTAGCAACTCTTCTTGAGGGAGTGCTAAACTTAAGAAATATGTTAATCCCTTCCAGCGAGCAATTATGTACGAAACTCTTTCATTCTCCCTTTTATTACAATTGGTAAGATACAAAACTGTCATCTTTGGCAATGTTGAGCTAAATTGAAGAAGAAATATTTGATGGAGATCCTCCCACCCAGTAATTGATTGAGATTGCTAGATTATATACTAGATGAAAGCAGGTCCTTGTAATGACTGTAAGAAACACCTGAGCTTAACTGCTTCTTATTGTTGAGGAGTTCTGATCATAGGATCACAATGAGAAAAAAAATGTGTTATGTGTTGTTCTGGATCACACAAACCATTAAAAATTGGGAATGTGGTACTTGAAAAATTTGATGGGGGAGGAATTTCATCCACCCATTCAGGGTAATCTCCCTTCTCCAGTTGAACTGGTGCACACTTTCCTTCAATATCTTCCAACCAACTAGTTAATGACTCAATGGTAGTCATTAATTTTTGAGAAACATATTTTTGAGCTTGGACCTGTGTAGGTGCAAGAACTGGAGTTTGGACGGGTGTGGTGACTGGTACTATCACTGATGGTAGTATTACAGGTTTATATCGCATACGACCCATATGATTAGACCTATGAGGGTGTACCTATAAAGGGGGATATTCTTGATCCATCTTAGTAGTTTCAACAAATTCCATTGAAGTGACTAACTCTTGCATTATTAGAAGGAAGACTATCTTGAAGTAGTTCTACATTTAACCTCCTTAACTCATTCATTTCTTCCTCTTACTATATGAACCTTTCCTCTAATGAGAGTGATTGACCTTCTCCAGAGGTAGGGTGGAATATAACCTGACATTTTCCTTTCCCCTTGTTGGATGCCTTTCAGAGAGGGGGAAGTTGGTTATTTGAAGGAATACCTAGATTCTAGGTAAGCCTTTGATTTCAGGTACGCATACCTTCTTCATTTGTTTCAGTACGTACAACCTCTTGAACATGAACATCATCATTTGATTCCCCTGAGTAAGCCTCATGTTTTGGGGGATCGGTGACAATGGTATTGATGACATTTATCGATGCATAATGCATTGCAACCCTTTTATCAGCACTTCTGAGATACTGTCTTCTTCCATGTACTTTATGAGACATTGCCTTTTTTTTGGTTGATCCCTTAGGAAATTCTTGATGAACCATAATTTGGAGGGAGTCTACTGATAATTCGGCACTATGTTCCTCTTGTGGCTTCTTACCTAATCGATAGAAGAATGACTTTCGCTAAGGAAAATATTGAGAATTTGAAAAAGTACCTAGTCTGGTGGACTGGGGTTGTTCCTGTTCTTCTTGCTAAACTCCTCGAATCCTATCTATCGATTCTTAGGATTGAGTTAAAAGAGTCCCCAGCCTGGTGATCTAAGGTGGCTCTTGAGCTGCTATATTAAAAAATTTCTTAAAATCTCTCCTGATTTTGCGGATTTTAGTCCGGAAATTGGCCAGACGTGTCATCCAACAACCACTCAAATCACCTGGCTCAGATGACCGTTGGATTATTTCTAATACCTCTATTACCTAATGATGCACATGCTCTTAATGAGAAGCCTGTTCTATATTATCATTTTCTTGATGCAAGTGTAATTCGACAACTTGTTCTTTATATGCCTGACTTTGGGAAGAACTCGTTGAGGAATGTTCTTGAGAAAGCTTTTGATTACACACAAAACTAGTTGAATGTGTCCAGCCATGGGCAATAACATTGCATGAGACCAATTTTTGAGGGATTTTTTTGGCTTGAGATCACAGTAAAATGCAATTCTCCATGAACACCCCATCCCCTAATATGAATACCATATGGGGAATTGGTAATTAACTGGTACAATCTTTTTAATGCGCTAAGGCATGAACACTGAAGGGTTCTCTTCTGATTTTCAACCTTTGGATGTCGGGAAACTGAGTGATATTCCAAATCAATTTGGCGTTGCAACCCTTCTATTATCTTGACATTATTTTGATATTCATCATAAGATAATATTTTCTCTTTTAAGTGACAAGGAGTTTTCCATATGTTGAGACAAATATCGTGAATACAATCTTCTGTCAACGTTTCTGGAATATCATACTGAGAGTCACCCAAATGCCAAAACATGACTGGTATTTCACCTTTCTCCAGTTGTTTTCTCATAATCAACACTTCCTCTTTGTCATGTGATGAAGATTATTCTACATGATTGGACTAAAGCTGGTGCTTCTTTGTTGCTTCATCACATTCAACATTATTGGTAGAGAATTAATTTGTCAAATTAGATGATGAATGATCCAGGGGTGGTTCAAAGAATGACCTACACCCCGGGCTATCTTCTGGTTGAGAAATTATTTCACCTGCTAATGGTAAGGCATCAGACATGACTGGATTCACATTTGAAAGTGCCTCAAGATAAGAGGGATTTCTTATTACTACATTGTCCATTGAATAATTTTCAAGGAAATGAAAATTAATTCTACATAGAGGATTTTCACAGCTAAATTCATCATCATGGGGAGGATCACCATGGTGGGTTACATCAAAAGATGAAACCTTTTTCTCCTTGGTCTTTTGGCCACACAGGGGGTTGTCGTGGCTCTCATATGAAGACAATACTTCGAGATTGACCGAATTGTCATCAAGCAAGGCTTCAATAAGAAGTTTCTAATTAAGAACTTAAAAATTATTATTGTTACTTCTAGAATTTGGAAATGAGAGAGTATAATCTTGATTTTCAATAGACAATTGTCTGAGCGCATCAAGAATTCCAACATCGAGCAAGGCCTTATTGCAGATCAGATCTTGATTTCTTGACTGTGTTGGACGAGTCTTTTTCTTAGATGCCTTCTTAGTAACTTTAGAATCCAATTGTTTACAAAAATGGTTATTATGGGCAGATGTATGTGCTTTCTTAGGAGAAATGGTCTGGTTAGGCTGATTATCTCCATTAAAATCGGGTGTCTGTGCCCGACTTGATTATCCGTATGACATGGGGGAGTATGCCCCATAACCCTCCTAGACTGGAAAAAAGGTGTGTATCTTCTCCGGAGTAACATGTTGATGATTCAGTCCACTGATAGGGATAGATTTATGTTTTCCCTAATGATGTTGCTGAAGTTGTTATAATATTCTGAGAGGTATCCAGAATTTGGTAGGGATTTGCTTCTGTACTTTCACCATTGTTAGAATGTGATTGGTGACTTCAGCTGCTGTAATGAGAATATACCTCCATTCTGTGTTTGGAGTAGGTTTATGTGCCATATCCTGTCATTATTTTCCTATCAACGGATATTGAAAGTACTTATGCATATGGGCAGAGAGTTGAGTCAGCTCCAAATTTGTCACTGGAGCTTTCCGACTGACTTCTCCGGGTGCTACCAAACGAGACTGTTGGAAGACTTGATGAACATTGGTAGGTGTATGTGCCTACTGGATCTTCTCCGTCATGTATGGTTGATGGATTTCCTTCAATACTGATAGACGATACTGCTTACAGAATTGGTGATTGTAACCAGGTGTATGTTCTTGTTTACAGGTTGTCACCATATTTGGTTGGCGGGAGTATTTGGATGTAGTCAGACGAGCCTACTAATTGGATGATGAATTATAAACAGGTGTATGTGCCTGCCTATATTACTCCATCATAATTTTCTAACAGGATTGGTGGGTTGCTGCCAGACGAGTTTGCTGGACTGCGGGATTAGAACGGACGGGTGTGTGTGCCTACTCGTTGCTTTCCATCAATTTAGGTTGATGGAATTCTTCGGAGGAGGAAGAGGTAAGAACCAGATCCATGCTGGATGAATTTCTCCTATGATGATTCGTCTTTCATGCTCAGGTTTGAGGAACCTGAGCCGAACACCTAGAGGTGATACCCTCATCATGTTTAGGGTGCACTACCGCATGAGTCTGGCAGAAATTATTGATGGGAGTCCTCGAAAATGACTCCTGTCTTCTTGAACTGAGGCCTTGAATAAACTTTTAATTCACTTCACTATAATATAGGAGGAACTGGTTGTTGCATTCTGGGGATAATGGACCGAAACGGTTGGAGACGGTGGTTAGCACCGCATGTTTCTTGATCACTAGTCGTCACTGTCCAGACAACCAGGGTGAGCTGTTAACTTGGAGGACTTTTCGAACAGCCTCCAGAGTTGGTATGGTAATGAGTTGATGGTATTAATTCACCAACGCATTTGAGACCTAGCGTTGAAGACGCTGAGTAGGTGATGTCATCCTTAGAGCGGACGAGGATCCATCAGGAGTAGCAGCCAAAGAATTCACTGGTGTGAACTTTAAAGAAGCCATTCTGTGTTGCAGAGAGATCTTGGAATAGAGTGCTTGTTTGATATAGTAGACATAATCAAGATATGTCTGGTGAGACTACATCTTTTGGATGAGTGCTGATGTTATTGACAGCTTTGTTGGCCCTCATATTGAGTTTAATTGGGGCCTAACAAATAAGTAAAACATCTTTTTAACTTGGTTAAGGATTCACTTCTGGTACACCATTTTTGTTTCTTCTGGAAAAGGGGATGACCTAATTTGCTTAAGGTTTAAACCTTCCAATCGGTTTCTAACAGGTTTATTCGTAGAACTAGAAACATCCAATAAGTCTATATCAATTTTTACCTACTTTCCAAAGGTAGTTGCTCATTAGTCGTGGACCGATGAGGCTTAAGAATTTTCGTTGGTCGAGAGGATGGGAGGTCAGGATCATCACACCTTTTTGGGGGGAATTATTACCTACTCCAGGACTCTCTTATAGATTTAAGTTATGTTCATGAATCTTTATTAATTCACCAAGTATAAAAATGAGTTTTCCTTTAGATTTAGAAATCAATGGTTGATATGTATGATATTTAGAGAATCTTTTATATGTATTTGAGGTTCTTCATCGATGTATAATCATTCGTATATATTAGATATTCTTAGTCAATGGTATCCTTAAATACATTATATAGAAATCTCTTGGTCATTATGACGACCATACTGGTTTTAAATCCACTTAGTGGGGCACTTGACGTTTATTGTCCTTCAGAAAGTTAGGGATTATTTCAGAGTTAGGATCATACCCGCAGATGGGATACCTACGTATCCTTGTTAAAAAGGAATAAAAACTCACATAGTTCGATTAGAAGGATATAGTTTAACGTCATATGGGACAAAAAAAAATTAATGAATGGTGGTATTGAACCTTATAAATTATTCCTACGTAGTCTACTTTTAAGGTAGATATCAAAGTCTACGTAGTTCGGGTAAAGAAATATGGGGTTTATGCATGGTTAATGGACCAGAAAGAAATGTCATGATTACTTTCAGACTGTAAGCTCACTTGAGTCATGCTCGATGTGAGAAACAAGAGGTATAAGTAAGCTTGATGATGGTTCCATAAAAGATACAGTTATGAGAAATGATGTGGGGATTACATATATATGACTGCCGAGGTAAATTAAGACCAGGACTTAGGAAAGAATCCCAAGAAGGAGGGTCTATAAAGGTATTTTTATTTTATGGAGATTTGGAATTTTAACCCAGGACTTACTCTATAAAAGGAAGACTAAATTAAGAGGGACTTATTATTGAGTTTTATTCCCGATAAAGAAACCAAAATCAAAAGAATTAAGATTGGGTATTACTCCTGAGGAGGATGCCCAATTAAAGGAAATTATGACTGGGGCTTACTCCTGAGAAGGAGGCCCAAACAAAAAGATCTTCTCATCTCAGAGGATGAGGTTATATAAGAAACCCCTAACCATGGTGAGATAAATCTTGTAAGTCACGTGGTTTTGGGGGAGGTTCTTATAGAACTCCTTTTAGACAAGGAGGCCAACAAAGGAACCAAGACATAAATGGATTTAAAGAGGGTTTTGAAGGCTGTATTTTAAAGAGGATAGGTGGATTTGAGGAAAGGAGGTGACTAGGAAGGAGGTGCGCAAGTATTGTTCTGGCACCCAGGTCTCGGTCACGCAAGTAGACTTGCGCGACATGAGTCACCTTGGGCGACGAATAATCCATAGGGTAATACTTGGGTGACTTTGAACTCAAGCTCTTGGTATCATCCCTAGAGGATTCCTGAAGGTTGGCTCACAAGTTCCCTTGAGAGGGAAAGGTGACGCACAAGTGTCTTCACTTCCCTTAAGGTGTAGACACTTAGGCATGCAAGTGTTGATGAATTCTGACACTTAGGCCTTATTTTTACTCTTTAGAGCTTCCATTCTAGGTAAATAATTACCTTAGAAGTGTTCAGAAGACATCAGAAAATGACTTGGGTGAACAGAGCTTGAATTTGAGTTTTGGAAAATTTGTCTTCGAAATGGGGGGCCCACAGAGGGTATTTATAGGCCACTAGGCACCTTGGGAGAAAAAAGTAATAGTGCGTGCAAGTGACTTGGGCGACCCATATGTGGCGCGCAAGTGACTTGCGCGACCAGAAGGAAACTTGTGCGACCTATTCTTAAAGGTTTCTTTGTTTATGCCTTTTCCAATTTTTTGATGATCTTCAAAGGATGAATCTCATTGTGCTTAAGGTATTCACCTTTTCCATTCATTTAGACTTTGTGATGGAAATGAGCATCAAAAGACTTGTATTAATAGATATCCGTAGTCTAGTAATGTATATTTTATCCATATAATCTGTGCACATCAACTACCTATAGCTATATACTCTTCTTTATCAGTTGATAATTCCATTGATTTTTTTCTTACTACTCTGTAAAACTAGAAAATTTCCCAAAAAATTGATATATTATAGAAGTAGTTTTTATATCTATCTTACAAACACCAAAATTTGAATCTTGATAACTAATTAAATCAAATTGTTATCCCTTAGTGTAAAGAAATCATAATTTGACTGTATTCTTGAGTTATTTTAAATTATTTTCACAGTAAATAGATTTGACTCTTTTGGGTTTTCTTAAAAATGAGAAAACATACACAGCTAAAAAATTATATCAGTTTGGATTTAAGTTAAGTATGATAATCTTCCAATCATTCCTCTATAAGTGGTTTCATCAATTAATTTCCCAGTTTCATCAATATTCAACTTACAGCTAGTACTAATGGTAGTAAAAATACTTGTAGCACTTCCCACTCTAAATTTTTTATAAGATTTTTGGTGTACATGCTTTTATTTAAAATAATTCATCCTTTATGTTTTTTTTAAATTTGAAATAATATAATGAATTTTAGTAATCCAATTAAAATCATTTCAAATTAACTTTTCATCCTTTTATAAAATTCAGTACATAAAGAATTTCTTGAAAATCCATAAATAATATCATCAATCTAAATTATTACTACTAAAAAAACTTATAAAATTATTTTAATATATATTTTATTTTCATATATATTATTAGTAAAACCATTGTGAATTATAAAAGAGTTTTTCATAACATAATGAGGTTTGGGATATTGTTTTAAACTATATATATATTTTTTAGAAGAATTAATTGGAATGTGAGGAATTTAAAATATTGGGGGTTTGTTCTAAAAAAACATCCTCAACAATATAACCACATTATAATAGATTGTTAACATACATTTGATATAATTTTAAATCCAAGTGTGCTATTTAGGCAAGAAGCATCCCAATGGATTAACGAATAGCTACTGGTACAATGGATTCATTATAATAAATTATTTATTTTTATCTATAACATTGTGCATCCAAACATGATTTGTTTCTTACTATTGTTCTTAACTCATCAACATTGATCCTGAACACCAATTTAGGGCTAATAGTTAGGTAGTATATGGGTCATTAAAATAGTACATAGAATCTATTTCTATCAAATTGATTAAGTTTTTCTTGTATATAAATTACCTTGAATTCAACATTAATTGCATCATTGATTTTCTTAAGTTCATATTGTGAAAAAAACTTGTTTTTCATCTTGAATTCATAGAGAGGATCTAGTTTGGAGTTTCATTATCTTGGTCACCTACAACAACATCTATGGGATGATATATATGAGTCATAATAACTATAGAAATAAAAGTGTTTAAAACCTCATTTCCATCTATAGGATCCAGTTTAATCTATTCATCAGAAATTGATGAGTTTTTTTACCTAAGGAATGAAATAATTGTCAGATTTTATCATTTATGTTTGGAGTAGAAATATTATCCTCATGATTTTCTCAAGAGGACTTAGGATCAGGTAGATCTATTTAATCAAATTTGACATGTACATATTCTTATACAATTTTAGTCCTCTTATTAAATACCATATGTGATTTATTAGTTGTAGAATATATAAAGAAAATTCCATCATCACAATTGGATGAAATTTTTACTAATTCATATTTTGAAATTAATATAAAGACATTAAATCTGAAAAACCTAATGTACTTAACCTATGATTTTATACCATTCAATATTTATAATGGGACTTATTTAAGAAAGGTCTAATAAAAACATTATTAATTACATAATAAGAAATGTTTATCGATTCTACTAAAAAATAATTTAGTAATTCATAATCCTTGAGTATGGTTTAGGAAATTTCTTGAAGGGTTCCATTTCTTCTTTCTACTACACTATTCTTTTATGGGGTCCTAGAAGAAAAATAATTATGATTATTTACAAGTTTTGAGTGTAATGATTAAAATTAATAATTTTCAAATTCATGGATATGATCAATTATTATGTTCTTAAATCTATGTTGAATAATATTTCCTATTAATCTATAATATCATGGAAAATTGGAAATTTATTCACTTTTAAGAGAAAGAAAAAAATGATACTGTACATCTTGAATAATCATCCATTATACCATAAGCATAATGTAATCCTGGTAAACTAAAAACTCTAAAGGGTCTAAAAAAATCCATGTGAACCAACTCTAATGGTTCATAAGTTGACACTTCTTTCATTTATTTGAGATATATTTTTTTTCTTTCCACTTTTACAGGGATTAAAGATGTTGTCTATTGGGAATTATTTCTTAAGTATATCTATAACTAAACCATTATTAGTTAGATTTCTAAGAGGTCTAATATTTAAATTGAATAGTCTCCTATAACACAGCCTAGAATCTTTCTGAAATGTGATAAAATAAAAAAAATTGAGAAAAAAAAGAATTAACATTTATTGCACAAAAATTTTCATTTATGAAGGATGTTAAAGCTAAAGCATGTTTGAAATAAAAAACATTGTATGATTATTTTCAATATATAACATGAAAACCATCATCACATAATTTTGAAATGCTATGTAGATTATAAATTAGTCCATGTACAAATAATACTTTAAAAAATACAAATATAGTAGAGTTACCAATTTGGACTTGACCAATTATCTTTCCTTTAGAATTGTTAGTAAATCTGAAACATCCACCGTCTGCATTGATCAAATTTTTGAAGCTTGAGTAGTCTCAATTCATGTTTTTGGAGAATGAACTATACATAAATCATAGTTGTTTACTAAAACTCTTTAAATAGGTTTCCTAAAAAATTGATTTAAACGAATTATTATTTTGGTTATTATATTTTCTTGGTTCCATATATGTTATTAATAAGAGATTTCAGAATCCATAATTATTTTAATGGATTCCTATATGCAGATCTTAAACATTCAAAAATAAAGAGCATATTCAATTTATTAGAATGAAAACTATTACTAGAATTAGTTGAACTAGAGTTAGGAATAATTTTTTAATAATTTTTCTCTATTCATGATGATATACTATACATGTGATATATTTAAAATATTTCTATTTACCAAGAACCTAAGTGAGAGTTTGTATTTAATTGGTATGTATCTCTAGATCTTTCTTTAATTGTTTATTAGACAATTTCATCTCATTATTTTCATTAAGAAGATGATTATTTTTATCTATTTCTACTGTAATATTGATTTTTGAGTGGGCATACAAAGCATGATGATTCATTATAATTTTGTATGTATATTTTAAATAATTAAATGTGCCTTATATAATTTTAAAATATTCAAATAATTCAGCCCTACACATATTTTATGAATCATTTTTAGTCTCAAAATGATTTGAAATGTGAGAAGGATATTAAGAAAAAGCATTTAATACCTTTGATTCATTTTTCATAAAACACAAATTAGATTTATCACTTATTTCTACTCTTCTTGAGTCCAATGCACTTAAACATTCCTCTGAGGAACATGAAGTGGATTTTATATCCTTTTCATAACTTTTACAATTAGAATCATACTTTTTCTTATACTTTAAAGTAGGAAAACCTGTTTTTATGTGCATTTTCTTTTACATTCATAGATGATTATTTCATTGTTCAAATTATCATTCTTACAATATTTTCTATAATTTCCTATATCATAATTAAATCTATATTTTTATTTCATGAAGTAATTAGTATATTTTTAGAAATTTTTGAAATATATATTTAGATGTCTCATTTCATCATCACTGTTATCAAGTGATTCTTCATCGCTTGAGAATTCTTCATTTTCCCTTCTCTTTTTGTTTTATATAAGTAGTCTTAAAAGATACATACATTTTCTTATTTCATCCTCATACACTTTTTTACTTGTATTTATTCTTCATACATCATTATCATTATAATTAGTTTCTTTATTGGATGTGTTCTATTGTCAAATGATTATCTTATAGATACAAATGTTCTACTCCATATTTTTCTTAAAAACACAAGAAGTCACATGAATTTATGGTTATCAGAAATTTTCTTTCCCGCTATATTCATTATGTTAAATATCTCACTTAACCTTAGATACAAGTCAGATATAGATTCATCAATCATCATGTTCAATGTATAATATTTAATAGTTTAAGTTTTGAATAGAATTTCATTAATATTATATGTTCTTTCATGAGAAAAAACTAGGGTGTCCTAAATTTCAAACACAGTATCACATGCATAAATTATGCGAAATTAATCATTACCCAATCACATTATAAAGAATTAATATCTTTAGAATTATATGCATATGATTATTTAGTAGCATTGATCCATGTATCTCTAAAAGCTTTAGGTTTTTCATATTTATCTTCAATTAAAAACAAAATATAAAAACCATGATCTTTAAGTTAATTTTCATTTAAAATGAACATGGAATATAATTATTTATATTAAAATAAGGAGTTATATTAGTGAAATTCCTTCTTATCTATAGTAATCCATAAATAACTAAATTTATAAATGACCTAAATTTTAGATATTTAAATACAAATAAATCATAGTTAATAATATTTTTGAAAATCCATTAATATCAAATGTTGGTAAGATTGAGTAACTTGAGATGGGGAGGGGGTGAATTGAGTTCACAATAATATTTTTTCTTAAAAAATTTAAAAACCAGATCTCCAATTTAATAAGAACACCCAATTAAAAAAATAGTAGAAATATAAGAATTTTATCATTCAAATAATTTCTCAGAAGTGGTATTAAGGCTCAGTTAATATAATGTTTAAATAATTTAACTATTGAGATTGAGTTAATTATTTAAAAAATTTATATAAAATCAAATTAAGAGTAACTATCAAAGTAATGTTTTTTGGTATTTTAGAAAATGGAAAACGATTTGTAACATAAAATAATAAATAAAATATGGTATTTAAACTTGGGGTTCGATCTAAAGACGATACTTAATCCCCTATACGTGGAAATCACCGACTAATATACAGTTTATTAATGAATAAACTGATCCACAACCTAGATCTGGTTTTCCAAACAGCAGTACAGAAGACCATCCAAGAATAGAGCCTCTTCGACATTTGTTTGTGGGAGGAAAAAATACCAGGTCATGAAATACCTCTTCCACAGTTATTAATGGGGATGAAAAATAATGCATTTTAGTAATATTGAGTACTCTATAATTTAGCATATGAGAATTTGTTTTTATAGAAGATAATATAATTAAAAAATACATCTTAAAATAATAGTTAATAAAGAAAGAGAAAGAGAGAATAATATAGGAACTATAATACAACTCGATCCAAGTATCTTGGATTGTTAAAACTCCTTGAATTTATCTTTGGGAGGATCTTTGACATGTTTATTATAAAATTCAGAATAAAAGATAATCAAAGTGTATTCTATGTAGCACAGGAGCTCGAGTAAAGGGTTTTATATTGTACTATGCTTAGTATAATATTTACTAACCACTGAACTCTATCAATTTTCTCCATAGTATTGAATAATTGTTATTAAGAGATCTTTATCATAAGTAGAATTTAGAGAATAATAATTCATTACTAAATAAACTAACTCTGTATTTATTTCTTCAATTCTAGCTATTATAGATTCAAAATGCTCCACTACTAAGTTATACATGGTATTATATCTTAATAAAAGGTATGTTTAACTAATCTCATGAAAACATGACACCTTTAGGTGAAGTAGTAAGGTGACATAGGGTATTCATCTCTTCATGTGGCCAACTCATTTTTACATGCGGTATGTTGATAAATTTATGGGGAAAGTTATTTCATCATGCGATCACTATATTATAAGATACTGTTAATAAATTAATTTATTAAAAAACATAAATAAAATTACATGGTAGATTCATATCTCTATGTGTTAGGTAATTTCCTTCATCTGGTCACTTCACTGGTTTTAAAAATCAGGTCTATGGATCTTATGGTAGGTTGATTATAAATGTGGTAAGGTGATTCTAAATGCATGGTAAACTAAGTATTCAATGTAATGTTAGTTTATGAACAATAATTTTTTTTACATCTTACTCATTCTAAGAATATTTTCACATGGTAAGGTGAAGTACAATGTGTGTTAAGGTGATACAGTCACATGACCTTCACAATGAATAGTGGAACGGTAAACTCTAGACTTGTCCATTTTTGAAACTATTATCCATAACCTGTTTTCTATAATAAAAATGAAAAAATTATTAAAAATGTAATCATGATTTGGGATCATTAAAAGAAAAAGGTTTTGGTTTAATAAAATAGATTAGTTTCCATATAAAATATTGACATTTTCAATGAAAAGTGGTTACTTGGTGTCATAGACAAAGAGATTATATAGGTATAAATAGGATATATGTGATACATTTTGTGATGGATATGTTCATATATATTTTAAAAGGGAACACACCATAACCCTTAGTTGAATGAGTATAGAATATTCTTTTATAGAATCCCCTCTTTTATAAAAAAATATGAAATAAAAATTTCCAATTTTTTTCAATGATACTAGGGAAAGTAGGGTCACAAAGTTAATCCTTTGTAAAATGATTAAATTTTGTATAAAGCCTTTTTTTCCAAAATTATGAGAGTTTGATAAAACCTTATACAAATTGAGTTTCTGATTGATTAAAAAATGATGTGAATTTTTCATAAAGTTATTGTGAAATTTGATTAAAACATGTAGATTGTTTGATATGTACCAAATTGGGGAGACCTTCACATCGTGGCCTTACTTGTGGTGAAAATGGGTGTCATAGTCAAGGATGAAACAACCTTGACAACTCTATTTTATTTCATGTTATCCATGCATCTTCCATATCCACTCTTGCATGGTCATATTTGGTTCCTAATCCAGATATAGATTAGTTATGTTATAGAACCATTCATTGAAGTTATCAATGAATGAAACACTCCAACATGATGAAATTAAAATCTACTACAAGATTATAAATGTTGCTCGAGAAATCTTAATTTAATTAATTGTTTCTATATAAGGATATGATCCTTATCATATTATAAATAATAATTAGTTTCTTATATGACATAACTAAATCATTGTTGATGCTATCTTCATCCTCATAACTATGTTTATTTCTCATTGAAAATGAAATAACACCCCATCGAATTATGAGATCCTCAAAAAACATTCTGGGATACAGAGGTTAGAAGATTACCTTTAAAGGTATGATTTTTTATTTATTAAGAAATCACTATCAAACTTAACCCATCAAAAATGAAGTTGGATGCCTCTACTACCACATTCTTGGTATGACCACTTCTTCATCACCATGCATGTTTTTAATCCTAAAAGATACATTGAGCTTATTTCATGGTTTCTTCTATTACCAGTAATCATAATATGATCTTTTAAAACTCATCTACTAAAGATATTATTATCAGATGAAAATATAATTTATGGATATATTTCCATATTTTTTTATTATTCTAATAATTCCCATGTTTCTTTTTCTATATATTCATTCATTTAATGGTTTTGTTCCAAGGTAATAGGGTGGATGAAGTATGCGGTAAATAAGAGGAAAAAACCTTCCAAATCAATAACCTGAAATGATTAGACATGTATATGAGAATATTTTGTTTTATTAACTCTATTAACATATGATATAAATGCTGGTACTTAGTCAAGGTAAAGGAAAAAGTCAATAGATGAATATATCAATAGTGGAGCATTTTATATTAAAAATTCATTGATCTTTTGGTGGGATGTAATGCTATATTTTAAATTATAATTAGATAAATGAATTACCAAAGAATTTTTAAGTCTTGGGTTATTTAAATAATCAGATAGAAACTATAAAAATTTATCATCATGTAGGTGAATCTAATATATAATGGTATTTAATTAGGAATACAAAAAAGAAGAATAATATTGATAAGATGGAGTGAAATGTATTTAAATAAATTTTCCTTGAAAACTTTTTCTATAGTGTATCAACATTGAATTGGAAGACAATTTCTAGAATTTAAGACAATGAAAGATGAGGCAGAACTAGTTACTAAACATCAAATCATCCAACTACCTAAATACCATCCCACATCAAAAAAGTAGAGTATGTTGAAGTAAATTAGTGATAAAGATAGATTCTATGAGAACTTGGGTCATATATGATAACTAGAAATTTATTGAACATGAGTCACACAAACTGAATAGAGATATCATGAGAGAAAATGATTCATACATTCTAAATAGAAATTCTATTTTTTTCAAAACATATTAAATAATTTATTATCTCCCTCAAAATAATTTGGGAACCACTTTTGGAATCAAAATTTTCAATTACACTGGATTTGAGCTTTCCCTTACATATAACATTCTTTCTTAGCCCAATAAACGCCATGTAAATCCTTACATATAGTCGAATTAAAAAAATAATATCCATATAAAAATTAATTATAATCATTTATGTTTGATTTTCATTGAAAAAAGGTATGGAATATATGTATTTTTCAGGTATTTTAATGGGAAAACTAATGTTTGATAATATTGTAAATGTTATTTCCTCTTTCAAAATATCTTAGAGTGAAATGGTATTGATATGATTATAGAATCATTTATATTCTCATCTCAATGAATATACTAATTTTTTCATTTTGTTAATTTTTTCTAGTTAAAGACTTATCAACCTTGAATATCATTCCCAAGAGCCATGTTACAAACCTGAAATCCCATTGCACCCTTCACTTGTGTAAAATTTAATGTATATAGTGATATCCTGATGTGGAGGAGGATTCCATTTCTATTAATATATTTAAAATAAATCCATTTTTAATTGGTAATACCTGGTTTCATTTATTCTTGGATGATGCAATCCATCCCAAAATGAAATCATTGATCCTTCAAATTTAAAAAATGTTATTGAAATAGTAGGAAAAAGTGAAAATATGTGGAAAAATAATATTTTTGGATGGAAAATTTTCTGAAAAAAAGTTATTTTTTGGGGTTATAAAACAATAATTTACTTAGAGTGATAAGTGGGTGTTAATTTAATTTTTTTAGAGGTCTAAATTTCTTAAGATTCATGATATACATTTTCATTTCACTCAAGATGCAATGCCTTATTTTTCAGGACTTCTTTTTTAAATATCAACTACCGATTAACAAATTTAGAAGTAATCTTGCAATTTACTTTTGTTAATACTACCTTTCTCATATGATTATGATAATTGGTATTACAACAAGTGTTTTTTATGTTTGAGTGTTTTCTATATTTTTTTATTTAGGGGGTGCACTACTCTCATCAAACATTCACATTATCTAATATATCCAAAAAATTACTTGTGTGAAAAAAATAATAATTATAAAATAAAAAATAGATGGGGAGGGTTTATCAAGTATTGACCCACGAATTTTAGTGCCATTAATTTTTAGGGGATTTTGAATTATTATCCCAAAGAAGATGTCATTTTCAGAATTGGAACTCATATAAAAAATATGATTGATAAAACATATTCATAATACCTTTTTGGAAATAGAACATGGGGTATTTAGTGGTTTGAGTGCTTGAGTAAATGTAGAAGAAATGGTGGGGGACCCAACTTCTATATTTCAGTAGCTGCACCATCTCACATTATGACCTCTAGGTCATATTTTAATGAATTCTATGACTATGTTAACCACACCACATGACATATGACGTCTCTCCATTATGTAATGAGGTAGTTACTCTTGTATTATATAGAAGTGGGTGATAACCTAACACCTTTGGGTCATGATATGATGTATTAATTAGAGGGTCAGGACCTATACCTTTGGTGCATCCCCTTGTGACCCCATTGGTTTCAACTTGATCATATCTGGTGAAGGGACGCATCACAACATGAATCCCCCAGTTGTGTTTTGAAGAATTGTTGAGAGTGATTTTTTAATTGAGGAAGACCAAAAATTTAATAAATAGACACCTCTAGGTTTTAGATGGAAGACTCACCCATGGAATAAAATTTTATCCATTCCCACTACCATTCTCACTCCATTTAATCTCCCATGGAGGGATAAAATTTTGGGTGTTATTCTATGTAAATTAAATGTACGATTTCATATTTTCTCCTCTATTTTTAGTTTAACATATCATTAAATTAGACTTTGTGTGGTTTAGTCTATGATTTCAGTGATGTTTTATGAATATCCTAGTGAAACATTTAGGATTCGATAGGGATATAGTGTGGTATGTCAAGAGAATTTCTTAAGAGGATGATCAATTAACTTCATTCAAAATTTTGGTTGAGTTATGTCACTACAATATTTTATTTAGTGTTATAGGTTAAGTTGGATAAAATTGGAAATTTATGTTCCTTTTGATAGCGAATTTATTGGTAAATTATTAGGGGGGGGGGGGGGAACATGGACCTTTTTTGTTTTGGTTTTCTGAAGCTTTAGTGATGCAAAAATGACTATTTTGTTTTGATGAATGTGAATATTTTGATTAAATTAAATAATAAATTATAATTCTTTATAATTAATTAGATTAATTTTATGTATTTATATAGGATATCAGGTAAATGTATTTGTTCGGTTGAGGCAGGGTGGGATTTACAAAGGTAGTGTTGACTATGGTTTAGATGACAACTAGTTTATGAAGAAATGTGTTCCATATAACATTAATTTATATGATTTTTATTAATTATTGTATCACATTTCAACATGTTTACTGGGACTAGGTAAGAAAATAGAAACTGTTATAAACCTAGATAATGTTATTGGATGTCATTGGGTCTCTTACATTGAGAGTAAACTCTTTTAACAGATGAAATGTGTAACACCCTAAGATTTCATAGTGTGTTATTTCTTCAAAATAATTCAATTACTGGCACTACACGCAACACCGAGTTCAAGCGCACAATGAATTACCAAAAAATTCGTTCAAAAGAGGTTATCAATAGTATTAAATAAATTTTAAACTTTATATAATCCTTATAATTTTAGAATCCACATTATCAGTTTCTTAGACATAATGTAAGAACAAATTCATTTTCAGTATTGCACTTTTACCAACTTTTAATAGTGAACCCTTTTTAAATACAATATTTTAAACTTTTTTACTAAATGGGGACATCAAAAATTTAAAATGTAACACCACAAGCTTCTACGGTATGCTTCTCTTTGAATAATGTGATAGCGTGTGTTGTACGCAACACCGAGTTCTAACACACCCCAACCAATCAAACTAGTCGTTATGAATAGTAATACCTAATTTTTGAAATTATATATATATTTTATATTTCAAAATAGACTTCATTTTTGGATTTGGAATATCAAATTTAGCCTAGGGTGAAATTTTGGAACTTTTCGGATAACACTTATATTTTGATGAATAGTGAAAATTACTGAATTTTAATTAAAAACAACTTTTTTAATCAAAATAATTTATATTGATAAATTATGAATTTTAGTGGTTTTAAATTATATTTAGAATATTGTTTTACCATTTAATATAATGTTGGTAATTTTACATAATTTTACAATTAAACCGAACATAAACAAGTGTCAATCTTTTGATAGTTATTATCTCTTAAAAACATGCTTTTTGTTTTAACAATGGGATTTAATTTTAAATTAATTTCTGCCACTTCTGTGTTTTGAATTTGGAAAAATGGATTCCATATTTGGAATCAGGATTTTCATATTGTGTAAATAGGTAACTTTTATTTTTAGACATTTTGAATAATTACTTCGGTAAATATTTTATTTACCATGGTTAAGGGTAAATCCGGTAAATAAGGGTTAAATAAATAATATTATAATAATACTAAATTACCCTAAAACATGTCCTAGCCTTATTTGTTGATACATGTTCGACCATAGGCATATTTGGGTCGATTTTGGGACCCCATGAAGCCACTTGTAGGTGATATGGACACTTAATTTTAATTAAGTTAAAATAAGTACAAAAATGACATAAGTATATATCTTTTAGAAAAACAATTTTTACATAGGGTTATATATGTTGGATGTTAGACTATAAATATTCATTAGAAATATAAAAGGATTTCCTACATAATTATATTTTATTTATAATTTTTATACATTAAATAATTTAATTTATTTATGACACAATGATGATGCAGTAATTACCATAATAGTGAAAAATTAAAATAATTGATATTATAAATACCCAAATAAATATAATTTGAGACTTTTAATGAATTACAATAATTTTATAGGATAATATGACATATTATGAGTGATTTACTTAACTTTTTTAGAAGTAATCATTCTGTTATGAGTTTCAAAAAAATCAACTATTGAATAGTGTCAAAATTGACATAAAAGAGTTTTTAAAACAAGTATTATATTATTAATTGATTTTAAATTCCTAAAAATCTAAGGTTCGGCCAAGAGACTTATATCATGATAGGTGTATCATTAATGGACCACTTGGGGATCTCTTGGATGTATATGGTAAGTTTATTAACCATATTGTAAAAGTGAAACTAATTAACTTAGAGTTAATACTTAAAGATAAGGTTAATATCATAACCCAAACCTGTCTAAATTCTATTAGTTGAATTTTTTTCGACCTATCCCCACCTTAAAAGTTAAATAATAAACTTTTGAGCCATTAGAAACAGAATATGAATTTATTATAAATTAATATTTCTAGCTTTTCCAAAGGTGCCCCTCACCCATCTTATAAAAGGGCACTCCTACTTCTTATTTCTTCACACCTTCAAAGCCTTTTGGTTCGGAAAAAATCGGCCCAAATACTCTCCCAACTTCCCTCACTACAACCTAGATACCTTAGTTTGATCATAATTCCAACCTAAGGAGCCCTTTTGATCAAATCAAAAGGAAGAACCCGAAGAAGAGGTAATGATTTCACCACCCTTTTCCAAGTTCCTTTCTTCTTCCACTTCTTCTTCCTTTGTTATTACCATTCTAAAATAATAACTACAGTATCATATATATACTATGATGCTATTATAAATATGGTACAACCATATTCAGTATTCTATCCACCCTTTGAATAACATGTCACCATACGTGCGTACGTACGGCTTACCATCTCCACGTCATGGTGTAATTGTTATTCAATATATTATTACTTGGATGGGTAAAATAATGATGTGTAACTCATGTAAATAATAAATATCACATGTTAATGATTCTTTATATATGATATAACATCCATTTATATATTATTTTAATATCAAAAGAATGATATATGTCACTCGTGCGTACGTACGGACTACTGTCTCCACGAACACGATGAGATTCATTCTCCATCGTATCCATTCAAGTATAATTATCATTTGATGATTTAAAAATGATTTTTAAGGACTTTATATCATTATATATATGAATAATATACAACCTATCCATTAAAAACATGGCTTACGTAACAAAACATATAAAAGAAAACGAGTAAGTTAACACCCGAAACAACGATAATACTAAGATATTATTAACAAATCAATGTTAAAAGATCATATATGATATCATATTAATGTATATGATTCTTGTATAATTTAATAACAATTATTTCACCATTATACAGGAGGTTAACCTACCACAACCAAGGAAAATTACAAAGGGTTTGTTTCGCAATCTCTTCATTATCCGAGGTTGTTTATACGCAATAATCTACTGGGACCTCTTTATCATCCACATCCATGTTTCTTAAAAATTTATTTCAAAATTTTTTTACTATTTACAAGAATATGGGTTAAAGAAATTTATACCCTTGTTTGACTTTTTATAAGAGGTTTATAAAAGAATCTTTCCGTTGTTTTCCAAACAAGGTCCTTTTAACCTTTTTTGACAAAATTAAGGTAAGAATGTTTTTTTTAACTTATATGGCGGGTGCGGTTATTCTCCGCCGTTATTACACCTTTGAAGCTTCCTTCACAAGCTTATAATGATATTTTCAAAATAAAGGTTTTCTCTATAATTATACGACTTTTAAATGATTTCAAAAAAAGAGATATTTCTCTCAAATAGTATTGATTTCATCTATGTCAACATCCATCTATAAATTTTAAACTTATTTCAAGTTGATTTATTATGATACAAATCATCCATATTGTATCTAAGGTTTTGTGATGTTTTTGACTATGGATGAGTTATTTTTACGCCATTAATGGTTTATGATCAAAGTTTTGACATTTTGTATCTTAGTTTTAATATGAATGTTTATGTTATATTTCATCCTCTTCTTAAGATGAATGTGTTGGACTAGTATGTTCTGGGTTGGGGACTGGTAAAAGTAAGCCCTCTGGGTTGGTGTCTGGTTATTAGAGGCACTCCGGGTTGGTGTCCGGTTATTAGAGGCACTCCGGGTTGGTGTCCGGTTATTAGAGGCACTCCGGGTTGGTGTCCGGTTATTAGAGGCACTTCGAGATGGAGTCCGGTTACAGAGGCTCTCTGGGTTGGGTTCTTGTTACAATTATCCCTTAGGTCTTGGCATGAGGCCTCGACACAGAAATTAAAGTTCGGCATTATGCATTCCATCATTATGAAAGTGGTTATTGATATTTCATGTGATTATTCGATTAGTAGAATATCCATGTGAATAAGTAAATGGCATTATTTCATTTTATTTTTTCCATACAATGTTGAAGTTCAAGTTTAAAAGGATTTTTTTTAGTTATACATTTCCTTAAATGTTTATTCTTATTTATGAAAGTTTCCACTATATTGTTATCCTTACTGGGCATTTGAGCTCACCCCTTTTCTATGTTTTATTTTTCCCAGGATGTGAAGAAGTAAATTATGAATGACCTGCAGGGATATTATGAGGGGATCATAGTGTGGATTATAGAGACAATATGTTGTTTTAGTAGTTTTTCACTTCATGATGTAATGTAAAACTTTATGAATATATCTAGTATTTTCAAGGCTACTAAACCAATCGGTCTTTCGAGATTTGATCTTTCTTGTGATCATGCCAATGTTCTGTAATAATGCACCGACTCTGGGTAACTAGGGTCGGGGCGTTACAAAATGAATTGACATTTCTCACCAAAGGGTGAGGGTTTCATTTGAATTGATGAGAGACATAGGGTAGGTCACATGAAGTGATAAAAACATGGGAAGAATAAGTTTACTTATATAAGAATAATTATATAGGAATAAGAGGCATATCCCTAGGGGAGAGTGAAAAGACCATATGTCTCACACTTAGTAGAAACACTATCTTAAGTGTGGATTGAGAATCGTCTGAGTGAGTTTTCAAGGGTATGTGGAGGGGTATACAAAACAATTTCATGAGATAGTCCATGGGTTCATAGACCATGAGTGATTTGGTATTTTAATGGGATTTGGAAAATATTATTGAGACTCAGGTTGGAGGAAGATCCTATGGGTTTTGAGGTTACCTTGTGGTGATAGAGATGTGTTGGTATTAATGGGAAGATATTGAGATGGTTCTGTTGGACCCTAGTGGATTCCCTAGAGGGAGGTATGATAATTCCATAGGTTATGACATTTTATGTAGTGTGGCTATGATTTTCATAGAATTATCTTGAGTTACTAATGGATAATGAGGTATTTTGAGGTGAGGGGATGGGTTTGAGTAATGATACATGTGGTATGGGATACATGACCTATTTGATTACATGTTCTAATGATAGTTAATGAATTCCAATTTGGGTGATGTGGATCCTGGTCCCTGGCCCTGCCATGAGTGAGATGGAATAGGATGGATCTCCATGAGTGAGATATGATCTTAATGTGCATGAAGTACAAGCCTAAGATGAGTCGTATGGTAAAAATGATATTTAATGGCCTCAAATCATGTGAGAGGGTGATGGATAAACCCTATGTTGAGTAAAAAAGTTACTATTTAGGTTGTTTCATGTCATTGGACCCCACCATGAGTGATATGGTAGTAGGTGGGATGAAGGGAATCCTTGGGTGAGTAGTCTGAACTAGTGGTGATGGAAATACGAAGATATACATTGAGTGATAATGTATTACTTGTTAAAGGGGATTTTCATTGAGTGAGAAGGAATGTATGACCTATTTCTAAGTGAGGAGATATGGGTTATAAAATGGATGTGCGACCACCTTGAGTGCGAAGCCAGGTCCAATTCTTAGACATGAGGAATACCCTTAGTAACGAGGTAGTGTACAAGGTAGCCATTTTTGTCTTCCATTTATTAAGTAGGGATAGTCCATGACATGGATGTAAGACCACCCCAATAGAGAAGTTGAATATAGAGTTTGGACTAGGGGACCTACAATAACCCTTAAGTAGTGTTCGAGGACTTGGATGAAGCCCTTCCTTGAGCCATTATGTATGGGATAGGATGTGGTTTTTGTGGCATAATGTGATAAAATTGTAGTTCAAGATAATGGGGGAAAGATTGAGATTCATGGTTTCTAGGTTAGTACATGATTATTTGATGTGCATAGAGGCATGGTGTCCTAGTTAACACTAATTTTATGAGGTTCTTCTGTATACATATTTATTTATTTTTATCTTGAATAAAAATATATGATTATTTAAATTAAAGGTACTTGGTGAGACTATAATGATATGTTTTTATGGAACCCTAAATGTGCACCCTGATACCCATGAATACCTTATGTCCACTTTACAGGTAATATTTGGATTTGTAGTGGATCAGGATGGGGTATCTCGATAAGTATTAGAGATGGGGGTGAGGTGAGTCTTAGGGGTGGTAGTAGAGTCTCTTGTGTATTTTTATTAATCTATTTATTTTTTATATGTGATCATCCTAATGGGTGATCTGTTTATGTACGCCTTATTATTCTGCATGGTATATTTTCTATTTAATTGTGTCAATTTAATTATGGGCACTTTGATGTTTTTTGGATATTTGTTTTTGATTATTTATGTTTTTTACTGACTTTTATTTGTGGGAATAGTCCCCCCAATGTATGATTTTTTCCCTCATCACTAGTCAGTAGCCTCTTCCTTATAGTTGTGGTCACATCACATCTCATTCCCATGTAACCATCAAGAAGCCATTAGAACAAGACATTAAAAAGTGGTATCAAATAATTTTTGTTTGTAAAAATAAATAGGGATACAATAGACATGTGATGTAGGAATGTGTCATAGGTTGTCATGAACCCTGGAAAATTTCATCATAAACACATTATCAATGGAAAGTCCTAGTTACTAGTTATACAAGATTATTGATCTTGGTTTTCATTATTATGGTTGAGTTATTTACTCAATATGACATGTTTTATAGAGATATTGTTTCTCAGTTTTTACTCTTGGATAATTATGGAATGAGGCATCTCAAAAATTATGGTTTTGATGTTGGATTCACCTGATATGTTCATGATTGTGTGTGGTTTATTTCACTAAAGAGAGTTTTAGTTGCTTACAGTGTCAACAAAAACATATATAATATTTTCTCATATAACATTTTGGTGGGATTCTACTATATGAGATACAGTTCATTATTTTGATAATTAGTGATTTGTATCATACTTAGAGGTGTTATAAAATTATGATTATATAGTCCATTCCAAAAGGAGATATATAGTGGCCCAAGTTGGGTTAGTGCAACCATTATATGGCTTGGGGATGCATCCTAGATGGTCATTGGGTTTCAGTTTGGTTAAATATATTTTCAATAATAGCTATATTATTTTCTTATATAACATATTGGTGAAAATATTATTAACTAGACCCATGGATACACCAAATATGTTCATTGAAAGGTATATGGAATGCCTTGTTATTTTAATTTTGGTCAGGTGAAAGGGGTGATCTGTTGATTTCTTGGACATATTGGTTCTGGATATATGTTTAGTGGCATAGTGGGAACATGTTTCATGAACCATCCTTGGAGCCCCCTAGATCAAGGACCCAAATTGGTTTATTAAAAGACCTCAAGGGAATTATTGATCCCCAAAAACTAAAATCTAGTTATTAGGTATCATGAAAACTCTTGTGGAATAGTTTTGTCCAATAATTCAACCACTAAGTCTTATCAAAGAAAATAATATGACCACACCATACATTAGTGATCCACACACTAGAATAATAAAAAATAAATAAATAAATAAATAAATAAATAAATGTCGCATCGACATGGTAAAATGTAAATGAATAACCAAAAAGTGGTAAAATTTTACATATCGATAACCAAATGGAATACGTATAAACAAATAAATATCCAAAAAATATAGGTTATTAGATGAGATGTCGAAAATTAAATACACTGTTAGTATAAACCTAGTACATTATGAAACTAAAATAAAAAAGAATAAATTTATACCAATATCAAAGATAAATGAGGCCTCACCCCCCAATTTCATCTCAAATAACTTGGATATGGAAAATATGAATACCCAAAACATCTGACTAATCCATTTATGTTATGTGCATCTGTATAAACAATGTTTTCATGCATCCATTTAGTGTGTGTAGGGTGTGGGAATGAATATCTAGTATGATCCCACCATGTGTTCCATATACAACATTTTTTTAGAAAAGTTTTATCGTTTTTGTTTAAATTGAGATAACTGAAAAAATATATTTTCAATATTATTATGGAATTAAGTTACATGATATATTTTTTTTTCAAGTAAACAGAAGGATGGAATTATTTAGGCATACATTAAAAAAATAAGAAATATCAGAGTGCAATATATGGTTACTAATTCTAGTGAATCCAAGTTTGATGACATCACTAATTAGGGAAGACACCTAGTTTTTTTTATTATATAATTAAATCAATCGATTTGTTGGATTTAATAAAAAAATTCATAACTAGTCCGAGAGACACAAAGAAATAGTTGGAAGGACATAATTTATCCTAGGATTTCCTTACCTAATAACCCAATGTTTCCAATTAGTTTAAACCAATATAAAAAAAACTAATGAAATAAATCTCATCAAGTAGTTTTTAAACATCAATTAATTTACTTTTGAATATTTTCAAGAAGCCACATTATGCAATAAAAATGATGGTCAGAGATAAATGATTAATATAATAAATATCTCAAACCATAAAATAGATTTATAAAAACATACATAGAATTTTAATAAATTTAGTTTTAATATCAAATCATAAAAGGATAAATTAAAAAATGGAAAATATGGAACAACCTATCTTTAATAAGAAATCGGAAAAAAAAACTGGGATGAATCCACCTAAAAAAGGATGTGAGAATCCTAAAAACACAAACATAGAAACATAAAAAATAAACCCCACACCTATAAAATAATGAAAAATGGGACCTAGGTCACCATGAAATTAGGGTAGAATGATGACTAAGTGGATAATGAGAATAAATACAAGGGAGATAAAATAGAACACCTACCAAGGGTCAATCATTAGAATACTTTATGGAATCCTATAAAAAATCAACCCTAGATGAGGGGGAGAGGGAATTTATATAAGAGAGGGAGATATAGGGTTTGAATAGGAAGACAATGAGGGGGTATGAAAGTTAATTTTAATTGAATAGTCTAGTAATTTTAAAATTTAAAATTTCTAGATAGACTTTTTTATGGCAGGGATCCCCTATAGTTCCACGCTAGACTCCCCTCCTCCATCAGGGTGCACTATAAAAAAATAGATCATGGTGCAGACTTAGTGTCATAAATGAACCCCATAATAATGATGAGAATAGTCTATACATATACAATTAAAGACCTGGGGATGGTCTAGATGTGTGACAACGGGCCTATAGTTCAGAATTTCACACCCTTTAGACCATATGGTTTCCCACAAAACCTAAAAATTATCAAAAAAAGAAAAAAGATTAAACAAAAAACATAAAATATGTACCAATGACCTAGTGGGTATAAAATGTATCCCTAGAATATCACTCTTTACCCCTGTTAATTGACCATGATGAGTGATGAAATAATAAATTAGGCCAATTCTCCCTTACGAATGATTCTCACTCCCATGTCTTGTGATAGTCACCCAAGGTTTGTTGTGAGATCCAAACCAATTGGATAACCTTCGCACATTAGAATTTAACCTAGGATTCAATGATATTTACTAATTTCTCAATCGAAAATTAGTCCATTTCTAATTCATTTTATTCCCAATTTAATACATGCGAAGAACCAGGGAGATACTTCTTCAGTTCAAAAACATGGAAAATACCATGAATCCCCAATTAAGGAAGAAATTACATTTTGTAAGTTACCTTTACAATTTATTAGATTATCTCAAAGAGAACCACATATCACAGGGTAATCATTATCTACTTCCCCATCCACCATTGACCTAACTCAATGATGCATTCAAAAAAACCTATTCCCCAACTGATAATTCAAAGGCATGATGGCACAAATCATCAAATGATTTATGATGACTTTGAGTTTTCACTAATCACTATTATAAATTATGAATACTATTGGTTTTCTCTTAGAGCATACTCAGTACCACAAGGGAGGTTTCACCAATCTATTTCTTACATAAGGGGAGTGTAAAGATCATCCATATAAGGCTTCCAACAGATCCATCAATATTGAGGATCAGTATCTGTTATAATATTAAAATTAAACTAGTACAAGATAATTTATATATACACCATAGTAATTTTGAACAAAATCATAGAGAACATATTTTAGGATATGAATAGATCATTATATCTAACTATATGTATGTGGGTTGTAAAGTTTACTCTATTTTACTTGGTACCCCCATCACCCCTGGCGGAATATTAAAAATTTGAGAAGTGAACCAAGGATCCATATCAGATATAATATCTAAGTGAAATCTATGATGTTTTCTCAATATATCATACATATAACATTCCATGATCCTTTACCATTATGATACCCTTGATATGCAAAAAATGAGAAGATTTTCTTGACTGATAAATGATTATCCATATATAATTTCTTCAATGAGGGCTATGAGGTAATCCAATATTGAAATACATGGACAAATTTTCCAATTTCCATGTAAGTATGGGAAACAATAGGTGTAATATATATGGACTTTGGTTCTCATCGTTAACTTATTAGTAGGTGTACAATTGAGATAAAAAATTAGTTATGTACCTCCACATACATAGCCACCAATACTGATTCATTATAACATAATAAAATATGGTTGAAAATGAATTGAGGGCCCACTAATATCATTGGTATCCCTCCATCATTGATTTCCCCAAAAAATAGTGAACCCAATATTGGTTCCAATAGTAAATAATTTCCTTAGAAGAGTGATAACACTAATTGGTTATCTCCTAACCATATATAGTGCTGATAATAAACTATAATATTTCATCATCCAGTTGATCTTGATAAATGAGATCCAAGGAGATAAGGGGTAAATTTTACATTATAATGGATCATAATCACCTTATCCTCCTTTACCTCCAAATAAAATTATAAAAAAACCTTACTAGATTCTAATCCTCACTTTATTATTTTATAGAATGAGATATAAATTTCATGCTGAGGAAATTGGCAGCGTCATTTCCATTACCTGGTACATATGTGAGATTCATATTTCTAAAGGTAGACCACTCATCACCTCTACATATGGTTTATATCCATTTGAGATAATATTTAGTTCAAAAGTTTATGATAAATTCATATCATAATGTTCTCATCAAATGAACAATATCACCAACAAATAAGATCATGTATAAAAGATATTAACTATGTGTCATGGGTGGAAAAATTTATCTCATATGGTTGATATTGTTGAGAGCCATAATCCACCATGTGATAACCCTATGTGTCTATATATTGAAGTCCCAACATTGATGCATCATAAAAGACCACATAGCCACAATCTACCTCTAATAGAATCAAAATTGGGGTTGATTTGAATATCTATTAAACTCTTCAAAGGTTGATTTACATTATGAGATTCATAAAAATATCGCTCCTTTCAGAGTGAGTATAATCAAAAGAGATTCCAACATAGAAAAATACTTACTAAATTTTTGATAGAATCATTTTAATTCTAAGAACCATTATGTAAAAAACCCATCTGATTCAACCTACCTTGTAACCTTGGGTTTCCAACAACAAGGCATGTTGTATGTTTCTCTTTACTCCGGGATATCAACATTCATTAGGGTGCCAATGTAATCCTGATGGGAATTATTTCAACCTCAAAATCCAATAAAACAAGAATAATATTCCATTTGAAAATATTTCATGGACTTCCCATAAATTGGACATCCACACCCTTAAATAAAAAAATAAAAAATATTAATCAGGACAAGTATAGTACAAGAATAAATATTAATAATATTCAATAAATAGTATATAAATGTAACTAAAGATTTAAATCCCAAATGCCACATAAACAAAAATGGGAGTCAGATTATATCCTAGGATGAATTGGGTAATACATAACTAAAAAATTCCATAAATACCAAAATATAGAGTTTACCAAATATAGTTATTCAATGTATCTCTATGTTTCCCCAGGCCACCACCAGACTCATACCATGGAAGGAAACAAAAAATCAAGGTTTTCTACTATAAGAAGTAACTCTTTATCAATTTACTGTATAAAAGAGATCCATGTTTTCATATTACCAATGGAATATTTTGGGTTAGAGGCAAATCATAGTTGGATTACCCCATGAATGTAAATATTAATTTTCAAAATCCAAGTCATTAGTTCACGTTTGAAAACAATATTTTAAAAATCATTACTCTTAAATAGTTTTTTTTATAATTTGGTTTTCAAAAAAAAATCCATTAATATGAATAACATGAAAACAAAATCAGAAAATGTAACTAAAATCTACCAGAGGTAAACATTGTGATCAAAATAAAATAACTTATGGGAATGAAGTAGTGTCATGTCACAATATGATAAAAATATATGTGAAACATGGGGGATATTTGACCTATGATATCTTGGTTTATATTACTCAGTCATATACAACTATCCAACCAATATGATTTTAAGAAAGTAGTATAACCCATGGCCTCTCACAGCCTCCCCGAAAACTTCCCATATATAGCTCATTTCTAAGGATTGGGAAACACCTATACAAAAACCATAAACCCATGTTATCCCATGTCAAACACATAATCACATCCACAATTACATTTAAATCCCATTTTCAATGAATCATTTTTAGTAGAAATCCTCTTTCCAAATCCATTTTAAAATACATCTATATCCATTTTTTCTTTAAATAATGTTTATAAAAAACATTTGAGGCATAAAAGGAATTTTTTTAAAGAAATCTATGTAAAAGATCATTTTTTCATACACTAACCAAATACACTCTAAAACCATTAATACATCCATCAAAAATATTTTTACAATACAAACCATATATAAAAATAAATTAAAACCTCATGAATAATGGAATACCAAATGAAATTGTCTCGATATGTAGTGAAATGTACATCAAATGTGGTGAAATTTCATCACCTTAAAAAAGTATCACATGGATGGAAGAATAGGGATCATCATCGACCTAAAAATTATAATAATTGATAAAAACCCCAACCTAAACCATAGCTTTGGACCTCCATGGTCATTAGGGTTAGATAGATGAGAGAGAAAACCTAAGATCATGAGAGAAGAGGAAGGAATGAGAGGATAATCTAAGATAATGTGGTATTATATAAATATCTTCAATTAATAATATAAATAGAATCACCAAGGAACCAGGGGATAGATGGATTCCTGTATTGTGGTAATCATTCAAATTAAGAGAGAAAATGAGAGTCTCAAGGGTTATAAATTTTAGGATGGAATTTAATATAATTTTTAATTTTTAAAAAATAGAAAATTTCAAATAGTTTGGCCTCATATTTTTTCATATGATTCTATAATCAGGAAAGTAATCCCTCTTTACTATCTCAAGTCACTTGGTTTCCTAGAAAGTTCCATATATTTTTTCAAACATGATGGAGACCATTCAAAACTACTCTCGATTGCTTCACCCCATCCACATGGTTTGGAACTTGATTATTATTATCCATGCACCAACTATGTGATAACAGTTCTCCTAGGATAATTTCTCCAACTTTTCTATATTTTGAAACTAATATATATTAAACTCCAAAAACAAATAAATTAAAATTAAAATTAAAATGAAATACATACCTGTGACCCAAAAAGAGTCATAATTATCCATACTATGGAACATTTTCCTCCTATAATGTCATCAATATTTAGATTCCACAAAGACATGAGGCGAATACTATTTAAAAAAGGTATATATCTCCCAAGTATCATAGATATTTAAGCCATATAATCATATCATATGAAATAAAGGAGTTAATTTACCTCATAGGAACATGAACTAGTGATCGATATTATTAACATGCTGCTCAACAGCAGATGTGTCTTATTCTAAGTCCAAAATCTCCCATTCCACCATATACGAGGGGAATGAATTATAGTTCTTAATATATGAACCATAGAATATATCATGAATTAATTAATCTTGGTTGATGATCATAATTTTTATTACACCTTTATATGATGGTCCACAATCTTGAAAGTCCATACATAACATGATGTCAGTTTACCCTGTTTACCCAAACAACATCACCTCAACTTAAGAGGGACATTAAGAAACCCTTAATACCCAAAATAAGACTACAATGGATGAAAAAAATTATTATTGTCAATTTTATATTTAATCCAATCCATTTCCATCATTTTCTAAATTAGTGGAACCTTGCTCATCATTTCTTGAACGATACCAACTCCAATAAGGAACCCTCATCCAAATAAGACTAACATAGTGGAGACTGACAAAATAATCCATATAGGTCTTAAAAGGGATCCATTATTAGGTATTGATAGTTGTTATTATATGATAAATCATCCAATACAAATACTTCTCCCATGAGTTATCAAAATTAAGGACATATTCTTAGAGCATATCCTCAAGAATCTGGATAGCCCACTCTATCCGGCCATTTCTCTTTAGATGGTAAGTTCCACTAAATTTCAACTATGGAACAAAACATACCTGATTATATTCCAAAAATAGGACGTGAAACTAAGGTATCAATTCTAAACAATTGATTAAAGGTCATTGTAAATTTGAAGAACATATTGGATGTAAAGACACTTAAGGTCTTCTAATCGCATCAACACCTTAAAAGGAATAAAATTGGCCGGTATTGTTAAAAAATTAATTATCACCCATATATAATTCTTTATGATAAGGGACCATGAAAATTTTATAATTAAATCCATTGAGATATCTCTCCATTTCTGTAATGAGTTATAGAGTGGTGGTAACAACCTAGATGGATTATTGTTCTCATCTTTGATTCTATGGAATGTGAAGCAACAAGATACAAAATTAAAAACTTCTCATTTCATTCTAGGTAACCATTATTGATGTTTCATGTCATATAACATCCTAGTATCCCTAGGTTTAATGGCCAAAATAGAGTGTTGATCACCACTCATCAACTCTTACCTCAAGGAAAATGGAACTATCAACCACTTTTGAATTGTGAGGAAATCATTAAGAGACCAAGATAAATCATATTTGGTCTCCTTATGATTTTAAATCCCACTAATACATTGGAAGATAGGGTATGCTTCTTAGATAAGGTTAATCTAGTCATCAAGAGAATAAGTGACTTGTACAAAAGTAAAAAACTCATAGTCACCATCCTCCTATACTTATAAATGAAGATCAATGAATAAAATCATCAATTAAAATTATTCCCCATATTCCTTCACCAAATATTTTAGTAATTTTTAGCTCAATTCATTAGTCACCACAATAACTATAATGGACCAGGTTTTTGGGGTCCATTACATAGTAAAAATTTGATGTTGAGGTGTTCTGGGTGGTCTAGAAGGCCATCCCAGCTTCTCGTGACTCATAGCGGTAGCCTTGGACTACCGGTAGCCTCGGCCTACTGGTAGACCTAGCCTACCAGTGACCTTGGGGTACCAGTGGCCCTCTGCTACCGGTGGCTCTCGGCCACCGGTGGCTCTCGGCTAGGGGTAGCTATCGGCTAACGGTAGCTGTCTCCAAGTAGTAGCTCTCGGCTACCGGTAGCTATTGCCAATCGGTGGATCTCGGATACTGGTATCTGTCGCCAACTAGTAACTCTCGGCAACCGGTAACTGTCGCCAACCGGTAGCTCTCAGCTACCGGCAGCTGTCGCCAACCGGTAGCTCCTAGAAACCAGTAGCTGTCGCCAACCGGTAGCTCTCGGCTACCGGTAGCTATCGCCAACCGGTAGCTCTCGGCTACCGGTAGCTCCCGCCAACCCCCCCCCCCCACGGGGTTTCCAATAGCACCTCCTTTTTACGCAAATTGGTTTTTAAACCATGTTTTGACCCCTTTTAGCCTGTTTTAAAGCCCATTAATGCCCATTAATGGTATTTAAATTAAATGATTAGTGAGGTTTGTGTCTGTTTTAACCACCCCGAAGGGCGGGGACCTTTTAGGTTATGTGTAGAGTGGCCCATCCGCATGGTAAACCCACGATCCCACATCTTACGCGGTTTTGAGTTTTTCTTTTCGATCTTAACCGTCCCGGGAATATAGTATCTCAGCCTTTATAACCTAAAGGCTTCTCTCTATGTTTCTTTTTCTCGATCACCCTACACTCGGAGTACCCTTCCTCTCGACGAGTTGTAACCCCTCAATGTTTTCCTTGATCGTATTCTGTGGAGTTCATGATAGTCACGTGAGGACTTATCGTCGATCCTTGATCCGTCAGGTAGGGATTTTATCCTTCGTCTCTCCTTCTATGTATCATTCGGGGTGGTCATGCTTTTTTCTTTGTGTAAATTGATGAAACCTAAATTAATGAAGATAATGAATGGACCTTTAAAGAATGAAGGGGGGTGTGACCGATGTTCTGCTATACTCTTTTGTTGTTGTTATGTGTTGTGAATTGTACGGGCCTGTGCTCACTGAAAATCATGGCCGTTGGTGGTCTTTCCTTGCGCACTAATGAACCTTAGTACCCCTGTATGTTTAGATAACACTAACATGGAATTGGTTAATTACGTGTACTCGGTTAAAAAAATTGAAAGCACTAGGATCAACCCCTTTTCTATGATAACCCCAGTTAAAGTACCGTGGTATTGAAACCATGGAGTGTGTTAAATCTTTTAAATCTGAAAATACCTGCACGGGCCTATCTTATGTTGGTGGTAGCGGTTTGGTTGTTTCTTTCGAGGGCCGATTGCTGGGGTGATGCGGGTGGGGATGGGATCCCCTGTTGTTATACTTTCGCTGGTTGTGAATTTGAGGCTGTGTGATTGGTCTGCTTATATCACGAATTGGGGTGGGATCCTCTATTGTTGAGAAACTGTTGGCTCATGGATTTTGGGAACATGGGGCTGTATCTCGAGGTTTTCTTTAGTTCCAGTACTTCGAGGGATCTCAGTTATCCCTTTGTTGTTGTGACTTTGCAAGAGAACCGGGTGTGAATGCTTAAATTGATGTTGGCTGTAACATTTCCCTTGGTTTTTGTTTATGCTGTTAGCTTCCCAGTAGTGTAGAAATTTATTTAAATGAGATTACTTGAACATGGAAGCAAGAGTAGCTTAAATGGGGACTGGTTTTGGGGGTGAGTTGTGACTCGGCTGTGAGCAGTGTGTGTAACGGCCCGAAATTTTGAATAAATCTTGTTTCCTAATTTCATGTGTTATTTTATTTTATTTTTATACTCAACAAAAATGTTTTATTTGATAAACATGATTATAATTAAAATGAGACCATTGGGTTCTGACTGTTATATGACCATCGGTCAATATGACCACTGTGAACAAAATGTTTTGATTATTGTCTCTAAATACAAGTAATCTTGGTTAATTATTATAGAAAGAAGATTCGATGGCCTCACCTAGTAGTCTTGGACCGATCAAAGCCCATCTAACAGAACTTGGGAAGGAGGTAGCACCATTGGGATTTGCTCTGGACCAAACCCAAGCCAAACTTAATCATGTGAAGCTAGAACGGAATCGACTTCGCGAGAAGTTCAAACTGATAGAAATTACTACTCGGGCAATGTTGGTCGAGCCTCCCTCGGACTCTCTCACCTTAGCACACCTTACACTTAGGTCCTATGCTGGTGTGATAAGGGGCTATGTAAGAAGACCGTAACTGCCTTGTGTAATCCTTTGTTTTAAATAAAAATTGGGATATCTTCTTATGATGATGTTTATGAATTTTCAAATGACCGGATAAATATAGTATGCATATTTTTGATGAATTTTAGAAAAAGGATATTTTAAAAATGTTTATGTAAACCTTAAATAATTAAAAATGTGTAATGATTTTCAAAAAAATGGTCTTCTACAATTATGTTCAGCACAGAATTTGGAGTCGAATAAGATCAACTTGATTTTTGATGAATAGTATATTATGAATAGTGATTTTATGATTAGGATTAGTAATATGACCAAATGGATTAGTAATCTCACTTAAAGAAAGTTTTAAAATAATATAGGCACCTTGATTAAGTAATGTGGTTCAATAAAATGGTTAAATAACGGTTTCATAAATTATTATTCAAGTATTAGTTTTTTCGGGTGAATAGTGTTTTTTTTAATTAAAAATTAAATTAAAAGTATTTAGAAAATTATTTTTATAAAATGGATTTCATTTTTGAACTCAGAGCACCGATATTATGTTATGGTAATTTTTGGGGTTTTTTCTGAAAAAATGAATTTTCAGTGAATAGTGTATTTATTTAAAAAATAAATTAAAAATAATTAGAAAATTATTTTTATAAAATGGAGTTCATTTTTGAAATCAGATCATTGATATTTGATTAAGGTGAAATTTTGGGATCTTTCTGAGAAAGTTGAATTTTCAATGAATAGTGAAAATACAGTTTTAGGGTTTCGGTATGTTTAATGACATCATAACTGTGTTATGACGATGTCATGAGATATTTTAAGGGTTGGCCGGCCAAGGGTGATGAATTATGGTTTTGGGGGCCCCATGTGGCCTAACTCCATGGTAAATGCCAAGGGAGAGCACATGGGTTTGAGAAAAGCACATGTGAGGTCTCCCTTGGCCATTAATGCCTTGTCCCTTCACTTTCCCTATAAATACCAAGCCCTCCTCTCATCCATTAGACTCCCCACTCTTCCCCAACAAAGTTCTGGTCTCATTACCTCACAAGGAGTCCTCCCAAGGTGCCCCCAAGCCCTCAAGGTCCCATCCTTTGAGGTTTAAGAGTTACATTTTAAGGTAAGGGATCCGACCCCTCTCTTTCTTTTCAAGTGAACTCTTTTATGTCATTACTTTTTGCTCCATGTTCTTATGTTGGAAGATGTTATTTTATACTCCTCTTACTGAATTTTTTATGTTCATATAATGAGAGATCCCCTCTTACTCTCATTATTTCATTTTATGAAGTTTTAAGTGGCGCCTTAGGCTGCCTAAATTTTTGTAACAGATTCTTTCTCCCCTCTCATTTTTCAAGATCTATTTTCATGTAAAGTATTTCATGTTCCTTTTTATTATGTTGGAGTATGATCTCTAAATTTATCATAATGATCTTTTATGATCATATGATGATAGAACCCATTTGATCTCTTCAATTCAGTATTTTGAAGTTTTAAGTGGCGTCGTTAGGCTGCAGAATTTTTAAGTGGTTCTTTACCATTCTCGTTTTGAAGTTCTACTTTCATGTCAATTATTTCAAGTTCCTTTTTATTATGTTGGGGTATGATATCTATATATATCATACTGATCTTTTATGACCATATGATGAGAGACCCCATTTTATCTCTTCAATTTAGTATTTTTAAGTTTTAAGTGGCGCCATTAGGCTGTTGAATTTTTAAGTGGTTCTTCACCCTTCTCGTTTTGAAGTTCTACTTTCATGTCAATTCTTTCAAGTTACTTTATATTATGTTGGGGTATGATCTCTATATCTATCATACTGGACACTTATGTTCATATGATGAGAGACCCTATTTGACCTTGTCAATTCATTTTTGTTGAAGTTTAAGTGACGCCGTTAGGCTGTCGAATTCTCACAAGAGAAATCTTATTTTTGTCTTCCTTTAATATTCTTCATTTCATATGGTATATTTTAAAATTTCATTATCATGTTCTTAAATACCTTACATTTTGTCCCTCTACTATTTAATGGGTCATTTATGAATGTTTTAACCATGTCCCCTCTCTTCTCAATGTTTTCTAAAACCTTGTAACATAGCCGTTATGCTGCAGAATTTTCGTCTCAAAGTGCCTCTCTCTCTTTTCTAAAAATTATTTTATATTGTAAAGGGAATACTCAAAGCTCTTATTTCTACAAGGGTATTCACATATATATATCAGAATGTTCTATTTTAAATTCTGGTATTTACATAAATGAAACCCTCTTTCTATTTACGTGGGTTTAAAGTGACATAAAGATCATGTCTTTAAAGCAGTTTTTAAAACGTTATGATTATGGAATGAAACCCATTTCTTTTATGCTATATGGGTTGTTTATGAAATTATTGATGATGATATATGTGTCTCACATGATAATAAAGGAAAATTTAAGGGTGCGCCCTGATAGAGCCCCATTGCATTGGATAATGATGTAACCACAAAAGATTACAGTTTAAGGGTGCGCCCAGATAGCACTCTAATGCATTGGGTAAAGACTTAATCTCTAGAGATGACCATTGTTTTTACGACGCCATGGTGAATAACCGTGGTAATTTTTAACGGCACCTTGGGGATGGACCTTGGTGAAATGAAATGATTGTCAATATTAAATGTTGCAGCCACATCTTCGAGTTATGAAAAATGTTATTTTTATTATGATGTATCTCATTATTTCTTTATCATGCCTTAAAGTTCTTCTCATGACCTTATTGAAGTATCTCAAGATCATATGTAAGATGTTTCTTTTTTTCCCTTACTGGGCCTTCTGCTCACCCTTTCCTTTGATGTATGTCCCCAGGTTATGAGATGCAGTAATGAACCTAGGATGAACATAAGGAGAAGCCTATCAAGTGTTTAAGAAGAATGTTTTTGTTGTTGTTTCATGTTTTAAGTTCCTGGTTTCCAAGACACTAAACCTTAAAGATCCTCGGTTTGGTAAAATGTAATGAATGTTTATGTGATAAAAATGCGGGATGCTATAGTTGGTATCAAAGGATGGTTTAGTTATTTGTGGAAATTAGGATATGAAAACTTTAGGAAGAAGCCTATAGAAAACTTAAAATATAGGAAATCTTCCTGGTATTTTGGTGAGTATTGAGTAAGAGGTTGCCAAGAAAATACATCCATGTCTGGATACGAGCAGGTAGAGGTGGCTCTGGCACAGATGTACATAGGGGTAAAACCTGAAAACACCGCTTTGAGCTAGACTCGAACTGGAACTGGTACACGACAACGGGCCTTGCTGCACTCTTGGTTATGACACTCCCGGGGGATATTCTTTGGTAAATTAATAAGCTTGGTTTGAACCATTGTTAAAGGAACAATGATGAAATAAAATAAAGATTCACATAAGAATATATGATCATGGATAACCTAGATTGGAACCTAGGGGATCACAATTTAGGGTATATTTTTCTTCTACAAGTTATCCTTATATGCTTTCAGTTCCTTTTCATGATTATTGCCTAAGTACTTAAGCCCCTAATTATGCTTTCTCTTCTTAGTGAATGGTGGGAAATGGAAGAACATGTCCCAAAAACCAATGTGATAGGAAATGCGACGATTGTCGTATTAATATGACAGGGATGATTAGGGGATTAAAATATGATTTTTATTTTGGAAGACGTTCACTATTTTGGGGACCCTATATTATCGAGGTAAATAGATTACAACGATATTTTCATTAAGGAGTAAGGTTGAATTAAATTTTGAAGAATCAATGAATTTAAGGTGGACTTATAGTAATTTAGGTTACTTATGAGAATGATTAACCTATCTTGGGTTAAATATATTTAGGTTAGATAATTTTGTTATAAGATGTTAGGAGTGGTTGATGTTGTTTGGAGATGAACAATGAAGTTTATTTTGGAAGACTATGTCATCAAATCCTTCTTGTATTTGGGTTTCAATCTTAGTTTGGTTTATTTTGAGGAATTTTAATGACCGTTATTTATGGAATGGACTATAATGAACTTTGGTTAGTACCATGGAACTTTGAAGATTTAAAAGTAGTTTCCATTCCTATGGGATTCTTTATTTTTGAAGAGTTTTTTTACCTTACCCTTTCGGTTTTTGGGATAATGTTTAAAGATAAAAGAAATAGATAGTTAATCTTTTGTGGATTATGTGATTCTCTAGAAGATGATTCTTGTGTTTTGATGAGACCAAGTAGTTTTGAATGCTTATAGTTTGGAGAAAAGATTAGTTTTGGGTAGAAACTTATTAAAGGATGAAACTCTACATGAAGGTAGATATATTTCCTTATGTTTTTGTTCTATGTGGTAAATGGATTCCTCAAAGTTATGAAAAGGAACGTAAAACAAAAACGTTGTTGGTTTACGTTTCCTACTAGGTAATCAAAGACCGCTTGCACACATCATAATTTTGGGATTTTCTGGTGGTTAACTTCCTCCTAATAATGTTTTCTATCACTCTCCTTTAGGACGTGACCCTTTGTTTTCTCCTCCATGTCCATGTTTCCTACATGGAATCCTAGTATGAGTAAACTCAGGTGGCCTTTGTACATCCTTTTATTTCTTTTAAAGTAATGGTGTCACTGACACTTTTTCTGATGTGGGACTTTCAATGAAATTTCAAAACCCAATTTTTAAAATTGCGAGGACGCAATTTCTTAAGGGGGGAAGATTGTAACGACCCGAAATTTTGAATAAATCTTGTTTCCTAATTTCATGTGTTATTTTATTTTATTTTTATACTCAACAAAAATGTTTTAGTTGATAAACATGATTATAATTAAAATGAGACCATTGGGTTCTGACTGTTATATGACCATCGGTCAATATGACCACTGTGAACAAAATGTTTTGATTATTGTCTCTAAATACAAGTAATATTGGTTAATTATTATATAAAGAAGATTCGATGGCCTCACCTAGTAGTCTTGGACCGATCGAAGCCCATCTAACAGAACTTGGGAAGGAGGCAGCACCATTGGGCTTTGCTCTGGACCAAACCCAAGCCGAACTTCATCATGTGAAGCTAGAACGGAATCGACTTCCCGAGAAGTTCAAACTGATAGAAATTAGTACTCGGGCAATGTTGGCCGAGCCTCCCTCAGACTCTCTCACCATAGCACACCTTACACTTAGGTCCTATGCTGGTGTGATAAGGGGCTATGTAAGAAGACCGTAACTGCCTTGTGTAATCCTTTGTTTTAAATAAAAATTGGGATTTCTTCTTATGATGATGTTTATGAATTTTCAAATGACCGGATAAATATAGTATGCATATTTTTGATGATTTTTAGAAAAAGGATATTTAAAAAATGTTTATGTAAACCTTAAATAATTAAAAATGTGTAATTATTTTCAAAAAAATGGTCTTCTACAATTATGTTTAGTACAAAATTTGGAGTCTAATAAGATCAACTTGATTTTTGATGAATAGTAAATTATGAATAGTGATTTTATGATTAGGATTAGTAATATGACCAAATGGATTAGTAATCTCACTTAAATAAAGTTTTAAAATAATCTAGGCACCTTGATTAAGTAATGTGATTCAATAAAATGGTTAAATAACGATTTCATAAATTATTATTCAAGTATTAGTTTTTTCGGGTGAATAGTGTTTTTTTTAATATAAAATTAAATTAAAAATATTTAGAAAATTATTTTTATAAAATAGATTTCATTTTTGAACTCAGAGCACCGATATTATGTTATGGTAATTTTTGGGGTTTTTTCTGAAAAAATGAATTTTTGGTGAATAGTGTATTTATTTAAAAAATAAATTAAAAATTATTAGAAAATTATTTTTATAAAATGGAGTTAATTTTTTAAATCAGAGCATTGATATTTTATTAAGGTGAAATTTTGGGATCTTTCTGAGAAAGTTGAATTTTCAGTGAATAGTGAAAATACAGTTTTAGGGTTTCGGTATGTTTAATGACATCATAACTGTGTCATGATGATGTCATGAGATATTTTAAGGTTTTTCCAGCCAAGGGTGATTAATTATTGTTTTGGGGGCCCTATGTGGCCTAACTCCATGGTAAATGCCAAGGGAGAGCACATGGGTTTGAGAAAAGCACATGTGAGGTGTCCCTTGGCCATTAATGCCTTGTCCCCTCACTTTCCCTATAAATACCAAGCCCTCCACTCATCCATTTGACTCCCCACTCTTCCCCAACGAAGTTCGGGTCTCCTTACCTCCCAAGGAGTCCTCCGAAGGTTCCCCCCAAGCCCTCAAGGTCCCATCCTTTGAGGTTTAAGAGTTACATTTTAAGGTAAGGGATCCGACCCCTCTCTTTCTTTTCAAGTGATCTCTTTTATGTCATTCCTTTTTTCTCCATGTTCTTATGTTGGAGGATGTTATTTTATACTCCTATTACTTCCTTTTTTATGTTCATATAATGAGAGATCCCCTCTTACTCTCATAATTTCGTTTTATGGAGTTTTGAGTGGCGCCGTTAGGCTGCCAGAATTTTTGTAACGAATTCTTTCTCCCCTCTCATTTTTCAAGATCTATTTTCATGTAAAGTATTTCAAGTTCCTTTTTATTATGTTGGGGTATGATCTCTAAATTTATCATACTGATCTTTTATTATCATATGATGAGAGACCCCATTTGATCTCTTCGATTCAGTATTTTGAAGTTTTAAGTGGCGCCGTTAGGCTGCCGAATTGTTAAGTGGTTCTTCACCATTCTCATTTTGAAGTTCTACTTTCATGTCAATTATTTCAATTTCATTTTTATTATGTTGGGGTATGATCTCTATATCTATCATACTAATATTTTATAACCATATAATGAGAGACCCCATTTGATCTCTTCAATTCAGTATTTTGAAGTTTTAAGTGGCGCCATTAGGCTGTCGAATTTTTAAGTGGTTCTTCACCCTTCTCATTTTGAAGTTCTACTTTCATGTCAATTCTTTCAAGTTACTTTCTATTATTTTGGGGTATGATCTCTATATCTATCATACTGTACTCTTATGTTCATATGATGAGAGACCCTATTTGACCTTGTCAATTCATTTTTGTTGAAGTTTAAGTGACGCCGTTAGGCTGCCAAATTCTCACAAGAGAAATCTTATTTTTGTCTTCCTTTAATATTCTTCATTTCATATGGTATATTTTCAAATTTCATTAACATGTTCTTAAATCCCTTATATTTTGTCCCTCTACTGTTTTATGGGTCATTTATGAATGTTTGACCCATGTCCCCTCTCTTCTCAATGTTTTCTAAAACCTTGTAACATAGCCGTTATGCTGTAGAATTTTCGTCTCAAAGTGCCTCTCTCTCTCTTTTATAAAAATTGTTTTATGTTATAAAGTGAATACTCAAAGCTCTTATTTCTACAGGGATATTCACATATATATATCAAAATGTTCTATTTTAAATTTTGGGATTTACATACAGAAACCCTCTTTCCCTTTCCGTGGGTTTAAAGTGACATAAAGGTCATGTCTTTAAAGAAGTTTTTAAAACATTATGATTATGGAATGAAACCAATTTCTTTTATGCTATATGGGTTGTTTATGAAATGATTGATGATGATATATGTGGCTCACATGATAATAAAGGCAAATTTAAGGGTACGCCCTGATAGCGCCCCATTGCATTAGATAATGATGTAACCAAAACAGATTACAGTTTAAGGGTGCGCCCAGATAGCGCTCTAATGCATTGGGTAAAGACTTAATCTCTAGAGATGACCATTCTTTTACGACGCCATGGTGAATAACCTTGGTAATTTTTAACGACACCCTGGGGATGGACCTTGGTGAAACGAAACGATTGTCAATATTAAATGTTGGAGTCACATCTTCGAGTTATGAAAAATGTTATTTTTATTATGATGTATCTCATTATTTCTTTATCATGCCTTAAAGTTCTTCTCATGACCTTATTGAAGTATCTCAAGATCATATGTAAAATGTTTCTTTTTTTACCTTACTGGGCCTTCTGCTCACCCTTTCCTTTGATGTATGTCCCCTGGTTATGAGATGCAGTAATGAACCTAGGATGAACATAAGGAGAAGCCTATCAAGTGTTTAAGAAGAATGTTTTTTTTGTTGTTTCATGTTTTAAGTTCCTGGTTTCCAAGACACTAAACCTTAAAGATACTCAGTTTTGTAAAATGTAATGAAAGTTTATGTGATAAAAAGGCGGGATGCTATAGTGTGCTTCATATGAATAGGGAATAGTGTTCTTGTGCTTGGGTTGGCTTTGGAAACCCTAGGTTGGGTTGAGTTTTTGTTACTTATACTTATATTTGTAGTTCCTATATTTCTTATTCGCACCCCACCCAATTTGAGCACTTAGTGCCGAACACCCCCATTTCACGGGGGGGGGGGGGTTCCTAACACATATATTAGTGGCTGGTTATTATATCCTTTCTGTTCCCTTTCCCGGATAGCCCAAGTATCTTCGGGAAGGCTATGATGGCCTGAAGTCCATTATTAGCCCAAGAATCTTCAAGCAGGGTAGTTGTGGTGGTTGGCCTAGGTGTTTGTGGGTAGGTTGTTTCCCAAGTGTCTTCGGGATGAGGACCATGTGTCTTTGGATGTGGAAGTAGTTGTTTTGACCTAGGTGTTTATGGGTATGGTTGTATGTGGTGGTTGTGTCCCAGGTGTCTGCGGGCGGGATAGTGGTTATAGCCCAGGTGTGTGCGGGCGGGGTTTGGATGTGGGACTGTGGTGACGTTGTGGCCCAGGTGTGTGCGGGCAGGGTTTGGCAATGGGATTGCGGTAAGAATGGAAGGATTGTTTCGATGTTTAGGATGTCTTCAATAACCAGTGGGAAAGTGGCATGGGGTACCCAACCATCGATGTGTTGTTACTATACTTTACTTGACTTACGTTATTTGGGGAGTGTGCCTTGGTGAGGCTTGGGTGGATAGTTTACCTTGTTAGGTGTTCGGTTATCTATTTTTTCCATGGGTCATTAGAATGTCTCCTCACTTGTGCACGAGAGTCTTTGGTTTTTGCTTACTGAGTGTACTTGTATGCTCACCCTACGTATATAAAACTATTTTCAGGTTTCTAGGAGGACATCTGGGATCGTGTAGGACCATACTAGCTCGGACCTTGGGGCAGTTGTTGTTGTCATTTTCATTTTCTTGGTACTTTACCTTTGGAGTTTTGTGACTTGTATCTTTTACCTTTGAAAATGCATATGGGAATGGTTTACTTTCAGTCGTACTTCCACATTCAATTTTGGTGTTGTAGGATTTACTATCTTATCTTCTGATCCTATTAAAACAAAAAGTGTAATGCCTTCCATTTAGTGTGTGATTTTATACCCTTGGTGCTGGACGCCACTCGGGGACCTATCGAAGGCAGGTTTTGGGGGTCATTATCTCTCCTTCAACTTAAAGAAGTAAGGGACTAACAATCTACTGACCCTTCCCTCCTTTTGGTGAAGGCGGGTCATGACAGAATGGTATCAGATCCAGGTTGAGAGATAGCATGCAGTCTGGAGTTAAGCACAGTGAGGATTTCATGGGATGGTAGGGAAATAGTGTTGGGTGACCTTGGTGCATGAATTAGTCTAGGGAAGACCGGCTAGGACCTGGGATTTTAGGGCCCCCCATGATCTGATGCAAGGACTATGGACCTACCGAACGACCAAGTGAGGCCATGTTGATTACAGGGTAGAGACCCTAGGAAAGGTACATGAATCATAATGACTTTTGTTCTCATGTTTCATGGGTGTCTTGGGGATTAAAAATAAATAAAGTAGTCAAATAAAATGTAAGAACAATATTGTGCACTACTTGGGCTTAGGTATTCCTTGTTTACCTTGCAGCTATGGTACCTGGGAGATGACCACGAGTGGTGTAGGAGATCGAGGCCTAGGAGGTTGACGTGGACGATCGACAGAGGGCTGATAGAGATGAGGAGGATGATTAGTGGTAGAAGACGCTTCGTGCTTTCCAGTGAAAGACCCTCGAGAAGTATGAGGGTAACACCTCTGACATGAAGATAGAGGGATGATTGGAGGAGCTGGTGATAGATTTCATCTTGATCCGGGCTCCGACCGAGTACTGGGTTCCTCTAGCCGTTAGCTAGATGCGGGGAGTAGTGCGTCAGTGGTGGACGCTCTACCTGGGGGAGAGGAGAGAGGCTGAGATGGCATGGGCTGATTTCGAGAAGGTGTTCCTGGCAGAATTCCTCTCTTCCACAATGAAAGATGAGAAGAGGTAGGAGCTACTCTCCCTCCAATAGGGGAGTATGTCAGTAAGGGAGCTGGGGATAAAGTTCAAGGATCTCCTCCTCTTTGCTCTAGACCTCTTTCTGGATGAGGAGTCTTGGGCGAGACGTTTAGAGGAGGCGCTCTGACCTTCCCTCCAGTACGTTGTTACCCCCTTCACCTTGCCGACATACTTAGAGGTGCAGAAGAAGGCTGAAGTGGTGTAGAGGATGCACGTGCTAGGAGGTGTGTCACGAGAGGGGATTCAGCTAGGCCCGTCAAAGGGAAAGGCTGTCAGCACCAGACCTCTAGCATCGGGACCCTCTAGGTTCTGACCAGTAGGGAGTAGGCCGCAATAGTTTCAGTTGTGGTCCCCCATTCCTTTCCCTTTCCCATCGGGACTAAGACTGAGGTGATTCATCTGTGGGAGCCATGAACATCTCTGGAACCAGTTCCCGGACTGAGTACAGTATGGAAGTGGCGGACAGGCCCAACACCCACCTCAACAGCAGCTTCTAGCTAGGCCCTTTCAGCAGCAGCATGGGCAACGAGATCCCACTCCTCCGAGGGTAGATGTTGCAGGGGGAAGCCGACCTTAGGTCACTCCTCAGGTACCTCGACCAGGTCATGTTCAGGGAGGTGGCCGACAACCGAGGGGTAGAGGAGCTGGGCGTGGAAAGTTGCATGCTGCGGATGCAGAAGTTCCAGTAGGGCTAGAGGTTGTTCGAGGTACGATCAGTTTGTTCAGTACCCTTTATTTCTCTTTTTTCAATACCAGAGCTTCATGCTCCTTTGTTGTACCCAGTCTGGCCCGTGTCTTGGGTCTAGATGCCAAGAGACTTACAGTGCCCCTGGTGCTGAGCACACCAGTCAGAGGTCAGACTGACTTGTTATATGTTTGTAGATGATGCAGAATAATGATAGGGCCACATCAGTCGGTCAGGGATCTACTACTACTACAGATAAAACCATACGATTTCATCCTAGACATCAACTGGCTGTTCTCTGTGTGCACCATCATCGACTGCTTCCAAGGAAAGGTTCTGTTCTCAGACATGGGCGGCCGACATGTTAATTTAACTGGCGAGCGAAGTGGCCAGAAGGGCAGCAGGCGAGAGGAACCCCTCCTCTATTTATTAGCCGAGATGTCAGCAGAGTTAGTGGATGCTGAGATGGTGGAGGTACTAGGGATCTTTAGTAAGTTTATGGACGTCTTCCCTGAGGAGGTGATGACTCTACCCCCTCGACGTGATATCGAGTTTGGGATCGACTTCCAGCCTGGTGCTCATCCGATTTCGATGGCTCCCTACCGTATGGCGCCTTCGGAGCTACAGGAGTTGCAGATTCAGATTGACGATCTGATGAAGAATGGTTTTTTTGACCTACTGCATCACCGTGGGGTGCTCCTGTGTTGTTTGCAAAAAAGGCGAATGGTGGTCTAAGGCTATGCATAGACTACCGGAGGCTGAATCAGGTAACGACCAAGAATATCTACACTCTTCCAAGGATAGACGATCTCTTTGACCAGTTAAAAGGGGCAGGATTGTTCTCAAATATCTACCTACGGTCTGGATATCACCAGTTGATGTTGAATGATGATGACATCCCAAAGATGGCCTTCAGGTGCAGATATGGTCACTTCGAGTTTGTGGTCATGCCATTCAGCATTACAAACACTCCATCTATGTTCATGGGGCTTATGAACTCCATCTTCCAGGAGTATCTGGATCGGTTCATGGTCGTGTTCATTTATGACATACTGATCTACTCAAGATCAGAGGAGGATCACGCTGAGCACCTGAGGATGGTTTTGGAGGTCCTTCGACAACACCATCTCTCTGGGAAGTTGTCGAAGTGCAAGTTTTGGACGCGAGAAGTGAACTTCCTTGGGAACATAGTGTCCGAGAAGGGATTAGTGGTAGACCCATCGAAGGTTGAGGTGGTTGTTTCTTGTGTAGTACCCAAGAACGTGGCAGAGGTCTGTAGTTTCCTCGGGCTGGCAGGTTACTATCGGAGGTTCGTACCCAACTTCTCCCGAGTCGTAGCACCTTTGAAATCCTTGACCAAAAAAGACACGGATTTCATGTGGAGTGAGTAGTGCGAGCCAGCCTTCAGAAATCTGAAGAAGAAGTTGGTTAGTGCCCAAGTGTTGAGGTTTCCATAAGAAGGGGCGGCGTATGAGGTATTTTGTGATGCTTTAGGGTAGGACCTCGGGTGTGTGTTGATTCAGTAGTAAGGAGTGATCTCCCAGGGGTCTAGGCAGTTATTTCCCCATGAGTGTAATTATGCCACCCATGATTTGGAGCTTGTGGCGGTCGTTTTTGAACAAAAGTTGTGGCGGCATTACCTCATCGGAGAGCGCTTTGTGGTCTTCATGGACCACAAAATCTTGAAGTATATCTTATCCCAGCGGGACCAGAACTTATGGCAGTGAAGGTGGATGGAGTTCCTCTAGGATTACGATTTCGAGATTTCCTTCTCCTCAGGGAAAGTAAATGTGGTGGCTAAAGAAAGTAGTTCAAGAATCTGCAGATGCTTCGAGAGCGATGGAAGAGTTAGCGGCCTTGCATTTGGATGTAAGGGTGGAAGGTGGAAGAGGTTGTCTATTTCAGATGACTGTAGTTCCCTCCTTAGTGGTGCAGGTGGAAGAGTCTCAGTGGGGGGACTCAAAGGTGGAAGTGATGCAAGATTATGTTTATTAGGGAAATGCTCCTGAGGGATGGTCGGTGGATGGTCAGCATCAGATGCTTTTCTATGGAAGGCCTTTCATTCTAGAGATGACGCGTAAAGGTGTTCTCTATGATTTCCATGACTCGGCTTTATCAGAACATCCTGGGGTCTCAAAGATGTACCATGGGCTGAGGAGACAGTTTTGGTGGCCAGGGTAAAGAGGGTGGTGTCAGAGTTTGTGGCAAAGTGCCTTGTGTGCCAGCAATTAAAGGCTGAACATCGTTTTCCTAGAGGGTCGTTACAGCCGTTAGATGTTCCCGAGTGGAAGTGGGATGAAATCTTGATGGACTTCATCACAGGGCTACCAAGGACTCAGGGAGACTATGATTCCATTTGGGTAGTGGTGGATCGGTTGAAAAAATCAGCACACTTCTTGGAGATTAAGGAGTCGAGCCTGGTGAGCACCTTAGCCCAGAGGTACGTCGATGAGGTGGTGCGGTTGCACGGGATCCCGAGATCTATTGTCTCCGATTGAGACATGCGGTTTACCTCACTAGTCTAGAGGGAATTACATCATTCCATTGGAACCCAGCTACGCCTCAGCACTGCTTTCCACCCTCAGACAGATGGGAAAGCAGAACGAACGATCTAGACGTTGGAAGACATGCTGCGGGCATGTGTTCTAGATTTTGGGGGATCATGGGTACGACACTTGCCTCTTGTGGAGTTTTCTTATAAAAATAGCTTCCACTCCACTATTGGTATGACGTCGTTTGAGGCCTTGTATGGAAGGCCATGTAATTCACCCGTTTGCTGGACAAAGATTGGGGAAGTAGCTGTTCTTGGGCCAGAAGTGGTGCGAGGTACCACTGAGAAGGTTCAACTCATACGTGAGAGGATTAAGGTAGTCCAGGACCGGAAGAAGTCTTATACCAATTGTAGGAGGAGGCCCTTGGAGTTTGAGGTTGGGAATCATGTGTTCTTGAATGTTTTACCTCGACATGGACAATGAAGGTTTGGGAAGGGGAGTAAGATTTCCCCTAGATTTATCAGACCTTTCGAGGTGTTGGGACGAGATGGTGAGGTGGCGTATCATCTGGCGTTGCCACCTCAGTTGGAGAAAGTTCACAACATCTTTCACGTTTCCCAACTTCGTCGATATCTACACGAAGACTCCCACATCATCGATTGGGGGGAGTTAGATGTAGAAGACGATGCCACCTTCATAGAATGACCAATCAAGATCGAGGATCATGAAGAGAAAGTAATTCATGGATGAACCATCCCTTTGGTTCGTGTGTTGTGGAGGAATGGTGTCCTGGAAGAGAGCACTTGGGAACAGGAGGCCCAATTACGTGTTTAGTACACATAGCTATTTTGACTTCCTTGTTGTTTCTGTTCTGATCCTTGAGAGATTGTACCTTGTGCTTTAATATATGAAATTCTTGTTTTGCTTATCTATTAGATTATCTGTTCCCTGTTCTCTATGTGGGTGTGTACAAATGTGTGATGATGGGAAAACCTGACTGCTAATCAGGACGCATTAATGTTGATGCGATTAAACCCGTGCGTGCGAGTCAGTGCTGCGCAAAGCGGATAATATCCTAACATGTAGGAGGGGACTCCCTAACTCATGTGTTGGATAGTGTGATCCTTGTGATTGTTGTGAATGTTTGTGGTGGATAACTCTTGGGGGAGTATTTCTGGATGTAGGGGGGAGGGTTCTGTTCCAGCTTTCGAACAACTCAGTAGTTTTCCCCTGAGAATTATCTCTAGAGGGTGGTTGTTTGGACCCCACCTTTCTCCTTTCTAGGTTTTTCTTATATTCTTAGGGATGAGAATAGTTTGAGAAGTATCTGATATAATGGCCCGAGTTTTTGGGGTCCATTACTTGGTAAAAATATGAAGTTGAGGTGTTCTAGGTGGTCTGGAAGGCCATCCCAGCTTTTCGTGACTCCTAGCGATAGCCTTGGCCTACTGGTAGCGTTAGCCTACCGATAGCCCTAGCCTACCAGTATCCCTCTTCTACTGGTAGCTGTCGCCAACTGGTAGCTATCGGCTACCGATAGATATCGCCAACCGGTAGCTCTCGGCTACCGGTAGCTGTCTCCAACCGGTAGCTCTCGGAAACTTGTAGCTGTCGCCAGTTGATAGCTCTCAGCTACCGGTAGCTGTCGCCAACTGGTATCTCTCGGCTACCAGTCGCTGTCACCAATCGGTAGCTCTCGGATACCAGTAGCTCCTGCCTACCCCCCACGGGTTTTCTAGTAGCACCTCCTTTTTACGCAAATTGGTTTTTAAACAATTTTTTAATCCCTTTAATCTTATTTTAAATCCCATTAATTCCCATTAATGGCATTTAAATTAAATGATTGGTGAGGTGTGCGTCTGTTTTAACCACCCCGAAGGGCAGGGACCTTTTAACTTACGTGTGGGGTGGCCCAACCACGTGGTCAACCCACGATCCCACTTCTTAGGTGGTTTTGAGTTTTTCTTTCTGATCTTAACTATCCCGGGAATACTGTATCTCAAACTTTATAACCTAAATGAATCTCCCTATGTTTATTTTTCTCGATCACCTTGTGCTCAGAGTACCCTTTCTCCCGACGAGTTGTAACCCCTCAAAGTTTTCCTTGATCGCGTTCTGTGGAGTTCCTGCTACTCACGCAAGGACTTAATGTCGATCCTTGATCCGTCAGGTAGGGATTTTATCCTTCATCTCTTCTTCTATGTATCATGCGGCATGGGAATGCTTTTGTCTCTGTGGAAATTGATGAAACCTAACATAATAAAGATAATGAACAGACCTTTAAATAATGAAAGGGGGTGTGACCGATGTTCTGCTATACTCGTTTTATGTTGTTATGTGTTGTGAATTGTACGGACCTGTGGTCACTGAAAATCATGGTTGTTGGTGGTCTTTCCTTGCACACTAATGAACCTTGGTACCCCTGTATGTTTAAATAACCCTAACATGGAATTGTTTAATTACGTATACCTGGTTAAATAAATTGAAAGTACTAGGATCAACCCCTTTTCTGTGATAATGCAAGTTAAAGTACAGTGGAATTAAAACCATGGAGTGTGTTAAATCTTTTAAATCTGAAAATACCTGCATGGACCTGCCTTGTGTTGGTGGTAGTGGTTTGGTTGTTTCTTTTGCGGGCCGATTGTTGGGCGATGCAGGTGGGGATGGGATCCCCTGTTGTTATACTTTCCCTGGTTGTGAATTTGAGGCTGTGTGATTACTCTGCTTATATCACGAATTGGGGTGGGATCCTCTGTTGTTGAGAAACCATTGGCTCATGGATTTTGGGAACTTGGGGCTGTATCTCAGGGTTTTATTTGGTTCTAGTACTTCGAGGGATCTCACTTATCCATTTGTTGTTGTGACTTTTCAAGAGAAATAGGTGTGAATGCTTAAATTGCTGTTGGCTGTAACTTTTTCCCTTGGTTTGTGTTTATGCTGTTAGTTGCCTAGTAGTGCAGAAATTTATTAAAATGAGATTAATTGAACATGGAATCAAGAGTATCTTAAATGGGGATTGGTTATGGGGCTGAGTTGTGACTCAGCTATGAGTAGTGTGATTCCTATGAATAGGGACGAGTGTGCTTGTGCTTGGGTTGGATTTGGAAACCCTAGGTTGGGTTGAGTGTTTTTTACTTATACATATATTTTTAGTTCTTATGTTTCTTATTTGTGCCCCACCCAAGTTGAGCACTTAGTGCCGAACACCCCCATTTCAGGGGGGATGGTGTTTTTCCCAACACTTCTATTAGTGGCCGGTTATTAGCTCCTTTCTTCTCCCTTTCCCAGATATCCCAAGTATCTTTGGGCGGGAAGTGATGGCCGTAAGTCCATTATTAGCCCAAGAATCGCCGGACGGGGTAGTTGTGGTGCTTGGCCCAGGTGTTTGGGGGAGGTTGTTTCCCATGTGTCTTCGGGATGAGGCCCAGGTGTCTTCGGGCATGGCAGTAGTTTTTCTGACCCCGGTGTTTGTGGGTATGGTTGTGTGTGGTGGTTGTGGCCCAGGTGTCTGCTAGCGGGATAGTGGTTATGGCCCAGGTGTGTGCGGGCGGTGTTTGGTAGTGGGACTGCGGTGTGGTTGTGGCCCAGGTGTGTTTGGGAAAAGTTTGGCAGTGGGACTGCGGTAAGAATGGCGGTATTGGTTCGATGCATAAGATGTCTTCAATAACCAGTGGGAAAGTGGCGCAGGGTACCCAAATGTCGATGTGGTATTACTATACTTTACTTGACTTGCATTATTTGAGGAGTTTGCCTTGGTGAGGATTGGGTGGATAGTTTACCTTGTTTGGTGTTTGGTTATCCCATTTTCCACGGGGCATTAGAATGTCTCCTCACTTGTGCATGAGTGTTTTTTGTTTTTCCCTACTGAGTGTACTTGTATCATCACCCTACATATATAAAACTATTTTCAGGTTTCCAGGAGGACATCAGGGATCGTGATGGACAGTACTAGCTCAGACCTTAGGGCAGTTGCTGTTGTCGTTTTCCTTTTCTTGGTACTTTACCTTTGGAGTTTTGTGACTTGTATCTTTTACTTTTGAACATGGATATGGGAATGGTTTACTTTAAGCCATACTTGCACTTTCAGTTTTGGTGTTGTGGGATTTACTATCTTATCTCCCAATCCTATTAAAAGAAAAAGGGTAATGCCTTCCATTTAGTGTGTGATTCTATACCCTTGGTGATGGTCGCCACTCTTGGACCTATTGAAGGCGGCTTTCGAGGGTCATTATCACTCCTTCAACTTAAACAAGGGCATGGAAATATACTGACCCTTCCCTCCTTTTGGTGAAGGCAGGTCATGAAAATAACCTTCCTCGGAGTGTAATACTTCTCAAATTAAAGATTATGGAGGCATTAAAATCATCATCTATGTCTAATATTCAAATCCCATCAGGTAAATATATACCACTAACATTTTTGACCAGAATATATCGTGAACATCTCCTTAAAGAAAACATCTATAAATAAATTAATTTTAAAATTACAATTTGATATTTTAGATTAAAAATATATATTAAAAAGTAAAACAAAATAAAACTTATGAAATAATTTTCCCATTATCTATGTAAGTTTCATATATTTTTCTAGGATAAGGCTGAGGGTCATCAAAAAGATGAAAACTAAACCTAAATCATTTAACATGTATTCTAAATGTAATGAAAAAAATTAATAGAAATTTAATACTAAGAAACATCACTGTAGATTTTTTTACATTTCTTAGTTTACGTTATTTCAAACATAAATTTTATAAAAAATAACCTGCAGGTGAAGGTGGAGGTGTGGAATCTATGTAGAGAGGTGTAACAGTTGGATCTATATCCTAAAACTATCATTGCATGTATAAAAACATTAGATTTACTGAATCACTAATCACATCCTTCATCATCTCACTGATATCCTTTAATTTATCTTTTAATTATTAAAATTTTATTTTATATACATCCTCTTTTTATGATGTTCCAAAATGATGAGAAAAAAAATTTATCGACACACTTTCGACATATCAATATACACATCCCGATTTTTAGAATTTCTTAATGAAATAGATAAATTATCCTTCATAGCCTCTAATATTAATGTCTACTATGTTATATTCTCATAAAATTATTATTGTACAGAAAAATTGAAAAAATTATCCATGAATAAGAACATATAATTATTCTATTTTACATAAATAATAAAAAATAATTAATTGAATTATTACAATCCTTTTAGATACAACCCTCAACTCTTCCATAATATATTTTCTATTTTTACCCATTTGGGTCCTATTTCATTTTTCATGTATATCTAGAGGGGTAGGATAGTTATCCTCTTTTAAACCTAATGACACATCTCTCAATTTTTAAAAAATTTCAGCTATCATTTTTTCCTCTAATAAATCATACCCTCCAAGTGACAGAGTCTGAGGGTATAAATTTTTATATTGTATCTAATGACAATATCTCATATTTCTATATAAATTAATAACAAAAAATCATCAATATGATCATTAAAATATAAAATATAAAAGGAAAAATTTCACTTATAAAAAATATTTTTTACTCTTCATTCAACAAACTGGTTCCATGTATCTTCATCTAGAAATGGATATATATTACATGGATTTTGATTTTATCTATCCCCAAAAATGAAATATAATATGAGGCTTTATTGTTAAATCTCTCCATATCCTATCATCCAAAGTTAAACAATTCTTCTTGATTCCATCATTATTAGGTATAGTATATGTCATCTTATTAGATTGTGAAAACCCAATATTTTTAAAAATAATTCCTGATAAGAAAAAAATATCAAATGATATCACTAAAATTGTCTCTAATAATTGAGATATTATCACTTAGTCACCACATTTTCAATTAGAAATAAAAGTATTAACATATCCTTCCAAACACACTAAAATACAATCTTAAATTACTTTTTTAGACCCCTTAAAATATCATTATCATCAAAATAAATTGGTATCCTTCGGACCTGGCGATGAACAATTGATAATTTTGGAAAATGTGTTCAACCATGTTTAACAACCATAAATTTCTTCTTGGTATATGTGGTATTAGATGTCTCATGTGCATAATTATAAAGGGGAACCTTGATAGAAGTATGTGTATGGTAATCCCTAGAAGTTCATAGTGAATTCGATGTATGATTTTCCATTATCATACAAATCATTATCGAAAACAATTAGAAAAAAAATACTGAAATACAAAAATTACATATAAAATTAAGAAAAATTAAAATTGATATGTGAAAAATTCAACTAAACTAAACTAATTTTTTTATTCATATTTTTTGATGTATTTAACTAAAATCATAACTAACATTAATGATAGATGAAATGAAATAAACAAATGAAAAAACATCAATAATCCAATAAAAATTTGAATAAAGAGTTTTAAAAAATAAGGTAACTTATTATATATAATATTTGTTTTAATAAAAAATAAAAAATAAAAAATAAAATATCTAACATTTTATGGAATTTTAAAAATTAAATAAGAAATAAATGTATGTCACCTTTAATATTTTGAAATTAATAAAGGATTTACCCTCAAATTCTTTCCTGATGATCATTTTCTATGAAACAAAACCATTTCCATGATGTTCTCATTAATATGCTCTATTAATCTCTCCATGGATGGATGGATCTCACATAATTTGGAGTCTTTTTCAATATTTTCATAAAAAATACAATGTTGTTTCCGTGAAATACAATTGAAAATTATATATCGATATATCAAGAACATAGAAAAATATTCATGTGTTTTCATGATGAAATATTGTCTATGTATTCTGGTATATTAATATTTTATAGGTTCATACTGAATTCTTCATGTGTAACATTGTAGTAACCGAAAACACATTTATAGTTAAGAATTGTAACTTGAAATTTAATTTAATCATCCTCCCATATTTCTTCAATGAATCTTTAATATGAACTCAATGTAGAGACTGAATTTCTTTCTATGATACTTGGAAAATTAATTTCCACTATGAACACTAATACACTACTATTTTGAGCTACACTTATGTTATCCTGATATTTCATATGAAAATTTTAACCATTATTGTCATACATAGACTATGTTATCAAATTTAAAATTGGACCACCCACTAACCATCTCAAATTTTATGATGCATCTAATCAGAATGATTAGTCTCTTTGAACCATGGAAAATAATATTTTTTTATGCTCATTCAAAATCCACATATATTCATTCTTTAGATAACATTGTTTTAACACATCAATATGACAAGTTATATATGTTCAAGATTTTTCTATGTTATCGATGATGTATAAATGTATCTTCTTTATCTATTCACCTATAAATGATTTTATTTTCAATACAGGGATCCCATTTTCCTATTAATATACTCATTAAATACAAAAAAATTTTATACCATTTTTCATTTTCTAATTATTTTTGATAACTTTTTTATATGATTTTTAGAACCATAATTTTTATGTTATGAAAAACATTGGTCACTCAAAGTCTTCCCCAAAAATAATAACAAAAACATGATCCAAATGTCATTAAACTGTGTCAAATTTTATAAATTTATAACTTTTACTAACTAGTATATATTGGTTTATAGGGTCTAACCCAAGTGATGACAAAAATTTAGTTTATGTAACCAAGAATTTTTTAAAATAACCCCATTGTTGTTAACAATGGGTAAATTTCCTTCTTAATTTTTTTTAAATTTATTAATTTTGATAAGAAATAGTAATGATGAGATAGTAATATTTTATAAGGACTACGGTGTAATTGGAGTTAGGATAATCATGAAGTTTAGACAGAGGTAGAAGAAAATGATTCAAGAAAAATGTTTGACCACTGTTCCTTCATCGATGACGTTGAAGGCTTCCTCATATGTGGTATATCGCAATGATGATAGCTCTTAGAAGATTCAACTTATGTGGAAGATTCATATCATGCAGGTGGCATGGCTTAATTGGTGTATTCTGGCTTGGCCTCATATTTGGGATCCTTTATGATATGGGCTTGAATTCAGAGGCGACGCATTACGATGGCTTGCAGTCACAAAGCTCGAAAACAAGATAGTTCGGTTGATGTGATTAGATCTTAGTTTGTTTCCAGATCGGTGAGTTTGGTTTATCGATGATGGGTATATAGTGAAAGGTTGAGATGCCAGTGGTGTGACATTGTGGTTCTGGTAGTGGCATAAGAAGGGAAACAATGTCTATGGGTATCACCATTGTAGTGGAACAATAACTCATTAGGCATGAGGCCTGGGTGTGGTTCCTTGATTCCAATGGTGGTGGTGTGAGAGGAAATAGTGAGTCAGGGACTCACCATTGGGAAGGGTGTCACAATTGGGTCTACCCAACGATAAGTTGTTTCCTTCATAAATGATGGTCCACCGTTGAAAATTCAACAATGGAAAATGTGGTTGTGACCTGAACTAGGGCAGGCAGTGTGTTAATTTAGAACTGCAACTTAAGAATAAAAAATTATCAAAGATGAAAATAGAACAATTAATAATTAAATATTAAAAGGTTAATTCAATTAATCAAAAAAATAAAATATAAACTAAAAATAAAAATTAAATCAATTAACTAAAAACAAGGTTAAAAAAATAAATATAGAAATTCAAACTTAACTTAAATTATAACTAATTACAATTATTGAATAAAATAATTAAAATAAGTACTATAAAGTGAATTAAAAATTTAAATTTAAATGATATAAATTAATTAATGAAATCAAATTAATGAATAAAGTTAATTTATTTTAATAAAGACAAAACTAATATTATTAAAAACCAAAAATACAACATTAATTATAAAAAATGATTAAATAATAAAATTAATTTTTAAATTAAAAAAGTGAAATTAATTAGTAAAAAGTGAAAAATTAATTAATTAAAATATTAAAAAATTAATAAAAACATATAGAAAAGTCATGATTTTTAATGCCACATAAAATTACCCCACACATAATCATTGATTTTCCTCAATAAATACTATGTTTTATTATCATTTTTTTAGAGAATTTTTTTAATTAAGCAACTTAAAATGAAGCATGTTTATCGATTAAAGATCATAGGAACGAAAAACTGAGTACTATAATTTTTAAATGATATGTTTCAAAATAAATCTTTCTTAAATTAAAATACTACCTTGGAGATCAAGGATGCAAGAATCATTCACCTCTCGGGATGTCATGCCTTATATATAAAGATACTTAAAGAATCACTTCAATTCAAATACATGTTCTAAATATATGATTGCTAACGGGTTAAATATAAGTGGAATTAAGAACCTAAGAAAATGAATTTTATACTTTGACTTTATCCTAGGTTCCCAAAAGAAAAAAATAAATTATTTTTTTGAATCACCTTATAGATACAACTTAAATGATTCCACAGAAATCAAATGTCCCATTATTCATCTGGTGTTCAAAATTCCCCTAAACTTAATAAACTCTATTTTGACAACTCGGGACTTTTTTTTTGAAATTTTCCCATCCATGTAACATGTTCTAATCACTATTCATATTCACTTATTAGAATTTTATAGAGGGCCTACTCACAAAAACTATGACTAATATCTCATAGGTTCACTATGGTTTTCCAAATGCCCATTTTACTTCAGTTTCTAAATATTTATATGAATATAATTTAAATTGGATCACTAAAGTGATTATTTTTTAATAATTAAAAATTATTCTCCTATGAGGAAGTTAAAACTTCTAGTTTCATAAGGTTATGATCATAACTCCACAAAAATGTGTCCTATATATCCCTCTAAAACATAGTTTATAAATAGAACATTCATAAAATCAATAATCACATTCACATAGAAATCATTCATCCTAAAAAATTTCAAATTTTAAACAACACTTAACTAATAGTAAGATATTATTCACTAGGAAAGACTTATTTTAAATGCAGAAAAATGCCTAGAAACTCAAATTGTGAAATATTTTTTAAACAATTTAATCATTTATCCTTATAAAAATTGAGGTAGAGGGATTTTATGGGATTTAATTAAAGCACATATTAGGTTAAAATAAGTTGACCCACACCCCCACACTTAAGGTCCAAATTTGTCCCCAAAGTTGAATTCAAATTCAGAGAAAAAAACTTTTAAAGCTCAAAAGATATTTTCATTAAATCTAATTGGTGACATGTACAAAGGTTTCATTAAAACTCAAACACTATGTGTTTTCCACAATAAAAATATTATATTACAATAGGTTCACATGAATTTTCATTAAATCCTGTGAATATAAATTTTCAATTATTTTCAAAATAATAGCACGTAAAACATTTGATTACACAGTGAAAATGGTTTCAATAATTTCATAATTTTGATTAAAAAAGATGGTCAATAAAGAATAAAAATACATTCTGAAAACCAAGAAAAGATAAACCAGCCAAGGGTAATTTTCCCCAAACTTAATTCCGAAATTTGAGTGAATTAAAATTTTTTTAGCACTAATCTTTCAATAATACAAAAAGATTCAGTAAAAATTTCTAGAAAATAGGCACATGCAGCAAATATTTTCCAATAATGTCAAATTATTAATGATTCACTACCACTACCTTACCAGTGTGTCACCGTAGTGGCGACTCACCACCAGAAATGGAATAGTGACTTAATAGTGACTTGTTTCTCCTATGGAATTAATAGAGGAGTATAAAAATGAATTCATAAATTAAACAAAGAAACTTCCCAGATTAAATATTAACCAGAGATGATCCAGCTTGCAGCTCTATATGATTTAAAAAGAATTAAACTCCTCTAGTGACACCAAAAATAGCATAATTTTCACTCTGAAAAAACATAATAAGAAGACTGAGAACAAAACTGCAATAGAATCATAAAATATAAAGAAAGATAAAACAACACTTTATTCATAACAAAATTAATAACTTAGAAAAACCAGGGGTTGACTGCAATGAAGCACTGAATTTTAATTCTTCAATTATACTTTATTGAAATTATAAAAATACAAAAAAACATTATTTAATGAAAATAAAATCATGGGTTTCCTCCCATGTTGTGTTAGTTTTAAAGCCCCCAACTAGATTACCCTATAAACTAACTAAAGTCACTAGGTGGGTGTGGTTTATTAAGCAGTAACCAAAAATTGTATTTGACCCAATTGTTTTTAGCAGAAGAATGAAATTTTTGGGCATTTATACTTTTAAGGGATAACTTTAATCCCTTCACACTTACTAAAATACCAAAGAAACAATCTTTAACATTAAATTACTACACAAAGGATTCATCAAGTAGAGCAGAAAATTTATCACCCAAATTCACTTTTTTAGTAGTTTCTATACAGTTAGATTAAGGTGAAAAAATGGGTGCACTCAAGCTCTGTCAAGAATCTTTTAAGCTCAGAAACAAAACATGTATCATCAAATTCACTAAAGGAAGAAATGTTTTCCACATCAAGTTCAGCTTCACATTTAAAAAAATTTCTTTTTTCATAAAGGGAAAATAGATAAATGATTGCTTCTAAAGGAGTGTCATTATATTAAAAATACCCCAAATTACTCTCATTTATATAAAGATAATGATTAGGGGTACTAGGGGATGAGTTTTGCATAATAGGTTCATGAAGAACGTTTTAACAAGAAATAAATGATGTTTCCAAATTAACTCTAAAAAAGGGTTCCTCTTCCAATTGAATAAATGTTTCATAGAAAAATTCATCATCCATCTTAATTTATGAAGTCATCCTAAAGTAGAGAAGAATTTTTTTTCATCAAACAATTTAGGTTTCACCATGTTATATATCTCTTCCAATAGTTTCTCATGAGAAAATAAAGGATTAACATCAACTTTTTCTGAAGAATTAATTATGCTTGAATCAAAAAGTGTGTGTTCAAAACATCCTAGATATTGAAAATAAATAGTTTAACATATAAAACAAATTCAATTGAGTGTAGAAGTTCAATTTTAGAAGAAAATTAGTTCAGTTTAGATTCAAGAAATTTAGATTCCATATTGTTCAAATTTAAACAATTATAGCCATGTTGGTCAACACTAATATCTATTTTTGTATAAAAATATTTAAATGAATTATTAATCTTTGAATATAGAAATCGAAGCTCATAATTTTGCCTTTATTCAAATTTAATTCCCAAATCAACATCAACCAAAATAATTTTAGAGATATGTGGGTTTAATGTTTCAAAAAAAATAAGAGAAGTTTTAAATAATGGTTCAATCATTTCATATTCTATAATTTCAAGTTTACTGTTCTCTTCCAACATATTTCTAATTTCACATAAATTTTCATTATTCAATATTTATGAATATTTGGGTGAATGTTTTTTTAGATTTAAGTTTAATTTTCTAATTTTTTTCAACTTGAGTGATTACATTTTAAAATTTCCTAAAATATTGAACCTTATCAATGTTAGGTATCATGTAATGTATATAACATTATTATTCAATATATTTCAATTCCTTTTTGAAATTTTCTAACTCAACACCAGTTAAGTTCTTGAATAGATTATTAGATTTTATCTCATAAATATGAGTGTTGGTTATTTGATTATTTTTTTTCTTCATCAGATTCAGACTCATCAAAGAAAGTGTATTTCCCTTACATAGACTTAACTTCACAATCCACTACTCTTTGTTTTTCAATTTCTTGTACATCAGTTTATTCTTCATTTAATCTAATTTATTTTTTCTTCTTAAACATTTATTGTAGCTCCAAGAGAATGGTTTATAACTTTTAGAGTTTTTTTATCTTGTTCTTGAAAATTTTTAATTTTATGTTCATGGTTTTGGTTGAGCCTAGAATTTATCCTACTATCTACTTTAGGATCTATCTTAGATAAAAATTGTTCAAATTTTTATAAGGATAACCTATTCACAAAAACACGCAAAACATCATAAAATTAATGGATTAGTCTCTCTATCCTATAGGGTATCACTAAAAATAGTGATTTTAGAATTTTACCACAACTAGAAACATAAAATTGTAAAATAATTTGAAATAAATATATTGATGGAATTAATCTCATCAATATAACCCAAAAAATCTGACATTATGTTTTAAAAAATGCATCCATAATACTTCTCACCAAAAGATCATAGATTTATGAAATTAATTTGATGGAGGTGAAAAACTGAATTTTATTAAATTTTTGAATTAATATCACCGATAAAATCCAAATCATGAAGATATTGTATTGTGAATAAATGGTATAAAATGAACCAATATATTATAATCCCTTGAACATGAAAAATTACTCATAATTCATCACAAAATTAAATATTAAACAATTTGAATTATATAAAATCAAAATAAAATAGAAAGGAGATGAATTATCACTCTCAATATTTTGAGTTGCTGCTATGTTATTCTCTTCTTAGTGTATATGGGAAGTTATGCTCTCTCACTCACCCTCTATCTTCTACTTGTCTCCCGATGTCAGACGAGATGTTGTGAATGGTATCCACCTTTTTTAGTAAGCCTCCAAATTTAAATCCTCTATTGACTCTTGTTGGTCACCTACATAGAAACCACAAAATTAACTTGTCATTCACTAAATCTCTAAACACCTATACTTGTATTCTACAACACATGTAACTTTAACAAATCCCATGAAACAAACTCAACGGACCCACCAGCGGTCTCTTGAGGTGAACCTGGATGTAATCCCGAGGTGAGTCCTACAGAGTGAAAACAAGATATTTAATAATTAATCACATGTTTAACAGGAATATTAAACTAATATTAATATTTATTTGTTTATTTAATAAATATTAAATTATCAAATTAATTAGTTTATACTTATTTATAATTATTTATAATTAAATTTATTATTAATTATTTTAATATACTAGTTAATTTAATTATTTAATTTTATTTATGACTTTATTAATAATTATTTATTAAATTACTTATGTAATATTATTTTTATAACTTAATAAAAGAAAATTATTTTAATTATTTGTTAAAATATATTAAGATAATTAATTTAAAATTATTTATTTTACCTTAATATTATTATAATTAAATTTATTAATATATTTATTATGTTTTATAAAATATAATTATAGTTAAATTAAGTTATTAATATTTATATTTAAAATTTATTTATGGGATTATATTATTCTATTTAAATTATTAGTTTTATTTTTGTATAATTTTTTTTGTTTTTTATTTTATTTTATATAGATTTTTTTTAATCTCTGCTATCCCTATTATCACAAAGAATTATGGTGGTACGTTCCTTCCACATCAAGTTGTGCGTCATTCGTGACTCCTTCATCGACATTGTCACATGCTTCCACATCTACGACATATCATGATGACGTCGAATCTCAAAGGGTAAAAGATCAGGTGGGGACTTAATTTTATTCAAGCAGCATGGCCTGGCTGGCGTGGATTTTCTTAGCCTCAGATTTGGTTTCCTCCATGGTGGGGGCTTGAATTATGAGGTGACTCATCACGACAGAGCACAATAATGAATCTCAAAAACAAGGGGGTTTGGATTTGTACTGGTTGATGTGACTGGATCTTAGTTTGTCTCCAGATCAGTGAGTTTGGTTTGGTGAAGATGGGTCTGTAGCAAAGGGTCGAGATGCTAGAGGTCTGACATTATGGTGCTTGAAGTGGTGGAAGAGCGGCAATGATGTCTGGGGGTCTCACCATTGTAGTGAAACGGTACCTCATGTGGTAGGAGGTCTAGGACCAGTGCCTTGATTCTAGTGGTGATGATGTCAGAGGCAACAATGAGTTAAGGAGTCACCATTGAGAAGGGATTCACCATTTGGTATACACTATAGTGGGTTGTTTTTTTTGTCAAGGGATGAGCCATCACGATGAAGCCAATGATGGGAAATGTGGCGATGAGTTAAACCAATGTTGTGTTAATTTTGAACTGTAACTTAACAATAAAAAATTATCAAAGATCAAAATAACATAATTAATAATTAAAGATTAAAATATCAATTCAATTAATCTAATAAATAAAACATTATATAAAAATAAAAATCAATTCAATTAAGTAAATAAAAGATAAAAAACATAAATCTGTAAAGTAAAACAAAACTTAAATTATAAGTGATTAAATTTATTGAATAAAATAATTAAAATAAGATTTATAAAATGAATTAAAGTATTAAATATAAAGGATATAAATTAATTGATGAAATCAAATTAATTTATAAATTTAATTTATTTCAATAAATATAAAACTAATATCATTAAGAAACAAAAACACTACATTAATTATAATGATTATTAAATAATAAATTTTATTATTAAATTATGAAAGTGAAATAAATTAGTAAAAAGTGAAACATTAATTAATTAAATGATTAAAAAATTAATAAAATTATGTAAAAAAATTATGATTTTTAAGGCCACATTGGTAGTTTAAAAAAAATCTTCCACCTCCTCATAAATACACTTCTCAACATTAGACACTTTTGGTCGATAAAGATTTTTAACATATCCGTTCAATATCATCATATATATTTTAAAATTAGACATCCAATTTAGATATAAGGGCCAAAAAATATTTATATCTACCACCAAAGGTGCCTTAAATTCACCAGGATATCAAAAATTTGGAGACAAATAAATTTCTAGTTGAAAAGGTATAGAAACTGCATCAGTATCCAAATTGTTCAATGAATTAAAATTAATCATTTTTTTACAAATTGAATTGAAAAAATAACATAAATTATTGATAATCATTATGACATGGATGTGAAATATACCACATAATGCAATTATTATAGGTCTTTCATCATTATGTAACAATTATGAGATTTCAAACCTAACTTCAAATAATTTAGTGACACAAAATTTTTCACTTAGGAAGAATAACCATTCGACACATAGATACCATGGGGATACTAAAATAATATAATTTTATCCCTCTTTAATAATATATGAAAAGTTATAGGCAGTCATGTTTTTCTTTTATTTGGATTTGGAGTAGACTCCAAAACATTTTCCCCTTGAGAGTAAGTCTAATCCTCAATTCAATCAATTTTTAGTCTTTCCTTTAATATATAACATCGTTCTAGTCAAGATGTCACATATATTATTATCTAGATGAATGAAATAAATTTTAGGTTTTACATCTTGATATCTCCAATATGTAAGATCAGAAAATATTTATTTTTTCTTTCACATATTTCTTTAATTTCCTAATTTTTATGTATTTCTGAATGTTTTTTCACCCTCTCAATATACTGATAAGTGAAAAAAACGTTTTGAAGAAATATCATATTCTTGTAATCCATTGAATTCCATTTTACAATTATATAAGAGTGATCCATTGAAAAACTTCTCAGATGACCCATGTATACAATTATCCCCTAATATTGTAATTGATAATATGATGTCTGTTATTCACAAATTGGACCAAATTTATACCCCTTAACATTATATCTAAAAAATTTCCATATACTAGAATGTAATTTATAGAGAACATAATAATTGCATGCATTTGAAAATTTTCCATTTTATAATAATAATAAACTCTAATACATTCCACCCATAATTGTTTCAAATCATCAATTAATGTTTAAAAGAGAAAATAAATATCATTTCTATGATTTTTTGGCCCACACATCATTAAACTCAATAGGATATATTTCAACTTCATAAAAAATTGAGGAGATAAGTTGTAAATTACCAATAAAATATTAATTGAACTATATTTTCTACTAATTATTCAATATATATTCATTCCATCTATGAAAATTCCAATTATAATATTTATAACAATATTTCTCAATTGAAGAAATTTTTGATCAAATTACTTCCACTATAGATAATCGGGTAGATGATGTAATTTTCAATGAGATATCATCTCTTATACTTGAAATCTTATCCTTTTTTTATAATTTTAATTTTAATATGAATGGTATAAATGATTAATTATAGGATGCTTCAATATTTACTTGATAGGAGATTATGAAACTACAGAATTATCTTATGATTTTTCATTCAACTTATACAATGATGACCCACATTTAGAAAACTCTAGAAAGCCTCCATATTATTTTCTATATAACACACAATAATTAAAAAAGTTATGTGTATTCCTATACAAAAAACCCATCATCCATAAAATTTTATTTGTATTATTATGTATATCTAGAAGATCATTTTGTTTTGAAAGTGTGTCTTTCAATAACTATAACAAAATTATAGTACTCTTATAACATCATCAATTTTTTGACATCAAGTTAATAAATATCAACAACTTGGATAAAATCATAAATTCCATACAACCTCGATGAAATGTTTTTTCATCATCTCTATATAGTTTCTAAATTATCAATTATTTCCCAGTTGACTCTACATCAATATCATGAATCATTTCATCAATTTTATGGAACTTATCTTATATAATATCATCACCATAAATATATATTAAATTTTAACCAGTTTTACCATTCTAAATACAAGGGATATAAAAAAATATTAAGACCATTATAAATTAATTGATTTTTTATTTCTCAGTATTTATACATTTTATATTTAATTATTTCAAGCATGGATGAAAAAATAGGTCATCTTTTGGATCATTTCATATTCAAATTTCTAAAAAATCATAAACACCTTCCTCATATTCATGACTTGTTTACATTGTAGTAATCCATATTTGACTCATTATTATTTATAATAAATATCATTAATTGAAATTAAGTTAGTAAATTTTGATATTAAATTTCAAAATTACTTTTATAAATAATAATAAAAAAATACCATAAAATATTTGAAAAATTAAATAAAGAAAAAATATTTGATAAAAAAAGAATCTATTTAATATTTATAATTATCATTCATTTATAAAATATAAAAACAATTATCAGAAAATTAGCATGATCATCTAAATATATATTATCATTATTCTATGTTAAAAAAATCATAACTGAGTATACCTTAAAATGTCTATTGACAATACAGAAAAAATACATACCTTAGATAGATATTAATTCATAAATTAAAATTATTAATAACAAAAATTCACTAACTATTCATTTAATCAAACATTTAATTCAAAACAATCATACAACAATAAAAAAATACTTCAATAGCATGAATAATTGAAAGTCCAAATTCAAATAGTGAAGAGATGAAAATTATTAGTGGTGGTAGAGATCATTCTAGAAAAAAATTCCCAGAGAAAATCCATCAATTAAAATATACCTTGATTAATTGAAAATAGAATCACTAAACACATACCTCAAAGATATACTAGACAGGGAAGAAATTAGAAGTCGACAACAATGGAAATTTGGCACAAAGAGGGTGAAAGTGGTAGTATACAATATATGTGGGTGGATGACTAGGGTAATGAAAACTACATGAGATTAGTTCCCATCAGATTGAATAATGAAGGGTTATAGTACAACATGTGAGAGAGAATAAAAAAATTCATGAGAAATAATTCTTTATAAATGAGTCTACCAGACATTCCATAATATTTTAAATGTTTTTTCACGTCATTTATTTAATAAATAATGTGAAAAGATAGTTCTTCACATCAGTTATTGTCTTAACCGATGTTGAAAATAATCAAATATTTCTGATCACATATTTTATTAAATAACTGATATGATAAACAATTTATAATGTTGTTTATAAATAACCTATGAAAAACAATTTAGTGTAAAAATATTTTTTTACTATTGTACAATAAAACCTTTAAATCCTTGAAAGGATTATATAATTTCTCACTTAATTTTAATTTAATACACTTCTGAGTTAGATATCACAAAAGAAATTCCATCCTGGATAAATACTACAAAACACATATAATATCATATTAAGGATAATATACTCTAGATATAAGAAATGTTCTTGGGTCTCTTCTAATATATCACAACCTGGATATTTCTCAGGTCTACTGAATTTCCCATTTTAGATATAACATGCCCCATGAATTTCACCTCATGGATCCAAAACTTGAATTTAAATATCTTCACAAATATATATTTCACCCTTTAGATTCCCTAGACAATATCCAAATATTTCTCATGATCCTCCTTGTTCGTGCTGCGAACCAAGATATTACAAACAAAGACTTCCATCATGGAGTAATGATATAGATGAAAATTTTGTTTCATCACATATGTATATGCTATAGGGGAATTAGTGTGACATAATAAAATTACCAGAAATTCAAAATTCCCATATAAACTCTATAAGGTTATCTTTGGATTGTTCTCCTCCCTCACCATCAATTGGTGTCACCCTGTATAAGGCCCCGACCTTAAACCTTACTTAATATTTAATTAAATGAATAATTCACATTGAGAAACTTTTCATGGTTTATAGTTTTAGAGAATAAGGACATGACTATTACATCTCAAAAGATTACAATGTATACAGTTCTATTAAGTTTCCATAAAATAAAAACACTTAAAAAGAAACACGTCTAGTTCCATGTTTTAGATATCATGACTTTCCCTTGATCCCATCCTTGACCCTATTCCACATTAAGCCCTGTGAAAAACATTTCAAAAAACTTGGGGTGAGCATAAAAAGCTCAGTAAGGGATACACAAACAATGAAAACGGTTAGTTTTTCAAAACAACAAGTAAACCATGTATACTTTATCAAATTAATACTTTTTCACCTTTATGAAGTAGTAAAAAACTCTTCAGTGAATAAAAGATCATTACTTACCCTTTTGTAACCAAAATATTACCATAAAACCCATATAAAGAACACATAACATATAAAGGTAACTTGGGACATAAACATACTTAAATGGAATAACCATACAGTCGACTTCCACACATACTTAATGGAATAGCCATACGGCCGACTTCCATACCCAATGCATTGGAGGTTATAACATAACCACCCATCCTGGTATTCACGGCACCACCTGTCATATGTTTTATCACGTAACTACCCATCAAATTTCCATGTACCATTATAAAATCATAAGAAATAAAACAAATATAGTGGAAGGAAAACATTTCCACATTTTTATCACAATATATCACCTAAATATATTGACATAAAAAATCCATTATAAAAACCATTTTCTATACCAAAATACATAAAAGGGTATATGATATTTATTTCATTTTAAAAAAATTATGGCTTGTTGAGGAAGCCAAAGACCAAATTTTACCCATAGCGGCGGAAAAGGTCATTGTCACTATGTATGTTAAAATAAACATTCCTTTTTGTCGTTTAGTAAAACGCTTCGTAGAAAAAATTCCCTTTGAATGAAAAGTCAAAGGTGTTTTATACAGTGTATAAAATAAAGTCTTGTATTAGAACAAAATATGCCTCAATGAAAGGATATTGAGACGAAGTCCCTTACAAAGACAGTATCCTTGGATTAAGGATAAATCAATTACATAATTATGTGTGAAAAATGAATACACCAAATATAAGTGGATATTAAGTGTAAAAAAATCATAGGTTATTCAAACATGTTCATATAATGACATATTCAAGGAGTACACGTTTATCCCAAAGAATCAAAATTGGGTTAAGAAGTTCCCTTGAAAAAATTTGACAGCCTAACGACGTCACTTCAAAATTCAGAAAATGAGTTTATGAGAGAATAAAAGGGGTATCTCATCACTTGGACAAAAAATTTATAGCAATAAGGATATATAAGAACATATCCCATCATAATAATATTAAAATACCTAAAAAAATTATTTTAAAATGAGGAGGGTGAAAGGTTCCCTTACCGAATTGGGTAACTTCCGAAACGTACACCCCATGAAATAAGGACTATACAACATTGATGTAAATACCCATAAATGAAATTATATTACACCAAGAGTAGAATAATGGGCAGTAAATACACCACTCAAAGGAAAATGGTGGAAAATGTAGCATAAATCTCACAGGAATAAAAGTGAGATGAAAAATCTCTTACGAAAACTCTACAGCCTAACGACGCCACTTAAGACTTCCAAAAATGGATTTATTAGATAAAATAGGGTCTCTAATAATATGAACAACAAAATTATAGTATTATTAATATAAAATAACATCCCCAAACATAAGAATTATGAGCTCATAAGAAATGACATAAAAGAGAGTACTTAAAAAGAATGAGAGAGGTTGGATCCCTTACCTCAAGCCTGACTTGTCTTGTTCGTTTCTTTATATTCCTGAATAATAAACTTTGGTCAATTTATAATTTCTTAAGGACTTATTTTAAATATTATTATTCAGTTAATATCACATATTATAATGTTATAATAATTCGTTAATAATGTGAGTTCATATCAGACGTTTTTGTCGATGTTTGGTACATGAGTCAAAAATGAACTTGTTTTAAAATGGTTGTCCATGTAGTTATAAGTAAATCATATCCAAAATAGTATTAATGATTTAAATATCATATATATCAAGTACATATTCATTTTATAATACTCCATAACATTTGGAGATAAAAAGAAATGAAATGCACCGTTCATGGAGACGGTAGGCCGTACGTATGCATGAACGCTACTTTCATTTCTTTATCATATTAATGGAATTAAAAATAATTGAGAGATACATATATTATAATTACAGTATAATATCTATGTTATATAGGTCACATATTTTCATTAATTTCATTCTTTATACATTCCATGTATTTCATGAACGAGTCACATCACTTGAGGGGGCGGTAGTTCACACTTCCTCGTATGAAATTATCGCATTTGCACAACATGAAAAGCATAAAGGTATGTTTTAAATATAAAATTTAGAAGCATATTGAAAACATAAACACCATATATATCATATATAAAATATATTGACATCATAATGGCCACTATTAAAGGTGTTAAATGAATATTGAACAATCATCGTTTTGTGAGGGAGAAATTCGCCAACCACAAAACATTATGTTCTTTAACCATTAGATGAAGGTGTGTGTAAGTGTAGCTCGAATAATTTACATAAAAACATGATAGTATATTTAATATACTGCTTTTGTTAAAAAATAAATGAATAAAAAGAGTTTAGAGGGTTGGAGGAGCGAAATAAAACAAAAGAACACAGGTGAAGACATTACCTTAAAATCGGGTAACTCTTCTTGATTTGAGCTCAACGGATTCCTTGGAAATGATTATGCCCAAAGGTGAGGCTTAAATGATGAATAGAGGGATGTGGAGAGATGAAATGGGTAGGGTTTTGCCGAGCCAAAGGCTTGAGCGGTGTGGGTAAGGTGGTAGAGGTGGGGCCTTTTATAAGAGAAAAGGAGGGGCACTCTTGGAATGTTATAAAATATTACTTTATTATAAAATGATTTTCGGATTTTAAAGGTTCCAAAAGGATATATTTCTAGGAAAAGGTGATAAGGTTTCGAAATCCACCCATAAAATATGGTTTTTGACAAGTTTATGTCTTAAATTTTACATTATATTTTCATTTTATTTAAATCGTTAAATAATGAGGTAATCGCTGCATCATCATGGTGTCATAAATAATTTAATTTATTTAATATATAAAAATTATAAAAAAAATAATGATGTATGAAATCGTTTTAGATTTCTAATGAAAATTTATAGTAAAAAATATGACTTGTATAACCCCATTAAAAAATTGTTTTAGTAAAACAACACATGTTTGTGACTTTATTATTTTAACATTAAATAAAAAGTTTTTAATGTCATTTTCCTACCAAAGTGGCTCCATGGGGTCCCCAAGTTGACTCATGGATTGTCTCGGTCGGCCATGACACATCTAATAAGGGTAGGACATGTTTCAAGGTCATTTCATATTATTAAAATATTATTTTTACCTTAAATTACACTAATTACCTCAAATCGTGATTAAAAACCTGAAAGTTACTATTCACCAAAAAATTATTTTAATCCCATTGAACCACATTTTACTTTCTAATGAAAACCATGTATGTCGGATTTTTGAAATTCAAAACACAGAGGTGGTAAAATTTCATTTAAACGAAAAATCAGTTTTTTTATGTACCACTTAGTGGTTTCACTATTCATCAAAAATTGATGTTTTTCAGAAAAATACCAAAAATTCACCCTAAGCTATATTTGATATTCTGAATTCAAAAATTATGTCTATTTTAAAAAATTCAAAACATATAAGTTACATTAATTAATTTAATAATTAATTCCCGCTGTCAGAACAAATAGCGTGTTTTTATAAAACAATATATATCAAAAGATTGACACTAGTTTAAGTCCAATTTCAAAGTGAAATTAATTCCAATCACCACTATTGGATTAAATGGTAAAAATATATTATAATTTCACTTTAAAACCAATTAAAAAGATAATATAATCATATAAATAAATTATATTAAAAAGAGGTTTTGAATTAAAATACAACATTTTTCACTATTCATTAAAAATGAACTTTATCGGAAAAATACCAAAAATTTACACAAAGTAAATTTTGATGCCCTGATTCTAAAAAAGAATTTTATTTGGTCCAATAGAATTTATAAGAGTGACCAAAACTATATTTAAAGAGGGTTCTCCATCAAAAGGTGATAGTTTGACTTTTTAGTGAATATTATAAGATTTAGGCTTAAAATTGGATTCATTTGCATTTTACGCCTCTAACATTTATTGGATGAGAGTAAAAATATTTGACAAACATATATAATCATTTTTTAGTTAGTTCCGTTCTTTACCACCATTACAATGGCTAGGCATTAACTACCATTTAAAATAATATTATTTTATTATTATAGTGGAATGTAAGATTTCAAAGGAACTCGTTGTCTCGTATTGGGTACGCCATCGAGCATAGCGTTCCCTTTAAAGTAATATTAATATTTTATTCACAAATATGGATAAATATAAAAATGTCATATTCTTTACTTACCTGGGGTGTTACATCCTTCCCCCCTTTTGGGAATTGCGTCCTCGCAATTTTAAAATTGGGCTCGGAAACTTCATTGAACGCCCCACATCGGAAAAGGAGTAAATTAAAATATCACATTAAAAGAAATAAAGGGAAGTACAAAGGCCACCCGAGTTAATTCATACTAGGATTCCATGTATGAAAACATGGATATGGAAGAAAAAACAAAGGGTCATGTTCTGAGGGAGTGTGATAGAAAACATGTTTAGGAGAAAGTTAACCACTAGAAAATCACAATCTTGTGATGGGTTAAATGGTATTGGATTACCCAGTAGGAAAAGTTAACGGAAATTTTTTTTAGTTACTTTTCATTGAGGAATTCATTTTTGAGATTAACTAAAACATAAGGAAACATACTTACTTGTCATGTTGACTTTCAACTTTTACTAGATTTCTTACACGAACTCATATTTTCTCCAAAAGATGAGTATTTAGGATGAATTGTTTACATTAAGAGAGCTATAATAAACTTCTAGAGAATCATCTAATCCACAAAAGAGAACTGTATACATCCCATGTCTTTAGACCTTAACCAAAACTAAAACCAAAAAGGTTAGTATGAGATCAGATAATACCCAAAAAAGATAATAGTTTATAAAAAGGAAATCTATTCTTAATCTCCAAAATTTGTCCAACAAGTCCAAAAGTTCAACGAAGACCAAAAGTAAACCAAACTAATATTGAAACCCAAATATTTGAAGGATTTAATCACGTTGTCTTCCAAGTTAAATCGTAACATTTATCTCCAAACAACATCAGTTGCTCTTAAAGTCTCGTATTGAAAAGTAATTAACCTAATCACATATCTTCCATGATAGGTTAATAAATTTCCATAGATAAACCAAAATAAACTTACTCTTAATTAATAAAATCATCTAACTAAAAAGAATTAGTCAAACTAACCAGGGACTTCACGTAGTCCAGTGGTAGGCGATAAATACCAGTTGCACTTTGGTTGTGGGTTCGATTCCCGCAGCTTTGTCCGATGCGATGGGTTGTCACACGGTCTGCGTGTTGTCCTTTTTCCAAAACTATATAATTCTTAAAACATTCCCCAACAACGAGATAAAATATTTAAAATAACCATAACATAATTTAACCTCAATTTTATCTCGTGCCTTTCACTTTCCATCATAACATATAGTAACCCATAATTACCTCAAAAGTAAGGATCATATAAACCCAAATAGTTTTTTATAACTATGTCCACAAAAGAACAGATAACTATTCTTTGAATAAAATTTTCATATATCAAACATCAGGGTTACACATACTCTAAAAAGTCTTCTAATGTAACCCCATCATTAAAAGAGACCTAATACTCTTAAGAATTTCACCATAACTCTTAAAGCCCTTATATTTTGACTTCTTACTCATTAAAAATTCTTCATGATCCATTAACCATTCCTTTCTAACTTATTATGAAATACTTATTTCCTACAAACAAAATCATGAATCACATCCTAAGATTCCAAAATAGGAAAACAAATGTTAAGAAATAATCTATACCTTTGATTGGTCATTATCAGTTTCTTCATCCTCAATCGGAATGGCATTAGGTATTGGTAAATGAATATATGTACGATCTTGGTGATCCCATTCCCGAAACTTATTCATAGGACATGTGTTTGCATAATGACCATGCACACCACATTTAAAACATTCAATTGATCCCTCAGAAATAACTTCTTTCCCATTCCTCGAGTCAACTAGATACTTCCATTTTCCATGGCAGGTTCTTGCTTTATGACCTTCATTTCCACATCTATAGCATATTTCTGTCCCATTGAAACATTTTCCTAGGTGTTTCCTTCCACATCTTTGACACATAGGTTTTTGAACACACTTACCTTTATGATTATTACCTGTAGTTCCATAGGGATTTTTTTCTCGCATATATGATGCCTTATAGAAATAACCAAGGTTTAGGTGGTCAATCATGACTCCAGATAGTTGGTTGAGGATAAACACAAGAGTTCTCATTGCAGCTCCCATATCATTCAATTTCTCGCTCAAAAAACTGTCACAATTTCCTTCACATCCACTGTTAATTTGGTGCCTTCTAGATCCAGCCATTTACTAAAACCAAAAAGGTTAGTGTGAGTAAATCAACACAACTATAATGTACTAATGAGGAAGATAAACACTAAGATATACTTACTAATTCACTTTATCTAAAACTAGGACTCTTTTTGAAATCCTAACCATTATGGTAATATCACTTATGCTTAGAGAATACCCTAACCTCCAAAGTTATCTAAACCAACCTTTGATACCAACTATAAGGCCCTGACCTTAAACTTTACTTAATATTGAATTAAATGAATAATTCACATTGAGGATATTTTCAAGGTTTAGAGTTTTAGAGAAATAGGACAAAACTATTACATCTCAAGAGATTACAAAGTAGACACTTCTACTAAGTTTCCATAAAATAAAAACTCTTAAAAAGAAATATGTCTAGTTCCATGTTTTAGACAGCATAACTTTCCCTTGATCCCATCCATGACCCTATTCCACATTAAGTCCTGTGAAAAAAATTTCAAAAAACTTGGGGTGATCATAAAAAGCTCAGTAAGGGATACACAAAGAATGAAAACTATTAGTTTTTCAAAACAACAATTAAACTATGTATACTTTATCAAAGTAATACTTTTCACCTTTATGAAGTAGTAAAAAACTCTTCACTGAATAAAATATCATTAGTTAACCTTTTGTAACCAAAATATTACCATAAAACCCATATAAATAACATATAACATATAAAGGTAACTTGGGACATAAACATACTTAAATGGAATAACCATACGGTCGACTTCCACACATACTTAATGGAATATCCATATGGCGGACTTCCATACCCAATGCATTGGAGGTTATAACGTAACCACCCATACTGGTATTCATGGCACCACCCATCATATGGTTTATCACGTAACCACCCATCAAATGTCTAAGTACCATTATAAAATAATAAGACATAAAACAAATATAGTGGAAGGAAAAATTTTCCACATTTAGATCACAATATATCACCTAAATATATTTACATAACAAATCCATTATAAAAACCATTTTCTATAACAAAATACATAAAAGAGTATATGGTATTTATTTTATTTTAAAAAAATTACGGCTTGTTGAGGAAGCCAAAGACCAAATTATACCCACGGCGGCGGAAAAGGTCGTTGTCACTGTGTATGTTAAAATAAACATTCCTTTTTTTTCATTTAGTAAAACGCTTCATAGAAAAAAATTCCCTTTGAAGGAAAAGTCAAAGGTGTTTTATACAGCGTATAAAATAAATTCTTGTATTAGAACAAAATACGCCTCAATGAAAGGAGATTGAGACGAAGTCCCTTACAAAGACGATATCCTTGGATTAAGGATAAATAAATTACATAATTATCTGTGAAAAATGAATACACAAAATATAAGTGGATATTAAGTGTAAAACATTCAGAGGTTATTCACACATATTCATAGAACGACATATTCCAGGAGTACATGTTTATCCCAAAGAATCAAAATTGGGTTAAGAAGTTCCCTTGCAAAAATTTGACAGCCTAACGACGTCACTTCAGAATTCAGAAAATGAGTTGATGAGAGAATAAAAGGGGTATCTCATCACTTGGACATAAAATTTGTAGAAATAAGGATATATAAGAACATATCCCATCATAATAAGATTAAATGACCTAAAAAAGTCTTTTAAAATGAGGAGGGTGAAAGGTTCCCTTACCGAATTGGGTAAATTCCGAAATGTACACCCCATGAAAGAAGGACTGTACAACATTGATGTAAATACCCACAAATTAAAGTATATTACACCAAGATTAGAATAATTGTCAGTAAATACACCACTCAAAGGAAAATGGTGGAAAATTTAGCATAAATCTCACAGGAATAAAAGTGAGATGAAAAATCCCTTACGAAAACTCGGCAGCCTAACAACGCCACTTAAAACTTCCAAAAATGGATTTATGAGATAAAATAGGGTTAATATGAACAAAAATATTATAGTATGATGAATATAAAAGAACATCCACAAACATAAGAATGACGAGCTTATAATAAATGACATAAAAGAGAGTACTTAAAAAGAACGAGAGGTTGGATCCCTTACCTCATGTCTGACCTGTCTTGTTCATTTCTTTATATTACTGAATAATAAACTTTGGTCAATTTATAATTGCTTAAGGAACTATTTTAAATATTATTATTCATTTCATATCACATATTATAATGTTATAATAATTGGATAATAATGTGAGTTCATATCAGACGTTTTTGTCGATGTTTGGTACATGAGTCAAAAATGAACTTGTTTGAAAATGATTGTCCATGTAGTTATAAGTAAATCATCTACAGAATAGTATTAATTTTTTAAATATCATATATATCCAGTACATATTCATTTTATACTACTCCATAACATTTGGAGATAAAAAGAAATGAAATGCACCGTTCATGGAGACGGTAGGCCGTACGTACGCATGGACACTAATTTCATTTCTTTATCACATTAATGGAATTAAAAATAACAGAGAGATATATATATATATTATAATTACAGTATAATATATATGTTATATAGGTCACATATTTTCATTAATTTCATTCTTTATATATTCCATTTATTGCATGAATGAGTCACATCACTTGAGGGGGCGGTAGTCCACACTTCCTCGTATGAAATTATCGCATTTTCACAACATGAAAAGCATAAAGTTATGTTTTAAATATAAAATTCAGAAGCATATAGAAAACATAAATAAAATATATATCATATATAAAATATATTGACATCATAATGGCCACCATTAAAGGTGTTAAAATAATATTGAACAATCATCGTTTCATGAGGCAGAAATTCGCCAACCACAGAAACAGTGTGTTCTTTAACCATTAGACGAAGGTGTGTGTAAGTTTAGCTCGAATACTTAACATGAAAACATCCTAGTATATTTAATATACTGGTTTTGTTACAAAATAAAGTAATAAAAAGAGTTTAGATGGTTGGAGGAGCAAAATAAAACAAAATAACACAAGTAAAGACATTACCTTAAAATCGGGTAACTCTTCTTGATTTGAGTTCAAAGGCTTCCTTAAAAATGATTCTTCCCAAAGTAAAGGCTTCAATGATGAAGAGAGGGATTTGGAGAGATGAAATGAGTAGGGTTTGTCCGATACAAAGGCTTTAGAGGTGTGGTTATGGTGGTAGAGGTGGGGGCCTTTTATAGAGAAAAGGAGGGGCACTCTTAGAAAGTTATAAAATATTACTTTATTATAAAATGATTTTTGGATTTTAAACGTCCAAAAAGGATATATTTCAAGGATAAGGTGATAAAGTTTCGAAATACACCCATCCAATAGGTTTTTGACCAGTTTATGTCTTATATTTTACATTATCTTTTCATTTTATTTAAATCGATAAATAATGAGGTAATCACTGCATCATCATGGTGTCACAAATAATTTAATTTCTTTAATGTCTAAAAATTATAAAAAAAATTCCAGATTTAGGAAATATTTTTAGCTTTCTAATTAATATTTATAGTAAAAAATATTACTTGTATAACCCCATTTAAAAATTGTTTTAGTAAAATAACACATGTTTGTGACATTTTTATTTTAACATTAAATAAAAAGTTTTTAATGTCATTTTCCTACCATAGTGGCTCAATGGGGTCCCCAAGTTGACCCATGGATCGTATTGGTCGGCCATGACACATCCAATAAGGGTAGGAAATGTTTCAAGGTCATTTCATATTATTAAAACATTATTTTTACCTTAAATTACACTAATTACCTCTAATCGTGATTAAAAACTTAAAAGTTACTATTCACCAAAAAATTATTTTAATCACATTGAACCAAATTTTACTTCCTAATGAAAACCATGTATGTAGGATTTTTGAAATTCAAAACACAGAGGTGGTAAAATTTCATTTAAATGAAAAATCAGTTTTTTAAGTACCACTTAATGGTTTCACTATTCATCAAAAATTGAAGTTTTTCAGAAAAATATCAAAAATTCACCCTAAGATCTATTTGATATTACAAATTCAAAAATTATTTCTATTTTATAAAATTAAAAACATATAATTTAAATTAATTAATTTAATAATTAATTCCCGCTGTCAGAACAAATAGCATGTTTTTATAAAACAATATATATCAAAAGATTGACACTAGTTTAAGTCCAATTTCAAAGAGAAATTAATTCCAATGACCAATATTGGATTAAATGGTAAAAATATATTATAATTTCACTTTAGAACAAATTCAAAAGATAATCTAATCACATAAATAAATTAGATTAAAAAGAGGTTTTGAATTAAAATACAACATTTTTCACTATTCATTAAAAATGAACTTTATCAGAAAAATACCAAAAATTTAAACAAAGTAAATTTTGATGTCCCAATTCTAAAGAAGAATTTTATTTGGTCCAATAGAATGTATAAGAGTGAAAAAACTATATTTAAAGAGGGTTCTCCCTCAAAAGGTAATAGTTAATCCTTTTAGTGAATATTAGAAGATTTATGCTTAAAATTGGATTCATTTGCATTTTACGCCTCTAAAATTTATTGGATGAAAGTAAAAATATTTGACAAACATATATAATCATTTTTAGTTAGTTCTGTTCTTTCCTGCCATTACAATGGCTAGGCGTTAACTACCATTTAAAATAATATTATTTTATTATTAGAGTGCAACGTAAGATTTCAAAGGAACTCGTTGTTGTGTATTGGGTAAGCCATCGAGCATAGCGTTCCCTTTAAAGTAATATTAATTTTTTATTCACAAATATGGATAAATATAAAAATTTCATATTCTTTACTTACCTGGGGTGTTACACTCTTTCCTCAATTCAATCATTAAAAACCACTGGGATCCCCTAATATGATCAATAAAACAATCATTATGAGGTAATTAGTTCTTCTTCTTGAATGTCACCAAATTAATAATCTAGTAGTTAATAAAATTATGGATGCTTATAACTTCCTTCATTGTAAATAACACAAGTGATTATTATATAGAAACCCTTTTTTTGAATGAACCTTTAACTCCATTAACATAGAAAAGGCAATTTGGAACGATGAAAAGGAAATTGGTCCCATCCCATGAAATAGATCAATGGTGAAATTTACCTCTAACTGGGGTGGAGGCCCTAAAAATCATCTGAGAAAACCTCAGGGGTACCTAACACCACTAAAATAAGTTGAACCTAAAAAACCATTCAAATAACTCATGAGGAATCTCAACAAATTGACATGAATGAGACCCTTATACAAGAACTATCATGTATTACCCACCTAAACATAGATTCAACTCACCAAAAAATGTGTGATTGTTCCCATGAAAAGAGTGAAATGTATTCTTTTGGTCATTGTAGTCAATCTAATTTTATAATTCCCCCCATCTAGTCTATGTTATGGATACACTAAAATGTCTCTAGATCCAAAACTAGAAAATCTTAAATAGCCTCAACATCGACAATGAATATATGAAATTTGGTTCACTTAAACCCATTTACTATACTACATGATAATAGAGTTGATAGATCCATTACATATGTCATCAACTCATATCACAATCCTAAGGAATTAATTTAATTATAAAATATATATGAATGGTATGAACCTATCAAAAATAAATGAAATTATATTGATGAATTAATTGACATCGTTCCTCTAACGATCATTTTCCATGAATCTAAATTCAATGGATCATGATTACCTATATAGAAATTACAAGATTTGGTCCCATTCAATTTCTTCATAGTGGAATGAGAGTCCCCGTTCACCTGGGAATGAGATATTATCCCTATGATATATCTGGTTACACCTGTGTAACCCTTATATATGTGGAAGCCACTTTACATTCTTGGGTAGAGTAACTAAAATATCATTTTATGTACACCATCCATCCATATTGGTGGAAGGTCCTTAGATATTATTTTTAGTTATACTTGGTATGATTGGACTTCTCACGCTAATAAAAAAACCAACCTTTATCTTGAGAATCTATTGGAAAAAAATATAAGGGACACTATACACTCATGTGACATCTCAATTCAACTCTTCATGTTTCCTTTTTTTTCTGTGATGAGGAACTCTTTCTCCCACCCTTGGATATTGGGGAAAGACTCAGAGCATTCAATCCTTTTATATCTACCACATCCATAACGACCTTGTCAACCACTTCTGTATAGGTTATAAAACACATAATAAATATCATGAACTTGATTTTTGGATTTAATCCCATCATGAAATTACAAAACTACAAAAATTTTATCTTGAGGAGCTTGGGTGAGAGATTTACCAGCTCAAAAGATTGATTAGAATATTCCATAAAAAAATTTCACCCTTCCCCTATGTCAAGACCACCCTATTTTTATCACTCACAACATCTTTGAGTAATGATTTTGGTTAACCATATATCTTAAACCTGGTACAATTATGATTTTATGAAGAATATCCACCACTATTGAGTCCCAAAACCTCAAGATTGGCCCATCAAACATATAAGTCAGAAATCCCACCATTGATGTCTTTAGGCTTTAGAGGAAATAAAATATGTGATCAATTTTTTCGAACCATTTTCCTAGATCATGTGGTATTCGATCACCCCAAAAGTTAGAGCAATTATTCATCTTGAACTGCTAGTCATGATCCTATAACAAGAATTTCCCTGGGTCACAAATTTTCTTAAGAGACTAAATAGTCCCAATATCTAATTCAATGAGATAGGAGTCTATAAGAGGATTGGATATCATAGTGTTTTCTATGGATACCTCCCTCTGATTCCTAGAGGAACTTATAGGAGTCATGATATAAATAAGTATAATCAAATAATGAAATAAATACAAAATTCATTTAAAAAATAAACCATTAAAAATATCACTAGGAACCAACAAAAAAATGTAATATAAATAAACCACCTAAAATCCTATAAAATTTTCCATAAAAAATCAACCAACAAAGTATCCTAATTACCAAGGTAACACAAATTCTATCATGATGAAGAGATTTACATGCACTCCCATGATCCCTTACATGAGTCCTGGTGGCCCTAATCTATACTAATATACATCCCAAAATATCATTATGGTGGATATGATACCATTTTTTAATAAAACAACCTAGTTAAATATCCCATGTCTCCCGGGGTGGACCACCCTAAGGCCCAAGGCATGTTTCAAATCACCCCATGCTCACAACTAGAACCAAGTTACTAATTCTATCATGGTGGGAATTATTTCACCCTAAAAATCCAATAAATCAAGAATATGATTCTATTTGAAAATAAGACATGAACAGTTAATAAAATTGATTTTCTTTCTATCATATAAATAGATAAAACAATATAAATCATTCCAAACATAGTATAGGCAGTAACCACAAAAAATAATCCATAACATGCATCAAAATTAAACTAATGTAGGAAATCCCAAACATCACATAAATAATAACATGATTATAAATATATACAATGTAGAATTTCCTAATAGAAAACTAAAAAAGTCACAAAATACCAAAATATATAAGCCCAAAAAATATTTAATTGTGTTGTCTTAGTGTCAACCTAATCCACCACCCTATTGATACCACAAAAGGTGAGATAACATCAATGTATACTACAATGAAACGAAACTAATTTTACTTACACTTTATTATACAGAACCAAATATACATATGCTTAATAGAATATTCAAGGTGTGAGAAAGAACCTATTAGGATACCACTATGTATCTACATATCTCTTTTTACAGGTAATACAATTAAATCTAGTTTAAAATCATTATTTTAAAAATCATTACATTGAAAAAATTATTATAAATACTTTTTATTTCTATAAATCAATCCATGAAGATGAATAACATTGAAAATAAAATCACAAAATATAACAAAAATAACAATAGTTAACCAATGTTAACATAATAAAAATAAAAAGGTCAAGAATAAATGAAATGTCACAAAAGATAAAAATATATATGAAACAAATGGGAGACTAGACCTCTAGGTTTGAGGTGTCCATGATTCTTTATTGGAACATTTTCCAAAAAAATGTGATAGAAAATAAGTAGTATGGACTAATTCCTCTTGAGTTATCATATGAAATGAATAATAGAAATCTCTTTTATAATGATAGAACATAGACCATCTCAAAATGATTCATGAAATTCCTCTTATGTAAAACCCCTAATAAAAAACACAGCATGTAACGATTATTTTCAAGGAATAATGTTCTACCAAAAATTCATTTTCTAAATCCATTTTAAATTGAATTTTAAACCTTCATTCCCTTTGAAACACTTTATCAAACACATTAATGGAAAAAAAGATATTTTTTAAAAATAAATCCATGGAGAAAATAAATTTTCCACACTAACCAAATGAAAACCAAAACCACCCATAAATCCACCAAAAGTTGTTTTAAAATATTAGCTATAGATAAAATAATGAAAAAAACAAGAGAAATGGGAATCCAAAGGAAAAATATTGTTACATATAAAATCCTACCTCAAAAGTGATGAATCGTTTTCACCATAATGAAATGTCACAAGGATGGATGGAGAGGAATCCTTATCGACCTAAATATCAAAGAAATACATAATATCCCCAATATAAACACCAGGTGTAGACCTCTATAGTAATTAGGGTTAGAGGTATTATAATGGAATAAAAGAGCACGATATATGTGTGAGTGTGGAGAGGAAAATCTAAGAAAACATATTCCTACATCAAGATATTCATCTAAGAATCCCAGGAGAACCATCAAGTAACAAGTGAGAAGAAGGCTTTATAGCATGAGGGCATGGTTAAAATGAGGGATGGAATTGAGAGACTTGAGGTTTGTAAAACATGGAGGGAATTTAAGTAAATTTATAATTTTATCAAAAAAGTTAAGCATGGACTATTTCCAAATTATTTCCCAACCATACAGGTCTCTCATCTCCAATAGATTGATTCATGTGTTTTCTTGGAAGGCCCCACATAGTTCCACTGACTGTATAAAGAAAATGTGAAACAAATTTGGATGGGCTCACCACCATTTAAAAATTTTAAAATATAGTTAATACTATCAATGTGTTAACATTTCAACTGGTACTATTTCTTATATTTTTCAATATTTTGACCCCGAACTCTTGAAAACATCAAAAAAAACTTCGAATAAAATAAAAAAAATTAAATATTTACTATTTACCCAATAGGTGTCATAATTCATAAATAATTACCTTTTTAGGCTTGTACCAGGACATAATGGCCTTCACCTTATCAGGATGCAAAGAAATACCATCTTTAAATGCCACATACCCCAAGAATGGAACTTCTCAAATCCAAAACTACATTTAGATGGATTATAAAATAGTCAATAAACATAAATAATTCAAAAAGAAATTATTAAATTTATTTAATTCACCTCATTGGGTTTATAATAACCATTATTTCATCCATTAACCCTTACTTTTTTTGTTTAACCCCTTAGCAAACCCATTTTACCTTAACTAAAGTAATTAATTTTTACTATTTCAAATATCATTATGGTTAGAAAATAAGTTGAAATTATTATATAATATAAATAATTAATAATATATATTTTTAATCTATTTTTTAAAAAAAATCAATCCATATATGTGTAAATATTTAATTTGAAATTAATCGAGCAGATGTGACGAAAAGTGGTTTTGTAAAAGGAAAAAGTTCAAATGTTTAAAAAGAAATTATATAAAAATTTGAATATGAAATTAATTATAATGACCTAAATCTGATTAATAGATATATAATTGATTTAATTATACTTTTAATCCCATATTGATTTTTTTTACTTTTTTGAATTCATTATAAGAAATGAAAATTCTGAATAAAAACTATATTTTTAGCATTCATTGAAAAATTTACCTTTTCAGAAAATTATGAAAAATTAACACAATTATAAATTTTATAGGATCATTTCAAAAATTAATTTTATACTTTCAAAATAATTTTAAAAAATTGAAAATATTTAATTTTAAAATAAATATGAAATAAGAGACACAAATGTTTTTTTTGTAAAATACCGTTTTTAAGTCTAAAATTATATTTATTTTCATTTATTATCTAAAAAACACATAATATGAATGTTAAATATTTTATTGAATATATAATATATAAATTTAATTAAAATAATACAATAAAAGAGACATTTGTTAATTTATCGAGGTAATGAGTATTTTTGTGCGTAACATAATTTATTTAAAAAATGATTTCTATATTTTCATATAGATTTTATTATTATTTAGAATTAATTTTTCAACAGAGAATTAATTTTATATAAATGTATCAACTATATATTTTCATAAACTTATTAATTTTATTGATACCCATAATTCCAATGTGTAAGTGATAACAATTATATTAAATAATAATATTTTAATAGTATGTCATGTTTCATTCAAGATCGGTGTTGTGAATAAAACTAAATATTCAAAATAATTTATTTATTAAAAAATCACAAAATATTGGGATGCTACATTACACCCCTAATAAATTTAATTTATCCCTTGAAATTCATGATTTGGTAAGAAAAAATGAGGTTACATTTTTTTCATTACATCCTTAGGTTCCTATGTACCTTCCTTAAGATGACAGTTTCACCAAAAAAACATTGACTATTGGATTGGTATTATTTCGTATAACATTATCTATATGATTCATAATATCCACTAGTTGTACATCATAAGAAATTTCATGATCCAATAGTATGAAATATATGTTTATTACATGTGATTGATTAGGTAAGTACTTCTCCAGGAGAAATACATGGAATAGATCATGAACATGAGATAGGTTTGGTTGAAGCACCTACCAATAGGCTACCATCCCAATGCAATCAATAATCTAAAAATAACTTATATAACTCGGATTTAGTTTTTCTTTATTTAAAAATCTCATTAAATTTATCCATGCAGAAATTATTAGAAACACCATATAACCAACTTCAAATTATAGATCACGTTAAGGATTGTTATAATAAATTTTCAGCCGATATTGAGCTACCTTGATGTGTTGAAGAATGAATTTAACATTATCATCCATTTCTTTATCTATATAAGTTACTAATATCTTTATTTCCCCAACACCATCTTATTCTATTGGAGTTTTAAACTTATTTTTAAATAGTTTTTTATAAGGAGCCATCTAAACACTTGATTGAATTCTACTATTGTAATAAAAATCAACTATAGGAAGGTATTGATACCAAATAACTTCGAAATTTGTAGATCATGATAATATAATATATAGAAGGGTTTTAATTTTCTCTTAGATTGACTAATTTTGTAGGATGGTACACAGTGTTGAAATTCAACTCCACATCAACAACATGATAATGACTTTTCCAAAACATCAAGGTAATATTTGGATCCTAATCAGATATAATTAAATATGGTACTCTATGAAACCTTACTAACTATTTAATGTATATTCTAGTAGGTTGATCCAAAGGGAAATTTTATTTGATTGTAATGAAGGGAAATGAATTTTATAGGTGATAAAATACTACTAATAATTACAACAGCATAAATGATTACATAATTATTAAAAATTACGAGTATCTTTAATCATATGTACACAAAATGTAAAGGAATTCATTATCAAATATTTTTTTCACTAAAACATATACAAAACCAAAGGGTTTAATTTCCATAAATGTATCTAAAAATATCATTAATCTTGGTAAACAGTCATAATATAAAACCACAAGTGGGTGTCAATGAAATTGAACATATGATCAACCTTAAACTTATAAACCCATGATGGTACCCATAACTGTTAATTTAATATTGCAAGGAGACAAATACACCTACAAAATTTAATTCACCATTTATTCCATATATAATATCTTACCCAATGAAAATAATTTCACATTGGAATAATGGGTTCATCCTTGTATCAATATAATATCAAATGTTTTATTATTATTCTATAATCTATGTGAGAAATATAATCACATGAAATTTACCAAAAAGATGATCCATAAGATGTTAATAGGGCTCATTCATTTAAAATAAAACATGAATCTCTTAACTAATTAGTAGAGGATAATTGTATCCTAATTATTATGATTAACTTATTCTTTTTTAATTTCATATTCTTTAACATTTTCATTTTCGATTAGAGGTTATTGTGGCTTATCATACCCATTAGCCTTTTGATTAGGGAATTGACTCAAATAATTCCCAAACTCCTTGAACTTGAATCACAATAGTATGAATGGTTAATTCTATTTATCTCTATATCTATTCACTTCATTAACATTCATTCTCACATCACTTCTATATTATTTTTCTCAAATACCAAGCTTCAAAAAATTCTAACACCTTATTTTTCATTTCTAGAATTCACCTGAGTGATTCTTCCAACATTTCTAAAATTTTGGTGACATAAATTTCTCTCCACCATGTGATTTATTTGAGTTCTCATGAGACTAGATCTTAAATTTCTTAGAAAAACCATGGTAATGGTTAGAATCTCAAATTTCTATTTCTACCTTCATTTCACATCAAACGAAATCTTCATAGAAACTAAAGTCTCTTATGGACAATGATTTTTGAAGTCATGGTCTGAATAAAAAAATAATTGGTCAATTTTTCTTTATGTAGGAATGATTCAACCAGAAGTGTATTGTGAAAGTCTTATAAATTAACATTCATAGGTATCAATACATTCACTATACTTCTTTTTCTGATCGATAAATTCTTTTTCCATCCTTTTTCATAGAATTTAAGGGAATTACTTCCAATAAAATATCAACTAAAACTTATCCTATTCTATAGTGTTAAATACCTCCTCTTGAATCATATTATTAATAAGGAAACACCATTGATCAACTTCTCCTTCCAAACAAAAGAAATTTAAAATAAATTTTTCATGCTTTATGAACTTTAGAATAAAAATATATATTTTTAGTCGTACTTATACATTACTAAATGACTAGTTGATCAGTGGAGCCACTAAAGGAAGGTAAATAATACCTCATAGAGAGCTCAACAAAATATTATTCCTCCATTTCCCATTTGGAGGTTCATCACTATTCATAGATTTTGAAAGTTGTGTGATCATAGTAAGGTTTCTTTTCATTATAGCTCCCATAACATTTGGTTTCTTAGAAGAACTATCATTAATTTTTTTCATTCATTGTTAACATAGTTCCTTATACCTCGATACATTGAATAAAAATAGAAATCATTGTGTGAGAAACAATAATCATATAGGAAAACTGAATAATCATGAAACATTTAGTATTGGATTTCTAAATCATGACACAATATTTGTAATATATGACACCGTATTCATTACCTAATTCATTTATAGCCAGTATTAAAATTATTCATGACGGTTCATAAAGTGACTGTGATATTTTTAAAAAATTCCCTTAGGAGTGAAAAACTAGATGTGAAGAAAGGCCCATTTTCATGCACCAGGTGATGATCGTGTCCATCTCAATGCACACTTTTTGGAGTTATTACCCCTATGTACATATATTCTAGAGCCACAATAATTTGTAGTATCTATACATTGATACAACTTCTTCTAAAAAAATCACTATATCCTTTACCAAAATTCAACAAGATTTTCCTATACATTGACTCATCGATTGACTTATCTTTAGTTATATCCCTAGTTATATCCTAAGAAATATACCTAGAGATATCATTAAAGTTTTCTAATATTATTTTCTAAATATTACCTAAACCATTCTTTGATACAAACTATAAATATTGATACTTATCATACATAAATATTACTTCACAGTAGGAAAATATTCATTACAAAATATAATGATCCACACTAGCATAGTTTAGTTATAGTGCCTTTGGAAACATGGACACATAAACATGTGGTATACATATGAGAGATAGATAATCTACCACTAAGTTCAACATAACTCAAACCCTTATTATACATATCACACATAACAACTTTATTCCTATCTTAGGGAAAGGAAACAGAAGAATGGTTAGGATCAAAATTCAAATAAGGGTAAACAAGGAAGATATGAATATAACCTGATCATATGGGAATGTGAACATGAGAATAATATATGGAAACCATAGTCTATATATTTATATCACAAAGATGATTCATGTATTAAGTCATGGAATTTTATAAGACAATAATCTTAATGAAATAAAATAACATGGTCCATGAGATCATAACATTTGAATAAGACATAATTTTGTAGAGAATAAATAATATAGAAATTATTATGTTAAGAATATCTAGAAATACTTTCATAACATTTATTTCTTGGGTTAAACACTGATATACCATCTTCATAATTTAGATAACCTCATGTTTATCCTCTTTTAGGCTTGGGATAACCTCCAATGTACCCTCTTTTGGGATTGGGATAACCACCTATGTACCCTCTTTTAGAATTTGGAAAAAATTATATATACCCTTTTTGGGCCTCTGATAACCTCCCACATACCATTTGAGGACATATAACATTAACCATTTACAAAATAATTGGAGGGAGATATAGGTCCCAACTGTCTCTGGTTATTACGCGACAACCATACCTGGTTATAATTTAACCACTATCACATAATGAACACCATTTTTAGGTGTTCCAAAATATCTTAAAACATTAATTATATTAGATCCCAATAAAATAAATGGTCTTTATAATTTTTTGTTTCATAACATAACTTTTGGAAAAGAAAATTCTTTCATAATAACATCATTATTTCTTCATTTCATAACCAATAAAAAAAAGAAGTGGGTTTCATAATCATTTTATCATGGTATAACCCATATATGAGAAACATGTTTCATAAATATATCTTCATCATAATCATAAACCATTCAGTGATATAATATTAATAGTATCCATGGATTATATCCCTAATAAAGAATAAGTAAAATCAAATAATTTCATGATATATAGAAATTGATTTTAAAATATCACATGAAAATTTCTTGAGGAAAATATCTTTTCAACTTGGAAAAAAACTTTTTAAAATATAAAAAAAAATTAAATTATCTTTTTAAATTACCTTTGATAACATATTAATGAATATTTAAATATCTGTTCCTAAATTTCATTAAGAAAACATCCTTTCAACATTGGAAACCCGATTTTTTTTAAAAAAATTTAAAATCCAATTAATTGATAATAATAATTGAAAACATATAAATAATGATTCAAATAAAATCATGGTCATGAGGGTTTAAATTATATCCATTATTTACACATTAAAACAATGATTTAATTCAAATTTCCAATAAAAACCTAATGATATTTGTTTTAAAAAACCCAAATATTCATTTAAAAAACATAATAAAATTAAAACAAGGTTAAAAAATTTTAATAAATCAATTAGATAATCCATAAATATTCTTAAAAATAATTTTATAAAATTTGTATATAGAGGAAAATATTTTTTTGACCGATGAATGAAATACAGATAATTTTTTGAAAAAACAATAATTTGAACTCTTGAGTATATAAAGAGAGAAAATTGAAAGGAAAAACATATTGTAATGAAATAATAATATTAGATGATTTTCTTTATATTTTTTGAGATATGCATCATATTTTTTTTTGTAAGAATAGGCATAAATAATCCTGATAATCAATGAGATTGTATCATAAAAACATTAGAACTTTGGAAACAATGAATTGAAAGCCCTATAAAAGAGAGATACTAAAATTGATATGTAAATACCAATAAGTTTCATGAAAATAAATATAAAATACATTCATGTGTATTATATAAAACATATAAAAGAAATAGGTGGTGGATATGCCATGTGTCTTATAGAAGAAAAAAATTGAGACAAAAATACAATACCTTATGTCTTGAATTCTTAAATACACCTTCAAAAATCCTATATAATAAATATAAGTTTTTTATAAATATATTATAAAACTATACATATATATCATACTATATATGATTCACTTATGACCTTATATTTCTATTTTATTAACAATTGCTTGTAAAAATCACATTTTAGATAATAATTGATTGGTTTTTCGTGTATGTTTTGATTTTTTTTCATCCCTATTAAATTGATCATGTTTATATCATATATATTATTTGAACCATTATATAAATATCATATATATTTATAAATATTAATCCATAAATATTAGAGTTAAAAAAATACACCATTCATGGAGATGGTAGGTTGTATGTACGCATGAATGTTGTTCCCATTTTCTTGATGGATTGAATGAAATAAGAATAAACAATAAATTAAGATTAAAGAATCATTTTTAATTTTTATATAAGTAACATATGTTTATTTAAACTTAAGTTTATTAACTTTATTTTATATAGTTTTTGAAGAATAAATCACATCACTTCATTAGGTGGTAGTCCACCGTATGCATGAAAAATGTTATTGTATTCCCACATAATGGAATATAAAAAAGTGATTTGGTGATATAATTATTATATAAGAATATTAATATCAGAACAATCATATATGAACAATAAATACATCATTATATTCATTTGTGGGAGGTGGTGATAGAAAATAAATAACAACGGTTCATAAGGTGGTAGTCTATGGTACACATGAAAGATGATTTTGTGACCCATTTGATGGAAGAGGAGAGGTATTTAGGTTATTAGATTAAAATAATAAAATATAATTATATTTAATATACTTATTTACTTATATCTTAATTTTTTAAAAATAATTTATTGGGTGGAGGGAAAAAAATAAAAATCCCGGTTAGGGACGTTACATCATATTTGGAATTTATTTTATTTTACACCAAAACGATTTATAGGATGGATTTATTAAAAAAATAAGGCTTGTGAGATCATAGGAGGAACACAAAGAAGTGAAATGGGTAGGTATTGTCTGATCCTTCATATTTTTGGATGCATGAAGAGTAGATGAGAGTCGATAGCCTTTTATAAGTGAGGTGAGTGACACATTTGTAATTTTTGAAAAGAAAAAGGTGAAACCACTTTTTTTTAAACAAAAAAATATTAAAAATGGTCCATTCACGACCCTATATGATTATATGACGATATATGGACATTAACTTTATTTTGGACTTGTTTTGGGTCATTTTTAACCCTTTTTCATTTTAGTTTAATCCTCTGATAAACCGATTTTCCCCTTCACTAGGTTAATTAGTTTTTAATATTTTTACTATTACTTATTGGAAAAATACAAGTAGAACTTATTAGATAGTATAAATTATTATTATTCCAAATATAGAATCCAATTTTATAATTTACATTTATTGAAGTGGAAAATTTTAATTTAAAATTATTCCCGATGTTGAGATGAAAAGAAGGTTTTCCAAAATAAAAAATCTCAAAAATTAAAAAAATTAATTATATTAAAATTCAATAAGAAATTCATTCCAATCAAATAAATTAGATTAATTGTATATTTAATTGAATATATTTTACTTTTAAAACCATATTAATATTATTCTTATGTTTTTAAATTCTTTATAGAAAATGAAAATGATTAGAAAAACATAGTATTTTTCACCATTCATCAAAAAATTTATCTTTTCAGAAAATCCTCAAAAATTTACCACATGATAAATTTAAAATTATGATTTCAAATATTTTTTTTTTTTTTCAAATTAAATTTCTATAATTTTTAAAAATTAATTTCAAAATCATTTTACAAAAGGTGAAAACACATAATATGAATGTTGAACATTAGATAAATGTTTCGATGAATGGTGAAAAATAATAAACTCATAAGATGAATGTTGAACATTAGGATTCTAGTTGGTATACATAAGATGAATGTTGAACATTAGATTGATATCTTTTGAGGATTTTCCAAAATACATAAGGTGAATGTTAAACAGTATAAAACACATAATTTCAAAAGATATGGAGAACCAGATAGTATATAAGATGAATGTGGAACATTAGATTCATATCTCCTGTCAAAAAAAACTCTTAAGATGAATGTCGAACATTATATTTAATATATAATATAAAAATTTCATTAAATTCATTCAATTTTTTTTGTTTTAATTCTTAATGTAAAATTTAATTGTGTGCATAAATATCATTTTTTTTAAAACATTTCCTTTATTTTCAAATATTTTTTATTTTCATATCTAATTAATTGGGAACTAAATAATTCATTTTATATACAAGTTTAAAACACATATTTCCATAATTTATGTAAGGACTTGACCCTAGTTTCTCAAAGCCAGTTCCTTATTTGATTACATTAGCATAATTACAAGAAATTCATATCTCGAGGGAACAAATAGTTTAGTAGTTTTGGAAAACTAGATACACAGATAAGTTTAACATTACATCATGAAAGGAAAAACAAGATAGAAATTATTTTTAAAACATAAAATACTCCTAGTATATCTCTATATTCCATTCATAATATTCATATTTATGTCCTAAGAAAATGAAACATAATAAATGGGTGATATCAAATGCTTAGTAATGGTAAATAATACAACGGAAGATACCATAATCATAAACATTAAGCATGATGAATAACTAAAAACACATGTCTTTAAAAATTAAATTGAACAAATTATGGTAAGAATAATAGATGAATAAATAATTCCATATAAATCATAATCATGTGTATTTTATTAGTTAAATAATCTCATGATTTTTTATTTACGAGTTTCATAATGAGGGAATTCATAATGCCAAACATCATACCCATACTGGCCTTGTTCCAAGACTATAGATTGTCTCATGAGACCTAACAAAGCATAGAGGGGCTATATCGGGCCCCAACTATCACCTATTAAGTCCAATGCCTTCTTAATATGAATGGGGATAAACATAAACAACATATACATTCATATTTTAACTAACATATGAAATGTAAATAAATTTTCTTGAACATTAAGAATAAACACTAACCATTCGAAGAAAATTGGTGAATTGTTTTATGATAGTACATCCAAATTCAAACTAATAATAAACCATTAAATTAAATATTGTATATGATATCAATAATTATAATCAATAAGAGTGTTTAAAAAGATGAAGATACTCTTATAAAATAATCGAGTAATTCTTGAGATAAATAATCATTTATTTTGAAAAGAAGTGTTCTTTTGGAAATGTATTTGTGTAAAACCATAAGAGAAGTAAGATAGTATTTTAATAATTAAAGGATAAATTTTAGAAAGACATTGGTTGCAAAAAATATATTATAGAGTGCCCTTGAAAATAGGTTAGAATTATAGAAATTTCCTTGAACCGGGTTTGTATTTCAGGAAGAATTTTTAAAAGATAATTTTAAAAAATAGAACTACCCATAAATGGAAGTAGGATTCTGGTTGGTGTACATATATAGTATATTTAAACAGAATTTATGAGGAGTACATATGAATAAATAATAATTTAATTGAGGTAAGTAGCGAATAAGAGTAACCTAAATGAAAATGGAGGTTCGGGTAGAAAACCCTTACCTTAAGTCCGATGGAGTTCTTATCTTGATATTAGTGTCCTGGATAACCAATTTAAATTCCTTAATTTATATATCTAGAACCGTTTATTTATTTAATTGATTTATTATAGACTTATTATGTTCAATCTTGACCTTTATTATGGGTCTAAGAGGTTCAATTTTATTATTTGGGTGTATTTTTTTCCATGGTATTCATAACCAGTTTACTTATATACATGTAAGGATAAACATGTGAGATGAGAATGGTTATATAGAATATAAGTTTAATTTTTATTTTTTAACATACATATTATTTCATGGTTATAAAATTTATTTTGTTATTGAGAGTGAAGATGAATCATTATATATAAAATTAATGATAATTGTTTGGGTTTATTGGCAGTTTTTTATCAAAACAGACTAATTTATATATATAAGTTAATATCATGTGTAAAAAAATATTCCAAAACCTTATGTTATTTATAATACATATATTATAGTATAGTTCAACCATATAAAATGGTTTCATGAATAGAATTTAAGACAATAACAAAAATTGAAAACTCGTCATCCTTGAATATGATAAATCAACACATCTCAGATAGAGTTTTAATTTCTAGTATAAAAAATGGGAAAGGAGAGATGAAGATGAATTATATCACTATCATAAAACAAATTCTATTACATGTAAGGTATGGGAGTTATCATAACATTTTCATGAATTTATATAGCATCCCGCCCTTTTATCATATAAGCTTTCATTACATTTTACAAAACTGAGGATCTTTAAGGTTTATGTCTTGGAAACCAGGAACTTTAAACATGAAAACATAAAAGATTATTCTTAAACACTTTAAAGTCTTCTCCTCATGTTCATCCTAGGTTCATTACTGCATCTCATAACCTGGGGACATACATCAAAAGAAAGGGTGAGCAGAAGGCCCAGTAAGGGAAACAAGAGAAACATTTTACATGTGAACTTGAGATACTTCAATAAGGTCATGAAAAGAACATTAAGGCATGAGAAAGAAATCATGAGGCATATCATAATAATAATAACATTTTTCACAACTTTAAGATGTGGCTACATCATTTAACATAGACAATCATGAACATATCACCAAGGTCTATCCCCAAGGTGTCATTTGAAAATTACCAAGGTTATTCACCAAGGTATCGTGAAAATTGTAATCTCTAGTGGTTACATCATTACCCAATGCATTGGAGCGCTATTAGGATGAACCCATAAATTTTCCTTTATTATCATGTGAGCCTCATATATAATCATCAAACATTTCATAAATAACCCATATAGCATAAAATAAATGGGGTTCATTTCATAATCATAATGTTTTAAAAACTGCTTTAAAGACATGATCTTTACGTCACTTTAAAACCCACGGAAGGGGAGAGCGGGTATCATGTATGTAAATCCCATAATTTAAAATAGAAAATTTTGATATATATGTGAATACACCTGTATAACAAAGAGCTTTGAGTATTCACTTTATAACATAAAATAATTTTGAGAAAAGAGAGAGTCATTTTGAGACGAAATTTCTGCAGCATAACAGCTCTATTTCGGGGTTTTAGAGAACATTGAAAAGAGAGGGGACATGGGTCACCCACTCATAAATGATCCATAAAACAGTATAGGGACATAATATGAAGGATATATGAACATGGTAATGAAATTTTAAAGATTTACTATATGAAATGAAGAACATGAATGGAAGACAAAAATAAGATTTCTCTTATGAAAATTCGGCAGCCTAATAGCGTCACTTAAACTTCAAAAAAATGAATTTATGAGATCAAATAGGGTATCTAATCATATGAAAATAAAATAAAATTATTATAGATAAATAGATCATACCCCAACATAATAAAAAGGAACTTTAAAGACTTGACATGAAAGTAGAACTTTTCAAAATGAGAAAGGTGAATGAATTCCTTAAAAATTCGGCAGCCTAATGGCGCCACTTAAAACTTCAAAATACTGAATTGAAGAGATCAAATAGGGTATCTCATCATATGAACATAAAATATCATTATAATAGATATATAGATCATACCCCAACATAATAAAAAGTAACTTGAAAGACTTGACATGAATGTATAACTTTGCAAAATGAGAAAGGTGAACGAATCCCTGAAACATTCGGCAGCCTAACGACGCCACTTAAACTTTCATAAAATGAAATGATGAGAGTAAGAGGGGGTATCTCATTATATGAACATAAAAAGGACAGTATAATGAATATAAAATAACATCCTACAACATAAGAACATGGAGCATAAAAGAAATGACTTAAAATTGAGCATTTGAAAAGAAAGAGAGAGTTTGGATCCCTTACCTTAAAACGTAATTTTTAAACTCAAAGGTTTGGACCTTTTGGGCTTTGGGGCACCTTGGGAGGACTCCTTGGGAGTTAAGGAGACTATAACTTCGTTGAGGATGGTTTTGGAGTCGAAAAGATGAGAGGAGGGCTTGGTATTTATAGGGAAAGTGAGGGGACAAGGCATTAATGGCCAAGGGACACCTCAAAAGTGGTTTTCTCAAAAGCATGGGCCCTCCCATGGTACTTCCCATAGATTTAGGAAAAATGGGGACCCCCACACAATAATTAATCCTCTTTATTTGACCATCCCTTAAAATATCTCATGACATCATCATGACATAGTTATGATGTCATTAAACATACCGAAACCCTAAAACTGTATTTTTACTATTCACTGAAAATTCAACTTTCTCAGAAAAATCCCAAAATTTCACATTAACCAAATATCAATGCTCTGATTTCAAAAAAAAACTCTATATTATAAAAATAATTTTCTAAATATTTTTAATTCATTTTTTTTAAATAAATACACTATTCACCGAAAATTCATTTTTTCAGAAAAAACCCCAAAAATTACCTTAACATAATATCGATGCTCTGAGTTCAAAAATGAAATCCATTTTATAAAAATAATTTTCTGAATATTTTTAATTTAGATTTTAATTAAAAAACACTATTCACCCAAAAAAACTAATACTTGAATAATATTTTATGAAACCGTTATTTAACCATTTTATTGAATCACATTACTTAATCAAGGTGGCTAGGTTATTTTAAAACTTTATTTAAGTGAGATTACTTAATCCATTTGGTCACATTACTAATCCTAAGAGTAAAATCACTATTCATAATTTACTATTCATCAAAAATCAAGTTGATCTTATTAGACTCTAAATTTCATACTGAACATAATTGTAGAAGACCATTTTTTGAAAATCATTACACATTTTTAATTATTTAAGGTTTACATAAACATTTTTTAAAATATCATTTCTCTAAAATTCACCAAATATATGCATACTATATTTATCCGGACATTTGAAAATTCATAAACTTCACAAGAATAAATCGCAATTTTTATTTAAAACAAAGGATTACACAAGGCATTTATGGTCTCCTTACATAGCCCCTTATCACACCAGCATAGGACCTAAGTGTAAGGTGTGCTAATTTGATTCTAGCTTCACACGATGAAGTTAGACTTAGGTTTGGTCCAGAGCAAAGCCCAGTGGTGCTACCTCCTTCCCAAGTTCTATTAGATGGGCTTCGATCGGTCTAAGACTACTGGGTGAGGCCATCGAATCTTATTTCTATAATAATTAACCAAGATTACTTGTATTTAGAGACAATAATCAAAACGTTTAGTTTCCAGGGGTCATATTGACCAATGGTCATATAACAGTCAAAACCCAATGGTCTCATTTTAATTATACTCATGTTATCAAATGAAACATTTTTTTGAGTATAAAAAAAAGAATTAAATGACACATAAAATTAGGAAATAAGATTTATTCAAAATTTTGGGTCGTTACAATCTTCCCCCCTTAAGAAATTGCGTCCTAGAAATTTTTAAAACTGGGTTTTGAAATTTCATTGAAAGTCCCACACCGGAAAAAGACTCAGTAAAACTATTACTTTAAAATAAATAAAGGGAAGTAAAAAGGTCACCCGAGTTAACCCATACTAGTATTCCATGTAGGAAAACATGGACATGGAAGAAAAAACAAAGGGTCAAGTTCTGGGGGAGAGTGATAGTAAATATGATTAGGAGAAAGTTAACCATAAGAAAATCCCAAACTTATTATGTGTGTAAACAATATTTGATTACCTAGTAGGAAACGTAAACCAAAAACGTTTTTGTTTTACATTCCTTTTCATAATTTTAAGTAATTCATTTACTACATTGAACCAAACATAAGAAAATATACCTACCTTCATGTAAAGTTTCATCCTTTAACAAGTTTCTACCTAAACTAATCTTTTCTCCAAATGATGAGCATTCAAAACTACTTGGTCTCATCAAGACACAAGAATAATCTTCTAAAGAATCACATAATCCACAAAAGATTAACTATCTATTTCTTCTATCTTTAAACATTATCCCCAAAATCATAAAGGGTAAGGTAAAACAACTCTTCAAAAAAAAATCCCATAAGAAGGGAAACTAATTTTAAATCTTGAAAGTTCCATGGTACTACCCAAAGTTCATCATAGACCATTCCATAAATAACTGTTCTTAAAATTCCTCAAAATAAACCAAACTAAGATTGAAACCCAAATACAAGAAGAATTTGACAACATAGTCTTCCAAAATAAACATCATTGTTCATCTCCACAACACATCAACCACTCCTAACAACTTATAACAAAAGTAGCTAACCTAAACATATTTTACCCAAGATAGGTTAATCATTCCCATAAGTAACCTAAATTACTATAAGTCCACCTTAAATTCATCGATTCTTCAAAATATAAGTCAACCTTACTCCTCAATGAAAATACCGTAGTAATCTATTTATCTCGATCATATAGGGTCCCCAAAATAGTGAACATATTCCAAAATAATAATCATATTTTAATCCCCTAATAATCCCTATCATAATAATATGACAATCACCACATTTCCTATCACATTGGTTGTTGGGACATGTTCTTCCATTTCCCACCATTAACTATGAAGAGAAAGCATAATTAGGGGCTTAAGTACTTAGCCAATAATCATGAAAAGGAACTGAAAGCATATAAGTATAACTTGTAGAAGAAAAGTATACCCTAACTTGTGATCCCCTAGGTTTCCATCTAGGTTATCCATGAACATATATTCTTATGTAATATTTATTTTATTTTATCTTTGTTCCTTTAACAATGGTTCATACTAAGCTTATGAATTTACCAAAGCATATCCCCTGGGAGTGTCGTAACCAAGAGTGCAGCAAGGCCTGTTGTCGTGTACCAGTTCCCATTCGATTCTAGCTCAAAGCGGTGTTTTTGGGTTTTACCTCTATGTACATCTGTGCCAGAGCCACCTCTACCTGCTCGTATCCAGACAGAGATGTATTTGCTTGGAAACCCCTTACTCAATACTCACCAAAATACCAAGAAGATTTCCTATATTTAAACTTTTCTATAGGGTTCTTATTAGAGTTTTCATATCCTAATTTCCACAAATAACTAAACCATCCTTTGATACCAACTATAGCATCTCACCTTTTTATCACATAAACTTTCATTACATTTTACAAAACCGAGGATCTCTAAGGCTTAGTGTCTTGGAAACCAGGAACTTTAAACATGAAAACATAAAATATTATTCTTAAACACTTGAAAGGATTCTCCTCATGTTCATCCTAGGTTCATTACTGCATCTCATAACCTGGGGACATACATAAAAAGAAATGGTGAGCAGAAGGCCTAGTAAGGTAAACAAGAGAAACATTTTACATGTGAACTTGAGATACTTCAATAAGGTCATGAAAAGAACATTAAGGCATGAGAAAGAAATCATGAGGCATATCATAATAAAAATAACAGTTTTCACAACTTTAAGATGTGGCTACATCATTTAACATAGACAATCATGAACATATCACCAAGGTCCATCCCCAAGGTGTCATTTAAAAATTACCAAGGTTATTCACCAAGGTATCGTGAAAATTGTAATCTCTAGTGGTTACATCATTACCCAATGCATTGGAGTGCTATCAGGGCGCAACCTTAAATATGCCTTTATTATCATGTTAGCCACATATATAATCATAAAACATTTCATAAATAACCCATATAGCATAAAATATATGGGTTTCATTTCATAATCATAACGTTTTAAAAACTGCTTTAAAGACATGATCTTTACGTCACTTTAAAACCCACGGAAGGGGAGAGCAGGTATCATGTATGTAAATCCCAGAATTTAAAATAGAAAATTTTGATATATATGTGAATACACCTATAGAAATAAGAGCTTTTAGTATTCACTTTATAACATAAAATAATTTTGAGAAAAGAGAGAGGCATTTTGAGACGAAATATCTGCAGCATAACAGCTATGTTTCGGGGTTTTAGAGAACACTAAAAAGAGAGGGGACATGGGTCACCCACTCATAAATGATCCATAAAACAATATAGGGACAGAATATGAAGGATATATGAACATGGTAATTAAATTTTAAAGATGAACCATATGAAATGATGAACATGAATGGAAGACAAAAATAAGATTTCTCTTATGAAAATTCGGCAGCCTAACGACGTCACTTAAACTTCAAAAAAAAAAATGAATTGACGAGATCAAATAGGGTATCTCATCATATGAACATAAAAGATCATTATGATAGATATATAGATCATACCTCAACATAATAAAAAGTAACTTGAAAGACTTGACATGAAAGTAGAACTTTGCAAAACGAGAAAGGTGAACGAATCCCTTAAAAATTTGGCAGCCTAACGGCGCCACTTAAAACTTCGAAATACTGAATTGAAGAGATAAAATAGGGTATCTAATCATATGAACATAAAATATCATTATAATAGATATAGATATCATACCCCAACATAATAAAAAGTAACTTGAAAGACTTGACATGAAAGTATAACTTTGCAAAATGAGAAAGGTGAACGAATCCCTTAAAAATTCGGCAGCCTAACGGCGCCACATAAACTTTCATAAAATGAAATGATGAGAGTAAGAAGGGGTCTCTCATCATATTAACATACAAAGGAAAGTATAATTTATATAAAATAACATCCTTCGACATAAGAACATGGAGCATAAAAGAAATGACTTAAAATGGAGCATTTGAAAAGAAAGAGAGAGTTTGGATCCCTTACCTTAAAATATAATTCTTAAAACACAAAGGTTTGGGCCTTTTGGGCTTGGGGGCACCTTGGGAGGACTCCTTGTGAGGTAAAGAGACCTGAAATTCGTTGAGGATGGTTTTCGAGTCGAAAAGATGAGAGGAGGGCTTGGTATTTATAGGGAAAGTGAGGGGACAAGGCATTAATGGCCAAGGGACACCTCAAAAGTGGTTTTCTCAAAAGCATGGGCCCTCCCATGGTACTTCCCATAGAGTTAGGACAAATGGGGACCCCACACAATAATTCATCCTCTTTAGTCGACCATCCCTTAAAATATCTCATGACATAATCATGACACAATTATGATTTCATTAAACATACCGAAACCCTAAAACTGTATTTTTACTATTCACTGAAAATTCAACTTTCTCAGAAAAATCCCAAAATTTCACATTAACCAAATATCAATGCACTGGTTTCAAAAATAAACTCTATATTATAAAAATAATTTTCTAAATATTTTTAATTCATTTTTTTAAATAAATACACTATTCATCAAAAATTCATTTTTTCAGAAAAAACCCCAAAAATTACCTTAACATAATATCGATGCTCTGAGTTCAAAAATGAAATCCATTTTATAAAAATAATTTTCTAAATATTTTTAATTAAAAAACACTATTCACCTAAGAAAACTAATACTTGAATAATAATTTATGAAACCGTTATTTAACCATTTTATTGAATCACATTACTTAATCAAGGTGTCTAGGTCATTTTAAAACATTCTTTAAGTGAGATTACTTAATCCATTTGGTCACATTACTAATCCTAAGAGTAAAATCACTATTCATAATTTACTATTCATCAAAAATCAAGTTGATCTTATTAGACTCTAAATTCTATACTGAACATAATTGTAGAAGACCATTTTTAGAAAATCATTACACATTTTTAATTATTTATGGTTTACATAAACATTTTTTAAAATATCCTTTCTCTAAAATTCACCAAAAATATGCATACTATATTTATCCAGACATTTGAAAATTCATAAACTTCACAAGAAGAAATCCCAATTTTTATTTAAAACAATGTATTACACAAGGCATTTATGGTCTCCTTACATATCCCCTTATCACACCAGCATAGGACCTAAGTGTAAGGTGTGGTAAGGTGATTCTAGCTTCACACGATGAAGTTCGGCTTGGGTTTGATGCAGAGAAAAGCCCAGTGGTGCTACCTCCTTCCCAAGTTCTGTTAGATGGGCTTCGATCGGTCCAAGACTACTGGGTGAGGCCATCAAATCTTCTTTCTATAATAATTAACCAAGATTACTTGTATTTAGAGACAATATTCAAAACGTTTAGTTTCTAGGGGTCATATTGACTAATGGTCATATAACAGTCAAAACCCAATGGTCTCATTTTAATTATACTCATGTTATCAAATGAAACATTTTTGTTGAGTATAAAAAAACAAAATAAAATGACACATAAAATTAGAAAATAAGATTTATTCAAAATTTCAGGTCGTTACAATTTTGGTGAGGAAAGAAAAATAAAATAAAGTAACTCAAAATAAAAAAAGAGAAGTTGAGAAATCCCTTACACAAATTCGGTAGCCAAACGATGTCACTTAAAATTCATAAAATATTTTTATGAGAAAAAAAGGGATTCTCATCATTCGTAAATAATATTGACCATAATGGGAATATGGAATGACATATCCCAACATTATCCAATTGAAATTAAACGAGAATAACATAAAAAGAATTGCTAAAAAAGAGAAGGGTGGTAAATTCCCTCACCATGTAGGGCAACTCCTAAAATAAGATGGTTGGGACCTTGAGGTATTGATGAAACCTTTTGATGACTCCTTAGGAGCTAAAAATACCAAATCATCTAAGATGATGAATTTGGAATGAAAAAAATGAAGGAATGAGTATGTATTTATAGTAAAAGAGAGAGAGTTTTTTATTAATATCAAAGGAAACCAGATAATGGATTAACACATGCTGCTCCCACCTGTTGCTTCGACGACCCCTGGGATGGAAAATCCTAGGAATGCTTCTCTTATTGTTTAAGGGCCTATGGTTTCTAGTGGTTTTTCAGATCGCCCCCAGCCTTCGTTCAAGGATGTGTTGTTGCATTATTCTCAGTCTTAGTGCCATTTTCAGGAAGGGTCGTTGGGGGTTCCCTTAGCTACTTCTTCATTCTCAGATGATGGTTGTCCCATCCTCTTCTTTTCTGCGGATTCTTTTAAGGCGGCTATGAGGAATCGTCAGTGGACCTTGATCATGAGATTCGGTGCATACAAACCCCCGCTCCCAGTTTTCCAATCCCGCGTCAAACGTTAGGGCCTTGACCTTTCGGCGATAGTGTCGATCTTGGATCAAAAGGAGTTCTACATCATCATGGATTCTTAGGTGAATTTTGTGAAATTGTGGACTATGATACCTCATTGGGTGGGGAGATGGTGGTTTTCTCTCTCTCGTTGGTTGATGGTTGTTCATTCTGGGAGGGAAAGCTCCATAGTGGCGGTCTGGATCTCTCTTCCCGGGCTTCCCCTCCCTCTCATGTCTGATTCTTTATTAAAGGCGATAGGGGACTCGCTGGGGTTATTCATTTGTGTATATTATTGGACGATCCGATTGGTGGAGACATCAGTGGAACATATTTGTGTAGAGTTGGAAATCTCTAGGATGATCCTAGATCATGTTGTGCTCTGGATTGAAGGGCTTGAGGATCGTCGACAAGCCTTGTCGTACCCTACTTTTCCTTTATTTTTCTCGCTCTGTCACCTCTCCGGCCATTCTTTGTAAGTCTGCTGGAAGGCCCGGGGGTTGTCCCAGAAGTCTCAGAGGCCCTCTGTGTGCAACCCTTATTTGTTGTTTGCCCACGACAAAGGTTTGGCTGCATCTCCTTTAGTCCGGGCCTCTGTGGCATCCTCTTCCATGCCTTGTTTTATTGGGTAGGCGTCCTCCAGTAGGGACCTGGTTATGTTCAACAATGCCTTGGGAGAGAATCTTCTTGTTAAAAAATAGAGGAGTGGGCCCCCTCTGGACGGGTCGTTTCTTTGCAGCCTTTTTAGTATCAGGCCACTGGTCACCTGGGTCTCCTATCGCATCAACATTCCAGATTTTTCTTATTCGGATTCTAGTTCAGCAGCAGCAGTTGTCTCTCGGGTTTCCTCGTCCAGTGAGGTCCTCTCCCTGTCTTTTCCCTCTCTGTAGATAGTTCCTTTCATTCCACCGCCGCAAGCCCCTCTATTGATGTCTTCCTCTGAGGTCTCGCCTCCAGCGATTTCAGTGAGAAGGGTGGTGAAGGCAAAGTTCTTGGAGTCCCCGAAGGCCACCTGCAGGGTGTGGGCTAGTGGGGGCTGCTCTTATGATATCGTCAGCAAGAAGGTACAGAGTGGGATGTGGACCCACTCTCAGGCCAAGGTTAGTGCTTTTAAATTACCGCAACTATCTCCTCCTACAAAGGGATAGAAGTCTGGGGCCAAAACCAGTCTTCCACATTTTAATGTTTAGTGTCCTTATATGGAATGCCCGAGGGCTTTGGGCACAGGTGAAGGATGAATTCATTGTCAATGAACTTTTTAATCACTCTGTATCCATGGTGGTTATTCTTGAACCAAAAAAGACATCATGCAAAGTAAAGGATTATGCGGAGAGGCCCAGAGTCCAAGGTTGTATGCATGAAAATCCCCCCCAACTCTCAAATTTGGATTTTATGGAAGGACCATGTCTCGGTCGATTTACTAAATGCATCAAACGAGTATCTTTCCATGAAAATTATAGTAGGTGCTCAATAGTTTTTCTTCACTTTCGTTTATTGAAAATGAAATGCACAAGAAAGAGAGGACATGTGGAACAACTTAGAAGGTATGATCGATGATAATAACCCTTGGATTATCAGGGGTGACTTCAACATTATAGCCTCTCTTGAGGAGAAACGGGGGGGGGGGGGTGCTTTTCCAAGAAGGGAAATTATGGATTCTTTTTCCTTCCTGTCCAGATCAGGTCTGATGGATGCCGGGTTTGAGGGTGACCATTTCACCTGGAGTAATAACAAAAGGGGTGGAAGGTTCACCTAGTTTCGTCTAGACTGATTTCTTATGAGTGAAGATGCTATCACTCTCTTCCTAGATACGAAAGTTTCCCACCTGGCCCGATACTTATCCAACCACTCTCCGCTGCGGCTAGTATTGAGATCAAGTGATGCGAGAGTTGATCGTTCCCAGTTTTCTAGGATGTGGGTGGGGGAACCTAGCTTCTTGGACATGGTCCGGGAAGCTTGGGATAGTAATCATCCAAGAAACCTGTGGATTTCTCTGCACAATAATATTAGAAGGCTTAAAATTTTTCTGTAAAGGCGGAGAAAGTCTCTTTCTGCTCGTGACCAGGACCTGGGCGTGGTGAGTGAGGAGGTTGAACACACAGAGTCTAGTCTGGAACAAGAATGGGATGATAACCACTTTATTGAACTCATGACCAAGAAGGGTATCCTTTCTGACATTATTTTGAGGTAGTAGAGGCTTGCTAGAGAGGTGTCTCGGGTCTGATGGTTTCGTGAGGGGGATAGGAATTCTGGGTATTTTCATGGATGTATTAAAGAGAGGTGCTATATTCACAGGCCTAATATTCTTAGGGAAGATGGTTATTTTTACAATGATCGAGATGAGGTAGGGGTAATGGTAAAAAACTCCATCAAAGCCCTTATTGCAGGCCCCAATCCTAACATGGAAGAAGGTTACCCAAGGGATGTTATGGTGTTTTTTAGGACTTTCCAATAAGAGTTATGGAGGATATTGATGGGATCTTGCGATGTCCTCTTGAGGAGGAGGAAGTTCATGAAGTGGTGTGGTCTTTTAACCCAGATAGTGCACCAGGGCCCGACGACATACCTGGTTCTTTTTACAAGGCTGCATGGGACACTGTCAAAGGTGATTTAATAAAAATAGTGAAGGGTTTCATATAGGGATCACATGATGCACATTTATAGAGCTAAAAAGATGGTTTTGATTCCAAAAGTGAGAAACCTTTGGTCTGTAGAGCAGTATTGGACAATCAATATTTGTAACATGCCTTAAAAGGTTCTTTCTAGCATTCTCAACAAAATTTTGGTGCCTCACTTGAACACATGGAAAGCAAAAGAGCAGCACAACTTCATTCAAGGCCGATCAATCCAGGGTGCGATTGGGGTGGTGCAAGAAATGATTAGTGGGATTAACAACATGGTCTTAGGGAATAATATGGTTATTAAACTTGACATGAGAAAGGCCTATGTTAGGATGGAATGGGGTTTTATCTTGATGGTGTTGGGCTGCATGGGCTTCCCTAACTGGACCTGTGACCTGTTGTTTCGTTGTTTTAGCTCAGTGTGGATCTCCAATTCCTTTTTGGGTAAGCAGTTTGGCTTCTTCAAGGCTTTCCATGGTTTACGTCAAGGGGATCCCCTTTCCCCCTTGCTATTTATTCTTTCTCAAAATGTGCTCAGCTATTATATTAAAAGGGGTCTCCTCATGGGTAAAATTCTTCCTTATTAGGATAGAAATGTTTCGAAAGGCATCTATCATTTGATGTTCATGGATGATACTATCCTGTTCATTAATGGCAGCAAGAGATCAAGGATTTATATGAACAGGCTGCGTGGGGAATATTTTAAATGGAGTGGGAAGGAGTTGCACAGGGAGAAAAGCCTATATTTTTCTTCTAAGTCACTCTTGGTCAGGAGGGCCATGATTTTGGAAGAAACCTTGAATATGAGGAGAGTATCCTTTCCCATGGAGTAACTTGGAGTGACGGTTAGTCCTAATTCCCTTCTCATTCGTCATTTTGATAAGATTATGGGTAAGATCATAGGGAACATCTTCAAATGGAAGAATAGGTTCCTCTCGTCTGGAGGACACATTACCTTGGTCAATAACATCCTTGTCTCTATCCCCATGCATATCCTTTCCACCTTGAAGAATCCCAAACGTGAGGTTGTTAACATGGAGAAGATCATGGTGTCCTTTGTATGGAATGGACAGATGGAAAGTCATCACCATTGGGCATCGGGGAAGCATCTCGCAAAACCGATTGCTGAAGGTGGAATCAATTTATGGAGTGTGAGCTCGACCATGCAAGGGATGCATGAAAAAAATGCATAAGAGGCTATGGCATGACTAATGCTTTGGTGAATTCTCATTCATGAGAAATATGGCCTGGATGGTGTGGTTAAGCGGTCTCGGTCGTCTAGGATTTGGAAGCTTATTCAGTCGTTTACAGAGGTACTGCATCTTTACACAAGATTTATGGTGGGGAGAGGAGATGTGAACTTTTGGCATCAGGATTGGGGAGCAGGAATTATTTGGTTTTTTGGTTTCCCCACACCAGATATCTCATTCAGAGAAGTGTGCGGCCACCCTTCCTTTCTGCAGGCCACTCTCAATGATACTCCACATGATGTTTTTAAAGAAATTACCCTATGTGAGGATCCTGAGAGGATCATATTCACAAGCTCCTCTTTGGGATAGATTTCATTGAAGGTTTATGGTAGTGTTAGATGGGATCCTAATGTAGTCGACCCATGGGGAGAAACGCTGTGGTGCAGGGGGATCACTCCAAATTTCAATTTCCTTATGTGGCAAGTGAGGAATAATGCTTTTCCCACTAATGAAAACATCCAATATATGGGGGTATATTTGGCATCCAAAATATGGTGCTGCAAAAACCCCAAGAAAGAAATGGTTATGCATCTCTTTTTTGATAGTGATTGGGATCATTGGTCATGGAAGGTGTATGGAGCTTTCTCAGGTGGCGTGATATCGGAGGGTTGCAGGAGAATGTTCTCAGCCGGTGGTTTGATGGTGCATGCGACAATGGTTCTGACTGGACAGGAAGGGCGATCATCCTCGTGGTGGGATGTTGGGTCATTTGGAAAGCCAAGAACGTAGCAAGACACAAGAATTATTATTCTACTAGAACCAGTATCATCATCAAGATGAAGAATGATTTTCTGGACTTAGAAAGCATTTGTTCTGATTTCCAGGGATCCCTTTCAGTGAGGTCGTTCTATCAAGGGGCGTCTAACCAGATTGAGAGGAGGGGCTAGGGGAATTGGGTTCACTGCTACCCTCGTAGAGATGGGTTCAAACTCAACACAAATGGGTCTTTTTTGAGGGGATAGATGAGGGGGGGGGGAGGTGTGATTAGGGACCAAAGGGGGTTTCTTTTTTCTTATTTCTCGGCCTTTTATGATAGTGGTGATTCTCTTCAGGCAGAGGAAAAGGATTTGGTTATGGGGTTGGAATCAGGTGAACAAAGACAGCTCAATTTGAAGGCTGTTGAAACGGATTCCTTGATCCTCTAAAAAGCAGTCACGGAAATTGGAAGCTTCCCATGGTGTATTTAATGTAGTGTCTGTAAGTGAAAACTACTTATGGGTGTTCGTATAATGATCACTCATACTTGGCGAGAGGGGAATAAGGTTGCAGATTTCTTGGCCTCTCAGGCTTCCCCAAATGACAATGTTCTTCTCTTCTTTAACCTTGGTTCCTTTCCATCCGGTGGTAATATCTTTTTAATCAATTACGCTTTGGGGCTCTACTACTTTAGACCTCCGTGATGTGATTCTTGTATGTTGTTTTCGGTGTGTTTCCAAAATCAATAAAAATGTTAGTGTTTAGTCAAAGGAAACCACATTAGTGGTATTTGCAAAACCATGGGCTTTCCCATGGTATATTCCTATGGTATTGGACACTTATGACACCTCATATCAAATTTTAATGTACAAAAGTCGACCAAAATTTTATACTAATTATTAAATCATTATAATTTCATTAATCATTCCAAAAACTCAAAATAGTAATTTTACTATTCATGAATAATCTAACGTATTATATAAAATTATCATAAATTCAGTGTAACCTAATATCAATGTTCTGAATTCAAAAATAAACTCCATTTTTTGAAAATAATTTTTTTAAATATTATTAATTTATTTTTTATAGAAAATTATAATTTATTTGAAAAATATCAATTTTAAAACAATAATTCCTTTTATATCACTTTGAAAAATTAATCAAAGATCTTTTTATCTTATAACCTTAAGACAATGAAATAATAATATGATTTAATATTAATAAGGGTTGTATTACTATTCATATTACTATTCATAAGGGTATGTTACTATTCACCAAAAATTATGTCTGTCTTATCAGACTCTACATATCTTACTGAATGCAACTGTGTATTTGAGTTTTTTGAAATTTAGATCACAGAGGTGGAAAAATTATGTTTACTGGCTAGGTTTAAACAAAGAGGTGTTTTGAGGAGACTCATTGTTTCATGAATTCTGTATTAAATATATTTATAAACCCTTGGGGTGTTACATTCTCCCCTCTTTACAAAACTTTCTTCCTTGAAATTATTAGAATGTTACCTCACAAATTTTTTTGTGTGATTTTTCATCATAATCTCCTCAGACACCCATGTCGCCTCTTCAATTTTATGATTTTTAAAAATTATCTTTACCAGACGAGTCATCTAATTCCTCAACAACTATTCTTTAGTGTCCCGAATCTGGATAGGCTCTTCATAATAAGATAAGTCAAGTTCCAACTCTATACCTTTAGAAGTGGGGACATGTGTTGGGTCGGGAATGTACTTTCTCAATAATGAGACATGGAACACATTGTGTACCTTACCAAGGCTAGGTGTCATTCTCAAATGATAAGCCACAACTCCAATTCTCTTCAGAACATCAAAAGGTCCAATATACCTAGGGATAATTTTCCCATTCTTCCCAAATTTTACAACACCCTTCCATGGAGATACATTTAATAAAACATGATCTCCCACATGAAATTCTAAATCCCTCCTTCGATTATCATTATAGATCTTTTTCCTATATTGAGATTCTTTGATATAGGTTTGTATAGTCTTTACCTTCACTGTTGTTTTCTCAACAAGATCTTGACCCACAAGCTTCCTTTCACCAACTTTACCCCAACATGTTGGTGTATGAAATCTCTCTCTATACAATGCTTCATATGGTGTCATTTGAATTCTTGAATGGAAAATATTATTGTAGGAAAACTCCAAAAAAGGTAAATAATGATCCAACATACATTGAAAATCAAGTGAGCATGATCTCAACATGTCTTATGAAGTTTCGATCATCCTTTCTGATTTCCCATTACATTGAGGTTGATAAGCTGTACTCAAACAAAGCTCAGTATCCAAAGCTTTCTGAATACTTTTCCAGAATTTTGATGTAAATCTAGGATCACAATCAAACACTATTAAAAAAGGTTCTATAATAAGTCTTACAAATTCATTGATATAGAGTTGTGCAAGGAGGTCTAGTGGAAAATACTCCATTATAGCAAGGAAATGTGAATTTTTTTATGTCGGTCCACAATTACCCATATTGCATTATTCATTATTGGAGTTTTGGGTAATCCAGTTACAAAATCCAGGGTGATTTAATTCCATTTCAATGTAGTAATATGTATAGGTTGCATGAATCCTATAGGATGTTGTCTTTTAGCATTCACTTCTTGAAAAAAAAACAACTTGATACATAATCAGCAATTTCATGCTTCATTTTGTCCCACAAGAAATGTTCCTTCAAATATCAATACATTTTAGTACTATGAGGGTGTATATAGAAATTAAAGCTATGGTAATCATCCATTAGCTCCATTTTCATCTCGGGTATAGAGGGAACACATAACCTCTTCTCAAATTTCAGAATTCCATATTCACATACAAAGTCACCCAACTTCTAATACCTTACACAATGAATTTAGTTTTGAAGGTTCTCATCATCAATCAAAAATATTTTAATCCTTTATAATAAATATGGGTGGGAAACCAATTGAATAAGTAACTATGTTTCACTTTCTTTGATAATTACAATGTCCATTCTTATTATATCCTTGAATACAGGATCCCTTTCAATCCCCATTTTGTTTGAAAGTTCACAATCCTTCCTGATCAGTGCATCAACTACTTTATTTTCTTTTCCTCAGTGGTAATGTATGGAACAATAATAATTATTGAGTAGTTCAAGCCATTGCCTTTATCTCATGTAGAGTTATTTCTATGAGAAGATATAATTCAGACTCTTGTGATTCATATATATCTCAAATTTTCACCATATAGATAGTGTCTCCATATTTTTAGAGAAAATATCATAGTAGGTTACTCAAGATCATGAGTATGATAGATTTGTTCATGAATTTTTAACTGTATTGATGCACAAGCAATAAATCTATCATTCTGCATAAGGACACACCTAATTCCATTCTCTGATGCATCACTATAGATCAAAAACCCATAATTCCCAGAGGTTAGAGTTAGGATCAGATCATTCACTAATATCTTCTTCAATTTTCTAAAATAGTCATCACATTATTTTGTCCATATGAACTTAATCCATTTACTTGTAATCTTGGTCATTAGGTTGGATAAATGGGAAAAGTTATTAAAGAAACTCTGATAATAACCTGATAAACCAATAAAACTATGTACCTCAGTCATGTTCATTGGAGTAGGACATTATTAAAAAGCATTTATCTTCATAAGATCAATATGTATTCCATTATTAGAGACAATGTGGACAAGAAAGGAAACTGATTGAAGCTAAAATACACACTTGATAAACTTCCCATATAATTCATTTATTCTAAGAGTCATCAAAATAGTGTGAAAGTGATTTTCATGATATACATAGATTTTGAAGTATACCAAGATATCATCAATAAACACCACCACAAAGTCATCAAGATATTTCATGAAAACCCCATTCATTAGATCCATGAAGAAAGAGGGTGAATTAATCAGTCCAAAATGCATTATTATAAACTTGTAATTCCCATACATAATTCAAAATGGTATATTTAGAATATAATCCTTCGTCACTTCCAATTGATGATATCTAGATCAAAGTTCAATCATTGAAAAATATTGAGCTCCATGAATTTGATCAAATAAATAATCAATGCTTGGTAGGGGATACTTGTTATTTATTTTTATAGTATTTATCTCACTGTAGTCAATGGATAGCCTCATTGATCCATCATTCTTATTAACGAAAAGAACATGGGATCTCCATGGGGAGACAATAAGGTAAATAAATCATTTATTAATCTATTACTCTAGTTATTTATTCATTTCTAATAATTAAAAAGTGGAAATTCTAGAATGAGTCATTTATATAGGCCTTGATCCAAGAATTAAATCAATAGAGAACAAGACTTCCCACTCTGGAGGATGTCCAGGTAAATAATTTGAAAACACATCAAGATATTCTTTCATAATAGGTACATCTTCTATTTAAATATCCCATTACTCACCCATTGTGTTCTCTTCCTCCCTAATAAATGAATTTATTAGAGCTACTGGGGGTGGATCTAGATGATAATCAGATGATGATGTTTGTGATCTAATGATAATAGATTCAACACCATTATCAAAAAATTTAACTTCCCTCTTCTTGAAATAGATATTCTCATCATAAAAAAAAAGAAAATTCATATCAAGGATTATGTCAAAGTCAATCATGGGTATGATGATAAGGTTAGCAACTAAAGAACATTCACGTGTCATAAGGTGGAATGATCTACACACTTTTGTTGCAATAATACTTCCTATAGGAGTTTTGAGTGACAACTCATTTATTATATAAAAATGGAAATGTCTCATTTTTTTAGAAAACTAGGAATATATAAAAGAATGTGATGATCCAGAATCAGATAAAGAATTGGATAAGTTTGAGTAAATGATTAAAGTACCTACCATCACATCAATTGGAACTTCAATATTAGTAGTTGTGATCACATAATCTTAGCCCTGCTCCCTTGGATTTTTCTGAGGCCCCTTTCCTTGACGCTTTAGAAAATCATTAGAATAGTGCCCCATATCCCTATAATTATAGAATTAAAAAATGGTATCTTCTTTCTTCCCCTTAAAATCATGATATAGGTGTCCTTTTTTCCACACTTGTAACAAACACCCATACCCATCAAGAAAGTACCAGGGTGTCTCTTCCCACAATTACCACATGGAGGAAGGTAAAATATTCCCTTCTTCACCATTTCTTTATTTCCTTTTCCATATTTTTTAGTATCCCTCTTCTTCTATAGTTTTCCCTTAAAATAATAAGACTTAGATAATTACTTTTCCATCTAGATAGCACTTGAGACTCTATGTTCATATGATGAGAAACTTTGGGAGACTAGAGCCCTTCATGAGAATGGTTTTACACCATAAAATAATCAATAAATCTTTCTACTTGGATATTATATGTAGTCTTCAACATATCTTACTAACCTTGTGATGTTATCCTTATTATTTTAACATTCTTATACTCTTTTTTCCTCAGATTTAGAAACTGCCTTTCCATATATTCTTACTTTTCACAAGGAAATTATTTTTCTAAGAGTTTCCTTAAAATACCTCCATTCCATTTCATCCATTTCTTCCTCCTCCTTTGTGTTTTGAATTAAAGACCACAACTGATCTGCATCTCTTGATAGATGAGAAACTTTTAGAATAACCTTCTCTTTTTTGTTACATCAAAATGAAAGAAATATATTCTCTAATGAACATATCCAGTACTCTTTTATGATTGGGTGTTTAGTCCCATTAAATGATGGAGGTTATTGTTTTATAAAGCGATATAGCATAGCTTCTCCATGTTTTGGATCTGGTTTCTCTATACAGGTAACGTTATTGTACATAACTTGAGTCATTTTTCCTAGTAATGTTATAATTTGCTCAGCACCAGTCGCAAAACTAGAGCCAACATCATTATCTTGCATTAGAGGTAAATCCCAACATTGGACACATGTATTCATGTGGATTCCATTCCTTACACTAGGCTCCATTTCTAATGAATGGAATACACTAGATTGGGTTATAAATCACAATTTATAATCTCAAATTAGAAAAATACTTAGGATAGTTAATCTCATAATCATAAACATGGTTTCTTTAAGGAAAAAATAACATTTAAATCCATCATAATGTATTATAAAAAAATTTGAATTATCCTAAGTATATCCCCTAGGAGTGTCAAACCAGGTGCGTAGTAAGGCTCATTGTTGTGTACCAGGATACCCTAGGACAAGACCAAAACTCATTTTCAGTGTTGTTACACCTAGGTACATCTGTTCTAGAACAAAATCGACTTTTAGTATCCAAATAGTGATTTATTTTCCAGAAAGATCCTCATTATTTATTCCTTACCAAAAATTCTAGGACGTTATTGTATGTTTATCCTCAAATACTATATTAGGGTTGTGTTCTCCATTCTATATTTTATAAATCTAGTTCCCAATTTTTATACTAAAAAACCTTTCATACCAAATTTAAGGACTTGAACCTAGTTTCCTAGAGTCAATTCTTTATTTGATTACATTTTCATAATTCCAAGAAATTTGTATCCCGAAGGAATTAATAGTTTAGCAGTTTTATAAATCTAGATATATACATAAGTTCACCATTACAACTTTAAAAGAAAAACAATATGTAAATTCCTTTGACAACATCCACAACTCATAGTTCATACCTGTATGTCATTCATAATATACCCCTTCATTTCCTAGTAAAATAAAACATTAGAAAGAGGTGAGATCAAATGATTAGTAAGGATAAATAATACAGCGTAAGATATTATAAAAATAAACATTAGGAATCGTAAATAACTAAAACAAATTCCTTTAAAATTAACTTGAACACATTATGGAAGGAATAAGAAATTAATAAATAATGCCACAATAAATCATAATCATTGGTATTATACTAGTAGAATAACCTCATTAAATTTAAATTACTAGTTTCATAATGAGGGAATTCATAATTCTAGACATCATAACCATACCGTTAAGGCCTCGTGCTAAGACCATAAATAATCATTTTGTCAAGGCCTTGTGCCAAGACTGTTGTTTGTCTCATTATACCTACCAATGCATCAAGGGGCTATAATAGGCCCAAACTATCACTTATTAAGTCAAATTCGTTCATCATATGAATGGGGATAAACATAAACAACATATACATTCATATTAAAACTATCATATGAAATGTAAATAACATTCCCCAAACATTCAGCATAAACAGTAACCATTCGGTATAAATTGGTGAATTGTTTTAATATAGTACATACACGGTCAAACTAATCATAAACCATTCAATTAAATATGGTATATTATATCATACATAAGAATCAACAATAGTGTTTAAATAGATGATGATACTATTATAAAATCATGGACTAATTCTTGAGATAAATAGTCTTTTACTTTTAAAAGAAGAGTTCTTTTGGTGAAGTATTTTTATAAAACAAGAAGTGAATTTACATAGTATTTTTATAATAAAATTATTTATTTTATAAATAAAATGGTTTATAAAAACAAATTATAGAGTTCCCTTGAAAATATGTATGAATTTGATAAATTATCTTGAATTAGGTTTGTATTTCGGGAAGAATTTTCAAAAGATAATTTAAAAACATATAAATACCCATAAATTAAAGTAGGATTCTAGTTGGAACACATATATAGTACATTCAAAAAGAATATATGAGGAGTACATATGAATAAATAATAATTTAATTGATGTAAGTAGATAATAAGAGTAACCTGAATGAAAATGGAGGTTCGGGTAGAAAACCCTTACCTTAAGTCTGATAGTTCTCTTCAATTGATATTAGTGTCATAGATTACCAATTTAAATTTATTAATTAATATGTAAATAATATATTATTTAATTAATTGATTTATTATTTTCTTATTAAGTGAATTCATGGCCTTCTTGATGGGTTTAAGAGTTTTGATTTTATTGTTTGGGAGCGTTTTCTTCCTTGGTATTCATGACCAGTTTACTTATATACATGCATGGATAGACATGTGAGATGAAAATGGTTGTCCAGAATAGAAGTTTTATTTTAATTTTTAACTTGTAGAATATTACATTGTTATAAAATTCATTTGGTTATTGATAGTGAAGATGAATCTTTATATAAAACTTTAATGATAATTGTTTGGGTTTATTGGCGGTTTGTGATCACAATAAAAACATTTTGATTTATAAGTTAATATCATGTGTAAAAAAAGATTCCAGACCCTTACATAAGTTATAATACATATATCATAGTCTATTTCAACCACCAAAATGGTTTCATGACTATAATTGACTATGTTAATAGAAATTGAAAACCCATAGTCCTTGAATGTGATAAATTAACACATCTCAGATAATGTGTTCATTTCTAGTATAAAAGACGGGGAAAAGAGAGATGAGGATGAATTATTCCATTATCATAACAAAATTATAGTACATGTAACATATTGGAGTTATCATAACATTTTTATGAAATGGGTTGAGGGAAAAAACAAAGGAACTCAAAATAAAAAGAGAAGTTGAGAAATCCCATACAAAAATTCGGCACCCTAACGATGTCACTTAAAATTAATAAAATATTTTAATGAGAGAAAATGGGGTCTCTAATCATTTTTACATAATATTGAAATTAATTGGAATTCATAATGTAATATCCCAACATAATCCAATTGAAATTAAAAGAGAAAAACATAAAAAGAGTTCTTGAAAAAGAGATGGGTGGTAAATTCCCTTACCTTGTAGAGGAACTCCTAAAACATGATGGTTGGGACACCTAGGGATTGAGGACAGCTTTTGAGGACTCATAGGGAAGTAAAAATATCAAACCGTTGAAAATGATGATTTTTTAATGAAATAAAAAAAGTAATGAGTGGGTATTTATAGTAAAAGAGAGAGATTATTTTATTAATTTCAAAGGGCACATCATTAGTTGTATTTGAATAACCATGTGATTTACCATCATATTTTCCCATGGAATTGGCCACATGGGACATCTCATATCATATTGTAATTTACACAAGTCTACATGCATTTAATAGTAATTATTAAATCATTGTGATGTCATTTATCATAATGAAAACTCAAAACTGTATTTTTAATATTCACAAAAAACAAAAGAATTTTATAAAATTATCATCAATTCAGAATATCCTAATTTTGGTGATATGAATTCAAAAATGAACTCTATTTATTGTAAATATTTTTCTTAATATGATTAATTTAATTTTTACCAAAAATTATAATTTATTAAAAAGAAAAACTTTAAATCTATAATTCATTTTATATCACATTGAAAAATTAATCAAGACCTTATTATCTTATAACCTTAAGACAATAAAATAATAATATGATTTCATATTCATAAGGTTAATACTACTATTAATATTAATACCAATAAAGATATTTTTCTATTCCCCAAAAATCATGTTTGTCTTATCAGATTGTAAATATCTTACTGAACGCTACCGTGTTTTCCGATTTTTTGAAATTCAGATCTCTGAGGTGAAAAAATTATATTTATTTGATAGGTTATAAAAAAGTGGTGTTTTATGAAGTCTTAGTGTTTCATGGATTTAATATAAAATTTATTTATAAACACTTGGGGTGTTACATTCTCCCCTCACAAAAATTTCTTCCTAAAAATTACTAGAATTTTTCCTCACAAAAATATTTGGGTAGTTCTTCATCATAAGCTCCTCAGGCTCCCATGTCCCCACTTCGATTTTATGATTTTTACCAATTATATTTCCCAGTTGAGTCATCTGATTATTCAACACTAGTTCTTTAGTGTCCATAATCCGAATAGGCTCTTCACAATAGGTTAATCCATGTTTGAACTCTATACCATCAGAAGTGAGTACATGCGTTGGGTTTGGCATGTAATTTCTCAACAATGAGACATGGAACACATTGTGCACCTTAAATAGGCTAGGCAGAATTTCGAAATGATAATCCATAACTCCAATTCTCTTTGGAATTCCAAAAGGGCCTATGTACCTAGGGATCAATTTAAATTTCCTCCAAAACCTTATAACACCCTTCCATGGAGATACTTTTAAGAAGACATTATCACTCACTTGAAATTCCAAATCCCTCCTTAGATTATCAGCATAGCACTTTTTCCTTCTATGAGCTTCTTTGATATGGGTTTGTACAGTCTTAAAATTCACTGTTGTTTCCTCCATAAGATTTGGACCCACAAGCTTCCTTTCACTGACTTCATCCCAACATATTGGTTTACGACATCTCTTTCCATACAATGCATCATATGGTGAAATTTGAATGCTTGAATGGAAACTATTATTGTCAAAAAATCCCACCAATGGTAAATACTGATCCCACATACCTTGAAAATTAATAGATCATGATATCAAAATGTATTATAAAGATTGGATCATCCTTTCTAATTTCACATCAGTTTGAGGGTGATAAAATTTACTCAAATAAATCTCATTATCCAATTTTTACTGAATACATTTCCAGAATTTTGATGAAAATCAAGAATCTAGATCAGAAAGTATTGAAATAGGTGTAATATAAATCTTACAAAATAATTTATATAGAGTTGTGCAAGTCTCCCCAGTTTAAAATTCTCCCTTATGTAGAGGAAACACATAGATTTCATATGTCAATCCACAACTACCCATATTGCATCATTCTTTCTTGGAAATTTGGGTAATCTAGAGAAAAAAATCCATGCTGATGTCATCCCATTTCGATGTAGGAATTGGTAGAGGTTTAATGACTCATCTAGGGTGTTGTCTTTCAGTCTTCAATTATTAAAATACTAAAAATCATGATACATAATCATAAATTTCCCACTTCATGTTGTCGCACTAGAAACATTCCTTCAAATCTAAACACATTTTTGTACTATTAGGGTGTAGAGATAAATTCAAGTTATGGGAATCATACAATAACTCCCTTTTCATCTTAGGTATAGAAGGAACACATAGCCTCTTCCCAAATTTCAGAATTCCATCTTCACATATGATGTCAGCCAACTTCCCATCCTTTGTAGCATTAATTTTCTTTTGAAGGTTAACATAATTAGGCTGAGTGATTTTAATCCTATATAATAAATATGGTTGGGAAACCAATTGAAATAGTTAATGATGTTTCACCTTCATTAATAATTCCCATGCCCATTCCTTCTTAGATCCATGAATAAAGGATCCCTTTTAACCATCAGTTTGTTTAAAACTCTATAATCCTTCCAGATCAATGCACCATCTGCCTTATATTCTATTCCTAGGTTGTAGTGTATAGAACAATCATAATCATTGAGTAATTAAATCCATCTCGTTTGCCTCATGTTGAGTTCTTTATGTGATAAGTTATACTTCAGACTCTTGTGATCTGTATATATCTCACATATTTCACCATAGAGATAGTGTCTCTATAATTTTAGAGAAAATATCACATCGGCTAACTCAAGATCATGAGTAGGATATTTTTGTTAATGAATTTTGAACTTTCTTGATTCATATGAAATAACTCTATCATTCTACATAAATACACAACCAATTCATTTCTTTGATGAATCACTATATATCAAAAACTCATCATTCCCTGATGGTAGAGTTAGGATCATATCATTCACTAATCTCCTCTTTAATTCTATGAAATAGTCCTCACATTATTTTGTCCATATTAACTTAACCCCTTTTCGTGCAAGTTGGTCATTGGGATTTTCTAAACAAGTGAAGTTCTGAATGAAAAATTGATAATAACCTACTAAACCAATAAAACTACGTACCTCAGTTATGTTTGTTAGTGTAGGACATTCTTAAAAACATTTTTCTATATAGGATCAATAGGTATTCCATCCTTAGAGAAAATGTGGCCAAGAAAGGAAACTGATTGAAGCCAAAATTTACACTTTCTAAACTTTCCATATAATTTAATTCTTCTAAGAGTCTTAATAATAGTGCGCAAGTGATTTTCATGATATTTATAGATTTTGGAGTATATGATGATATTATAAATAAATACCACAAAAAAATTCATAAATATGTTCCCTAAAAACCATATTCATTAGATCCATGAAGACAGAGTGTGAATTAGTCATTCCAAAAGACATAATAGTAAACCCAAAATGCCCATACCTTTTTTGAAATGCTTTCTTTGGAATATCTTCATTCCCCACTCTCAACTGGTAATATGTAGATCAAAGTTCTATCTTCAAAAAATATTGGGCTCTATGAAGTTGATCAAATAAATCATCAATGTGAGGTAGGGGATACTTGTTCTTTATTATTACAGCATTGATCTCCCTGTAATCAATGTATAACCTCATTGATTGGTATTTCTTCTTAATGAAAAGAACAGGGGCTCCCCATATAGAGACAATAGGGATAAAAAAACCTTTATAAATCAACTCCTCTAGTTGTTTTCTCTATTCTACTAATTCCACAGTGGCCATTCTATAAGGAGTATTTGATATAGACCTTGAACTAGGAATTAAATCCAAAGAGAACTCAACCTCCCGCTCTGGTGGATGTCCAGGTAAATCCTCTGGAAACACATCAAGACATTATTTCACAATTGGTACATCCTATATTTGAAGATTTCATTCCTTACCCATTCTGTTCTATTACACCCTAATAATTGAATTTAGTAGAGCTACTCAGGGTGGATCTAAATGAGAATTATATGGTGATGTTTCTTTTCTAAATATATGGGATTCAACTCTGTTCTCAAAAATTGCAACTTCCCTAATCTTGAAATAGATCTTCATATCATAACATGAAATCCAACTCATCCCAAGGATTATATCAAAGTCAATCATGGGTATGATGATATGTTTTGCAAATAAAGCATTCTCATGTTTCATAAGGGGGACTAAATGACACATCATTGTTGTGATAATACATACCTTAGGAGTTTTGGATGAAAAATAATTTATTAAATTAAATTGGATATGTCTGATTTTCTTTAAAAACTAGAAAGATATAAAACAGTGTGATGATATAAAATCAAATAAAGCATTGGATAAGTCTAAGGAAATGATTAAATTACCTACCATCACATCATTTGGGACTTCAATTTCAATAGTTTTGATTGCATAAGCATGGCCTTACTCTTTTGTCCTTTTCTAAGGCCTGTTTCCTTGATGCTTTGAAAAATCATTAGAATGGTTCCCCATCTTTCTACAATTATAGAATTGAACATTGGTAGATTTTTTATTCCCCATAAAATATTAGGATAAGTGGCATTTTTCTCCATACTTGTAAAAAACACCCATACCCTTCACTCAAGTATGAGGGTGTGTCTTCCTATGATTATCATAGGATGGAAAGTGAACTCTTACCTTATTCCCCATTTCTTAATTTTTTTCTAGAGTTTTTAGTAGCACTCTTATTCTCTGGTTTTCCCTTAAAATGATAATACATGGAGAATTAATTTTCCATCTTGATAGCACTTGAGACTATATCATCATAAGATGAGAAACTTGGTGAGAATACATCCCTTCAGAGGAATGGTTTTAAACAATAAAACAATCGATCAATATTGCTCCTTGGATTACATATCTATTCCATGACATGTCTTTCTAACCTTGTGAATTTATCTTCAAACTTTGCAACATTCTCTTCATTTTTTCCTCAGATTCAAAAACTACTTTTCTATATATGGTCATTGTTCATGAGGGAAGTATTTTTATTTGAATATTTCTTTAAATTCCTTAAATTACATTTATTCTATTTCTTACTCCTACTTTGTATTTTTAATTAAGGACCACCACTGATCTACATATCCCGATAGACGATAAACCTCCATGACAACCTTCTATATTTTGTTACATCTCAAAGAGAGAAATATCTTCTCTAATGAACTTATCCACCCCTCTATAATGAATGTATTTTTAGTACCATTTAATGAGGGAGAATGTTGTTGCATAAATTTGTCTAGAATATCTCCTCCACTTTGTGGATTCAGATTCTCCATACAGGTAAGGTTATTGTTTATAACCTAAGTCAGCTGTCCCAGTATAGTTATAAGTTTCTCAGCACCAGTCACATCACTTGATCCAACCTCATTATCTTGCATCAGAGGATAATCCCTACATGGGACACATGTGTTCATGAGGTTTCCATTCCTTTCACTAGGAATCATTTATAAATAATTGAATATACTAGATTAGATTATAAATCATAATGTATAATCTCAACATAGAGAAATATGTATCATATCTAATCTCATAAATTTAAACATTGTTTCTTTGAGGAAAAATTTACATTTAAATTATTCATAATGGATTGTAAATAAAATATGAATTATCCTATGTATATCCCCTGGGTGTGTCAAACCAGGTCTGTAGTAAGGCCTCTTGTCATGTACTAGGATACCCCGTGTCAAGCCTAAAACTCCTTTTCAGAGTTTTTACTCCTAGGTACATTTGTGCCAGAACCACGTCCACTTGTAGTATACATACATGGATTTATTTTCTAGAAATATCCACATAATATATTCCATGCCAAAAAAATCTAAGATGTTCTTGTATTTTTATCCTCAATTACTATCTTATGGTTTTGTCCCCAAATCAACATTTTCAAAATCTAGTTCCCATGTCTTCTATTGAAATTCCTTTGATACCAACTGTAAGGACCCAAACCCAGTTGCCTAAATCTAGTTCCTTATTTGATTTCATTGGCATGATTACATGAAATTTGTATCTCAAAGGAATTGATAGTTTAGTAGTTTTGTAAAATCATATACATATATAAGTTCAATATTACAACTTGAAAGAAAAAACAATACAGAAATTCCTTTGAAAACATCCACAACTCCTAGGTCATCCCTGTATATCACTCATAGTATACCTCTTCATGTTATTGGAAAATGAAACATAAGAAAGGGGTGATCTCAAATGCTCAGTAAGGGTAAATAATATGTCAGAATATATTATAAACATAAAAATTAAGCATTATGAATAACTAAAAATACATGCCTTTAAAAACGAACTTGAACACATTAAGGAAGGAATAAGAGATGAACAAATAATTCCATAATAAAGAATAATAATGGGTATTATACTAGTATAATAACCTCATGAACATTCAATTAATAGTTTCATAATGTGAGAATTCATAATTCTAGACATTATAACCATACCATCAAGGCCTTGTGCGAAGACCAGAAATTATTATTTTGTCAAGGCCTTATGTGAGGACCGTAGTTTGTCTCATGATACCTACTGATGAATCGAACGGATATTGTAGGCCCCAACCTTCACTTATTATATCCAATGTATTCCTCATATGAACTAGGATAAAAATAAACAACATATACATTCATATTGAAACTAACATTTGAAATCTAAATAAATTTCCTCGAACATTAAGCATAAACACTAACCATTTAAATTAAATTAGTGAATGGTTTTAAGATAGTATATCCACATTAATATTAATAAAAAACCATTCAATTAAATATAGAATATTATATAATACATAAGAATCAACAATAGTGTTGAAATAAATGAATATACACTTATAAAATCCTCGAGTAATTCTTGAGATAAATACTCTTTTACTTTAGTAAGAAGAGTTATTTTGGAAATGTAATTCTATAAAACTAGTAGTGAAGTAAGATAAAATTTTAATAATAAAATTTTTGGTTTTAGAAATATAAATTTTGATAAAAACAAATTATAGAGTTCCCTTGAAAATAGGTAATGATTTGATAATTTCCCTTGAATTGGGCTTGTATGCAGGAAAATTATTGAAATATCCTTTTAAAACATATAACTAACCATAAATGAAATTAGGATTCTGGTTGGTACACATATATAGTACATTCACAAATAATTTTTTATGAGTAAATATAAATAAATAAGAATTTAATTAAGGTATGCAGTGAATAAGAGTAACCCAAATGAAAATGGAGGTTCGGGTAGAAAACCATTACCTTAAGTCTGATGATGTTATTCACTTGATCTTAGTGTTATGGGTAACCAAATTAAATTAAATAATTAATATTAACAGATCATATTAATTATTTAATTGATTTAGGGTAGCCTTATTAAGTTCATTCATAGACTTCATGATGGGTTTTAGAGGTTCGTTTTTATTGTTTGGGAGCATTTTCTTCCTTTGTATTCATGACTGATTTACTTATATACATGTAAAGATAAACATGTGAGATGATAATAGTTTTCTAGAATAAAAGTTGTATTTTATTTTTCAACATCCATAATATTATATGGTTATAAAATTCATATGGTTATTGGGAGTGAAGATGAATTATTAAATAAAACTTTAATGATAATTGTTTGCATTAATTGCCGGTTTTTTATCACAACAAACTCATTTTGATTTTGAAGTTAATATCATGTGCAAGAAAAGATTCCAGAACCTTAAATAAGTTATAATACATATATTTTAGTCTAGTTCAACCATAAAAATGGTTTCATGATGAGAATTTAAATGGTAATAGAAATTGAAAACCTATCATCCTTGAATGTGATAAATTAACACATCTCAAATAGTGTTTTCATTTCTAATATAAAGAAATGAGAAAGTAGATATGATGATAAATTATTATTTTATCATAACAACATTATAGTACATGTTATGTTTTGGGAGTTACGGTAACATTTGTATGAAATTATGAGAGAGAAAAATAAAATAATGAAACTCGATATAAAAAGAGTTGTTGAGAAATACCTTACAAAAATTCAGAAACCTAACAATGTCACTTAAAATTCATAAAATGTTTTTAGGGAAGAAAAATGGGTCTCTAATAATTCTTAAATAATATGGATAGTAAGGGGAATATTTAATGACATATCCCAACATAATCCAATTGATATTAAAAGATAATAACATAAAAAGAGTTCTTGAAAAAGAGAAGGGTTAAAAATTCCATTACCATGTAGAGTAACTCCTAAAACATGAAGGTTGGAACCCTGTGGGCTTTAGGATACCTTTTTAGGACTAATTGGGAGGTAAAAATACCAAATATTCTAGGATGAGAAATTTGGAAATAAAGAAAATGAAGGAATGAGTGGGTATTTATAGTAAAAGAGAGAGTTTTTTTTTAAAATTTCAAAGGACACCTCATCAGTGGTATTTGCAAAACGATGTGATTTCCCATGGTATTTGAAAAACCATGGGATTTACCATTGTATTTCCTATGGTATTGGATACTTTGGACACTTTATTTCATATTTTAATGTAAAAAAGTAGACTAAAATTTTATATTAATTATTAAATCATTATGATATCATTTATCATACCGAAAACTCAAACTGTATTTTTACTATTCACGAAGAACTTAAGATTTTTATAAAATTATCATAAACTCAGTGTAACATAATGTCAATGTTTTGAATTAAAAAATTAATTCCATTTTTTTGAAAATAATTTTCAAAATATGATTAATTTAATTTTTAAATAAAATAATATTGTATTTGAAAAATAATAATTTTAGAACTATAATTCATTCTATAACACTTTGAAAAATTAACAATGATATCATTATCTTATAAACATACAACAATAAAATAATAATACAATTTACTATTAATAAGGGTCATATTACTAATCATATTACTATTCATAAGGGTATGTTAACATTCACTAAAATTTAAGTTTGACATATCAGATTGTAAATATCTTACTGAATGCAACCGTGTATGTCAGGTTTTTTAAAATCATATCATAGTGGTAAAATAATTATGTTTACTAACTTGGTTATAACAAAGTTGTGTTTTTTAGAGACTTAGTGTTTCATTAATTTAATATTAAATTTATTTATAAACCCTTGGGGTGTTACATTCTCCCCTCCTTATAAAAACTTCAACCTCAAATTACCTGAATGTTACCTCACAAAATGATTTGGGTAGTTTTTCATCACAAGATCCTCAAGTTCCCATGTTTCCTCTTAGATTTTATGATTTTTCTAATATATATTTTCCAATCGAGTCATTCGATTCTTCAACACCTGTTCTTTAGTGTCTATAATATGGATAGGAACTTCACATTAAGATAAGTCAGGTTCCGATTCTATATCTTAAGAATTGAGGACATGTGTTGGGTCTGACATGCACTTTCTCAACAATGAGACATCGAACACATTGTGTAATTTAGAAAGGATATGGATCATTTCCAAATGATAAGCCACAACTTCAATTCTCTCCAGAATTTCAAAAGGTCCTATATACCTAGGGGTTAGTTTCCCTTTATTCCCAAATCTTATAACACTCATCCATGGAGATAATTTTAAGAAAACATTATCTCCCACTTGAAATTCCAAATCATTCTTTCAATTATAAACATAACTATTTTTCCAGCTTTGAGTTGCTTTGATATGGGTTTGTATAGTATTTACCTTCGCTATTGTTTCCTCCACAAGATTTTGACCCTCAAGCTTCCTTTCACCGACTTCATCCCAACATGTTGGTGTATGAAATATCTTTCTATACAATGATTTATATGGTTTCATTTGAATTCTTGAATGGAAACTATTATTGTAGGAACTCTCCACAAAAGGTGAATAATGATCCCAAAAACCTTTAAAATCAATTGAGCATGGCCTCAATATGTCCTATAAAGATTGGATCTTCCTTTATGATATCCCATCAGTTTGAGGATGACAAGAAGTACTCAAAAATTATCAATATCCAAACATTTCTGAATAAATATCTATAATTTCGATGTAAATTGATGATCACAATCATAAACTATTGATAGAGGTGACCCATGAAGTCTTACAACATCATTGATATAGAGTCATGCAAGGTGATCTAATGGAAAATCCTCTCTTATAGTGAGGAAATGTGAAGATAACGTAAGTCGGTCCACAATTACCCTTATTGCATCATTCTTTCTTGGAGTTTTTGGTAATCCAATGAAAAAATCCATGGTTATTTCATCCCATTTCCATGTAGGAAAAGGTAGAGGTTAAATGACTCTTCATGGATGTTGTCTTTTAAACTCCACTTGTTGATGGTCTAAACATATTAATACGTAATCATAAATTTCTCTCTTTATGTTTTCCCCCAAGAAATGTTCCTTCAAATATATATATATATATTAGTGCTAAAAGAGTTTATAGAAAAATTCAAGATATGGGCATCATCCAATAACTCCCTTTTTATCTTGGGTATAGAGGGAACACATTGCCTCTTCCCAAATTTTAGAATCCCATTGTAACACCCGAGACTTTTATGTTATATAAACCATCAAAGGAATCTTTTTCTACACAACACTTGCTTGGCTTGCTTTGCACGCAATCGCGACCTTCCTCGATAGCTTGCGTCGTACGCAATACCGAGTTTCACTAAACAACAATATGCTATTAAAACTAGCCGTTATGAATAGTAATAACCACTTTTTAAAATTTTATAAATTTTATTTTTCAAAATGGACTTCATTTTTGGACTCAGAATATCAAAATTAGCCTAGGGTGAAATTTTGGTATTTTTCTGAAAACTTTCAATTTTTGATGAATAGTGAAACCACTAAGTGGTAGGTTAAAAACTGAATTTTGCATAAAACTTAATTTTACCGCTTCTGTGAATGGAATTTCAAAAATCCGAGAGACACGGTTAATATCAAGGACTAAAATGTGGTTCAATGAGATGAAAATAATTTTTTGGTGAATAGTAACTTTTTACTATTTTTACCGCGGTTAATAGTAAATAGGGTAGCTAAGGGTAAATATGATATCAATATTACCCTAAAACATGTCCTAATTCTATTGGACAAGTTTAATTCGACCAAAAACAAACTTATGAATAAAATATGACCATTTAGGCCCACTTGGATTAGATTAGGACATTTATTATTAATTTATTTAAAGAAGGGTTAAAATAGTTAAAATCAAAGTTTAATAAGTAAATCATTTTTTAATATGGGGTTATACAGAAGATAAATTCGATTGTAAATATTCATTAGAAAGCTAAAAATATTTCCTACATGATGGTATTTTATTTGTAATTTTTAGACATTAAATAATTTAATTTATTTATGACACAATGATGATGCAGTAATTATCTTATTAATGAAATATTGACATAATTGATGTTATAAACACCAAAATAAATGTAATTTGAGACTTTTTATGAATTAAACTAATTTTCTAGGTTACTATGATATATTAATGTTGATTTAATCAACTTGTTTCGAACATATAATTCTGTTATGACTTTCACAAAAATCATATATCAAATAGTGTCAAAATTGACACAAAATAGTTTTTAAATCAAATATTATATTATTAATTGTTATTTTATTCCTAAAAATCTAAGGTTCGGCCAAATGACTTAGATAAGGATATATATATTAATAATAAACAATTTGGGGTTCGTTTGGCATGTTATAGTAAGTGTATTAACCATATAGTGAAAGAAAACAAAAAGACATGGTAAAAGTTAAATTAATTAACTTAGAGTTAAATCTAATTGATAAGGTTAAAATAATACCCTAAACTTGTCTAAATCTTATTGTTTTATAGTATTTCGACCCATCCCCACTTTAGCTTCGAAATAAGACCCTTTGGAACCATTATAAACCGATTTTGACTTTAATATAAAATAATATTTTGAGATATTCCTAAGGTGCCCCTCTCCTCCCTTATAAAAGGGCACCTCCTCCCCCTCCTCCTCACACCAAATTGAGCACTAAAGCTCGGCCAAACCCTGCCATTTTCTCCTCTCCACTTCCCTAGAATAATCCTAGAGGTCCTGGTCTTCTCCAAAGACCAATCTTAGTTCCTTAAGTGGAGGATTCAAAGAGGCGTTCCAAAGAAGAGGTAATATCCATTACCGATCTTTTCAATTTCTTTCTTCTTCAAATTATTCTTATTTAGTTTATTCATGATAAAGTAATAACATCAGTATTACTTACATAATGATATGTTATTATAAATATGAAACAACCCTAATTCACCTTCTATCCATCCTACGGAAAAATGAAATCACCGCGCGTGCGTACGTACGGAATACCGTCTCCACGCCGTGGTGTAATCTATTTTCCACCATCACCTTACAAGGATGGGTATAATGGTGTAATGAGTAACTATATATGATTATTATGAAGTAATATTGATACTGAAATAATATATATATACTCCAATACAATTCCACGATCATAGGAACGATATCATCACTCGTGCGTACGTACGGAATACCGTCTCCACGATGTGATGCGACTCGTTCTACATGATCTTCATTTCATAATGATTATATAAATGAATTGAATGAATGAATATGGTATATACTACACTAATACCATTCTATAAATGAATTATCTATAACCTAAAGATAAGAATAAGAATTTATTCGACAAAACACGCATAAGAACAAAAAGTTATAAAGACCCGAGTAACAAGTAACAATGAAATATTACTAACAAGAAGCTAATAATATGACCATATATGATATCATATCAATATGTATGATTCTGGAATAAGTCAATAACATTATTTAAACCATTATACAGGATATTCGGACACGAACAAAGCAAATCGGACCTAAGGTAAGGGAAATATCACAATCTCATTTTTATCCGAGATTGTTTATTCGTAAGTATTCACTGGGGTGTATTTTATCATCCACATCCATGTTTCATCAATATGTAATATTATTTCCATCCACCTACAATTTTTTAAATCCATTTTTACCCTTCGGTGAGTTTTTAGTAATATGTATGAAAGGAATCTTTTGTCGTACGAGGTACTTTTTGACTTTTCCGACAAAAGTACGAAGAATGTTTTTTTAACTTATACGGCTTGAATGGATTTTTAAAACATTATTTCCAAGAAGCTTCCTTTACAAGTTTTCAAGTTTATTTTTAATCAACTTCTTTTATTTTAAAGTTGTATGACATGTTATGAAAGGAAAAATGTTTTTTTGAAGAAGAAAGGATATTTTCCTCAAGAATGAAGTTCAAGTGTTTTATCAAAATTATTTTCCATCTAAGATAATAAAGGGTTCTGTTTCTATCCATATTTTTACATTTATTTGACTATGTTGTGATGTAATTATGTTTATGAATTCCTTTATCTTATATGAATTGATTTATGATGTCATGATGTTTCAAGAATCCCATTTTTGTTACATGTGTTATGCGATGATGTATGTTTTATGATTATGTGGCACACATAAGAAAGGATTCATTATAAGATGGGTGGGACCTATATCTCCCTCCAATGCATTGGGTAAAGATTTTATATCTCTTGAGATAGACATGGCTGGAACGGAAGGTTATTTCGGTTCAGTGATACAGGACTGAAACGAGGAGTGAACTCGGTTCAGAAAGGGACTTTGTCCACTAAGATAGTCTTGGCAATGAGTCATGACTAAAAAGAAATGATTTTCCATGATTATGTGTGCATGCCACAAAGTTTCAAGTTTTATGGGGATCTCATTTTCACTTCTATGATTTATTCCATGTTAAGATATTATGATCTCTTTTGCAGGTTTTGATTTTCAAAAAGATATGATATGATTTTTATTTCCTTTATTTGCCCTTGCTGAGCATTTGAGCTCACCCTTTTATGTTTTCTTTTCCCCAGGTCAGGAAGATGGAAATTAAGTAGAATATGCTAAAAGGGACCCTAGATATGATGAAATAAATGGGAGACACTGTAGAAGATTTATGAACTAGTTGTTTATGTTTCCCAGTTTCTAAAGACACTATACCTATACGGTCCTTTGTGGTTTTATCATATGTTGTAATAAGTGTGCTTCAATTTTTGAAGTATTAAAAATGTATGTAAAGTATGGGTCGTTATAGTTGGTATCAGAGGAAAGGTATAGTCAACCTTTGGAAACTAGGATGTGAAAGCCTTAGTAAGAACCCTAAGGATAAGTCTAAGCTTAGTGTTTTAGAAATGGCCTTGAATAACCTAGGATAAGACCTTAAGCATGAAAATTTTATTCTTGAATTATGTGGTTTCCTATTATAATTAGTGTTGCTCACACTATTCTTCTTGGTTTTAGTCAATGGCTGGAACCCGAAGGAACCGTGTTAATGCGGAATGCGATGGGCAATGCAATGATTGTCCCCCTGAGCAAACAAACGATATGGGAGCTGGAATGAAAAATCTCGTAGCCATGATCACACAACTTTCTCAAGCTATGAATCATGCAGGATTTCCAAACGAGCAAAGGAGGGAGCAACATTCTGTTGAATCCTTCATAAGGCAGCGTCCACCTTCTTTCAGCGGGTCTACTGATCCATTAGTTGCTGAACAATGGATTAGTACTACTGAAAAGATATTTTCAGTTCTTCAATGTTTTGAGCATGATAAATTCATCCTAGCAGTGTATCGTTTGGAAGGAGATGCTGATCAATGGTGGAATCTTGTTAAGAATACGAGGCAAAGGGATGAAATTGAGTCTATGGAATGGGACGAGTTCAAGAACTTATTTTTCAATAAGTACTTCCCTCGTATTCTCCGAACAAAGATGGAGAAAGAGTTTCTTGAACTGAAGCAAAGGGATGATGAATCTGTTGGTACCTATGAAGCAAATTTTACAAGACTTGCAAGGTACGCTTCTGGTATTATTATCCAACCTGAGAGTAAGATCGATCGATTCTTTAGTGGCTTAAAACCAAGTCTTCGAAGGGTGTTAGCCATAAGGGACTTCAATAGCTACGAGAAAATCGTTCGATGTGCTCTCAAAGTCGAGATGGAGATTGGAGTAACCCATTAGTCACATGGGTTTGATAAGAAGAGGAAGATGGAATTCAAAGAAAAATCTAAAGAGCACACGGAAAAGAAGATGAGCTTTTCCTTATGCTCAAAGTGTGGAAAGAAACATGGAGGGAGTTGTCATAAAGGGACAAGTAAATGTTTTAAATGTGGAAAAGAAGGTCATCGGGCATTTGAATGCCGTGATAATGGGAAGAAGATGTCTAATGACGCAAACAAATGAAGGGATACACAGAATGAACCTACTACACTTCAATGTTTTAAGTGCAAGGAGATGGGGCATTATGCCAATCAATGCCCAAATCCAAGGGTTGATGATGATGGTCGACGTCAACAAAATCTTAAGGCTAAAGACAAAGGAAAGTCACATGCAATTTCTATCAGCGATGTGGAGTACGATAACGATGTGGTGAAAGGTACACTTACCATCCACTCTAAAGTAGAAAATGTTTTATTTGATTCTGGATCCACCCACTCTTTTATTTCTGAAGAATTTTCTAAGGGTATCACCGTATTACCTCAACAATTAGATGTTGAGTTAGCTGTGACAACACCTAATGGCACATCAATCGCATCAAAAGTTTATAATTCTTCTCCGATCGAAGTTTGTGGGAAAGTGCTTCCTACAAATCTTGTGATCCTTCCTTTAGTGGAATTTGATGTGATTCTTGGCATGGATTGGCTTTCTCTACATGGAGCTCATATCGATTGCCAAATAAGGGAAGTCACATTTCATATTCCAGATCAATCTACGATCGTCTATCAATGCAAGGATGAACATAACCTTCCAGTGGAAATTTCTTCCATCTTATGGGTATTGATTTCACTAAATGAAGGTTATTTATCTCAAATGGTTGGTGAGAAACTCACGATTAAGAATATGCCCATTGTACGGGAGTTTGATGATGTCTTTCCGGAGGAATTGTCGGGTCTTCCACCAAATCGTGAAGTTGAGTTTTCAATAGAACTCGTACCGGGTGCTTTGCCTATTTCAAAGACACCTTATAGAATGGCCCCAATTGAGTTGCAGGAATTGAAGAAGCAACTCCAAGAGAATCTTGATAAGGGATTCATACGCCCTAGTGTGTCACCTTGGGGAGCACCTGTTCTATTTGTTAAGAAGAAAGATGGATCAATGAGACTCTGCATTGATTATCGAGAACTTAACAAGATCACTATCAAGAACAAATATCCTCTCCCACGCATTGATGACTTATTTGACCAACTACGCGGAGCTCAATACTTTTCCAAGATTGATCTTCATTCAGGGTATCATCAATTAAGGGTCAAAAGGGAGGATATACCAAATACGGCTTTCCGTACAAGGTATGGACACTATGAATTTATAGTGATGCCATTTGGTCTTACTAATGCCCCTGCTATCTTCATGGATCTAATGAATAGAGTCTTTAGAGACTATCTTGATCAATTTGTGGTAGTCTTTATAGACGATATTCTTGTCTATTCAAAGAGCAAGGAAGAGCATGAAGATCACTTGAGAATTATATTGAAGACCCTGAGAAAAGAGAAGCTTTATGCCAAATTTACCAAGTGTGAATTTTGGCTTCAAAAAGTTGCATTTTTGGGTCATATAATCTCAAAAGAGGGGATATCTGTGGATCCATCAAAAACAGAGGTTATCGAAAGATGGTGAAGACCAACAACAGTAACTGAGATCCGAAGTTTTCTTGGTTTGGCTGGTTATTATCGACGTTTTGTAAAAGATTTTTCACGATTATCTAATCCACTCACCAAGTTGACTCGGAAAGGAGTTAAGTTTGTCTGGACAGAGGAATGTGAAGAGAATTTCAAGGAGTTGAAAAGAAGGTTATCCAGTGCACCTGTGCTCACACTGCCTTGTAGTGGAGAAAGGTTTGTGATCTACAGTGATGCATCCAAGAAGGGATTGGGGTGTGTTCTTATTCAAAATGATATGGTGATAGCTTATGCCTCACGACAGTTGAAAATCCATGAGCAAAATTACCCAACACATGATTTGGAGTTGGCTGCGGTAATCTTTGCATTAAAAATTTGGAGGCATTACCTTTATGGTGAAAGGTGTGATATTTATACTGACCATAAAAGTTTAAAGTATATTTTCACACAAAAGGAGTTGAATATGCGTCAAAGAAGATGGTTGGAGCTGATTAAGGATTATGACTGCTCAATCCATTACCACCCTGGGAAAGCAAACAAGGTGGCAGATGCATTAAGTCGACAAGACCATGCTAGTTTATCCATGATGAGGATCACAAAAGATCCAATATTTATGGATTTACAAAGGATGGATCTTGGAATTATAATGGAAGGGGAAAAATCTTATCTTTCTCAAATGAATGTTCAACCATCTATACATGTGAAGATTAAAGAGGCACAGAAAGAAGATGCCGAGTTACAAAAGAAGGTGAGAAATGTTCCTGAATTCAACCTTGATTGTGATGGGATAATAAAGTTCAGGAATCGGGTTTGTGTTCTTCCCATCCCCGAATTAAAGAAGGAGCTGCTGGATGAGGCTCATAGTTCTTCATTCTCTATTCATCCTAGAAGCACGAAGATGTATAGGGACCTGAAAGAGTACTTCTGGTGGGATGGCATGAAAAGAGATGTTGCTGAATATGTCTCTCGATGCTTGGTTTGTCAACAAGTTAAAGCTGAGAGACAAAAGTCTAAGGGGATGTTACAACCATTACCCATACCCGAATGGAAATGGGAAAACATCACTATGGACTTTGTCACAGGACTTCCTAAAACATCCAAAGGCAATAATGCTATCTGGGTCATAGTTGATCGTCTTACAAAGTCTGCACACTTCATTCCTATTAGAGAGGATTTCTCTCTAGATCAGCTTGCCAGGATATATGTAAAGGAAGTGGTAATATTGCATGGAGTACCACTTTCTATTATATCTGATCGGGATCCGAGATTTACCTCGAAGTTCTGGCGAAGTCTTCAGCATACTCTGGATACACAGTTGAGTTTCAGCACTGCTTATCATCCCCAGACAGACGGTCAGTCTGAGAGAACAATTCAAACCCTAGAAGATATGTTGAGAGCTTGCTCTATGGATTTCAAAGGAGGTTGGGATCAACACCTACCTTTGGTAGAATTTTCTTATAATAATAGCTTTCACTCCAGTATTCAGATGGCTCCTTATGAAGCTCTCTATGGAAAGAAATGCAAGACTCCAACTTGCTGGGATGAAGTTGGGGAAAGAAAGCTATTAGGACCTGATCTCGTTGATGAAATGGCAGAAAAGGTCAGATCTATTCAACAACACATAAGAGCAGCTCAGAGTCGACAGAAAAGTTATGCCGACAACCGAATAAAAGACCTAGAGTTTGAAGTGGGTGATAAAGTGTTCTTACGAATATCTCCCTGGAAGAGGGTTATGAGATTTGGAAAGAAGGGGAAGTTGAGCCCTAGATATATCGGTCCTTTCGAAATACTGGATCGTGTTGGGAAGGTAGCTTACCGATTGGCGCTTCCACCGAATCTCTCTCAAGTTCACGATGTGTTCCATGTATCTCTCCTGAGAAAGTACATACCAGATCCTTCACATGTACTCAGCTCAGAAGTTGTACCGCTGGAGCAAGATCTTTCTTATGAAGAACAACCGATAGAGATTCTGGATCGTAGCGAAAAAGTCCTACGAAACAAGACCACTCGCTTGGTGAAAGTTTTATGGAGGAACCACCAACTTGAAGAAGCTACATGGGAGCTTGAGGATATGATGAGGGAGAAGTATCCTCATTTGTTTGTTACAAAGTGACAAATTTCGAGGGCGAAATTCTTTTTAAGGGGGGTAGAATGTAACACCCGAGACTTTTATGTTATATAAACCATCAAAGGAATCTTTTTTTACACAACACTTGCTTGGCTTGCTTTGCACGCAATCGCGACCTTCCTCGATAGCTTGCGTCGTACGCAATACTGAGTTTCACTAAACAACAATATGCTATTAAAACTAGCTGTTATGAATAGTAATAACCACTTTTTAAAATTTTATAAATTTTATTTTTCAAAATGGACTTCATTTTTGGACTCAGAATATCGAAATTAGCCAAGGGTGAAATTTTGGTATTTTTCTGAAAACTTTCAATTTTTGATGAATAGTGAAACCACTAAGTGGTAGGTTAAAAACTGAATTTTGAATAAAACATAATTTTACCGCTTCTGTGAATGGAATTTCAAAAATCCGAGAGACACTGTTAATATCAAGGACTAAAATGTGGTTCAATGATATGAAAATAATTTTTTGGTGAATAGTAACTTTTTACTATTTTTACCGCGGTTAATAGTAAATAGGGTAACTAAGGGTAAATATGATATCAATATTACCCTAACACATGTCCAAATTCTATTGGACAAGTGTAATTCGACCAAAAACAAACTTATGAATAAAATATGACCATTTAGGCCCACTTGGATTAGATTAGGACATTTATTATTAATTTATTTAAAGAAGGGTTAAAATAGTTAAAATCAAAGTTTAATAAGTAAATCATTTTTTAATATGGGGTTATACATAAGATAAATTCGATTGTAAATATTCATTAGAAAGCTAAAACGATTTCCTACATGATGGTATTTTATTTGTAATTTGTAGACATTAAATAATTTAATTTATTTATGACACAATGATGATGCAGTAATTATCTTATTAATGAAATATTGACATAATTGATGTTATAAACACCAAAATAAATGTAATTTGAGACTTTTTATGAATTACACTAATTTTCTAGGTTACTATGATATATTAATGTTGATTTAATCAACTTTTTTCGAACATATAATTCTGTTATGACTTTCAAAAAAATCATATATCAAATAGTGTCAAAATTGACACAAAATAGTTTTTAAATAAAATATTATATTATTAATTGTTATTTTATTCCTAAAAATCTAAGGTTCGGCCAAATGACTTAGATAAGGATATATATATTAATAATAAACAATTTGGGGTTCGTTTGGAATGTTATAGTAAGTGTATTAACCATATAGTGAAAGAAAACAAAAAGACACGGTAAAAGTTAAATTAATTAACTTAGAGTTAAATCTAATTGATAAGGTTAAAATAATACCCTAAACTTGTCTAAATCTTATTGTTTTATAGTATTTCGACCCATCCCCACTTTAGCTTCGAAATTAGACCCTTTGGAACCATTATAAACCGATTTTGACTTTAATATAAAATAATATTTTGAGATATTCCTAAGGTGCCCCTCTCCTCCCTTATAAAAGGGCACCTCCTCCCCCTCCTCCTCACACCACATTGAGCACTAAATCTCGGCCAACCCCTGCCATTTTCTCCTCTCCACTTCCCTAGAATAATCCTAGAGGTCCTGGTCTTCTCCAAAGACCAATCTTAGTTCCTTAAGTGGAGGATTCAAAGAGGCGTTCCAAAGAAGAGGTAATATCCATTACCGATCTTTTCAATTTCTTTCTTCTTCAACTTCTTCTTCTTTAGTTGTTTCATGATAAAGTAATAACATCAGTATTACTTACATAATGATATGTTATTATAAATATGAAACAACCCTAATTCAACTTCTATTCATCCTACGGAAAAATGAAATCACCGCGCGTGCGTACGTACGGAATACCGTCTCCACGCCGTGGTGTAATCTATTTTCCACCATCACCTTACAAGGATGGGTATAATGGTGTAATGAGTAACTATATATGATTATTATTAAGTAATATTGATACTGAAATAATATATATATACTCCAATACAATTCCACGATTATAGGAACGATATCATCACTCGTGCGTACGTACGGAATACCGTCTCCACGATGTGATGCGACTCGTTCTACATGATCTTCATTTCATAATGATTATATAAATGAATTGAATGAATGAATATGGTATATACTACACTAATACCATTCTGTAAATGAATTATCTATAACCTAAAGATAAGAATAAGAATTTATTCGACAAAACACGCATAAGAACAAAAAGTTATAAAGAACCGAGTAACAAGTAACAATGAAATATTACTAACAAAAAGCTAATAATATGACCATATATGATATCATATCAATATGTATGATTCTGGAATAAGTCAATAACATTATTTAAACCATTATACAGGAGCTTCGGACATGAACAAAGCAAATCGGACCTAAGGTAAGGGAAATATCACAATCTCATTTTTATCCGAGATTGTTTATTCATAAGTATTCACTGGGGTGTATTTTTTCATCCACATCCATGTTTCATCAATATGTAATATTATTTCCATCCACCTACAATTTTTTAAATCCATTTTTACCCTTCGGTGAGTTTTTAGTAATATGTATGAAAGGAATCTTTTGTCGTACGAGGTACTTTTTGACTTTTCCGACAAAAGTACGAAGAATGTTTTTTTAACTTATACGGCTTGAATGGATTTTTAAAACATTATTTCCAAGAAGATTCCTTTACAAGTTTTCATGTTTATTTTTAATCAACTTATTTTATTTTAAAGTTGTATGACATGTTATGAAAGGAAAAATGTTTTTTTGAAGAAGAAAGGATATTTTCCTCAAGAATGAAGTTCAAGTGTTTTATCAAAATTATTTTCCATCTAAGATAATAAAGGGTTCTGTTTCTATCCATATTTTTACATTTATTTGACTATGTTGTGATGGAATTATGTTTATGAATTCCTTTATCTTATATGAATTGATTTATGATGTCATGATGTTTCAAGAATCCCATTTTTGTTACATGTGTTATGCGATGATAATGTTTTATGATTATGTGGCACACATAAGAAAGGATTCATTATAAGATGGGTGGGACCTATATCTCCCTCCAATGCATTGGGTAAAGATTTTATATCTCATGAGATAGACATGGCTGGAACAGAAGGTTATTTCGGTTCAGTGATACAGGAATGAAACGAGGAGTGAACTCGGTCCAGAAAGGGACTTTGTCCACTAAGATAGTCTTGGCAATGAGTCATGACTAACAAGAAATGATTTTCCATGATTATGTGTGCATGCCACAAAGTTTCAAGTTTTATGGGGATCTCATTTTCACTTATATGATTTATTCCATGTTAAGATATTATGATCTCTTTTGCAGGTTTTGATTTTCAAAAAGATATGATATGATTTTTATTTCCTTTATTTTCCTTTGCTGAGCATTTGAGCTCACCCTTTTATGTTTTCTTTTCCCCAGGTCAGGAAGATGGATATTAAGTAGAATATGCTAAAAGGGACCCTAGATATGATGAAATAAATGGGATACACTGTAGAAGATTTATGAACTAGTTGTTTATGTTTCCCAGTTTCTAAAGACACTATACCTATACGGTCCTTTGTGGTTTTATCATATGTTGTAATAAGTGTGCTTCAATTTTTGAAGTATTAAAAATGTATGTAAAGTATGGGTCGTTATACCCATCATCACATATGATGTCAACAAACATCCCATCATTCAAAACATTAATTTTCTATTAAATATTATTATCATGAGGCTAAAATATTTTAATTCTTTATTATAAATATGGTTGGGAAACCAATTGAAAAAGTATTGATTTTTCACCTTCATTGGTAATTCCCATTGTTGAGTCAATAAGGTTTTCCTTATGACTTTTTCCATTCCTTCATTCATTAGGGATATTGATAAGTCATCAAGGTTTCCTTATGACTTTACCATTCCTCTTGTTTTAAAAATCACAATCACCTTTTCTTAAGGAAAATTTCATTTTACCCTTGTTTTACTTCTATAAGGAAATTGTCTTTCCCATAGAAAATTTACGCCTACCTTTTTTTTCATTATTCATATCAATATTTTTCTTAAGTGTAAAAATTGGATTCATATCTAAAACCTCATAATCGTATATTACTTAGACATAAAGCATTCTATTTTAGGATCTGAATTTTGGATTCAAACTCTAATTAAGTTCAACTCTGAATTCTGGATACGAACTCTAATGAAGTTCAACTCTGAATTCTGGATACGAACTCTCATGAAGTTCCACTCCGAATTCTGGATATGAACTCTCGTTAAGTTCCACTATGAATTCAGGATACGAACTCTAATGAAGTTCAACTCCGAATTCTGGATACGAACTCTATTGAAGTTCAACTCTTAATTCTGGATACGAACACTCATGAAGTTCCACTCCGAATTCTAGATACGAACTCTCATGAAGTTCCAATCTGAATTATGGATACAAACTCTCATAAAGATCCACTCTGAATTCTAATTACGAACCTCTCTAAGTTCTGACTCCGAGTTCTCTGAATTTAGACTCTAAACTCTGATGAGGTCTGACTCCGAATTCTCATGAACCTAGACTCCGAACTACATAATTTCTGGTTCTGAATTCTAGTGAAATAAAAATCTAAATTTCCTTGAAATTTTGACTCCAGATTTCTACAGGATTCAGGTTCTGAATTCTTACAAAATAGAATCCGAATATTCTTAAGTTTATAGACTTCGAATTTATTTTTTCTTCCATTCTGAACTTTAAGCTTTTTCATTACGAACTTTCATTTTCTAATCCATTCCAAATATCAGTTTAGTTATGCTTACACTTGTTTATTATAAAACAATGCCGTGATTTCAGTTATTGACTTACCATTGGTTGAGTAAAACATGTATAGGTCCCTCCGAAATTCAAGGAGAAATATGACCGTTTGAGGAAGGAGTCGATCGTTGAAGCTTCGCCTATAAATAAAATCTCATTTGAAAAGAAGATACAACTTTTACAACTGTACTTAAATGATGTGGAAGTGATTTCTAGAGAGAGAGAGAGGCTCTTATCAACTCTCAAGCTTCGTGCAGAAAGTTTGAACGGCTTGTTCAAACTTTTCCTTGTAAAGAATTTCTATGTGCGAATCTGATTGTTGCTGTGTACAATTGAGGGATTTTTGGGATAGGAAGATAGAGGTTCCAACACCTTGAAGTTGAGGGCTTCATTACTGAGGAAGATAGAGGTGTCAACTACCTGATAGTTGAGGTCTTGCTGGGATAGCAAGACCGACTCCTATCTTCGTATCGAGGGCTTACCCTGGTGTGGGTAAGACAGACTTTCTTGAAAGCATAAGTCAAGGGACCTCTTATCTAGGGTTGTTGGATACCCTTCTCTTTGGTTTAAAAGAGCTATTGTTTGTTACTTTTAGTGTTACTACTTTTCTTTCCACTGTGCATTTTGTATTTTTAAGGAAATTATAACTTTCTTATACTTCCTTACTTGTAATCTGATTTAGTTATATTCTATATTCTTTAAGGTAGAATCTTAGTAGTTGTAAACTTTTGTTAAATTTCATTTTTGGAATCACTTTTCCGGAATCAAGCAAGTCTTTAGAACTTAGAGGTGTTGTGAATTTAGGTTATGCAAAATTTCTTTAGGGAATTTTAAAAGGTACAATTCACCCCCCTCTTGTATCTGAGAATCTCATTCTTATTTTGATCCTACATTTGGTATTATAGAGTATAGAATACTCCATCAAATACCATCTTATAAATTGGTATCAGAGCATTTGGTTCAATCTGAATTAATCTCAAGATTATATTTAGAAGAGAATTCTTGGAATTGAATTTTCAGATTAACATTTCTGGATTCATACTTTTCAGAATCATAGTTCAGATTCACTTTTTCGTAGAGATACTCTTATTCTATATTTTCTTGCAGAGAATATTTACCTTGTTTACAAACTTTTTATACTAACAAGATTTTGTGGAAAGACTTTTATTAAAGATGGTAGGAATAAATGTTGGTTCCATAGACAATCTTAATCCAACCAGACCACTAATATTTGATGGAAATGATTACGAATATTGGAGATATCACATGAAGACTTTCATTATCAACACTAGGGTTGAAAATTTTGTTATGCTTACTGGTGGATACAATATCCCTAATAAAGAAGTAAGTGCCTTTACAAATCAAGAAAAACATTAATACCAACTGAACTATAAGGTACGCAATACTTTACTTTGCTCAATGACTAGAAATATATGTAGCCAAATTTCTTATTGTGAATCAACAAATTCTGTATAGAAGAAACTAGAAGTTACTCACTTTGGAACTTGAAAAGTAACTGAGATAAGAAGAGCCATGATTAGAGCCGAATATCATGGTTTTAATTTTCCTTATGGTGAACCCATATGCAAAGTACAACAGATATTCATGACTATAGAGAATAGTTTACAATCAATGGGTGAAAAAGGACTAGATTATGAATCCATTATTGACAAGATCATCGACATCATTCCATATGAGTGGGAATCTAAAAGGACTGAAATTGATGAGAATAAAAATGTTACTCATATTACCCTTTGTGAGCTATTTGGAACTCTTCTTTAGCATGAGACTAGAATGAAGAGAGATGCTGATATTGTGAAGAAGAAGAATGGAAATGGCAGTGTAGCTTTTACTTCTACTTCCAATCACATGAAACCTAAAACTCCTGAGAGAGTTACTAGATCCAGATCTAAGAAAGTTGTTATCCATTCCAAATCTAGTGGAAGTGGGTCCTCAGAAAATTAATTAGAAAATCTTGCTCGAACGATGAACAAGATAGTTGGACAGAGGAACTTTCAATCTAAATACAATAAGAAGGAAAGAAAAGTCAAGAAAGATTCTGAAGTTACATGCTATGAATGTAAGAGAGCTGGACACATAAGACCTGATTGCCCTATGCTCAAGAGAAAAGAAAGAAAGGAAAGTAATTATGAAAGGAATAGAAATAATTATTACAAGTCCAAAGCTAATAAAGTGTTTAAATCCAATGAAACATGGAGTCCTAGTGGTGGAGACTCCTCAGATGAATCTTCGGATTATGAATATTTTGGACAGAAGAATCCTGGTCTTTTAGAAAGGCTACCTATTGATAATCATTTCTTGATGGATAAGGTACAAAATGCTGATTCTATGGCCAATGTTTCTTTGAATCCTAATGATAGTAAATATTATAACTCTTTGGATGAAGAATCCTCTTCTGATGAAGATAATACTTTACCTACATATGAAGAAGTTTCTAGGTTTTCCAAACTTCTTGAAAATGAGAATTCAAAACTCATGAAGAAACTTGATAAGGAAAATTCTAGGAATACTATTCTTACTAAGGAAATATTAGATCTTTCTAAATATATTGATAAGAAAAATGCTAATTTGAATGTATTTCAAAAAATCTTGAGGAAGTAAGTTCTGAGAAGAATAAACTTTTTAAATATATAGAAAATGTAATTTCTAAGAAAAATGTTTTTGAGCCTAGCTCTAGCCCAAAATCAGATATGTTTGAAGACAAGAACCTTGTTATAAAACTCAAATCCAAAATATTTTCTTTGAGGAAGTGTTTTTCAAACATTCCCCAAGGTAAGGAAAATTTTGATAAAATGTATTCACAAATCTGACCTTGGAGGAATACTTCTGGTTTTGGTTACACAAGTTCTAAAACGATTTTTAGTAACAAATAATTTGATCCTCAAAGTGCCCCATTCTGTACTAAATGTCAGTGTGGTGGTCACTGGGCAAAGAATTTTTCCTTAAACAAAACTCAATCCTTAGGATTTCATAAGGCTTATTTTTTTAAGAAGATGTGGGTATCCAAAATTTTTCTTTCTGATATTTCCGGATCCAAGCAAGTCTGGATTCTGAAAACCTAACCTTTTCTTATTTTAAGGAAAATAGGGAAAGTACCAACAACAATACATGGTACATGGATAGTGGATGTTCCTGGCATCTTACTGGTAAAGAAAATATTTTGAAAAGATTATGAAAACAAAAGGCGGAAAAGTATCTTTCAGAGATAATGCTCAGGGAGAAATTATTGGTATATGTAACATTGTTATTCTTGGAAAAAATTTAATTTCAAATGTTTTATTTGTTAAGGGTATTAAGAACATCCTCAACAACATAAGTCAATTATGTGATGAAGGATACCTTGTAAATTTTAGGAATGATAAGTGCCTAGTACACAATTCCAAGGAAGAGTTTATGCTTTCTGCCCATAGGCAAGTGAATGTTTACAAAATAAACATAGAAGACCTTAGGAGCCAAGACTTACCTTTCCTTAGAGAAATGGAAGATCATTCTTGGTTGTGGCATAGAAGGTTATGACATTGTAACCTTATGAACTTATGCAAACTCTCTAAGAAAGGTTTCGTTAAGGATCTACCGAAGCATAGATTTGGTTCTTCAAAAGTTTGTGACCCCTGTCAATATGGTAAGCAACACAAATCAAGTTTTAAATCAATAGGTGAAGTCTTACAAACTAATGCACTATAGTTGGTGCATATTAATCTTTTTTTCCCAACACAAATTGGAAGCCTTGGGGGAAAGCACTATGTATTTGTTTTGGTTGACGATTACACTAGATTTACGTGGGTCTATTTTCTAGCAAAGAAGTCTGAAGCTTTTTTTATTTCAAAAGTTTTAGAGCCCAAGTCAAAAATGAGAAAAACCTTCCATTGAAAACTATTCATAGTGATCATGGAGGAGAATTACAAAATTCTGATTTTGGAACTTTTTGTAGTAGAAAAGGTATTACTCACAACTTCTCAGCACCCAGAACACCTCAACAAAATTTTGTTGTTGAAAGAAGAAATAGAATTCTTCAAGAGATAACTAGAACCATGTTGAGTGAGTATTCTGTTGCCAAAAATTTTTGGGATGAAGCTGTAAGTACTTCTTGTTATACTATAAATCGAGTTTTAATTAGTCCTTTTCTTAATAAAACTCCTTATGAGTTATAGAATGGTACAAAACCTAGACTTTCCTACTTTAAGGGTTTTTGATGCAAGGTATTCATTATTAATACTAAAGATAACTTACACAAATTCGCACCAAAATATGATGAAGGAATTTTCTTAGGATACTCCACAACTTCTAAGGCTTATAGAGTTTTCAACAAAAACATTTGTACTGTTGAAGAGACAGTACATGTCAAATTTGATGAAACTGATCCTTTTGTTTTCAAACAACCCCAAACTCCATCCTAAAATGTGTTTTCAAAAACTGATTATCAACCTATGATATAAAATATTTCTGATAAGGAAAAGGTTTAAGAATATACTTCTGAAACATTTACCCAAGAAGAATTCCTACCCTATGTTTATGAAAAAGTTTTACAAAACCCAAATCAGATGTTTCTAAAGAATCACCCCAGTGATAGTATCATTGGTGAAGTAAATCAACCTGTAAGGACTAGAAGTTATTTATGAAATGAAGTAGAGTATCTAGAATTCCATTCCCAATTAGAACCTAAAAGCACTGATAAATCTTTAGGTGATGATGATTGGATTAAATCCATGCAAGATGAACTAAATGAATTTGAAAGGAATAGAGTCTAGACCTTGGTTGAAAGACCTAAAGAAACTTCCATTATTGGAGTAAGATGGGTCTTCAGAAATAAGTGTGATGAAAATGGAATCATCATTAGGAATAAATCTTGATTTTTTGCTAAAGGATATAATCAACAAAAAGGAATAAACTATCACTACTGGAAATAGAGGATGTCCCAACGGTTTAGAACTGTTGGGAAAGGCTGGGGAACCGTTGGTATATGTTATACCAACGGTTCTGCCAACCGTAGGCAAGTAAGCCGTTGGGAAAAACTTTTCCCAACGGTTTAAATTGAACCGTTGGTATAGGCTGAGAAAAATACTAAAAAAGATTCCCAACGGTTGTCAAACCGTTGGCAAAACTCAGAACACTGTTTTTCCCAACGGTTTTCAAAAACCGTTGGGAAAAATCAATAGTTTTTCCACCGTATGAACTCTTTCCCAACGGTTCTAAACCGTTGGGAAAAGAGTTATTACCAACGGTTCAATGAACCGTTGGTAAAAACATATTTTTAAAATTCTATGCCAACGGTTTAAAACCGTTGGCATACCCTAGGCTGCAAATTGCAGCAGCCTGCAATTTGCACAGCCCCTCTGTACATCAGCCACCTCTCATCTCATCAGGCCTCATTCTCACCTCATTTTCGATCCAACTATTGTACCTGTAATAAACTAAAACATACATATACAATTACGAACAAATTCATACACATTTAACATATAATGGATCCTGAAACTATACACATCCATAATTAATTTACAATTCATAAACATACATAATTCATATATAATTCAATTTAAAATTTAGATGACAATTATATGTGGAATCCGATTGAGACGGGGATGATTGGTACACGTCACATATGAACCATGGATCGTTCTCCTAAAGTTTCAATGGAAACGAATGCGTTTGGTCGGTTTTGCGTATGCCAGTTCTTTTCACTTATAATCCTACCCATTTTAAACAAAACAGACACAGTTAGAGTGGTGTTGGCCACACCGCGCCTCGGATTGAGTCGGGGATGACTCGTACACCTCACATATGACCCATGGATCGTTCTCCTAAAGTTTCAACAGAAACCGAATGCGTTTGGTCGGTTTTCCGTATGTACTTAAAATGATGTCCATTTTAATCAAAAGAGATCCAATTAGACTGATCCCGACCACACCGCGACTCGGATTGATCCCGAGTGGGCTCGTACATGTCACATATGACTGATGGATCGTTGTGATAAATTATCAACAGATTCGGAATGTGTTTGGTCGGTTTTGCGTATGCCAGTTGTTCATTTCACTTATAATCCTGTCCATTTTAAACAAAAGATACACAGTTAGAACGGTGTCGGCCACACCGCTCCTCAGATTGAGGCGGGATTGACTCGTACACATCACATACGACCCATGGATCCTTATTCTAAAGTATCGACACAGTCCGAATGCCTTTGGTCGGTTTTTCGTATGTCACTTGATGATTTTCACTTAAAATGACGTCTTTTTTAAACAAAAGACCGACACTTTGAGTGGTGTCGGCCACACCGCGTCTCCGATTGTGGCGGGGTTGATTCGTACACGTCACATATGACCCATGGATCGTTCTCCTAAAGTTTCAATGGAAACCGAATCCGTTTGCTCGTTTTTCCGTATGTACTTAAAATGGTGTTCATTTTAAACAAAAGAGAGCCACTTAGACTTATCCCGGCCACACCGCGACTCGGATTCATCCCGGGTTGGCTCGTACACGTCACATATGACCCATGGATTGTTGGGATAAATTATCAACAGATTCGGAATGCGTTTGGTCGGTTTTCCGTATGCCAGTTGATGCTTTTCACTTAAAATGACGTCCTTTTGAAACAAAAGACGGACACTTTGAGTGGTGCCTGCCACACCGCGTCTCCGGATTGAGATGAAACCACCGTGCAACATTCTAATTATTATTCGTGATGTGTACGCACAGACGGCACGTCAATCGGATGTGCCGTGTGCCCGCGGTGACCGACAACGCAGTTCTGGTGTCATAAACGGCCAAAACGGGCGTCCAACGGTCAAATTCATAGCGGACGACCTCGGATTGAGCTGAAACCACCGAGAAACATTCTAATTATTATTCGTGACGTGTACGCGCAGACGGCACGTCAATCGGACGTGCGGTTTTCCCGGTACGGCTCAATATTCTTGTTTTAAGTGATGCGCGCGCTTCGTAAACGCGCGTGAGGGGGGTCCAAACGGGCCGAACGATGTCGGAATGGACTGAAATCAGACGAAAAATATGGGTGAGTGATTTCTGAAGTGGTCGAGCAGACGGCACATTAATCGGATATGACCTGTGCCCGCGGTGGCCGAGAACGCAGTTCGGGTGTCATAAACGGCCAAAACGGGCGTTAAACGGTCAAATTCATAGAGGACGACCAGAGATTCACCTGAAACCACCGTGAAACATTCTAATTATTATTTGTGACGTGTACGCGCAGACGACACGTCAATCGGACGTGCGGTTTGCCCGGTACGGCTCAATATTCGTGTTTTAAGTGATGCGCACGCTTCGAAACGCGCGTGAGGGGGGTCCAAACGGGCCGAACGATGTCGGAATGGCCTGAAATCAGACGACAAATACAGGTGAGTGATTTATGAAGTGGTCGAGCAGACGACACGTCAATCGGACGTGCCGTGTGCCCGCGGTGACCGACAACGCAGTTATGGTGTCATAAACGGCCAAAACGGGCATCATAGCGGACGACCATGGATTCACCCGAAACCACCGTGAAACATTATAATTATTATTCGTGATGTGTACGCGCAGACGACATGTCAATCGGACCTGCGGTTTGCACGGTACGGCTCAATATTCGTGTTTTAAGTGATGCGCGCGCTTTGTAAACGTGCGTGAGGGGGGTCCAAATGGGCCGAACGATGTCGGAATGGCCTGAAATCAGACGAAAAATACGGGTGAGTGATTTATGAAGTGGTCGAGCAGACGGCACGTCAATCGGACTTGTCGTGTGCCCGCGGTGACCGACAACGCAGTTATGGTGTCATAAACGGCCAAAACGGGCGTCCAATGGTCAAATTCATAGCGTACGACCTCGGATTGAGCTGAAACCACCGTGAAACATTCTAATTATTATCCGTGACGTGTACGCGCAGACGGCACGTCAATCGGACGTGCCGTGTGCCCGCGGTGACCGACAACGCAGTTATGGTGTCATAAACGGCCAAAACGGGCGTCCAACGGTCAAATTCATAGCGGACGACCACGGATTCACCCGAAACCACCGCGAAACATTCTAATTATTATTTGTGATGTGTACGCGCAGACAGCACGTCAATCGGACGTGCGGTTTGCCCGGTACGGCTCAATATTCTTGTTTTAAGTGATGCACGCGCTTCGTAAACGCGCGTGAGGGGGGTCCAAACGGGCCGAACGATGTCGGAATGGCCTGAAATCAGACGACAAATACGGGTGAGTGATTTTTGAAGTGGTCGAGCAGACGGCACGTCAATCGGACTTGTCGTGTGCCCGCGGTGACCGAGAACGCAGTTATGGTGTCATAAACGGCCAAAACGGGCGTCCAACGGTCAAATTCATAGCGTACGACCTCGGATTGAGCTGAAACCACCGAGAAACATTCTAATTATTATTCGTGACGTGTACGCGCAGACGGCACATCAATCGGACGTGCGGTTTGCCCGGTACGGCTCAATATTCTTGTTTTAAGTGATGCGCGCGCTTCGTAAACGCGCGTGAGGGGGGTCCAAACGGGCCGAACGATGTCGGAATGGCCTGAAATCAGACGACAAATACGGGTGAGTGATTTCTGAAGTGGTCGAGCAGACGGCACATCAATCTGACATGACCTGTGCCCGCGGTGGCCGAGAACGCAGTTCGGGTGTCATAAACGGCCAAAACGGGCGTTAAACGGTCAAATTCATAGCGGACGACCAGATATTCACCTGAAACCACCTTGCAACATTCTAATTATTATTTGTGACGTGTACGCGCAGACGGCACGTCAATCGGACGTGCCGTGTGCCCGCGGTGACCGACAACGCAGTTATGGTGTCATAAACGGCCAAAACGGGCGTCCAACGGTCAAATTCATAGAGGACGACCATGGATTCACCCGAAACCACCGTGAAACATTCTAATTATTATTTGTGACGTGTACGCGCAGACGGAACGTCAATCGGACGTGCGGTTTGCCCGGTACGGCTCAATATTCTTGTTTTAAGTGATGCGCGCGCTTCGTAAACGCGCGTGAGGGGGTCCAAATGGGCCGAACGATGTCGGAATGACCTGAAATCAGACGACAAATACGGTTGAGTGATTTCTGAAGTGGTCGAGCAGACGGCACATCAATCGGACATGACTTGTGCCCGCGGTGACCGAGAACGCAGTTCGGGTGTCATAAACGGCCAAAACGGGCGTTAAACGGTCAAATTCATAGCGGACGACCAGAGATTCACCCGAAACCACCGTGCAACATTCTAATTATTATTTGTGACGTGTACGCGCAGACGGCACGTCAATCGGACGTGCGGTTTGCCCGGTACGGCTCAATATTCGTGTTTTAAGTGATGTGCACGCTTCGAAACGCGCGTGAGGGGGGTCCAAACGGGCCGAACGATGTCGGAATGGCCTGAAATCAGACGACAAATACGGGTGAGTGATTTATGAAGTGGTCGAGCAGAAGACACGTCAATCGGACGTGCCGTGTGCCCGCGGTGACCGACAACGCAGTTATGATGTCATAAACGGCCAAAACGGGCGTCCAACGGTCAAATTCATAGCGGACGACCACAGATTCACCCGAAGCCACTGTGAAACATTCTAATTATTATTCGTGACGTGTACGCGCAGACGGCACGTCAATCGGACATGCGGTTTGCACGGTACGGCTCAATATTCGTGTTTTAAGTGATGCGCGCGCTTCGTAAACGCGCGTGAGAAGGGTCCAAACGGGCCGAACGAAGTCGGAATGACTTGAAATCAGACGAAAAATACGGGACAGTGATTTCTGAAGTGTTCGAGCAGATGGCGCATCAATCGGACGTGCCGTGTGCCCGCGGTGACCGACAACGCAGTTCTGGTGTCATAAACGGCCAAAACGGGCGTCCAACGGTCAAATTCATAGCGGACGACCTCGGATTCACCCGAAACCACCGTGAAAAATTCTAATTATTATTCGTGACGTGTACGCACAGACGGCACGTCCATCGGACGTGCCGTGTGTCCGCGGTGACCGACAACGCAGTTATGGTGTCATAAACGGCCAAAACGGGCGTCCAACGGTCAAATTCATAGTGGACGACCTCGGATTGAGCTGAAACCACCGAGAAACATTCTAATTATTATTCGTGACGTGTACACGCAGACGGCACGTCAATCGGACGTGCGGTTTGCCCCGGTACGGCTCAATATTCTTGTTTTAAGTGATGCGCGCGCTTCGTAAACGCGCGTGAGGGGGGGTCCAAACGGGCCGAACGATGTCGGAATGGCCTGAAATCAGACGACAAATACGGGTGAGTGATTTCTGAAGTGGTCGAGTAGACGGCACGTCAATCGGACTTGTCGTGTGCCCGCGGTGACCGACAACGCAGTTATGGTGTCATAAACGGCCAAAACGGGCGTCCAACGGTCAAATTCATAGCGTACGACCTCGGATTGAGCTGAAACCACCGTGAAACATTATAATTATTATCCGTGATGTGTACGCGCAGACGGCACGTCAATCGGACGTGCGGTTTGCCCGGTACGACTCAATATTCGTGTTTTAAGTGATGCGCACGCTTCGAAACGCGCGTGAGGGGGGTCCAAACGGGCCGAACGATGTCGGAATGGCCTGAAATCAGACGACAAATACGGGTGAGTGATTTATGAAGTGTTCGAGCAGACGGCAAGTCAATCGGACGTGCCGTGTGCCCGCGGTGACCGACAACGCAGTTATGGTGTCATAAACGGCCAAAACGGGCGTCCAACGGTCAAATTCATAGCGGACGACCACGGATTCACCCGAAACCACCGTGAAACATTCTAATTATTATTCGTGACGTGTACGCGCAGACGGCACGTCAATCGGGCGTGCCGTGTGCCCGCGGTGACCGACAACGCAGTTATGGTGTCATAAACGGCCAAAACGGGCGTCCAACGGTCAAATTCATAGCGGACGACCACAGATTCACCCGAAACCACCGTGAAACATTCTAATTATTATTTGTGACGTGTAACGCGCAGACGGCACATCAATCGGACGTGCGGTTTGCCCGGTACGGCTCAATATTCTTGTTTTAAGTGATGCGCGCGCTTCGTAAACGCGCGTAGGGGGGGTCCAAACGGGCCGAACGATGTCGGAATGGCCTGAAATCAGACGACAAATACGGGTGAGTGATTTCTGAAGTGTATGCGCAGACGGCACGTCAATCGGACTTGTCGTGTGCCCGCGGTGACCGAGAACGCAGTTATGGTGTCATAAACGGCCAAAATGGGCGTCCAACGGTCAAATTCATAGCGTACGACCTCGGATTGAGCTGAAACCACTGAGAAACATTCTAATTATTATTTTTGACGTGTACGCGCAGACGGCACGTCAATCGGACGTGCGGTTTGCCCGGTACGGCTCAATATTCTTGTTTTAAGTGATGCACGCGCTTCGTAAACGCACGTGAGGGGGGTCCAAACGGACGAACGATGTCGGAATGGCCTGAAATCAGACGAAAAATACGGGTGAGTGATTTCTGAAGTGGTCGAGCAGACGGCACGTCAATCGGACTTGTCGTGTGCCCGCGGTGACCGAGAACGCAGTTATGGTGTCATAAACGGCCAAAACGGGCGTCCAACGGTCAAATTCATAGCGTACGACCTCGGATTGAGCTGAAACCACCGATAAACATTCTAATTATTATTCGTGACATGTACGCGCAGACGGCACGTCAATCGGACGTGCGGTTTGCCCGGTACGGCTCAATATTCTTGTTTTAAGTGATGCGCGCGCTTCGTAAACGCGCGTGAGGGGGGTCCAAACGGGAACGAACGATGTCGGAATGGCCTGAAATCAGACGAAAAATACGGGTGAGTGATTTCTGAAGTGGTCGAGCAGACGGAACATCAATCGGACATGACCTGTGCCCGCGGTGGCCGAGAACGCAGTTCGGGTGTCATAAACGGCCAAAACGGGCGTTAAACGGTCAAATTCATAGCGGACGACCAGAGATTCACCTGAAACCACCGTGCAACATTCTAATTATTATTTGTGACGTGTACGCGCAAAAGGCACGTCAATCGGACGTGCCGTGTGCCCCGCGGTGACCGACAACGCAGTTATGGTGTCATAAACTGCCAAAACGGGCGTCCAACGGTCAAATTCATAGCGGACGACCACGGATTCACCCGAAACCACCGTGAAACATTCTAATTATTATTTGTGATGTGTACGCGCAGACGGCACGTCAATCGGACGTGCGGTTTGCCCGGTACGGCTCAATATTCTTGTTTTAAGTGATGCGCGCACTTCGTAAACGCGCGTGAGGGGGGTCCAAACGGGCCGAACGATGTCGGAATGACCTAAAATCCGACGAAAAATACGGGTGAGTGATTTCTGAAGTGGTCGAGCAGACGGCACATCAATCGGACATGACCTGTGCCCGCGGTGACCGAGAATGCAGTTCGGGTGTCATAAACGGCCAAAACGGGCGTTAAACGGTCAAATTCATAGCGGACGACCAGAGATTCACCCGAAACCACCGCACAACATTCTAATTATTATTTGTGACATGTACGCGCAGACGGCACGTCAATCGGACGTGCGGTTTTCCCGGTACGGCTCAATATTCGTGTTTTAAGTGATGCGCACGCTTCGAAACGCGCGTGAGGGGGGTCCAAACGGGCCCGAACGATGTTGGAATGGCCTGAAATCAGACGACAAATACGGGTGAGTGATTTATGAAATGGTCGAGCAGACGACACGTCAATCGGACGTCCCGTGTGCCCGCGGTGACCGACAACGCAGTTATGGTGTCATAAACGGCCAAAACGGGCGTCCAACGGTCAAATTCATAGCGGACGACCACAGATTCACCCGAAACCACCGTGAAACATTCTAATTATTATTCGTGACGTGTACGCGCAGACGGCACATCAATCGGACATGCGGTTTGCACGGTACAGCTCAATATTCGTGTTTTAAGTGATGCGCGCGCTTCGTAAACGCGCGTGAGGAGGGTCCAAACGGGCCCGAACGAAGTCGGAAATGACCTGAAATCAGACGAAAAATACGGGACAGTGATTTCTGAAGTGTTCGAGCAGACGGCGCATCAATTGGATGTGCCGTGTGCCCGCGGTGACCGACAACGCAGTTCTGGTGTCATAAACGGCCAAAACGGGCGTCCAACGGTCAAATTCACAGCGGACGACCTCGGATTCACCCGAAACCACCGTGAAACATTCTAATTATTATTCGTGACGTGTACGCGCATACGGCACGTCAATCGGACGTGCCGTGTGCCCGCGGTGACCGACAACGCAGTTATGGTGTCATAAACGGCCAAAACGGGCGTCCAACGGTCAAATTCATAGCGGACGACCTCAGATTGAGCTGAAACCACCGAGAAACATTCTAATTATTATTCGTGACGTGTACGCGCAGACGGCACGTCAATCAGACGTGCGGTTTGCCCGGTACGGCTCAATATTCTTGTTTTAAGTGATGCGCGCGCTTCGTAAACGCACGTGAGGGGGGTCCAAACGGGCCGAACGATGTCGGAATGGCCTGAAATCAGACGACAAATACGGGTGAGTGATTTCTGAAGTGGTCGAGCAGACGGCACGACAATCGGACTTGTCGTGTGCCCGCGGTGACCGACAACGCAGTTATGGTGTCATAAACGGCCAAAACGGGCGTCCAACGGTCAAATTCATAGCGTACGACCTCGGATTGAGCTGAAACCACCGTGAAACATTCTAATTATTATCCGTGACGTGTACGCGCAGACGGCACGTCAATCGGACGTGCGGTTTACCCGCTACGGCTCAATATTCGTGTTTTAAGTGATGCGCACGCTTCGAAACACGCGTGAGGGGGGTCCAAACGGGCCGAACGATGTCGGAATGGCCTGAAATCAGACGACAAATACGGGTGAGTGATTTATGAAGTGGTCGAGCAGACGGCACGTCAATCGGACGTGCCGTGTGACCGCGGTGACCGACAACGCAGTTATGGTGTCATAAACGGCCAAAACGGGCGTCCAACGGTCAAATTCATAGCGGACGACCACGGATTCACCCGAAACCACCATGAAACATTCTAATTATTATTCGTGACGTGTACGCGTAGACGGCACGTCAATCGGACGTGCCGTGTGCCCGCGGTGACCGACAACGCAGTTATGGTGTCATAAACGGCCAAAACGGGCGTCCAACGGTCAAATTCATAGCGGACGACCACGAATTCACCCGAAACCCCCGTGAAACATTCTAATTATTATTTGTGACGTTTACGCGTAGACGGCACATCAATCGGACGTGCGGTTTGCCCGGTACGGCTCAATATTCTTGTTTTAAGTGATGCGCGCGCTTCGTAAACGCGCGTGAGGGGGGTCCAAACGGGCCGAACGATGTCGGAATGACCTGAAATCAGACGAAAAATACGGGTGAGTGATTTATGAAGTGGTCGAGCAGACGTCACATCAATCGGACATGACCTGTTCCCGCGGTGACCGAGAACGCAGTTCAGGTGTCATAAACGGCCAAAACGGGCGTTAAACAGTCAAATTCATAGCGGACGACCAGAGATTCACCCGAAACCACCGTGCAACATTATAATTATTATTTGTGACGTGTACGCGCAGACGGCACGTCAATCGGACGTGCGGTTTGCCCGGTACGGCTCAATATTCGTGTTTTAAGTGATGCGCACGCTTCGAAACGCGCGTGCGGGGGGGGGGGGGGGGGGGTCCAAACGGGCCGAACGATGTCGGAATGGCCTGAAATCAGACGACAAATATGGGTCAGTGATTTATGAAGTGGTCGAGCAGACGGCACGTCAATCGGACGTGCCGTGTGCCCGCAGTGACCGACAACGCAGTTATGGTGTCATAAACGGCCAAAACGGGCGTCCAACGGTCAAATTCATAGCAGACGACCACGGATTCACCCGAAACCACCGTGAAACATTCTAATTATTATTCGTGACGTGTACGCGCAGACGGCACATCAATCGGACGTGCGGTTTGCCCGGTACGGCTCAATATTCGTGTTTTAAGTGATGCGCACGCTTCGAAACGCGCGTGAGGGGGGTCCAAACGGGCCGAACGATGTCGGAATGGCCTAAAATCAGACGACAAATACGGGTGAGTGATTTATGAAGTGGTCGAGCAGACGGCCCGTCAATCGGACGTGCCGTGTACCCGCGGTGACCGACAACGCAGTTCTGGTGTCATAAACGGCCAAAACGGGCGTCCAACGGTCAAATTCATAGCGGACGACCTCGGATTGAGGCGGGGTTGACTCGTACACGTCTCAAATGACCCATGGATCGTTTTCTTAAAGTATCAACACAATCCGAATGCGTTTGGCCGGTTTTCCGTATGCCAGTTGATGGTTTTCACTTAAAATGATGTCCTTTTGAAACAAAAGACATACACTTTGAGTTGTTCCGACCACACCGTGTCTCGGATTGAGGCGGGGATGACTCGTACACGTCACATATGACCCATGGATCGTTGTCCTAAAGCATCAACACATTTCGAATGCGTTTGGTCAGTTTTTCGTATGTCACTTTTTGTTTTCACTTAAAATCTTATGGAAATTCATATAGAATATTTTTATATCATATTTAGTATGGATTAGATTTTAGTTGATCGTGCTATGAAACATTTCAGAGCTAATGAAATTTAGGAAGGTGGAGGGGCTGTCCGGGGGGCTGTCCGGGGGGGCTGTCCGGTGGGTGTCCGGGGGGCTGTCCGGGGACCAAGGAGGATGGTGGGGGGGCTGTGCGGGGTCTGTCCGGGGGGTGTTTGGGGGTTGTTCAGGGGGTTGTCCGGGGTTGTTCAGGGGGCTGTCCGGGGGTTGTTCAGGGGGTTGTTCAGGGGTTGTCTGGGGGTGTTCAGGGGGCTGTCCGGGGGGTGTTTGGGGGGTTGTCCGGGGTCCAAGGGGGGGTGGGGGGGTTGTCCGGGGTCTAGGGGGGGGGGGGGGGGTTGTCCGGGGTCCAAGGGGGGGGGGGGGGGGGGGTGGGGGGGTTGTCTGGGGGGCTGTCCGGGGGGCTATCCGGGGTCCAGGGTGGAGGGTTGGGGGCTGTCCAGGGGGGCTGTCCAGGGGGCTGTCCGGGGGGGCTGTCCGGTGGGTGTCCGGGGGGCTGTCCGGGGACCAAGGAGGAGGGTGGGGGGGGGCTGTGCGGGGTCTGTCCGGGGTTGTTTAGGGGGCTGTCCGGTGGTTGTTCAGTGGGTTGTCCGGGGTTGTTCAGGGGGTTGTCCGGGGGTGTTTGGGGGGTTGTCCGGGGTCTAAGGGGGAGGGTGGGGGGGTTGTCTGGGGGGCTGTCCGGGGGGCTATCCGGGGTCCAGGGTGGAGGGTTGGGGGCTGTACGGGGGGCTGTCCAGGGGGCTGTCCAGGGGGCTGTCCAGGGGGCTGTCCGCGGGGCTGTCCGGGGGGTGTTTGGGGGGTGTTCGGGGTCCAAGGGGGAGGGGGGGGGGGGGTTGTCCAGGGTCCAAGAATGAGGGGGGTTGTCCAGGGAGTTCTCAAACACACAACCACTAAAAGACAACAACATCCATAAAAACAGACAATATATAAAAATAACTCAACTCCAATCTTATACTACGAGTCTAGATAAAACCAACAACTAGAATAGATTAAACATCAAATCTCAAGTCAAAAATGTAACGGATCAATATGTCCCACATCAGCATCACCATCTCCATCATCATCATCATCATCGCCCTCGTCATCGTCCTCCTCATCGTCCTCACCCTCCACAGCGCCTTCCTCCTCGCCATCGCCCTCCTCCTCGCCCTCCTCATCTCCCTCCTCTTCCGCATCAGACTGCTCGCCATCATCATCTTCAAGCTGGACATCGGCCTGACCACCACTGGAACTGCCTCCTGGTGCACCATATATAGAATGTATCGACGACATGTATTCATCAATCGCTGGGCTGGCCTCTGCTGGAAGTGTTGGACGTAGAACTTCAATAAATTTCATAAATGCACTGTTTGCCCTAGCAGACTGTTCTGCCGTCTCTGTGGCCCTTTTCTCAGCCTGTTCTGCCTGTGCCCTAACTTGCTGCAGCTCGGTGGCACTACAACTCGTACCTGAGGCAGACCAATACCTCGTCGGGGCTATCCTAGGTCGGCAGCGTACTCTGCCAGAATGATCATCTCCCAACACCTGATGTAAGTGATCAGATGGCCCAAAATTGTCTGCTTCTTGGGCATCGAGGGCCTCTAAAGCATCCTGTTACAAATATAAATATAATATTAAGTTACGAAATAGATATTAAAATATAAAATCAACAGATTAAAACTTACAATCTGCTGCTGAGTCGCTTCGTTGACAGCACGTCCATCCTTTTTTCGTCTACTCGAGCAAAACAGTTTTGCTCGAGGCACACGTCCTTCAATATTTTGTACTTTCCTCTACAATGACATTGAAAACAAAATTTATATGAAGACTTCAGAAAATAATTAAATAATTGAGGAAACAAAAGAAAATGTAAGTCGTAAAGAAAACTTATAAACAATTGTCATACCTGCTGCCTCTCATGATCCGGCATCGTCGTGCATCCTAGTGTATGGAGGTATTTTTTTGCATCAATGTTTTTTTTTCTAGATGATTCCTAAATAAAATTCGATAATGCAAAGGATAATATTAATGCAAAACTTGAATGTTATTATTTAAATACCTCAAATGTAATTCATACCTTAAACTGGGTACTCGTCCAATGAGTAATCATCTGACGATACTGCTCTATAGGACAATCATCCACGACTGTTACCGCCTCTAACTCAGTGCCAACTCTAGCACGCCAGCCAATATACAGCTCATGCTTGTAGTCTCTCCAAAGCTCGCCTAAATCCTTTAGACGTTCCAGTCGTGCACCCTCACCATCAGGAAAATTAAATCGAAGCTGAAATGAAAATATTAATTTATATAAATACAAAAAAAATTCATGGCATTAAATACAACAGATTTTTTTACCCATATCTCTGCCCAAGCTCTATCTTTGACCTCATGTGGAAAATGTCTCCATGACAGCGGGCTGATGGGAATGATGTCGGAGTATTTGGCAAGCGTCGCCATAAAACTCCGACATTGCTGCCCTGTTTTCTCAACCATCTGATTGTCTTCATTATATTCCACCATAACCTGTGTGCGACGGTTCCACACCGAACGCATGCGTGTACGGCCCCGCCCCCGCCTCCTGTCAGTAGATGTATCTGTCATGAAAGAAAAACAAATATTTTATCAAAACATGTTATAATGAAAATAAATATTGCTATAAAAATTTGATAGGGTTTTATAAATATACCTGTGCTAGTCTGATCAATGAGTGGCGCCGGATCCACAGAACCTGATGGAACACCCTCTGGTGGAACAGGAGTCGAAGACGATGGAATATAAAAGCTCGGAGAGACAGAAGTAGAAGGAAAAGAAGATGGAACAACTGTATGACCTGATGCTGACTGGGGAGTGGGAATCATCATGGGATGTGAAAATGATGGGGCAGAAGATGCAGAAGGTAGCGAAAACATGGGAGGTCTAAATATCCCGTGTGTCCCTAACGACACACCGGGATCAGAATGTGGGAAGGCTGAAATGTCAGTGGGAGGGGCAGGGTCTAGTCGGGCACGCGCAGCTCTATGTCCACCTCTGGTACAAACCCTCCTCGTACCACCGGCCTGAGTACTAGGACCAGTACTAGGCTCCTCGTCGAATAACTGTCGACGTAATGGTGGATCCTACAAAAAAGTTTACAAAAAAAATTAATCACATGACATTATATATTCTGTAAATATATATATATATATATTTGAAATAAAGTACTCACTATAGGAACTAATGGTGGAATGCCCATCTCCTCCATCCGACGATTGTTCTCCGCCATTTTTTTTCTTCATCTCTCTTCAATTGGCTTCATTTCCTGCATTGGAAAACAAATATGTAATTAATTAGAAAAAGAAAATTAATGTGTAAACCAAAAAACTAAATATATGAGGGAATGAGGGGATTCATTGGTAATTTAGCTATCAATTGTTTTAGAAGAGCTTGAATGAATTTAATAAAACATACAAGTTGTAATGTTCACCAAGTTAGAAATATTGTTTGATTTGGTTTGAATACAGTTCAATTTCAAATTAGAAAATGCAATTCAAATAAAACAGAAACCAATAAACATTGAAAATTCACATAACGGTCAAGTCAGCTAAAACATATTTGTGATCAATACTAAATAAATATGAATATTACCAACCTTAACAACCCAACTCGAGGTAAACCAAAAGAATTGAGAACATGGATGAATGATTCTATATATTTCCAACCACAACTTCAGGTTCACAATCAACTCTGACAATTGAGCTATTGGAGTCATCAAAAGAAATAAATGGATTGGTTCCAATGGCAATAGGGACAGTGTCAATTCCATCATCAGCATCATCAAAAATATGTCTTGGAATTACTTCAACTACGACACCAAATTCTGGTTGAAGTTGATCTTTGACATAAAAAACTTGTTTAGCCATTGATGCCAACACATATGGTTCTTCAGTTGCAAGAGTGCGGGTCATATTAATTACTCGAAATCCACAATCATCAATAAATGTGCCATGTCTCGTCATCGAATCAAACCAATGGCATTTCATCATTGTGACTCGTCCATGAGAGTAATAATCCAATATTATTATTTTCTCAACGACTCCATAATAACCCACATTTTCAAGTCGCGGTCTACTATCTGATGCACTGGCATAACAATCTATTGTGGCAGTAACCATAATACCATCATGTTGTGTTCTCATGTTTTTGGCTCGTTCAGTGACAATAAATCTGTACCCATTGATAACAATTAATTTACATTCACGAACCACGGTATTAGGACCAAAAGCCAAAGCTCTTATTTCCTCAGAGACAGAGTCAGCAGACAAACTCAATACCTGCAATATAAATGACAGTTAAACTTAAGTAAATATTGAAATAATTAATTTAAACGGTAATATTTTTACCTTCAATTTTAACCAAGCAGAAAACTCTTTGCTATGCAGAGTCTCTCTCCTTCTCAAAGATAAAGAACGATGCTTCCTATTTATCATTGTTTTATGTTCCCTGTAGATAAAAAAATATGAATAGTTTAACAGATATATATGTAAGATATATACATATTCAATTTTGTTACCTGATATAGTCATCGAACAAATCACAGTTGAACAAAACTGTGCGATGTGCCATCTCCCGCTCTTCATGGCTTAATGTCTTCAATGTATATGATCCAAGAATTCCTCCTGTTTGAGGAAGTGATGGAAAACTGGGTTCAATTTGCTCATATTGTTCTTCTTCATTTCTCATTGGTCTGTTCATTCTTGTAGTAAGATCAGACAAATACATTGAACAGAAATCCATACATTCTTGAGCTAAGTAACCGCTCACGATAGAACCTTCGGGATGATTCTTGTTTCGAACATAAGACTTTAATGTGAACATATTTCTTTCAGTTGGATACATCCAACGAAAAGAAACAGGTCCTCCGAGAAGTATTTCAGTTGGAATATGGACAGTCAGATGCAGCATGCATGTGAAAAATGATGGGGGAAATATTTTCTCCAACTCACACAAAATTAATGGGGCATCTGTCAACATTTTTTGCAAGAAAGACTTGGACAACTTCTTAGCACAAAGATCTCTAAACAAATGGCACAACCGAATAACACCCACCCTTACATTATTGGACAAAAGATGACAGATTGCTATTGGAAGCAACTCATGCAGTAGAACGTGATAATCATGAGTCTTCAAATATTTTAGCTTCAACTCTCTTCTATTGACCCGTTTAGATATGTTGCTTGAATAGCCATCAGGAACTCTAATAGTCTCTAATACTTCCAAAAATTGTTTTTTTCAGTAGGTGTCATCACATAAGAAGCACATGGAAGTTGCCATTTATTTTCACTGATACGCACAGGATGCAATTCTGGTCTGATGCCCCAATCCACCAAGTCACGTCGAGATCGTAAATCATCTTTTGTCTTCCCCTTGACATTTAGAAGAACTGAAAGCAAAATTTCACATATATTCTTTTCAATATGCATTACGTCTAAGCAATGACGTAGCAAATTGGTTGACCAATAAGGCAAATCAAAAAAGATACTCCTCTTCCTCCAATTGTAACAGGTTTCTGTGGAAACATTCTTTCTCTTTCCAGATTTCATTTGACCCTTCCCGAACGAAAAACTGAAATCTTTCAATTCATTAAGCACATCAGTTCCAGACATACGCTGAGGTGGATCATCGGTCTCTATAGTATTATCAAATCTTCGACGATTCATTCTATATGGATGATCCTTTGGCAAAAATCGTCGATGTCCCATAAAACTGAAACTACAACGATGTTTCAGTCTTCTGGATCGTGTATTCTTCATACAAACTGGACATGACAGTTTCCCCTTCATGCTCCATCCAGACATCATTGCATAAGCCGGAAAATCATTGATTGTCCACATAAGCGCAGCGCGCATCTGAAATATGTCTTTCGAACATGCATCGTATGTGCGCACACCCACATCCCAATGAAGCTTCAACTCTTTTATTAAAGGTTGCATGTATACATCAATATCAATGCCGGGATCAGAAGGACCAGATATGAGTATACTCATGAAAGTGAAAGATTTTTTCATACACAACCATGGGGGAAGATTATAAATGTGCATAAAAACGGGCCATGTGCTGTGCGAAGTAAGCATCTGCCCAAACGGATTAAAACCGTCGCATGAAAGACCCAGCCTCACATTACGCACGTCAGCTGCAAAATCAGGATGTCGAGCATCAAATCTCTTCCATGCAAATCCATCTGTAGGATGAACCAACTCATCATCAGTCTTCTTTCTCTCGGTATCATGCCATCTCATTTTTATTGATATGTCATCAGACATAAAAAGATTCTGGAGTATGGGGATCAATGGAAAGTGCCACATTACTTTCTGTGGAACGCGGGATGGTGTTCCATCAGATTTTGACTTCCAGCGGGACGTGCCACATTTTATACATTCATTTCGTTCAGCGGTTTCCTCCCAGAATAAACTGCAATCTTTCGGGCAAGCATGAATTTTGTTTCTTGAAAATCCAAGTTCCTCAACTAACTTCCATGCCATATAGTGGTTTGAGGGAATATCTGCATCATCTGGAAGTAAATCCTTCAAGAGGGTAAGAATGTAATCGATTGCTGTATTAGAAATCCCATACATAGTTTTCCCATGAAATAATCGGATTAAAAATTCCAGCTTTTTCATTTTATCGCATTGTCGATATACTGGAGTCGTGGCAGCATCATTCAATTTTTTCACCCTATCAATATCATCATTTTCACTAGATGCATCAGCTGTCCTCATATCGAAGTCTTCTTGAGTCGAAATCCTTTCTTTTTTCATGATGACAAATAAATGGAAACCGATCATCTAACAAATTCTCCATTCCAGTCTTTTCATTTCGATCATCACCAATTTGAGATTTCGTTTTCTCCCCATTGTGATACCACAGAAAGTAGTTTGCTTGAAACCCATTTTTGGTTATGTGGTAGCTGACTTCTTCACGTCTCAACCAAGGTCTACCAACACAATTGGAACATGGGCAGTGTATGCGACCACTATCTGAAGCATTGTGAAATGCAAAATCTATAAAGCTCTCCAAATTGTTTTGAAAATCGTCTGAGATCCGATCGGTTTCATACATCCAACTTCTGTCCATTCTGTAAAAAGAATTTATATAAGTCATTTTGTCATAAACAATTCAATAGGCATTAACTAAAATAGAAAATACATTTAAGTAAATGATACAGGAAGAAAATAATCAAGGTATCAACTACACATGTCAAAAAAACATACAAATGTGTTATTGAAAAAATGTAAAACCAACAAGAACTTAATGTGTTATATCACATAACAGCATGAATCATCCCATAACCATATTAGTAGGGTATCATGAACATGAATAACATCAACCTTGTGCCATCCTCCTACCCTACATGACCCCAACCACATGCCACATCTTATTATAGCCTTATCACATCACACCTCACCGAAAAACACTAGGGAAATCATAGTACATCTCACCTGAAGACACATGGACAATCACATCGCATCTTGCCTAAAAACACATGGTCAATCACTTTTTAAGGAAGAGTAGGGAAGACATGGTAGCTATCCAAACATATAACCACCATCCTAGATACTAGAAAAAATACCCATAACTCAAAACCTCTGATCGTTGGTAAGTTTATCCAACTCTGGTTGGGAATGTGTAGAAATAACATAAAAATACATGATATATAGATAGCACAAAATACTCAACCTATGGGTTCACATTAACTACATAATCACACACTTCACTACTACCATAAAACACATAAACCACACCACCACCACACAAGACGCATATCATTGGAATATAATTCTACATTCAATAAGTCTATCTATGGAATTATCATAAGAATCCATGTATCAATTGGAATATAATTCTACATTCAATAAGTCTATCTATGGAATCCCTCCCTTGGATCCATGTATCACCAATGACTTAATCAATATTCAATGAAATGAGTCTATCCGTGGAATTCCACTGTGAATCCATTTATCACATAAAGCATATAAGTTAATAGAAACAAGATTATATACCTGAAATCCTAATAGAATCCATGTATCACTATTTACTATTAATCATTTAATGAATTTCATTTCATTTAAACAATTCATTAAACATACCAAGGTCAAAAACAAAGGTATTTAATACAACTCACCTCAAAATGGCGACTCAATCAAATAATAACCTGAAAAGAATGAAGCTTCATTTACTCATGTTGTAATGACAAGATAATGAGATTCTCTTGCTTAATCAATCAATTCCATATCATGGTCTCAACATAACTCATAATGGCTAGAAATTCAATGAAAATTCAAGCACTCACATGGGAATTTTTAATATAACACTCCTAACAAGACTATAAAGATATCACATGCATTAGTTATAATATATCTAACATGGTAACATAAAATATAAGTGTTAAAGGGGAATGCAAACCATAAAATACCCTTAATTAATTTAATTTACAATTCAATTCATAAATCGAACAATCAATTCGATTTATATAACCTTTCACAAATGACACCCCATGTTCAAAGGGTAAAATCCAAAAAGGAATTTTCAAGAAAACTCACCCTTAGGCGCCGGCAGTAGCTCCAAAATCGTCTAAACTGAAGGGAAAAATAAAAATAAGTGTCAATAATATCCAAACATTTGAATACCTTTTGAGATAAAGAAGAAGAAGAACCTGAAGAAGAGCTTCAAGGTCCGGCCGGCAGTACTCCAAAATCGCCTGCTGCTGCTCCCGTTAGGGCTCTGTAACGCGAATGGGGGAGAGAACGGGCTGCTGGGGATTTGGGGAAAACCTTTGCCAACGGTTTTTTAAAACCGTTGGCATATCTCCCCGAAACAAGGCCTATCCCAACGGTTCCTTAGAACCGTTGGGAAACACTCCCCAAAACATGGTCTATCCCAACGGTTCCTTAGAACCGTTGGGAAAAACTCCCCAAAACAAGCCTACCCCAACGGTTCGTTAGAACCGTTGGGAAAAACTCCCCAAAACAAGGCCTATCCCAACGGTTCTAGGGAACCGTTCGGAAAAACTCCCCCAAACCAAGCTATCCCAACGGTTCTAAGAAACCGTTGGGAAAAACCTCTATTTTAATCATTTACCAACGGTTCTATCAAACCGTTGGTATGTAACTGTGGGGAAAAACCCACATTCCAGTAGTGTATGAAGAAACCTATGCTCCAGTAGCTAGACTTGAATCTATTCGTATTTTACTTGCCTTTGCATCATTCTTCAATTTCAAGCTTTTTCAAATGGATGTAAAATGTGATTTTCTTAATGGTTATGCTCAAGAGGAAGTTTTTGTTGAACAACCTCCTAGCTTTGAAGACAAAAAACATCTTGATCATGTTTTTAGACTTACCAAAGCTTTGTACGGCCTTAAACAAGCCCCTTGAGCTTGGTATGATAGACTTACAATATTTTTGTTTCAAAATAACTATGTTAAGGGAAATGAAAATCCAAATATTTTCATAAAAAAAGATATGAATTTTTTTTATTGTTCAAATTTATGTTTATGACATTATATTTGGTTCAACTCAACAATATTTAACTGATTCCTTTGTGGATCTAATGAAATATGAGTTTGAAATGAGTATGATGAGTGAGTTAAAATTTTTCCTTGGTATTCAAATTTATCAAAAACCAGAAGGAATCAAAATATCACAACATAATTAAATTAAAGTTATCTTAAAAAGTATTGATATGACAATACTAAGAGTATAAGTACTCTTATTGGTATCTCAAACACACTTGATCTTGATGAAGCTGGAAAACCAGTAGATCAAACATCTTTTAGAGGTATAATAGGAAGCTTACTATACTTAACATCCAGTCATCCAGAATTAATGTTTTTAGTATGGTTATGTGCAAGATATCAATCCAATCCTAAGAAATATCATTTAAAGGTGGTTAAAAGAATTTTTCGCTACTTAAAGGGAACCATGGATCTAAGACTATTTTATACTTTTGGAAATGATTTTGTTTTAAAGAGTTTTTCAGATACTGACTTTGGTGGATGTAGAATGGATAAAAAGAGTACATCTAGAACATTTCATTTCTTAGGAGATTCATTAGTTTCTCAGTCTTGCTAGAAGAAACACTCAGTAGCACTATCCACTGCTGAAGCTGAATATGTAGTAGCTGGAAGTTGTTGTACTCAAGTGTTGTGGATGCAGTACACACTCACAAACTATGGTTTGAGTTTTATTAAGACTCAAATTTTGTGTGATAACACAAGTTCCATTTTCCTTAGTAAAAACCATGAACATCACTCTTGTGAAAATCACATATATATTAGGCACCACTTTCTTAGGGATCACACACTAAAAAGAGATATCATTCTTCAGTTTATCAGAACACAAGATCAACTTGATGACAGTTTCACAAAATCTTTACCCTCCAATAGATTTTAATACATTAAATAGAAGTTAGGAATGATAATCGTAATGTAATCTTCCTTAAATAACTTATTTTTGAACAAATATCCTTACATTAATAAACTCTTTTTCATAGGGGGAGTGCATCTGTTATGATTTTTTTCAATTTTTTTGTAATGAAAATTTTCATACTGGAAATTTTCGTAATGGAAATTTTCATAATGGAAATTTTTATACTAGAAATTTTTCATAATGAAAATTTTTGGAATGGAAATCTTTGTACTAGAAATTTTCGTAATAGAAATTTTCGTAATGAGAATTTTCATAATGGGAATTTCTGTACTCATAATTTTCGTAATTGAGTTTTGGTACTCAAATCTTTTGCAATAAAACGTTTTTGTAGTGAGTTTTTCTTAGTCAAATTCTCTTCATGAAGAATATCACCTATTACGAATAATATTGCTATCCAATCTGAAAGGTATGAATTCCTTACTTAATTTTTTGTAGTCACTTTTACTTACTGGTAGTTTCCTTTGTTTATAAAATTTTTTGGATTCATTTCTTCTTAAATCTGAATGTTTTTAAAACCTGAAAAGATCTAATTCAAGATTTCCTTGTGGGTATGTTTTAAACCGCTAGATCAGATCAGAGAGTTTTTCAACCGTTATATTGGTTTTGGAAGTTGAAAGGTCATCACCATCGCCTATATAAAGGGGACCCCTGATGGTTTTCCCACATCGATTTCAATCTCTTGTGTGTTGAAATTCTGCCTTTCCTTCTTAAGACCATTCCAAATCTTTCAGTGATCCTCCATTCTGAATGTCTGTAGAAGCCACTTCTCAAGAAATGTCTACTATGAAGCCAATTTCAAGTTGGTTAGTCTACAGGGAAAGGATAGTCTATCCGAAATTTTTCAGTAAGTATGATTCTCTTATTTCTAAGAATATTAAGCTCAATGGATGGGATGATTTCTACGTATCGAAGCCAGGGGATCAGGATGTTGTTTATATAGATTTTCTGGTAGAATTCTATGAGTCTGTTTTCTTCTATGAATAATATGGAAGAGAAAAGTTCTCTTTTAAGAGATATGTCAAGACTTACATGCTTTCTTACACCAAGGTTGTGAGCTTGGTGGGGCTTTCATGTGATGGAGAAGCCGAATTTTGCTCCCATAAGCTACCAGATGTGCAAGAAAGTTTCAGCAAGGTGAAGGATATGGAATGCCTTGGGCTCAAAGATGAAAAAACAACAAAGATTTCCTAACTATCTACCAACAACCGGATTTTACAGTTGTGCGTTCAACGGTTTTTCGTACCAAGTTGAGGTGAAAAGGATAACTTAAAAAAGTGATATTTACATCTTTAATTTCTTGGTAAATCTAAGAAATATCAATCTGATGAGGAACATACTTATTACCGTTTGGAACATCAAGAATGGAAATTTGAAAACACAAATTATTATGTATCCTGGTCTTCTCTCCAGGCTTATTATTCGGTGTCTTGATTCTTTCAAGGTTGCTTGCACCTCCAAACCGAGAAATTTCAAGGTGATGCTGATTAGTGATTACACCTTAAATAGGATGAAAGTTGGTTTTTTAAAATAGACAAGTGAGTTCTATGATCTGCCACAGGAGGACACAGAAGTTGTTCCAGAAAATGTAGAAAAATGTGCACCATACAAGAAGGCCGAAAAGAAAAAGAAAATTAAGGAAGTGGAGCAGACAGATAAAACCCCTAAAGCTAAGGAAGCTCAATCCGCACCTCCCAAACCGAAGAAACAGATTGCGTATCTGGATGAGGTGGTTACGAAGTGGAGGGAAAATAAGGAAAAGAGGAAAGAAGGGGAACCTCAGTTCAGATTAGACCCTACTGAAGCCAAGTCTTTAAGAGAGAGTACTACTGAATATATTTAGAAGATAGAAAAAGACAAGAAGATGAAGAAGATAATGTCTGAGGATGAGGTTTTACAATCTCTCTTGAAAGCCACAGAAATAGCCTCTGAGAATATTCCCATTCTGAAGTCTATATTGGGTGAAAGTTTACCTGAAACTCTAGGGAAGAATGTTATCACTCCGAAAAAATCTAAAGAGAAAGAAGTTGTTGAAGATGTAGAAGAGGAAGTTTTTGAATAAGTACAATAAGAAGAGTAAGTAGTAGAAGAAGAAGAAGAAGATAGTGGTGATTTAGATGATTTGATTAAATAAGTTGATGATTATAAAGAAAAGGAAAATCCATCAGAAAGATTACCACTCCGAACATCTGAATCCGAGTCCTCAAATATTGTCACTCTGAGAAAGGGATATGAGAAAGATAATAAGTGTAACACCCCGAGCTTCCACGATACACTTCTCATTCAATAATGCAATAGCGTGTGTTGTACGCAACCTCGAGCTCTAACACACACCACAACGAATTAAAACTAGCCGTTGTGAATTGTAATACCTACTTTTTGAAATTTTATAAATTTTATTTATCAAAATGGACTTCATTTTTGGATTCGGAATATCGAAATTAGCCTATGTTGAATTTTTGGTATTTTTCTGAGAACTTCTAATTTTTTATGAATAGTGAAAAATACTTAAAAACAACTTTTTAAATCAAAATAATTTATAGTGAAAAATTATACTATTTAGTGGTTTTAAAGTATAATTAGAATATTTTTTTTCCATTTTATCCAATGGTGGTCATTATAATTAATTTAACATTGAAATCGGACATAAACAATTGCCAATCTTTTGATATAAATTGTTCCTTAGAAACACGCCATTTTTTGTAACAGCGGGAATTAATTATAAAATTAATTAATGTAACTTATATGTTTGGAATTTTGTAAAATAGACATCATTTTTGAATTCGGAATATCAATTATAGCTTAGGGTGAAATTTTGGCATTGTTCTGAAAAACTTCAAATTTTGATGAATAGTGAAACCACTAAGTGGTAGTTAAATAACTGATTTTTCGTTTAAATGAAATATTACCAATTATGTGATTTGATTTTCAAAAATCCGACATACATGGTTGTCATTAAGAAGTAAAATGTGGTTCAATGAGATTAAAATAATTTTTTGGTGAATAGTAACTTTTAAGTTCTTAATTGCGATTAGAGGTAATTAGTGTAGTTTAAGGTAAAAACAATGTTTTAATAATATGATATGAGCTTGACACTTGTCGTACTCCTATTGGATGAGTCATGGACGACCAAGACAACCCATGGGTCAACTTGGGGATCCCATGGAGCCACTTTGGTTGGAAAATGACATTAATATATATTTATTTAATGTTAAAATTAAATTGACACAAACATGAGTCGTTTTACTAAAACAGTTTTTAGGTGGGGTTACACAAGTCCAAATTTTGATTATAAATATTCATTAGAAAGATAAAAAGATTTCCTACATCATAGTTTTTTTTAAATTTTTAGACATTAAATAAATTAAATTATTTATGACATCATGATGATGTAGTGATGACCTCATTATTTAACGATTTAAATAAAATGGAAAGATAATGTAAATTCCAAAACATACACTTGTCAAAAACCTATTGGATGAGTAGAATTAGAACCCTTATCATCTTATCCTCGAATTATATAAGTGTGGGACCTCTAAAATCCGAAAATCATTTTATAATAAAGTGACTTTTCTTTACTTTCCAAGAGTGCCCCTCCTCTCCACTTATAAAAGGCCCCCACCTCTCCCACCTTATTCACACCTTCAAGCCATTTGGCTCGGCCAACCTCTGCCCAAATACTCTCCCAACGTCTTCTTCTTACTCCTAGAATCCTCACTTTGGGCAGAACTCTTCCCAAGGAAGCCTTTGGCTCAAATCAAAAAGAGTTACCCGATTTTGAGGTAATGTCTTCTCTAATGTTGTTTTGTTTTATTTTTCTTCTTCAACCCCCTAAACTCTTTTTATTCATTTCTTTTGTAACAACACTAGTATCCTCAATATACTAGGATGTTTTTATAAGAAGTATTAGAGCTACACTTACACACACCTACATCTAATAGTTAAAGAACATACGGTTTCTGTGGATGGCGAATTTCTGCCTCACGAAATGATGATTGTTCAACACTCATATAACACCTTCAAAGGTGGCCATTAAGATGTCACTATATTTATATATGATATAAAATATGTTTATGTTTTACTTATGCTTCTGTATTTTTCATTTATGACATACTTTATGATTTCCATTATGGGTAAAATGCGATAATTTCATTTTAGGAAGTGCGGACTACCGCCCCCTCAAAGTGATTTGAATCGTTAATGACATATGTGGGATGTATAAAGGATGGATTAAATGGTATTATACACTATATTATACTGTAATTATATTATAAATTTATATCATTATGATTTCATTCCATTAAATACGAAATGGAAATGAAAGTAGCGTTCATGCGTACGTACGGCTTACCGTCTCCATGAACGGTGCATTTCATTTCTTACCTCTAAATGTTACGTAATATTATAAATGAATGTATATAATGGATATATATGATATATATGACATCTAAATCATTAATATAATTCTGGAGATAATGGATATTCTACCACATAAACATATGTAATTATAAGAAGTTTATTGCTGACTGAAGTACCAAAGATCGACAAAACGACAGTTATTAACTTAAATAATTACATAATGTTCATATCATTGTAATAAGTGATATAAAAAGGATAATGAAATTGAAAATGGTTCTTAATAAGGTATATATTAACTCTAGTTTATTATTCAGGAGGTTAAAGAACGGTTGAGTCAAGTCAGACACGAGGTAAGGGAACTTCTTAACCCAATTTCTATTCTTTGGGTTAATCTCCTACTTTCAAATTATGTCATGATATTATTATGTCCTTTTTTTATTTTTACGTTCTCTATGTGTACCTATAGTGAATACACATAATAGATCTATTTTATTTTAAAAATGATCTTTTTAAGGACTTCGTCTCAATCTCCTTTCATTGAGGCATATTTGGTTTTATACACAAATTTATTTTATTCGGTGTATAAACCCCTTTGACTTTTACGTATATTCAAAAGGAATCTTTTTTATTAGAAGCGTTTACTAAACAACAAAAGGGAATGTTTTTGTCGTACGTATGCGGCGACAACGACTTCTCCACCGCCATGACCACTATTTGAGTTTCGGATTCCTCTACAAGCCATCATTTTTTTAATGAAAAATAAATACAAAGTTTTAACTTTCTTTTATTTTGGAATTGAAAATGGTTTTGAAAGAATTTTTATTATATCAATGTGTTGTATTGATATCTTGTGATTGAAATGTGGAAATTTTATGTTTCATTTATGCATGTTTTTATGGTTTATGATATACTTAAACCTATTCATATGAGGAATGAATTGGACTTAATAAGTGACGGGCGGAGCCCGCTATAGCTCCTCGATGCATCGACAGGTCTCATGAGACAAAATAGTGTCTTGGCATGAGGCCTTGACAAAATCTTATTTGTGGTCTTGGCACGAGGCCTTGGCTACATGGTTATGATAGTCTGGCATTATGTATTCCATCATTATGAAAGTGGTTATTGATATTTCATGTGATTATTCGACCAGTAGAATATCCATGTGGAGAAGTGAATGGCATTATCTCATTTTACTTTTTCCATATTATGTTGAAGTTCATGTTTAAAAGTCTTTTGTTTTAGTTATACATTGCCTTAAATGTTAATGTTTATTTATGAAAGCTTCCGCTATATTGTTAACCTTACTGAGCATCTGAGCTCACCCCTTTCAATGTTTTAATATTTCTCCAGGATGTGAAGAAGTATTTTATGAATGACCTGCAGGGGTAGTCAGAAAGGGATATGATTGTGGACTATGAAGACCATGTTATTGTAGTTTGTTTACTTTTTGATGTAATGAAAGACTTATGAATGTATCTAGTGTTTCCAAGGCTACTAAACTAATCGGTATTTCGAGACTTGATCTTTTGTGATCATGCCAATGTTACGAACTAATGCACCGACTCTGGGTAGCTGGGGTCGGGGCGTTACAGTTGGTATCAGAGGAAGTTTAGTACAAACCTTGGAAGCTAGATTTAGATAAACTCTGATTAGAGCTTGTAGACCTAAGATGAACTTTGAGGATTAGTATAGAATAACTTCCTAGAATTTTGGTATTGTATATATTTTGTGAGTTTTCCGAGCAATACATCCCTGTCTGGATACGAGCAGGTAGAGGCGGCTCTGGCACAGATGTTCCTAGAGGTAAAACCCGAAAACACCGCTTTGAGCTAGACTCGAACAGGAACTGGTGCACGACAACGGGCCTTGCTGCACTCTTGGTTATGACACTCCCGGGGGATATTCTTAGGATAACTCTCATTTTCTTTACAAATCATTATGAAGGGTTTATGAGTATATACTTCCTCAAAGAAAACATTTTTATGATTATGGATTATATCCATAAATAGTTCAATTTATGTTAAGTGTTTTATAAGTATGGGATTATGTATTTTGATTCATAAACTGATCTAGTTTATGAAATTGTTTAGAAATGGCGCCTAGTGGAAGAAATGGAAACCGTATCAATGCACGCACTCCATGTAGGGATTACCCTCCTGCTCAAGATAATTATAGTGGGGCTGGTGATGCAACTGGTGCCGATCAGCTAATCACCATACTGAGACAACTTACTCAGGTTATGAATAATAACCTTACTCGTATGGAGCACCCTGGTCCACAACGTGGAGGGTCAATGCTAGACCGTTTCATGAGGCAACAACCACCAAACATCAATGGGCGTACAAACCCGTTAGTAGCTGAGCAATGGATAAACTCCTTAGAGAAAATATTCCATGCCTTGGGGATTAGTGAAAGGGAGAAGGTTGTCATGGCAGTTTACCGCCTCACTGGAGATGCTGATCAGTGGTGGTTGCTGATTCAAAACACAAAGGAAGATGATGACATATCGAATATGGAGTGGAGGGAGTTCAAAGAGCTTTTCTTAGAAAAATACTTTCCTCGTGACCATCAAGCAGATATGGAAAGTCAATTTTTGAGTCTGAGGCAGAAGGAGGATGGGAATGTCGCAAAGTATGAGGCTAACTTTACAAGGTTAGCAAGGCATGCTTCCGATTATATACGTAACCCAAGGAGTAAGATTGATCGTCTCTTTGATGGGTTAAAACCATTTCTCCGTCGAGCTTTAGTATCACAATCCTTCTCATTATACGAAGATATTGTCTCGTGTGCTATCAAGACAGAAAAGGAATTCTCTAAGTCTTATGACAACAAAGTAAAGCAAGAGAAGAAGAGAACGGTGGAACAAGAGACAGATAAAGGGAAAAAGGGAAAGAAGGATTTTCTATTATGTGATAATTGTGGGAAGAATCACCCTGGTACATGCCTAAAAGGAATGGGAGTTTGTTATAAATGTGGAGAAAAGGGTCACCAGGCTCGTGATTGCATGGGAAAGAAAGAGGCTGTCAAAGTTGAATGCTATAATTGTAGGGAAATGGGGCATTATGAAAATGAATTTCCTAAGCGTCAAGGAAAATTACCTCAGAAAAGGCCAAGGGATAAAGGCCAATATTTTGCTGTGACTACAGTTGAAGCGGAATAATTAACGTATTGGTGCTTTTGGACTCAAGGATTATATTCTGGTTATAAGAATAATGTGATATATATAAAGATTGTACTGCAGTACTTTTTGATTAAGGTAATATGATTAAGGTAATCATATTTTTAGTATGTGACAATAAGAGAAACCTTTCTTTGTTTGGGGAATCAGATGTTACAATTGATTTTGGAATTTATAGACCTTTTAGAGAAAGTCTGGACGAAGGTATTTTGGATAACTATTAAGGTTGGAATGGATTATGTTGAACCATGGATAGTATTGTTTAAGGTTAAAGCATTTATGAAGATTATTTTTGGAATATTATGATATTATAGTTTTAGGAAACAGACAACCTGCAGGGTGGAGCATAACCTGTCGCGTCGGACAAAGCTGCAGGAATTGAACCCACAATCATAGTGCGACAGGACTTTATTTCCTACCACTAGCCTACAGGAAGTCCCCAGTTATTAAAAAATAATTTTACTAATCTAAATGGTATGTGTTAACATTTGGAACCTTATACAATTAGGATAAGTATAATATTTTTGAGTTCTATTATCTTTTTGAGTGAAAGATGAGTTGAAGGTTGAAACTCTAATTGTCAAGCAAAAATATATATATACCTATCTTTTATTAAAAGAATAAATTAATTCTTAAACTTTAGTAAAGGGATATTAAAACAAAAAAATGTGTTATCCTAATACCTTATGTCTTGTTGAACTGATGATATTTTAAATCAACATAGATTGAAGGCTTTGAGGCCCTCAATTTGACAGTTGATTGTGATTGATGACCTCAATCACTCCCTACAAATATTTACGTTTTTCCTCCAATTATATGTCTCTAATTTCCACCAATGTTCTCCTAATCGAGATCATAATTGGGTGGTGACTTTTTCATTTCCCTTTCCCTATTATTAAGGCTAAATTTTATTAATCTTATTTCCGATGTGGGTTTTCCTCAAAGGTATTTTCTCTTTTCAACCTTTTACTTTCAAAGAAAAATTTCAAATTGCGAGGACGTAATTTATTGAAGGAGGGGAGAATGTAACACCCCGAGCTTCCACGATACGCTTCTCATTCAATAATGTAATAGCGTGTGTTGTACGCAACCTCGAGCTCTAACACACACCACAACTAATTAAACTAGTCATTGTGAATAGTTATACCTACTTTTTGAAATTTTATAAATTTTATTTATCAAAATGGACTTCATTTTTGGATTCAGAATATCGAAATTAGCCTATGTTGAATTTTTGGTATTTTTCTGAGAACTTCTAATTTTTTATGAATAGTGAAAAATACTTAAAAACAAATTTTTAAATAAAAATAATTTATAGTGAAAAATTATACTATTTAGTGGTTTTAAAGTATAATTATAATATATTTTTACCATTTAATCCAATGGATGTCATTATAATTAATTTAACATTGAAATCGGACATAAAAAATTGCCAATCTTTTGATATAAATTGTTTCTTAGAAACACGCCATTTTTTGTAACAGCGGGAATTATTTATAAAATTAATTAATGAAACTTATATGTTTGGAATTTTGTAAAATAGGCATCATTTTTGAATTCGGAATATCAATTGTAGCTTCGGGTGAAATTTTGGCATTGTTCTGAAAAACTTCAATTTTTGATGAATAGTGAAACCACTAAGTGGTAGTTAAATAACTGATTTTTCGTTTAAATGAAATATTACCACTTCTGTGATTTGATTTTCCAAAATCTGACATACATGGTTGTCATTAAGAAGTAAAATGCGGTTCAATGAGATTAAAATAATTTTTTGGTGAATAGTAACTTTTAAGTTCTTAATCGCGATTAGAGGTAATTAGTGTAGTTTAAGGTAAAAACAATGTTTTAATAATATGATATGAGCTTGAAACTTGTCCTACTCCTATTGGATGATTCATGTCCGACCAAGACAACCCATGGGTCAACTTGGGGACCCCATGGAGCCACTTTGGTTGGAAAATGACATTAATATATATTTATTTAATGTTAAAATTAAATTGACACAAACATGAGTTGTTTTACTAAAACAGTTTTTAAGTGGGGTTACACAAGTCCAAATTTTGATTATAAATATTCATTAGAAATATAAAATGATTTCCTACATCATAGTATTTTTTTTATAATTTTTAGACATTAAATAAATTAAATTATTTATGACATCATGATGATGCAGTGATGACCTCATTATTTAACGATTTAAATAAAATGGAAAGATAATGTAAAATCCAAAGCGTACACTTGTCAAAAACCTATTGGATGAGTAGATTTAGAACCCTTATCATCTTATCCTCGAATTATATAAGTGTGGGACCTCTAAAATCCGAAACTCATTTTATAATAAAGTGATTTTTCTTTACTTTCCAAGAGTGCCCCTCCTCTCCACTTATAAAAGGCCCCCACCTCTCCCACCTTATTCACACATTCAAGCCATTTGGCTCGGCCAAACTCTGCCCAAATACTCTGCCAAATTCCCCCTATTAATCCTAGAAGCCTCAATTTGGGCATAACTATTCCCAAGGAATCCTTTCTCTCAAATCAAAAAGAGTTACCCGATTTTGAGGTAATGTCTTCTCTAATGTTGTTTTGTTTTATTTTTCTTCTTCAACCCCCTAAAATCTTTTTATAAATTTTTTTTTGTAACAACACCAGTATCCTAAATATACTAGGATTTTGTTATAAGAAGGATTCAATCTAAACTTACACACACCTACATCTAATGGTTAAAGAACATACGGTTTCTGTGGATGGAGAATTTCTGCCTCACGAAATGATGGTTGTTCAACACTCATATAACACCTTAAAAGGTGGCCATTAAGATGTCACTATATTTATATATGATATAAAATATGTTTATGTTTTAATTATTCTTCTTTATTTCTCATTTATGGCATAATTTATGATTTCCATTATGGGTAAAATGCGATAATTTCATTTTAGGAAGTGCGGACTACCGCCCCCTCAAAGTGATTTGAATCGTTAATGCCATATGTGGGATGTATAAAGGATGTATTAAATGGTATTATACACTATATTATACTGTAATTATATTATAAATTTATATCATTATGATTTCATTCCATTAAATACAAAATGGAAATGAAAGTAGCGTTCATGCGTACGTACGGCTTACCGTCTCCATGAACGGTGCATTTCATTTCTTACCTCTAAATGTTACGTAATATTATAAATGAATGTATATACTAGATATATATGATATATATGACATCTAAATCATGAATATAATTCTGGAGATAATGGATATTCTACCACATAAACAACTTGTAATTATAAGAAGTTTATTGTTGACTGAAGTACCAAAGATCGACAAAACGACCGTTATTAACTTAAATAATTACATAATGTTCATATCATTGTAATAAGTGATATAAAAAGGATAATGAAATTGAAAATGGTTCTTAATAAGGTATATATTAACTATAGTTTATTATTCAGGAGGTTAAAGAACGGTTGAGTCAAGTCAGACATGAGGTAAGGGAACTTCTTAACCCAATTTCTATTCTTTGGGTTAATCTCCTACTTTCAAATTATGTCATGATATTATTATGTCCTTTTTTTATTTTTACGTTCTTTATGTGTACCTATAGTGAATACACATAATAGATCTATTTTATTTTAAAAATGATCTTTTTAAGGACTTCGTCTCAATCTCCTTTCATTGAGGCATATTTGGTTTTATACACAAATTTCTTTTATTCGGTGTATAAACCCCTTTGACTTTTACGTATATTCAAAAGGAATCTTTTTTATACGAAGCATTTAATAAACGACAAAAGAGAATGTTTTTGTCATACGTATGCGGCGACAACGACTTCTCCACCGCCGTGACCACTATTTGAGTTTCGGATTCCTCTACAAGCCATCATTTTTTTAATGAAAAATAAATACAAAGTTTTAACTTTCTTTTATTTTGGAATTGAAAATGGTTTTGAAAGCATTTTTATTATATCAATGTGTTGTATTGATATCTTGTGATTGAAATGTGGAAATTTTATGTTTCATTTATGCATGTTTTTATGGTTTATGATATGCTTAAACCTATTCATATGAGGAATGCATTGGACATAATAAGTGACGGGTGGAGCCCGCTATAGCTCCTCGATGCATCGGCAGGTCTCATGAGACAAACTAGTGTCTTGGCATGAGGCCTTGACAAAATCTTATTTGTCATCTTGGTGCGAGGCCTTGGCTACGTGGTTATGATAGTCTGGCATTATGCATTCCATAATTATGAAAGTGGTTATTGATATTGCATGTGATTATTCGACTAGTAGAATATCCATGTGGAGAAGTTAATGGCATTATCTCATTTTACTTTTTCCATATTATGTTGAAGTTCATGTTTAAAAGGCTTTTGTTTTAGTTATACATTGCCTTAAATGTTAATGTTTATTTATGAAAGCTTCTGCTATATTGTTAACCTTACTGAGCATCTGAGCTCACCCCTTTCAATGTTTTAATATTTCTCCAGGATGTGAAGAAGTATTTTATGGATGACCTGCAGGGGTAGTCAGAAAGGGATATGATTGTGGACTATGAAGACCATGTTATTGTAGTTTGTTTAATTTTTGATGTAATGAAAGACTTATGAATGTATCTAGTGTTTCCAAGGCTACTAAAATAATTGGTCTTTCGAGACTTGATCTTTTGTGATCATGCCAATGTTACGAACTAATGCACCAACTCTGGGTAGCTGGGGTCGGGGCGTTAGAGTTGGTATCAGAGGAAGTTTAGTACAAACCTTAAAAGCTAGATTTAGATAAGCTCTGATTAGAACATGTAGACCTAAGATGAACTTTTAGGATTAGTATAGAATAACTTCCTAGAATTTTGGTATTGTATAGATTTTGTGAGTTTTCCGAGCAATACATTCCAGTCTGGATACGAGCAGGTAGAGGTGGCTCTGGCACAGATGTTCCTAGGGGTAAAACCCGAAAACACCGCTTTGAGCTAGACTCGAACAGAAACTGGTGCACGACAACGGGCCTTGCTGCACTCTTGGTTACGACACTCCTGGGGGATATGCTTAGGATAACTCTCATTTTCATTACAAATCATTACGAAGGGTTTATGAGTATATACTTACTCAAAGAAAACATTTTTATTATTATGGATTATATCCATAAATAGTTCAATTTATGTTAAGTGTTTTATAAGTATGGGATTATGTATTTTGATTCATAAACTGATCTAGTTTATGAAATTGTTTAGAAATGGCGCCTAGTGGAAGAAATGGAAACCGTATCAATGCACGCACTCCATGTAGTGATTGACCTCCTGCTCAAGATAATTATAGTGGGGATGGTGATGGAACTGGTGCTGATCAGCTAATCACCATACTGGGACAACTTACTCAGGTTATGAATAATAACCTTACTCGTATGGAGCACCCTGGTCCGCAACGTGGAGGATCAATGCTAGACCGTTTCATGAGGCAACAACCACCAAAATTCTATGGGTGTACAAATCCGTTAGTAGCTGAGCAATGGATAAACTCCTTAGAGAAAATATTCCATGCCTTGGGGAGTAGTGAAAGGGAGAAGGTTGTCATGGAAGTTTACCGCCTCACTGGAGATTCCGATCAGTGGTGGTCGCTGATTCAAAACACAAAGGAAGATGATGACATATAGAATATGGAATGGAGGGAGTTCAAAGAGCTTTTCTTAGAAAAATACTTTCCTCGTGACTATCGAGCAGATATGGAAAGGCAATTTTTGAGACTGAGGCAGAAGGAGGATGAGAATGTCGCAAAGTATGAGGTTAACTTTACAAGATTAGCAAGGCATGCTTCCGATTATATACGTAACCCAAGGAGTAAGATTGATCGTTTCTTTGATGGGTTAAAACCATTTCTACGTCGAGCTTTAGTATCACAATTCTTCTCATCATACGAAGATATTGTCTCGTGTGCTATCAAGACAGAAAAGGAATTCTCTAAGTCTTATGACAACAAAGTAAAGCAAGATAAGAAGAGAACGGTGGAACAAGAGACAGATAAAGGGAAAAGGGAAAGAAGGATTTTCCATTATGTGATAATTGTGGGAAGAATCACCCTGGTACGTGCCTAAAAGGAATGGGAGTTTGTTATAAATGTGGAGAAAAGGGTCACCAGGCTCGTGATTGCAAGGGAAAGAAAGAGGTTGTCAAAGTTGAATGCTACAATTGTAGGGAAATGGGGCATTATGCAAATGAATGTCCAAAGCGTCAAGGAAAATTACCTCAGAAAAGGCCAAGGGATCAAGGCCAATCTTATGTTGTGACTATAGTTGAAGCGGAATAATTAATGTATTGGTGCTTTTGGACTCAAGGATTATATTCTGGTTATAAGAATAATGTGATATATATAAAGATTGTACTGCAGTACTTTTTGATTAAGGTAATATGATTAAGGTAATCATAGTTTTAGTATGTGACAATAAGAGAAACCTTTCTTTGTTTGGGGAATCTGATGTTACAATTGATTTTGGAATTTAGAGACCTTTTAGAGAAAGTCTGGATGGAGGTATTTTGGATAACTATTAAGGTTGGAATGGATTAAGTTGAACCATGAATAGTATTTTTTAAGGTTAAAGCATTTATGAAGATTATTTTTGGAATATTATGATACTATAGTTTTAGGAAATGGACAACCTGCAGGGTGGGGCATAACCCGTCGCGTCAGACAAAGCTGCAGGAATCGAACCCACAATCATAGTGCGACAGGCCTTTATTTCCTACCACTAGCCTACAGGAAGTCCCCAGTTATTACAAAATAATTTTACTAATCTAAATGGTATGTGTTAACATTTGGAACCTTATACAATTAGGATAAGTATAATATTTTTGAGTTCTATTATCTTTTTGAGTGAAAGATGAGTTGAAGGTTGAAACTCTAATTGTCAAGCATAAATATATATATATACCTATCTCTTATTCAAAAAATAAATTAATTCTTAAACTTTAGTAAAGGGATATTAAAACAAAAAAAAGTGTTATCCTAATACCTTATGTCTTGTTGAACTGATGATATTTTAAATCAACATAGACTGAAGGCTTTGAGGCCCTCAATTTGACAGTTGATTGTGATTGATGACCTCAATCACTCCCTACAAATATTTACGTTTTTCCTCCAATTATATGTCTCTAATTTCCACAAATGTTCTCCTAATCGAGATCATAATTGGGTGGTGACTTTTTCATTTCCCTTTCCCTCTTATTAAGGCTAAATTTTATTAATCTTATTTCCGATGTGGGTTTTCCTCAAAGGTATTTTCTCTTTTCAACCTTTTACTTTCAAAGAAAAATTTAAAATTTTCGAGCACGCAATTTATTGAAGGAGGGGAGAATGTAACACCCCGAGCTTCCATGATATGCTTCTCATTCAATAATGCAATAGCGTGTGTTGTACGCAACCTCGAGCTCTAACACACACCACAACTAATTAAACTAGCCGTTGTGAATAGTAATACATAATTTTTGAAATTTTATTAATTTTATTTATCAAAATGGACTTCATTTTTGGATTCGGAATATCGAAATTAGCCTATGTTGAATTTTTGGTATTTTTCTGAGAACTTCTAATTTTTTATGAATAGTGAAAAATACTTAAAAACAACTTTTTAAATAAAAATAATTTATAGTAAAAAATTATACTATTTAGTGGTTTTAAAGTATAATTATAATATATTTTTACCATTTTATCCAATGGTGGTCATTAGAATTAATTTAACATTGAAATCAGACATAAACAATTGCCAATCTTTTGATATAAATTGTTTCTTAGAAACACGCCATTTTTTGTAACAGCAGGAATTAATTATAAAATTAATTAATGCAACTTATATGTTTGGAATTTTGTAAAATAGACATCATTTTTGAATTCGGAATATCAATTATAGCTTAGGGTGAAATTTTGGCATTGTTCTGAAAAACTTCAAATTTTGATGAATAGTGAAACCACTAAGTGGTAGTTAAATAACTGATTTTTTGTTTGAATGAAATATTACAACTTCTATGATTTGATTTTCAAAAATCCGACATACATGGTTGTCATTTAGAAGTAAAATGTGGTTCAATGAGATTAAAATAATTTTTTTTGGTGAATAGTAACTTTTAAGTTCTTAATCGCGATTAGAGGTAATTAGTGTAGTTTAAGGTAAAAACAATGTTTTAATAATATGATATGAGCTTGACACTTGTACTAATCCTATTGGATGAGTCATGGCCGACCAATACAACCCATGGGTCAACTTGGGAACCCCATGGAGCCAATTTGGTTGGAAAATGACATTAATATATATTTATTTAATGTTAAAATTAAATTGACACAAACATGAGTTGTTTTACTAAAATAGTTTTTAAGTGGGGTTACAAAAGTCCAAATTTTGATTATAAATATTCATTAGAAAGCTAAAAAGATTTACTACATCAAAATATTTGTTTTATAATTTTTAGACATTAAATAAATTAAATTATTTATGACATCATGATGATGCAGTGACGACCTCATTATTTAACGATTTAAATAAAATGGAAAGATAATGTAAACTCCAAAGCGTACACTTGTCAAAAACCTATTGGATGAGTATATTTAGAACCCTTATCATCTTATACTCGAATTATATAAGTGTGGGACCACTAAAATCCGAAACTCATTTTATAATAAAGTGACGTTTCTTTACTTTCCAAGAGTGCCCCTCCTCTCCACTTATAAAAGGCCCCCACCTCTCCCACCTTATTCACACCTTCAAGCCATTTGTCTCAGCCAACCTCTGACCAAATACTCTCCCAACTTCCCCCTCTTACTCCCAGAAGCATCACTTTGGGCATAACTCTTCTCAAGGAAGCCTTTGGCTCAAATCAAAAAGAGTTACCCGATTTTGAGGTAATGTCTTCTCTAATGTTGTTTTGTTTTATTTTTCTTCTTCAACCTCCTAAACTCTTTTTATTCATTTCTTTTGTAACCAAACCAGTATCCTCAATATACTAGGATGTTTTTATAAGAATTATTAGAGCTACACTTACACAACCCTACATCTAATGGTTAAAGAACATACGGTTTCTGTGGATGGCGAATTTCTGCCTCACGAAATGATGATTGTTCAACACTCATATAACACCTTCAAAGGTGGCCATTAAGATGTCACTATATTTATATGTGATATAAAATATGTTTATGTTTTACTTATGCTTCTTTATTTCTCATTTATGGCATACTTTATGATTTCCATTATGGGTAAAATGCGATAATTTCATTTTAGGAAGTGCGGACTACCGCCCCCTCAAAGTGATTTGAATCGTTAATGCCATATGTGGGATGTATAAAGGATGGATTAAATGGTATTATACACTATATTATACTGTAATTATATTATAAATTTATATCATTATGATTTCATTCCATTAAATACTAAATGGAAATGAAAGTAGCGTTCATGCGTATGTACGGCTTACCGTCTCCATGAACGGTGCATTTCATTTCTTACCTCTAAATGTTACATAATATTATAAATGAATGTATATACTGGATATATATGATATATATGAAATATAAATCATGAATATAATTCTGGATATAATGGATATTCTACCACATAAACAACTTGTAATTATAAGAAGTTTATTGTTGACTGAAGTACCAAAGATCGACAAAACGACCGTTATTAACTTAAATAATTACATAATGTTCATATCATTGTAATAAGTGATATAAAAAGGATAATGAAATTGAAAATGGTTCTTAATAAGGTATATATTAACTCTAGTTTATTATTCAGGAGGTTAAAGAACGGTTGAGTCAAGTCAGACATGAGGTAAGGGAACTTCTTAACCCAATTTCTATTCTTTGGGTTAATCTCCTACTTTCAAATTATGTCATGATATTATTATGTCCTTTTTTTATTTTTACGTTATTTATGTGTACCTATAGTGAATACACATAATAGATCTATTTTATTTTAAAAATGATCTTTTTAAGGACTTCGCCTCAATCTCCTTTCATTGAGGCATATTTGGTTTTATACACAAATTTCTTTTATTCGGTGTATAAACCCCTTTGACTTTTACGTATATTCAAAAGGAATCTTTTTTATACGAAGCGTTTACTAAACGACAAAAGGGAATGTTTTTGTCGTATGTATGCGGCGATAACGACTTCTCCACCGCCGTGACCACTATTTGAGTTTCGTCTTCCTCTACAAGCCATCATTTTTTTAATGAAAAATAAATACAAAGTTTTAACTTTATTTTATTTTGGAGTTGAAAATGGTTTTGAAAGCATTTTTATTATATCAATGTGTTGTATTGATATCTTGTGATTGAAATGTGGATATTTTATGTTTCCTTTATGCATGTTTTTATGGTTTATGATGTGCTTAAACCTATTCATATGAGGAATGAATTGGACTTAATAAGTGACGGGTGGAGCCCGCTATAGCTCCTCGATGCATCGGCTGGTCTCATGAGACAATCTAGTGTCTTGGCACGAGGCCTTGACAAAATCCTATTTGTGGTCTTGGCACGAGGCCTTGGCTATGTGGTTATGATAGTCTGGCATTATGCATTCTATCATTATGAAAGTGGTTATTGATATTGCATGTGATTATTCGACCAGTAGAATATCCATGTGGAGAAGTCAATGGAATTATCTCATTTTACTTTTGCCATATTATGTTGAAGTTCATGTTTAAAAGGCTTTTGTTTTAGTTATACATTGCCTTAAATGTTAATGTTTATTTATGAATGCTTCCTCTATATTGTTAACCTTACTGAGTATCTGAGCTCACCCCTTTCAATGTTTTAATATTTCTCCAGGATGTGAAGAAGTATTTTATGAATGACCTGCAGGGGTAGTCAGAAAGGGATATGATTGTGGACTATGAAGACCATGTTATTTTAGTTTGTTTACTTTTTGATGTAATGAAAGACTTATGAATGTATCTAGTGTTTCCAAGGCTACTAAACTAATCGGTCTTTCGAGACTTGATCTTTTGTGATTATGCCAATGTTACGAACTAATGCACCGACTCTGGGTAGCTGGGGTCGGGGCGTTACAATAAGAAAGATGAAGACAAGGAGGAAGAGAAGGAGAATGAATTATCTGACGAAGAAAGCTATGAAAAACACTTTCTTGAGGAAGGAGCATAGAAGAAAGAACCTAATAAAGATAAGATAGTTCAACTATCTGAAAGTGAGGAAGAATATCCTAATGAGAAAGCCATTCCAAAAGTTTATAAGGGTAAGAAAGTGCTTATGGACACCCCAACAAAAGATATCATAAGGAAAAAATCAAGTTTGAGGCTCTTCTAAAAGAAATCTTGTGGAAATTAAAGAAGAACATTCACCTATCAAGATTTCAGATTCGGAGTCATCTGCACTGGGACACGATTTTGTTGTTGAGTCTCTAAAGAAATTGGTGGATACAATTCCGATCATTCCTACAATAGACTCCAGGTGCCAGATGCTTTTGTACAACTTGAATCAGAAGTCAGAATCCGAATCCATGGTGATGGATAAATGTGTGAACATTGAGGCATCACAAAAATTTATTTATAAATTATGAGGTCCACATAAAATCATGCATCAAAATGAAATTATGGTTAAAGAAAATCGATGAGGATTTGACAAAGCTTGATACCTTTTAGAACAATGTGAAAGAATCTTTTGATACCAAGGATTCCAAGATAAAGAATCTTTAGGAAAAGTTAAACCTTGAGCAAAATACTCAGAATACACAAGTGAAGGATCTAAATGGAAAGCTTAACTCTGTTGCTCAATGCTAGAAATGGGAAAGAGATCTCCGAATTGAAATAGAATAGAAGCTTGTAAAGTGGGATGAAGTTCTTAAGGAATAGTCTGAGGCTCTAAAATCTCACGAAGAAAGGATCAAAGTCTTGGAGAATCATGCTGAGGAGGACTATAAAAACTTAATGAAGCTGAAAACCCTTCTGAAGAAGCTAATCCCCAAGGAAAAAGAAGAAAAATAGACCAATCTGATATTTTGTTGTATTTTTCATTGTAAAAATCCTTTCAATATTAATGAAACATTTGGTTGTTTGTATTGTTTATATGTCTTACTGATGTTTCTGGTACTTTATTATTTTTCAATTCCCTCAAAATCTTTTTTAAAATCACAAAGGGGGAGAAGGAAAAAGAACTCAAAAGGGAGAAGAAAGGTTCTAAGTTAAGAAGAACTATCCTTATGTAAGGGGGAGTTCTCATTACGAATTCTTCATTCAAATGAAATATCTCATTCCGGAAATCAAGAATATGATCCTAAGAGTTTCAAAGCCTAATGGGGAGTTAGTCATATTCACCATTGATCATAAACAAAGGGAGATAATCTTTAATTACAAGTTTAGAAATTTATTCTAAGTCATTACATTCTTCTTCGTAAGGATGTCTGTGCTTTCAAAAAAGGGGGAGATTGTTGAGTCAATAAGGATTTCCTTATGTCTTTTTCCATTCCTTCATTCATGGGGGAGATTGATAAGTCATCAAGGTTTCCTTATGACTTTACCATTCCTCTTGTTTTAAAATCACAAACACCTTTTCTTAAGGAAAATTTCATTTTACCCCTGTTTTACTTTCATGAGGAAAATTTTTTTCCCAAAGGAAATTTACCCCTACCTTGTTTTCATTGTTCATATCAATATTTTTCATAAGTGTAAAAATCAGATTCATGTCTAAAACCTCGAAATCATATAATACTTAGACATGAAGAATTCTGTTTTAGGATCCAAATTCTGGATACGAACTCTAATAAAGTTCAACTCCGAATTCTGGATACAAACTCTAATGATGTTCAACTATAAATTATGGATACAAACTCTCATGAAGTTCCACTCTGAATTATGGATACAAACTCTCATGAAGTTATATTCTGAATTCTGGATACGAAATCTCATAAAGTTCCTCTCTGAATTCTAATTACGAACCTCTCTAAGTTCTGACTCCGAGTTTTCTGAATTCAGACTCCAAACTCTGATGAGGTCTGACTCTGAATTCTCATGAACTTAGACTCCAAACATTGTAAGTTCTGGTTCCAAATTCTAGTTAAATAAAGCTCAGAATTTCCTTTAAATTTAGACTCCATATTTCTACAGAATTCAGGTTCCAAATTCTTACAAAACGGAATCTGAATATTCTTAAGTTTATAGACTCTGAATTTATTTTTTCTTCCATTCTGAACTTTAACCTTTTCCATTACAAACTTTAATTTTCTACTCCATTACAAATATTAGTTTAGTTATGCTTACACTTGTTTATTATAAAACTATGTCGTGCTTCTAGTTATTGACAAACTGTTGGTTGTGTGACACATGTACAGGTCCCTCCGAAATTCAATGAGAAATATGACCGTTGGAGGAGGGAGCTGACCGTTGAAGCTTCTCCTATACATAATAGCTCATTTGAAAAGAAGATACAACTTTGAAAACTGTGCTTACATGCTGTTTAAGTGATTTATAGAGAGAGATGCTCTTATCAACTCTTAAGCTATGTGCAAAAAGTTTGAACGGATTTTTCAAACTTTGCCTTGTGCAGATTTTCTTCGTGCGACTCCGATTGTTGTTGTGTACAATCGAGGACTTCCGGGAATAGGAAGACAGAGGTTCCAACACCTTGAAGTTGAGGGGTTCCTTGCTGATGAAGATAGAAGTGACAACTACCTGATAGTTGGGGGCTTGTAGGGATAGAAAGACAGACTCCGATCTTCGTATTGAGGTCTTACCCTGGTGTGGGTAAGACATACATTCTTGAAAGTATAAATCAAGGGACCTCTTATCTGGGGTTGTTGGATACCCTTCTCTTTGGGTTAAAAGGTCTATTTTTTACTTGTAGTGTTACTACTTTTCTTTCCGCTGTGCATTTTTTATTGTTAAGGAAATTATAACTTTCTTATACTTCCTTACTTGTACTCTGATTTAGTTAAATTCTATACGTTTTAAGGTAGAATCTTAGTAGTTGTAAACTTTTGTTATGTTTTATTTCCATAATCACTTTTCCAGAATCACGAATGTCTTTAAAACTTAGAGGTGTTGTGAATTTTGGTTATGCAAAATTTCTTTAGGGAATTTTAAAAGGTACAATTCACCCCCCTCTTGTATCTGAGAATCTAATTCTTATTTCGATCCTACATTTGGTATTATAGAGTATATAATACTCAGTCACATACCATACTAACACCCACGTCCATCCTTATTAGATCCATGAATACATGATCCCTTTACATCATCCTTTTGTTTAAAAATTTGTAATCCTTAATGCTAAATGAATCATCCACCTTATTTGAGTTTTCTAGGTTATAGAGTATGGAACAATAATAATCCTTGAGCAGTTTGATCCATCACCTTCGCCACATGTTGAGTTCTTTTTACGAGAAGATATAATGAAAACACTTGTGATCTATATTAATCACACATATTTCACTATAGAGATAGTTTCTCCATATTTTTAGAGAAAATATCACAAAACCTAACTCAATATCATGAGTATGATAGTTTTTTTATGAATTTTTAACTGCCTTGATGTATAGGATATAACTCTATCATTATACATCTGGACACAACCAAGTCATTTCATTGATGCATTATTATAGATCACAAACCCATCATTCATTGATGGTAGAATTAGGATCAGAGAATTCACTTATTTCATCTTTAATTTTCCGAAACAGTCCTCACATGATTTTTTCCATACAAAATTAACCCCTTTACATGTAAGATTAGACATTGGGTTGGATAAACGGGTGAAGTTCTAAACAAAACGTTGATAATAACTTCCTAAACCAATAGAAATGTGTAACTCAGTTATGTTCATTAGAGTAGGTCATTATTGAACAACCTTTACTTCATAATATCGATAGATATTACATCCTTAGAGACAACGTGTCCAATAAAGGAAACCGATTGAATCCAAAATTCACACTTGCCAAAATTACCATATAAAAAATTTCTTCTAAGAGTCTTTAGAATAGTGTGCAATTTATTTTCATGATCTTCATATATTTTGGAGTATGCTAAGATATCATCAATAAATACCACCATAAAGTCATCAAGATATTCCATGAAAACCCTATTTATTAGATTCATGAAGATAGAGGTTGCATTAGTTAGTCCAAAAGGAATTATTGTAAACTCGTAATGCCCATACCTAGTTTGTAATAATGTGTTTGGAATATCTTTCTTCCTCACTCGCAACTGATGATATTGAGATCGAAGGTAAATCTTCAAAAAATAATGGAATCCATGAAGTTGATCAAATAAATCATCAATGTGAGGTAGGGGATACTTGTTTATTATTTTTATAGCATTGATATCCCTGTAACCAAAGCATAACCTCATTGATCCTTCTTTCTTCTTATCAAAAAGAACAGGGGCTCCACATGGAGAGACACTAGGGTGAATAAAACCTTTATCAATAAATTCCTCTAGTTGTTTCTTAAGTTATACTTATTACATAGTGGAAATTCTATAAGGATTCTTTGATATAGGACTTGATCAAGGAATTAAATAAATAAAGAACTCAACTACCCACTCTGGAGGATGTCCAGGTAAATCCTCTGGAAACACATCAAGATATTCTTTCTCAATAGTTACATCCTTTATTTGAAAATTCCTTTCCATACCCATTATGTTATCTTCCTCCCTAATAATGAAATTTAGTAGATCTATAGGGGGTGGATCTAGATGAGAATCAGATGGTGAGGTTTCTTCTCTAAAGATAAGAGATTCAACACCTTTCTCAAAAAATTTTACTTTCATCTTCTTACAATAGATCTTCACATCATAATGTGCAATCCAACTCATTCCAAGGACTATATCAATGTCAATCATGGGTATGATGATAACGTTATAAACTAAAGACCATTTTTGTTTCAGAAGGGGGAATGATCAACACTTATTTTTTTGCAATAATATTTCCCTTATGAGTTTTGATTGAAAACTCTTTTAAATAAAATTGGATATGTCTAATTTTCATGGAAAAATGAGAATATATAAAATAATGTGATGATCTAGAATCTAATAAATAATTTTCTATGTTTGAAGAAATGATTAAAGTAACTTCCAACACATCATTAGGAACTTCAATATTAGTATTTGCAATTGCATAAGTTTGGCCTTGCTCCCTAGACCTTTTCTGAGGTCCGCTTCCTTGACGCTTTGGACCATTGTTAGAAAAGTTCCATTTACCTACAATTATAGTATTGAACTTTGGTATCTTCTTTCTTCCCCTTATAATCTCGGTATGGGTGACCTTTTTCTCCATACATGTAACAAACACCTATACCCTTTCGGAAAGTACCAGAGTGTCTCTTCCAACAATTATCATAGGATGGAAGGTCAAATCTCCCATTATTCCCCATTTCTTTATTTCCTTTTCCAAAGTTTTCCGCATCCCTCTTCTTATTTTGTTTTCCCTTAAAAATAAGAATACTTAGAGAATTAATTTTACTTCTTTATATCACTTGAGGCTATATCTTCATATGATGAGAATGTTTGGGAGACAAGATACCTTATGAGGAATGATTTTAAACCATCAAAGAATCGATCAATCTTTTTCCTTGGATTACATATGTATTCCGCGACATGTCTTTCTTACCTTGTGAAGTTAGCTTCAAAATTTGGAACATGATCATCCTATTTTTTCCCTAGATTCAGAAAATGCCTTTCCATATATTCTCATTATTCACAAGGGAAGTACTTTTCTCATATTATTTCATTAAAATCCCTCCATTCAATTTCTTATATGTTTTCCTCCTCTTTTGTGTTTTCAATTAAAGACCACCACTGATTTTAATCTTCTGATAGACAAGAAAACACCATGAACACCTTCTCTCTTTCATTGCATCCCAAAGTGAGAAATATATTCTCAAATAAACTTATCCATTGCTTCACTACGATTGGGGTTTAGTCCCCATAATTGATGGAGGCTATTTTCACATAAAGTGGTCTAGCACTGCTCCTCCACATTGTGGATCCAGATGATCCATACAATTAATGTTATTATTCATAACCTGAGTTAGATATCCTAGGATAGTTACAAGTTTCTTAGAACCAATTAGAATACTAGATCCAACATCATTATCTTACATCAGATGGAAACCCCGACATGGGACACGTGTGTTCATGCGGTTTACATTCCTCCACTAGTTTCCATTTTCTAAATAATGGCATACAAAAGATTATGTTATGAATCATAATGTATAATATCAATGTAGAAAAATACATATGATAATTCATCTCAAAATCATAAACATGGTTTATTTGAATAAAAATTTAAATTGAAATCCTTCATAATGTATTGTAAAAAAATGTGAATTATCACAAGAATATCCCCTAAGAATGTCATACCAGGTGCGTAGTAAGGCCCATTGTCCTATACTAGGATACCCCAGGCTGAGGCCGAAACTCTTTGTCGGAGATGTTACTCCTATGTACATCTGTACCAGATCCACATCCACTTGTAGTATCTAGACATAGATTTATTTTCTAGAAATATTCACATAGTATACTCCTTACCAAAAATCCAAGGATGTTCTTATATGTTTATCCTCAAAGACTATCATAGGGTTTTGTTCTCATATATACATTTTTCTAAATCCAGTTCCCAAGTTTTCTACTAAACATCCTTTGATAGAAAATGTAAAGACTTCACCCTAGTTTCCCAAAGCCGGTACCTTATTTGATTACATTGGAATGATTACAAGAAAATCATATCTAGATGGAACAAATAGTTTAGTAGTTTTGGAAAACTAGATACATATATAAGTTAAACATTACAACTTGAAAGGAAATACAACATAAAAATTCTTTTGAGAACATTCACAACTCCTAGGTTATCCATGTATATTATTCATAATAAACCTATTCATGTTCTGGGAAAATGAAATATAAGGAATGGGTGAGCAGAAATACTCAGTAAGGGTAAATAATACAATAGAAGATACATAAAAACAAACATTAGGCATAGTGAATAACTAAAAACAAATGCCTTTAAAAATAAACTTGAACACATTATGTGAGGAATAAGATCTGAATAAATAATTCCATAATAAAGCATAATAATGGGTATTCTACTAGTCAAATAACCTCATGAACATTCAATTACTAGTTTCATAATGAGGGAATGCATAAAGTAGGACATCATAACCATACCATCTAGGCCTCATTCCAAGACCATAAATAATAATTTTTAAGGCATTGTGCCAAGACTGTAGTTTCTCTCATGTTACCTACTAATGCATAGAGGGGATATAATGAACCCAACCTGTCACTTATTATGTCCAATTCATTCCTAATATGAATGGGGGTAAAAATAAACAACATATACATTCATATTTAAAATAATATATATAATATAAATAACTTTCCCCAAACATTAATCATAAGCACTAACATTTCAGACAAAAATGGTGAATGGTTTTATGATAGAAAAGATATATTAAACTAATCATAAACAATTAAATTAAATATGGTAGATTATATCATCTATAATAATCAACAAGAGTGTTGAAATAGATGAACATACTCTTATAAAATAATGAAGTAATTATTGAGATAAATACTCTTTTACTTTGAAAAGATGAGTTCTTTTGGAAAAGCTTTTATATAAAACTATAAGTGAAGTAAAATATTATTTTCATAATAAAAGGATTTATTTAACAAAGATAATTTTTTATGAAAACAAATTATATAGCGCCCTTGAAAATTGGTAAGAATTTTTGAAATTCCATTGAATTCGGCATGTATTTTAGGAAGAATTTTTTATGGATCATTTTAAATAATATAAATCCCCATAAATGAAAGTAGGATTCTGGTTGGTAGACATATATATTAAATTCACACCGAATTTAGGAGGATGATATATGAATATTTTAGAATTTAATTGAGGTATGTGGAGAATAATAGTAACTCGAATGAAAATTGAGGTTCGGGTAGAAAACCCTTACCTTAAGTCTGATGGTGTTATTCACTTGAAATTAGTGTCATGGTTAACCAAATTAAATTCATTAATTAATATTTCCATAACCTCTTATTTATATAACTGATTTAGTATAGCCTTATTATGTTCATTCATGGCCATCTTGATGGGTTTAAGAGGTTCAATTTTATTGTTTGGAAGTGTTTTCTTCCTTGTTATTCATGACCGGTTTACTTATATACATGTAAGGATAAACACGTGAGATAAAAATGGAAGTCTATAATGGAAGTTGTATTTTATTTTTTTATCATCTATAATATTACATGGTTATAAAATTCATTTAATTATTGGTAGTTAAGATAAATCATTATATAAATAAATAATGATAATTGTTTGGGTTAATTGGTGGTTTTTGATCACAAAAACTCATTTTGATTTATAAGTTAATATCATGTGTAAAAAAATATTATAGAACCTTAAATAAGTTATAATAAATATATTTTATTTTATTTCAACCATATAAATGGTTTCATGATAAGAACTGAAGAAGTTAATAGAAATTGAAAACCATTTACCCTTGAATTTGATAAATGAATACATCTTGGATAGTGTCCTCAATTATAGTATAAAACAAGTGGAAATGAGAGATGAGGATGAAATTTTCCATCATAATAATAATATTATATTATATTTAAGGTACCCGGTTTATCATAACATTTGGATTAAATTATTTGTGGAAAGAAAAAGAAAATAATGGAACTTGAAATAAAAAAGAGAAGTTGAGAAATCCTTTACAAAAATTTGACAGCCTAACGACGTCACATAAAATTATTAAAATATTTTGATTAGATAAAAATGGTAATTTCATAATTATTACATAATATATATAGTAAGAGGAATATGGAATGACATATCAAAACATAATCCAATTGAAATTAAAAGAGAATAACATAAAAGAGTGCTTGAAAAAGAGAAGGGTGGCAAATTCCCATATCTTGTAGAGTAACTCCTAAAACGTGAAGGTTGGGACCTTGGGGGATTGAGGAAACCATTTTGAGTACTATATGTGAGGTAAAAATACCATAGCATAGAGGTTTATGAATTTTGAATGAAGGAAAACAAAGGAATGATTGGGTATTTATAGCAAAAGATAGATATTTTTTATTAATTTCAAAGGAAAACTCATTAGTTATATTTTAAAAACCATTAGATTGCCCATGGTATTTTCCCATGGTATTGTCCACTTTAGACACCATATATCTATTTTATTGAACACCAATCTACCATAATTTTATCTTAATATATAAATCCTTAGGATTTCATTAATCATACTGAAAACTGATAACTGTATTATTACTATTCACAAAAAACAAAAGTACTTTATAAAATTTTCATAAAATCAGTGTAGCCTAATATCGATGTTTTGAATTAAAAAAAATGCATTTTTTTAAAAATAATTTTCTACATATGATTAATTTATATTTTAAATAAAATCATAATTTATTCAAAAAATAAAAATTTTGACACTATAATTCATTTTATATCACTTTGAAAAATTAATCAAGATCTCATTATACTATAACCTTAAGACAATAAATTAATAAAATGATTTACTATTGAAAAGGGTTATTTTACTATTCATATTACTCTTCATATATGTATGTTACTATTCACTAAAAATTAATTTTTTCTTATCAAACTCTAAATATCTTACCGAACATAGTCATGTTTGTCAGTTTGTTAAAATTCAGATCAGAGAGGTGGAAAAATTGTGTTTACTCGATAGGTTATAACAAAGTGGTGTTTTTTGGAGACTCAGTATTTTAGGAATTAAATATTAAATTTATTTATAAACCCTTGGGGTGTTATATTCTCCCCTCATTACAAAACTTTCATCCTTAAAATTACCAAAAAGTTACCTTAGAAAAATATTTGGGTAGTTCTTCATCATAAAACCCTCAGGCTCCCAGTCACCTCTTCGATTTTATAATTTTTACAAAGTATATTTACTATTCAAGTTGTCTGATTCCTCAAAACTTGTTCTTTAGTATCCAGAATCCAGATAGGATATTCACAGTAAGATAAGTTGGGTTCCAATTCTATACCTTCATTAGTGAGGACATACATTGGGTATGGAATGTACTTTCCCATCAATGAGATATGGAACAGATTGTGTGCCTTAGAAATTCTAGGAAACATTGCTAAACAATAATCCACAACTCCAATTCTCTCCAGAGTTTCAAAAAGGCCAATGTACCTAGGTCTCATTTTCCCTTTCTTACCAAATCTTTTAACACCAATCCATGGAGATACTTTTAATAAAACATGATCTCCCACTTAAAATTCCAAATCCATTCTTCAATTATCAGCATTGCACTTTTTCCTGATTTGAGAAGCTTTGATATGGGTTTTAGAGTGTTTAATTTCACTCTTTTTTCCTCCACAAGCTCTAGACTCACAAGTTTTCTTTCACCGACCTCATCGTAACATGTTGGTGCACGACATCTCTTTCCATACAATGCTTATTATGGTGCCATTTGAATGCTTGAAAGGTGACTATTATTATAGGAAAACTTCATCAATAGTAAATAATTATCCTACATACTTTCAAAATCAAGTAAGGATCATATCAACATGTATTCTAAAGTTTGGATCATCCTTTCTTATTTATGATTAGTTTGAGGATGATAAGCAATACTCAAACGAAGCTCAGTATCCAAATATTTCTGAAAACTTTTCCAGAATTTCATTATAAATAAAGGATCATGATCAAACTCTATTGAAAGAGTTTCTCCATGAAGTATTACAACTTCATTGATATAGAGTCATTCAAGGAACCCTATTAGAAAATCCACCCTTATAGAGAGGAAAAGTGGAGATTTCGTAAGTCGATGCACAATTACCCATATTGCATCATTCATTCTTGGAGTTCTAGGTAATCCAGTGAAAAAATCCATGGTGATGTCATCTAATTTATTTGTAGGAATTAGTAGATGTTGCATGACTCCTCTTGGATGTTGTCTTTCAGCCTTCACATGTTGAAAGACTAAACATATTAATACATAATCAGTAATTTCCCAAATCATGTTGTCCCACCAGAAATGTTCCATCAAATATCTATACATTTTAGTACTACCGGGGTGTATAGAGAAATTTTAGCTACAAGCATCATCCAATAACTTCCTTTTTATATTGGGTATAGAGTAACATATATTTTCTTTCCAAGTTTCTTAATTCCATCTCCACATACGAAGTCAGGCAACTTCCCATCCTTCACAACATTAATTTTCTTTTGATAGTTCTCATCATTAGGTTGAGTTCTTTTAATCGTTTATAATAAATATGGTTGGGAAACCAATTAAAAAAGTAACTATGTTTCACCTTCTACGATAATTTCCATGTCCATACTTATTATATCATTGAATATAGGATCCCTTTCAATCCTCCTTTTGTTCAAAATTACATAATCATTCTTGCTCAATGCATTAGATGCCTTATTTTCCATTCCTGGGTGGTAGTGTATAGAACAATCATAATCCTTGAGTAGTTAGATCCATCATTATTGCCTCATGTTGAGTTATTTCTATGAGAATAAATAGACCAGTCTCTTGTGATCTGTATATATCTCATATATTTTACCATAGATATAGTGTCTCCATATTTTTAGAGCATAAATCACAATATAAAACTCAATATCATGAGTAGGATATTTTTGTTGATGAATTTTAACTGCCTTGAGGCATAGGTAATAACTCTATCACTATACGTAAGGAAACATCCAAGTCCTTTCATTGATGCATCACTATAGATCAAAAACCCATCATTCCCTGATGGTAGAGTTATAATCATATCATTCACTAATATCCTCTTCAATTCTATAAAATAGTCCTCACATTGTTTTGACTATACCAACTTATCCCATTTATGTGTATGCTTGGTCATTGGGTTGGATAAACGGGCAATGTTCTTAACAAAATTATGATAAAAATACCATAATAAAGTCATCAAGATATTCCTTGAAAATCCAATTCATTAGATCCCTGAAGAAAGAGGGTGGATTAGTCAGTCTATAAGGCATTACTATAAACTTGTAATTCCCATACCTAGTTCGAAACACTGTCTTTGAAATATCTTCTTTCCTCATTCACAACTAATGATATCCAGATTGGAGGAAAATCATCAAAAAATATTGGGATCCATGAATTTGATCAAATAAATCATCAATGTGAGGTAGGGGATACTTGTTCATTATTATTATAGCATTGATCTCCCTGTAGTCAATGCATAACCTCATTGATCTATATTTCTTCTTAAAGAAAAGAATAGGGGATCCTCATGGAAAGACACTAGGGTGAATACATATTTTATCAATCAATTCCTCTAGTTGTTTATTCTATTATAATAATTCCACAGTGGCCATTCTATAAGGAGTCTTTGATATAGGCCTTGAACCTAAAATTAAATCAATAGGGAACTCAAATTCCCACTCTAGAGGATTTCTAGGTAAATCCTCTAGCAACACCCAAAAATATTCTTTCACAATAGGTACATCCTATATTTGAACATTTATTTCCTCACCTATTGTTTTATATTACTCCCCAATAATATAATTTAGTAGAACTACTAGGGGTTGATCTTAATGAGAATTAGATGGTGAGGTTTTTGCTCTAAATATAATTGATTCAACTCTATTTTCAAAAATAGTAACATCCCTATTATTGCAATAGGTCTTCACATCATAATGTGAAAGGCAACTCATTCCAAGGATTATATGAAATTAAATCAGGGGTATGATGATAAGGTTTTGAAAATAAAAAATGTTTATATGTCATAAGGGGGATTGATCGACACATCTTTGTTAAAATAATACTTCCCTTAAAACTTTTGAATGAAAATTACTTTATTAAATTAAATTGGACTTGTCTATTTTTTTTGAAAAACATAGAATATATAAAAGAATGAAATGATCCAGAATCAAATAAATCATTGGATATGTTTGAGGAAATGATTAAATTAACCACCACAACATCATTAGAAAATTCAATATTAGAAGTTGTGATCGCATAAGCTTGGACTTGCTCCCTTGGACTTTTCTAAGGCACGCTTCATTGACACTTTGGACAATCATTAGCATAGTTCACCATATCCCTTCAACTATAGCATTTAACATTTTTAGCCTCTTTAATCCCATTAAAATCTAGAGATATGTGTCATTTTCCTCCAAACTTGTAACAAACAACTACACCCTTCAAGCAATTACTAGGGTGTCTCTTCCCACAATTATCAAAGGGTGGAAGGTCAACTCTTCCCAACTTCCCTGTTTTCTTATTTCCTTTTCTAGAGCTTTCAATAGCCCTATTATTCTCCTTTTCTCTTTAAAATAATAAGACTTAGAGAATTAATTTTCCATATTGATAGCACATAAGACTATATCTTCATATGATGAGAAAATTTGGGAGACTGGAGCCCAATAGTGGAATTGTTTTAAACCATCAAAGAATCGATAAATCTTGCTCCATGGATTACGTATGTAGTCAATGAAAGGTCTTTCTATCCATGTGAAGTTAGATTCAAACTTTGAAACAATATCATCTTTTTTTTGCCTCATATTCAGAAATTTTATTCCCATATTTACTCACTGCTCTCGAGGAAAGTATTTTTCTAAAGAATATTTACTTATAATACATCCATCCATTTATTTTATTTCTCCTCGTACTTTGTGTTTTGAATTAAAGAACACTACTTCTTTACATCTCCTGATAAATAATAAACGTCTATGACAACCATATCCCTTTAATTATATCCCAAAGCAATAAATATATTCTCTAATGATATCCACTGTTGCACTATGAATGGGTTTGTAGTCCCATTAAATGATAGATAATTTTGTTTCATAAAGTGGTCTATCATAGATCCTCCACATTGTGAATCCAGATTCTCTATATGGGTAAGGTTATTGTTCATAACCTGAGTTAGCTATCCAAGTATAGTTATAAGTTGATCAACACTAGTCGCATCACCAGATCCAGCGTCATTATCTTGAATCGGAGGGAAATCCCTACATGTGACACATGTGTTAATACGATTTCCATTCCTTCCACTAGGTGTCATTTATAAATAATTTCATACACTAGATTAATTTATGAATCATAATGTATAATTTTCAACGTAGAGAAATACTTATCATAGCTAATATCATAATCATAAACATGGTTTCTTTGAGGGAAATTTTAAATTTAATTTTTTTATAATGACTTGTAAATAAAATTTTAATTATCCAAAGCATATCCCCAGGAGTGTCAGACTTGGTGCATAGTAAGGCCCATTTTCATGTACTAAGACACCCCAGGGCAAGCCCAAAACTCCTTGTCCTAGTTTTTACTTCTATGTACATCTCTTCCAAAACCATGTCTACTTGTAGTATCTAGATAGTGATTTATTTTCTATAATTATCCACATAATCTATTCCTTACCAAAAAATATTGGATTCTCTTATATTTTAATCATCAAAGACTATCTTAGGGGTTTTTTCCTGAATATATTCTTTTTAAATCTAGTTCCCAAGTCTTCTACTAAACATCCTTTGATACCAACTATAAGGAACTGAACCCAATTTCCTGAAGCTAGTTCCTTATTTGATTACTTTAGCATGATTAGAAGAAAGATTTATCCCAAAGGAACAAATAGTTTAGTAGTTTCGGAAAACTATATACATATATAAGTTCAACATTACATCTTTAAAGGAAAAACAATATAGAAATTACTTTGTCAACATCAAAAACTTCTAGGTTATACATGTATCTCATTCATAATATACCTCTTCATGTCCTGGGAAAATGAAAAATAAAAAAGGGGTGATCTCAAGTTATTAGAAAAGGTAAATAATACAGTGAAATTTATCATAAACATAAACATTAGGCATGGTGAATAACTGAAAACACATATCCTTAAAAATAAACTTGAACACATTATGGGAGGAATACGAGATTAATAACTAATTCCATAATAAATCATAATCATGTGTATTGAACTATTCAAATAACCTCATGAACTTTCAATCACCTGTTTCATAACAAGGGAATGCATAATGTCAGACATCATAACTATATTGTCAAGGCCTCGTTCCAAGACCATAAATAATCATTGTTTCAAGGCCTTACGCCAAGACCATATGTTGTCTCATAATAGCTACTGATGTATCAAGGGGATATATTAGGCCTCACCTCCCACTTATTATGTCCAACGAATTCCTCATGTAAATGGGGATAAACATAAACAAATATTACAATCATATTGAAACTAACATATGAAATGTAAATAAATTTCCCTTAATATCAAGCATAAACACTAATCATATAGAGTAAATTGGTGAATGGTTTTAAGATAGTAAATCCATAGTAAAACTAATCATAAACCTTTATATTAAATATGGTAGATGATATCATACATAAGAGTAAACAAGAGTGTTGAAATATATGAATAAATTCTTATAAAATCATTGAGTAATTCTTGAGATAAATATTCTTTTATTTTGAAAAGTAGAGTTCTTTTGGAAAAGTATTTGTATAAAACAAGAGAAGAAATAATATTGTATTTTAATAATAAAATGAGTTATTTTAGGAAGATAATGTTTATAAAGATAGATTATAGAGTTCCCTTGAATATAGGTAAGAATATGAGAAATTCCTTTGAATCAAGCTTGTATTTCGAGATTATTTTTTGAAATATCTTTTTAAAACATATAACCATCCATAAATAAAATTAAGAATTTGGTTGGTTCACATATATAAAAAATCACATAGATTTATGATAAGTAAATATGAATAAATAATAATGTAGTTAAGGCATGTGGTGAGTAATACTAACCCAAATGAAAATGGAGGTTCGGGTATAAAATCCTTACCTTAAGTCTGATGGTGTTCTTCACTTGATCTTAGTATCCTGGATAACCAAATTAAATTAATCAATTAATATTTTCAAAAGAAGTTATTTATATAATTGATTTATTATAGCCTTATTAATTTCATTCGTGGCATTCTTGATGGGATTAAGAGGTTCAATTTTATTAGTTGGGAACATTTTCCTCTTTGGTATTCATGACAGGTTTACTTACATACATGTAAGGATAAACATGTGAGATGAGAATGGTTTTCAATAATAGAAGTTGTATTTAAATTTTTAACATCCATAATATTACATGTTTATAAAATTCATTTGGTTTTTGGGATTTGTTTTAGATGCTTTCATCGGGGCGCGTGTGTGTCTATCTTCTTGAGGACGAAAGGTGCAGTTTTGTTGCCCCGTATTCCCGCTTTCCAAAGGCGGGTGGAATCTGTCACTTATTCAGGGATGTCTGCTCCTTGATCGAAATGGGATGATGGGATTTCGGTTATTCCTTCTATGGATTCCTCCTCAGAACTCATCACCTAGTTTGGGTCTCCCTTATAGTCTGAAGACGTTGTTCGTGAAACTCTTCCCAGTGCCATATGTTCATGGACACCAGTTAATTACACTGCTTCTGTCATGAAATTCCAAAGGGTCCAGTCAGTGCAGCAAACTTCGGTTAGGAGAGTAGTCACATTAGACATCACTGGTGTGTCTGGACACTGGAACACTGGAACGTTAGAGTTTCTTCTCCTTATTATAGGACTTTTTGAGGGCACGAAATCCTGAGGCATCCCACGTCGAATGAGGGGAATTATATTTCATAGTAATGTCTCTGAGGTTTTCCTTATCATCCCATGTTTATCACAGGGTATTCTGCAAGTTTAACATCTAGCAGAGATGGATCAGACTAATCAGAACACTAGCTCGAGTGGATCAGAGGAGTGTGACCCCTGTAGGACACAATTATGTAGGTGGGTTGAAATGACCTCACCAGGATGTGGCGGCCTGGGTAAGAATCAAGATGGACGATGGGGTGATGAGTGAAGTGAGTGGTGAATGATATGGGTTCGCCGGGAGGATGACAGTAATGTCTAGCTTGAGTCTCAGGGTGGCTTCCTATGTATCATCATGGTAGGGAATCAAAGTTTGCGTAGTTCAAGAGGGTGATTGGTTGCCTATAGAGGCGGCCCGTGAGAATGGACACATGGATGGGACTCGAAGGAAGGAGAATCTCTAGGTTGGGTCATGACCTTCCTGAGACACATAGGCTTGAGGGAAGGGTCAGGCAATGAGATTGAATTGGGGTGTGCACATAGGAAAACAACCTGATGATGTGTGTGGGGGTTATGCATGGTTAGCATCCTGAGTTGGTCTGATGAAACTAGGACGAACCAAAGATGTAGGTCCCATCAAAGGGGATTACAACGACTTGCCGCTGAATGGGGGATGCAATGGCCTACCAATGACTAGGGGACACAATTGCTTACCACTACGTGGGTTTTACAGTTTAACGTCATGCGAGACGAATGTGAACCGACGTAAATAAAGACCTGGGGTCCAGATGGATGGTGTAGGTGAGCCGACATGAAGGGGGTTGAAATGACTGGGGTGGTGGGATTGAACCTCTTGGAGGCTTCCTACGTACGCAGCCTTGGCAAGGATCAAAGTCCTAGTAGTTCAGTATGGTGTTTGGGGCTTACACTCAAGGTTGTCCAAGGTGTTGGTCAACCAACGTGAAGGAGGTCGGAATGACCGGGGTGGTGGGAATGAACCTCGTTGAGGCTTCTAACATACCCTGCCTTGGAAAGGATCAAAGTCCACGTAGTTCAGGTTGGGTGTGGTGAACCGACATGAAGGAGGTCAGAATGACCGGGGTGGTGGGCTTGAACCTCGTGGAGGCTTCCTACGTACCCAACCTTGGTAAGGATCAATGTCCACATAGTTCAGGTTGGTGTTTGGGGATTAAACTGTAGGCTTCCCAAGGTGTTAGGGTCGATGCTTACTCTAAGCCCACGTGAGTCATGCTCGGTGTGAGAAACAAAAGGAAGTAAAGACCTAACGATCATGTCGTGAAATGTTCGCCCGTGGGAAGTAGAATGGGGCTTACATGTGGCTAGAGGCCCAAAGGGGAAACAGGGGATTACGCATGGTTAGCAGCCCAAAGAGGAAACATGGGATTGGGACTTACCCCAGGACAGAGGCCCAGTGGTGAAAAAACCTAGTGGGAGAGGTATTTGGCACTGAAGAAAGGAGGGGCATGGATGCTGCCTCCTACAAGAAGAGCTAGGGGGATCACACCATGGTGGTTGAACTTTCCCCGCATAGGATGCATAAGGGGAAGTACCAATTTAACGTCATGTGATGAGGACGATGATTCTTTAAATTTTAACATCCTGCAGCTCGGACGAGGTAGGGATCACTCTTCACCCTTAGGACATACATAACCAGTACCCTCTACACCTTGGTGAAGAGAAGGGACATGCAACACCTTGGCTAGGGGGTGTTATGGAGAAAACCATTGGGAGGCTCACGTTAACATGTATATGAGAAGAAGCAATAGACTTTAGCATTCACATGAGAAGAAGAATGAGGCGAAGCAATGAAATGGGAAGTATCATCAAAGGGACTTTAAAATTGATTCGTGCAAACCTGAAGGGCCGCATGAGAAAAAAAGTTTCAGAGAAAAGGGGTTCACAAGTAGATGTTTTGTAAAGCTATGGTTCCCCATGATGTGGATGGAATCCATGAAGGGATGTGCCTCACAGAGTGCAGTTTCCTAGGCTAGGGATATGGAATAGGTGTATAGGGGAGGATCTTTACGAAGTGTAAATGGATTCGCAAAGCAATGCCTCGTGAAGCAAGGGTGCATTGAAAAGCGTAGCATTGTGAAGAAATGTGCTTCGTGATGCATAGTGACCTAGCCTTGGCGCTTGGGTTACATGCACATGGAGGGTGCTTTTCGAAACGTAACTGCTTTGCGAAGGCCCGAGCCCCCTTGGGGATTACCTTCCTATGTGAAGACATGTAGGCTTAACGAAAGGCATACCTCTCAGAAGATAGGCTCAATTAAGGCGAAGTGGGAGGCACTTCACAGAGAAAAAGTACCTTGAGGAGCTCATGGATCGCAGAGCAGGAGTTGCTTAGCGATTCAGGATCTATAAAGGTGAAAGTTCAGAGAGTCTGTCCCCCAGGATTTAGGGGATCCGGGTATTTATAGCAAGTGGCACAGCAAAGCAGGGTTCACATGGCGTGAAGAAGAAATTTTCTTCGTGGCGGGTCGTGAATGTCAAAGGGGCTCATGGAGTTGTCCCGTCTCCTTGCTTCGCGGCGGGTCACAAATGTCCAATGGGCTCATAGAGCTGCCATGACTCTTTGCTCCACGACAGGTTGTGAACGTCAAAGGGGCTTATGGAGCTGTCCTGCCTCCTTGCTTCATGGCGGGTCATGAAAGGGATATGGGCTCGCAGAGCTGTCCCGCCTCCTTGCTTTGTGGCGGGTCGCAAAGGGGATCTTTGGTGCTGGTCATCGGGCTTCGGAAGCTTCCCGATCCGCCGTCATGAAGCAGTCTCTAATTCTTTCGATATGTTTGGTTCGCCCCCAATTTTGGCGTCAACAAATTCCCCCCCTCAAACCGGGAGGCAAGGAGAAAATGAGAATCCAAGTCTGATGGTCCAGTGCCAAAATTTCTTGGTCACCCGCAAAGCGTCCTTATGAAGGAAGATCACGAAGCAGCCTCGTGAAGGAGGCATGAAAAGAGGATCTGCGATGTGCGGGTTGGGCGCACCATGATGGCCACCGTGGCTGGGAACGCCGTGAAGAACCCAGTGTCATTGCATATAAGTAGTGGGGTTGACCTCTATTTTTTCCTTTTATCTCCTCCATGATTTAAACTTTCGACGCTCTCGATTCGCAAAGCTCCGCGTACTCCCAGATCACTCTCTTCAAATCAAGCCTTTTCCTTAATGGTGTACAACGAATTTTAAACTTCACATTAGTGCACTCCATGACTTGCGTCTAAGGGTTAGCACTCAGCTCTGTGATTTCGTTGTCTGGATCGAGCTCCGTGAGCGGTCTGTGCGATCGATCTCTATGGATGAGCTTCGCGATTGAGCTTCACGAACCAGTCCGAAAATTATCTAAATTTTAAGAACATGATAGCTCACCAAGAGGTCATCAGGGGGGGTCCTTATGGACGTTTCCCGAAGGGAAGAGATGGCGAAACGATTGGGTCTGGGGGAGTTGGTACAGAGCCACTCCGACCATGATTCGCAGGTGCAACTATTGTCTGAAATCCAAAGGGACTACCCATTGTGCAAGAGGTTGCCTTTGTATGGCTTTGGACTGAGGGATGACATCTTAATCCCTAACACAAGTAGGGACGAGCCGACCTACTGGTTTAGGAGAACGCTATGCCAGCTCCAGTGGTTCAGGGCGGCTAATGGCCATGCCTGAGAGAACTTTATTCCAGTTACTACTGATTGTTTATAAAATAATTTTAACGAAATTGATTGGAAATAATTTCAGCTAGAGATGGCCCCTTTTATGCACCAAACAATCCTGATAGTGACATTGAGGAACCTGGAGAAGGGATGGACTGATGAGTGGGACCTATTCTAAAGAGGCAACTTCACCGACTACAGGGCCTGGGCATACTGGGTGAGCACCTCATGTGAAGAGTTCGGGGAAGAGCTGAGGAGAGTCGGTCTGTATGAGGTATCCTGGGCCTCCCAATTTCACATCTACCAGATGAAACAGCTGATGACAGAGCTGTTGAGCCAGTGGTAATCGAGGATCAATACCTTCCACATACATCACAGGGTGGTTGGAATCACTTTATAGGATGTGCATCAGATCTTGGGGGTCCCAATAATATGAGTGATGTACGATGAATTCCTCCCTTCTATGGGCGCGTGGGAGGATATGGAGCAGATGTTTCCACTGGTGATGGCGTTGACGAGACTGGTGCCAAGATAGGAAAAGGAAGCAGTGAGAGATGTTCACTTCAGACAGTGGTTCAAGCAATTTCTGAACTTCTTGAAAAATAGACGGTTCCCGGTGAGGCCCCAGACATTCCCAAAGGGGGCTCATCATGGCAAGGAGCACTCATACTGGCGGCTCTTGGAGGATAACCAGTGGAAAACCTAGGGGTTTAGAATCAGTACCGAGAAGCAGCCGATAGTCAGGTTGGTAAAATTCATTACAGCTCTCATCTACATATGGATCATTCCGGTGAGGGACAAAAATGTAGGTGTGCAACCCCACACATTCATCATGGCCTCCATGCTAGCAACCAGAGGGTGGGTGAATCTCGAAATTCCAATGTTTTCCAAGATGTACAAAATGCTCTGGCACATCAGCGAGGTTAGGGGGCCACAAAGGATATGTGGTTTGTTCCACCTTATGTACGGGTGGATAGTGGTGCACATTAGGGGGTTTTATGAATAGCCAAACCCTATGTCTCCTCTGGTAATGAACTTTCACCCATCCATCCAGAACACCACAAGGAGCTTTCCGGCCAAGATGACAATACCATCTGTATTAAACCGAGTCTGGAAGGTAGAAGATTTCAACTTCTATTAATTCTCAATGCCAATGGGGGCCTTCACGAATGATGTATGAGGTACAGAAGATCATCGGTCTTCTATCTTGGCCTTTTGGGGTGTAGTCTTGGTGGTGAGGGTGGACCGTGAGCCGCTCTGCGATCCGAACAGCCTGCACCGATTTTCCCAATAATTTCAGTGTATGCAGTGACTGACCCTAGGTTTACCTAGGGGTGCGCCTTGAAGAGAATCCATGCTTGATGAGGTAGATGTGGATCATGTTCACTCAAGAGGATGTAATTATGAGGAATGAGCTACCTCTACCCACCGCTGCCTTCAGGTTGGTCATGGAGTATTCCCAAAGTTGGGAGGTAGCCTACCCGGGGGAAATGCTAAAGCAGTCGATTGTCCGGAATGATAATGGTGGACCTCCCCAACCTCAAGGACAAGGCCTGAAGGTGGAAGGTACATCCTGTGATAGTGGGGTTGCCATGGTGAAGTGGCCCACACCAGTTGAGGGGGAGGCAACGACATCAGACTCGGTGGCCCTAGAAGAGCAATGTTACCCAGAAGGGAGGCCATCGAGGGGATTCCACAGGATATCCACTCAGGATCCAGGGAAGTGGCTGCGTTATATAGACATGCCAGAGGATTCTGTCTTCTCGAAGGCTTGGGATATCTGGTATTTCAACAGACAGTTCCTCAGCCCTCCCGAGATGTGGCAACACTTGAACGACCTCAGAAGGAATTTTCCAGGGATAGGCCCTATCAGGGCCAACTTTTCGGTGTCCCAGTCAGAGGCGGAGCAGTACCTGGCGGAGCTGGAGGACTTTGTGCATACCCAAGGTGTCCCAAATCCAATGAAATACCGCGTCAGGGTGCTGCTGGATTGTACGGTCCCTCCAAAATTGTCGGCCACTGAATTGAGAGAGAGATTCCCTCTGCCGGAAGAATTGGACGAGTCCTACTTGGGGGACGAGGCCGATATAGGGAGCCCATTGGAAGAGGGAGAAATTGGTGACCAAGGCTCAGAGCTTGAAAAATCTTTCGAGGAACTCAAGGTAAAATCTTGGATCCACTCGCCTGGATTCGTTTCCAAGCTGCTTTGGACCCTCCGTTAACGTCTAGACTGTGCAGAAAATCCTAATTCACAGAACTTTTTCTCATCCTGTAGTGGATTCAGATGCGGGGCCTTCAGGATCCACACCTGTGGCTACATCAATTTCTATGTCTGGTGGGGCCTGGACACCTAAGGTGATCCCTCCAGAGCATTCAGATCTTCTGGTAATATACGGGGGGGCCACACCTCGGGGTCCCAATAGAGTCTACCAAAGAACGAGACCAGGAATTTGATCTCTATAAGTCTCTTCTACCAAATTCATGATTGTCACCCATTGACCATGTCAACTAACGTACAAGCCCTCTTTTGTTCTCACAGTTCATCAAATGGCGTGGGCCGCCTTAGCAAGTTTGGTCAGGGTTTCTGGTGGTGTCCTTCCCTGAGAAATGTCGGTGATCATGGAGGAGGATAACTAGACAAACTAAACTACAGATCTCCCGATCACTGGTGGGACCCTGAGTAGGTCTCTTCCTAAGATCATTGAGGTGGGATCTGATGATGAGGATCGATCAGATATCCTAGGTGTCTCCATGCTCGATCAAACACTAGATGTGGACCTCACCGAAGAGTTCCTGAGGTCGTTACTCACATATAAGCCTGACAAACATGCTAACTAGGATGAAACAGCCTCTGATGAAGAGGACAGAAAAATAGTCTATCGCTGATCATGGAAGCTGATCACACACTTCTTTAATAACACCCCAAGAACTATGGATGGATGAGATGGACAGGCTTCGCTCATGACAGCGCAGACTATGTGATGGAGGAGTGGATGACTGGCATCCCCACCTGCTCACCTAAGATCTTATGGAAGAGAATATTCATGAGTACGTCCGTGGCCTTGTTGTGGGATGGTAGTGGATGAAGGAAGTGAACATCAAGAGGCTCTAGGAGACTGAAGATGAGGTCCAGCGACTACAGAGTCAGGCGGATGAGGACTAAGCCACTCTTAACACGCAATCGTGGCTGATACTACTATTGAAGGCCCAGCTAGTATAGGCTATAGTGGTCTTGAGGCGAGCCTCCGAGGAAATGACCGTCATCCGGACCGATGTAGAGCAGGCCCAGATTCCAGCCGATGAATTTCACCCCATCTCTGCCAAGGAGGAGCATGAACTGAACAGGCGTTAGCAAATCCTTGATGCCACAAGCTAGTGGGTGGCAGAGAAACATCTTTCTTTTGACGGTGTTAATCCATCCATGTGAGGGGTAAACCCTTGGGTGCTTTAAAGACCACAAACCCTCTAACACACTTTCATGCATTGATTATCTGGATGCCATGGAATGCATGATTCCCATTATTAGTACTGGTTTTACACACATCTGTTATATTCGCAAAATTCCCAGTGATCAATCCCTAAGCTCACACGGGTCGAGCCCAATGTAAGAAACAAGGGATGACCGATACATTATTTTATCTAAATATAAGAGTGCTGACCATATTTTGGGCATCTAAGGTCTAAACAACCATTCCATATTCCCAGGAAGATAGGGAAGAGACCTAATTAGAGAATAAAGCTCTCAGAATAGTTGAATTACTTTTTTCCCAGTGTGCTCTTGCGCACGTACGAGGTAATGCCATGGGAATTGGAATTAATCTGAAGATAGGGGGAATTGGAAGGTGGGAATCACAATACCCAAGATCCGGAACACTGTAGTGATGACATGATAATTAAGAAAGACTATTTACCCTGTTCGAAACATAGTATACTAATTTCATTAGCATAAAATGGGGATAAAAAATGAGGGCCGACCATTGACCATATTCGAAACACGGGGCCTGACTCAAAATTTTATCCATTATTCTTCCGGAATGTTAGCCTAGGACAGTAGGTGAGCCATAGGCCATGCATCCATACTGTTAGGGGGTCTCTCTAGACGTGAAAGAGGACGAGGATCCGAATAAAGGCTATGAAAAGCATGGAGAGTTAAGTGATGGGTTGTTCGACTGGAGTCCAACACTCTTGAAATTATGCCACCATGGTGGAAACGCATTAGGTTGGTACATCAGTCTGATCAGGGATCAAACATACTTCTGAATAGGACCTCTTTGATGAAGAAATAGTCACCTCCCAATATAATCATGGGGCATCCCAAACCTGTTCAAGATAAATTCACAATTTAGTGGTTTGCCAAAACAAATCAGGTCAAGAGACTGAAAAAGGAAGGGGAAAAGAGAATTATGGTTCCAGAGGCTGGACTTAAAGACTAGAAGTCTGGGGGTTCCTACGTATCCCATGATAATGGGAATCAAGCCAAACATTGTTCTAAAAGATGTCGTGCAGTTTCACATCTTGTGGCAAGGATGTGGAGTGGTCTTAGTTTATGGTCATAGAGCTTGGATCATGGATGGTATTAAATGTGAGAGACACAAGGTGGGGTAATTATAAAACCTGATGTGAATGGGAACCTGGGGTTTCGACCACCACATGTTCCTTGGGAAGGTTTTAGGTCGAGGGACCGAAAACGAATGTTAAGTTGGGCCCAAGGAAAAGTGCACGAGCGTTCCTACGTACCCCATAAGGATGAGGATCAATCTACATGTAGTTCTTAAGATGGAACTATGGGATACCAGTGATAGGTATAATAAGGTTGTGTTGTTCTGGCCCATACACAAAAAGAAGTGGTATTTGATTGATCTTGTTTTCCCTTTAGGATGAATGGGTGTTTTTTTGTGTAGCGATGGACCTAGGATAGAAAGTCCAGGCTTCGCCAAAAAATTAATCCATGTGAAGGAATTGACAAATAGTATAGTGCATTACTAATACCAAACATGATTCCTCCTTGAGTGAGGGTCTCATGATGCAGTGTCGTTTTTCGTCGTGCGACCAGGACAATAATGTCAAAGTTTAGGGTCATGTGATGGGACCAACCATGCATTTTTAACATCGTGAAGGATAAATGTAACAGTTTAGAGTCATGTGGGAGTAGGTATCATAGTTTAAAGTCATATGGCTTAGATATATATAAGAAGAATGATGTTTGAAAGGGGATGTACATGGCGTGATAAAGCATACCCGACATGAATGAGTAATAGGTCCAAATCATACCGTGATTGATTTTGTAAAAGAAACCTCAGGACAAGGGGACCAGAAATATTAGAGGATATGGGACATGAGAAGGTGGATCTCAGTTGAGATAGACCCAAAGGTGAGATGTCCAGGTGTTCCTACGTATCCCATGGGAATGGGAATCAAGCTTTACATAGTTCATGAAGGTTCCTTTTAACGTCGTACGAGACTACATACAGTTTAATGTCATGTGGGATAGAATGTAGGGGGGATAACTCCTTGAAAGGGGAATACGTGGTGCGGCTAACACAAACCCTACATGAATGAGGAAAAAAACCATACCACGCCACACATTCCTGTAAGAGTTAAAGCCTCGAGGGAAGAAACGAAGAGATAAATTAGTGGAACTCAAGCTGGACCCAAAGACAAGATGTCTATGCATTCCTACATATCCCATGGGATTTGAAATCAAGCTGTATATAGTTCAAAAAGAGATCTTAGTTTATGGTCTTTGAGCTCGGACCATAGTGGAGCAAAAACCTACCATGTAAGTGCATACCTCAACCTGATCCCTAAGCCCATGTGAGTCAAACTCGGTGTAGGAAATAAGGGCAGAAGAGGTTTTCTGCAACACCTAGAACGCAATCCAAATGGAAATAGGTGAGGAATCCCAAATGATGCCTTTATCGTGGATTTTTTCCTCCTAACATGAAAATTCGTACTGAGGGATAGAACCAGGAGTGCCGAAATTCAATTTGGACATGATGAGGTTGAGAAAGATGTGAATCATGTAACCAACATTCAAGGCTTGAAGGGGATGGCGTGACGACGAAAGATAATTGTTGACCATGTTCAAAACAAAACATCCATATCACGTTAGCGTAGAATGGGAACAAAAAATGAGCATTGAAGGCTGACCAAATTCGCAACGTGGGACTTGTATAAATTTGTTGCTTGGAACCGTTGAGGATGTTGGACCGTAATGGTAGGAGGGCCCTTGGGCTTTGCATCCATGCCATTCAGGGGTCCCTTTGGATGTGAAAAGTGATGAAATACCTAATGGAGGGGAATAGAAAGCCTAAAAAATGGGTGAAAGGATGTCCGGGTAGAATCCGACATTCCAGGTGCTAAACCAGAGTACTCTTGTACACATTGGTGAATCACTGAAGAGGGTCGCGGGGCTCAACTCGAGAGTAGCCAATTTTGAAAGATAGTATAGAATAAAGGGATGGGGAACTCTCAGGAGGGATAAATACATGGCGTAAATGTTAAAAACCTAACATTAATGAGGACATAGTCCCATACAACACCGTATACTCCACTCCCTAAGAAAGGGTAGGCCAAGGGGACAAGGTGAAAGGGAGATCTCCAAGATATGGGGTTGGACCTGAAGTCGAGACATTCAGGTGGTCCTACACATCCCATGAGGATGGAAATCAAGCCACATGTAGTTCTTAAAGGAGGTAATGTGTAGTTTACTATCATGCAGTAAGGACGCAAATGGGTAAGATACCCTACACAAAGGATGTGTACGATGTCGAGAGTAACCTGATGTGAATGAAGACATAATCCCATACCACACCGTAAAATCCCGAGTGAGAACTTGGGCTGAGGGCCCAAAAAGGCCAAGGGGCTTGAGGTTGAGCCTCAGATAGTAATTCCTTTCCAGTTTATAGTTTAACGTCTTGCAGTGAGGATGAAGAAAGGGGTAAGTTACCCCAAAAATGGAGGTGTATGGTGCGGAGAGTAACCCGGTGTAAATGAGGACATAATCCTATACCACACCATATAATCCCATAAGAGTTAAGACTTGGTACGGGGTCTCGAGATTGGGCCACAGATAGAATGTCGTGGCCAGATTGTAGTTTAACATCTTGTAGTGAGGACGAAGGCGATCTTAGTTTAAGTTCATAGAGCTCGGGCCACATATGCCTAGTTTAATGTCATATGCATGGGATAGAAAGGGAGAATTATCGTTCTTATGGAGGACTATAAATAAGCAACGATAATTGAAGACAACTATTGACCAGGTTAGCAACACAGTATCCATGCTTGTGTGACCAGAATTTGGGGCAAACAATTGAGCGTCGATCGTTGACCATATTCATGACATGGGGCTTGTATCAATTTTCCACCCACAATCCTCGAGGACGTTAGCCCGTAATGGTAGGAGAGCCCTTGGGCTGAGTGTTGATTCCATTTGGGGGTCCTTTTGGATAGAGAAGATGATGTAAACCCAAATGATGGGGCTCGCGAAGCATGGCAGGGCCTGTGCTCACGGGATGGACGATAAATTAATGGAGGGATGTCTCAATAGGATATGTGTGGTGTAGAGAAATAGCCCGATGTGAATGAGGACATGGGTTCTAACCACACCACACAATCCTAAATGAGAATTTGGGCCAGGGGTTGAAAAAGGACAAGGAGATGAAAAAGTCCAAGGGGCCTGAGGCTGGGCATCCCAGCCAGTTGTATCTATATGTCCTCTTGTTCGGTTACTACCTCATCACAGCTCCTAAGCTCACGTGAGAAGTGCTCGGTGTGGGAAAAAAGGATCCGGACTAGAATTTTCCCCATAAGGGTCTGAGAACTGCCATCGCCTGAAGGGAATTCGTCACTTGGAGATACAACGGGGCATAATAAACCACTACACTCAATGTTTGGGACATCTTGGGGTGGCTCTAACAAAAAAGGATGGCTATTGACCATGTTTGAAACACATCGTCTTTATAGTGAATTGGAATGGGAATGACAAATGAGCATCGATCGCTGACCATACTCACAATGTGGGAATTTTATCAATTTGTTGCTCAACATCCTCAAGGGCGTTGGTCCGAAGTGTTAAGAGATCCCTTGGGCCTATCATCCCTACCATTCGGTGGCCCTTCTGGATGGGAAAGATGATAGAGTCCCAATCAAAGGAGTGCATGAAGAATAGTTGTGCCCATCTGTGAAAGAGGCGGACACCTATGGGGAGGTGGACATATGGAAATATTGATATGAGATCGACGTGAATTAGGGAAAAAGTCTGCACCACACCACATGTATTGATCCAAGGGGAGATTCTAGCGTTTCGGCTGGGCCAACAGATGAAATTTTTGGGCATTACGACGTATCCTATGAGGATGTGAATCAATCTATACATATTCCTTGAAGGCTATGCAGTTTAGCATCGTGCGGTGAGGACGTGGGAGGATAAAAGAACTGAGAGTGGGCACATGGTGCAACCGTTGTAATCCTAGCATGAGTGGGGATAAGGAATCCTATGCCATATCATGCAAGGATCCTTCGAGAGAACTATACCCTAGGGGGATAGTCAAAGAGAAGAGTTTGATTCTGGGCTCAAGATGAAATGCTTGAGCGTTCCTATGTATCCCATGTAGATGGGAATCAAGCCACACGTAGTTCTAAAGTTCCATGTAGTTTAACGTCATGTGGTGAAGATGATGTACAGTTTAACATCATGCGGGATGAAGTAGTTTAGGGCCATGTAGGACTCGACAGTTTAAGGTCATGCAGGACCAAACAGTTCAGGGTCATGCCGGACCGTATATAGTTCAAAGTCGTGTAGGACCAGACTGGCTCAGGAAAATTATTTCCTGCGAAACTTTTAATTGGTTGGAGGAGTTATATGATCACCATCCATGGTCACCAAAGAGTATGTACCATGGGGGTAAACCCTGTGAATTATGTAAGGTCCTTCCCATTTGGGCTCCAATTTGGGTGGTTTCCTGCCAAGTATCATTGGTGTTTTAAGGGACAATACCAAGTCACCTTTCAAGAAGGAATGGAGGTGAACCTTCTTGTTGAAAGCTCTGGCTATCTTGCTTTGATACCTTTCTAGATTGTGCAGGGCACAAAGCCTATTCTCTTCAAGTGCTTCCAATTCAGCCAGATGAATTTTGGCTACCCAATCTGGTGCCTGCTGGTCATAGACCCCCGTGTGTAACAAAGGAAATTGAATCTCGATGGGTAGGACGACCTCAATTTCATACACAAGGGAATATGGGGTCACCTGGGTGGAATTACGAGTCATCGTTCGATAAGACCAAAGGGTGTTGGGGAGCTTTTCCATCTAACTCTTCTTGTTCTGACCAACCATTTTCTACAAAATATTAGAGAGTGTTTTGTTGAATGCCTCAATATACCCATTTTCTTGTGCGTGGTAGTGGGAGTTATGGTTAGAACGTATGTTTTAATTGGCATACTACTTATTCAAATCAGCCGCCTGGAAGTTGGTGCCATTATCGGTGAAGACTACGCGAGGGACTCCAAACTGATAGATGATATTGGAGCTTACAAATTCGATGATAGAACAATCCTTTAACTCCTTGAACGGGGATTACTCTGCCCACTTGGAAAAGAAATCCATAGTGGTCAGGATGAACTGACAATGGAGAGCTATCACTGGTGGAAATGGTCCCACAACATCCAGTCCCCAGACTACAAAGGACCAAGGGTACTTGGTAGTGTGGATGTGTTCTGATGGCTGATGCATGATGTTGTCATGAACTTGGGACACATGAAATCACTTGGAAAACTTGATGCAATCATGGATCAGGGAGGTATAAAAGTACCCCATTCTCTGGATATGGTGATATAGCTTCGGTCCAGTCTATTGAGACCTGTAAGAACGGGCGTGAACCTCTTGCATGACCTGAGAAATATTGACTCCTTGGATGCAACGGATTAGAACACAATTCAAACCACACTTGTAGGGGATCTTCTTAAGACTGGGACCACTCTAGAGGGTAAAATGAAACACACAATGCTGGATTCGCTCGCGCTCATCCTGATCATCCTAGAGGTAACCATTTTGGAGATAATCGACAAAGGGGGATCTCCCATCGGGAGTCGATTCAACCACTGCATCTGAGTGACCTGGGGGTCCTGAAGTGGAGGCTCTGGCGGCAATATGGCTTACCTGTAGGCCGTCGTCATCACCTGGGGTGACGAGAGAAATGAATCTCTTATACGCCACATGGATAATCAGATCATCCTATTCAAGTTCTGAAAATGATGCATCCAGGCCGGCTAGGGAATTAGCTCAACCGTTCTGAGATCGAGGGACATGTGTAACTTCCGGCTGAGATGGGAACTGGGCCGTTAGCTGGAGAGTGCGCTCCAACAATGGTACGAGGTTTGGTTTTCCGACGACCTATTCACTATTAATTTTTTTAATGAGGAGATCAGAATCCCCTTTCACATGAAAATGGGGCACATCAATCTCGAGGGCCTGCTCGAGGCTAGTGGTAAGATCTTGATACTCTGCCACATTGTTAGTGTAGCATTCTGAAAATAGGAATGAGTATGGTAGAATGGATTTTTTTTGGGTAATAAATATGATACCCAAGCCTACCCTATTGAGCCTGGGTTTATTGAGCCTCCTGCCGGTGGGACTCCGGGAAGTGCCATAAAAATGCATATTCCAACACGAGATGGCATGATCTACTAAGAGGATTTCCTCATAAGGAAAATTGAGATCCAAGGACTAGTAAGAAGGATCCTGATGGGCAGCAAGGAAGTTTGCCAATGCTTTCCCCTTAATTGATTTCAGAGGGACAAACCTGATATTGAACTGCTGATGAATAACCACCCACCATTCTAGATGGCTTTTCAACATGGGACAGTTCAGAATGTACTTCAATGGGTCTACTTGAGACACCAGCTGTAATTTTTGGTTCTATAAGTAGTGTCACATTTTTTGTACTACAAATACCAATGCAAGATAGCTCTTCTTGATGGGGGAGTATCTGGTCTCCATATCGAGGAGCATGCAGCTGAGGTAGTAAAGGCTGTTCTTCATCCCCTCATTGTTCTTCAAGGCAATAAGGGCACTGAGAGATCATTCTAGGGCAGTCACATAAAGGACCAATGGCTTTCCAGAGACAGGTGGCATCAAGACCGGAGGCTGGAGCAGATATTGCATGATTTCCTCGAATGTGGCATGGAACTCTTCATCTCATTCGTAGGAGGTGCCTTTATTCATAAGCTGAGAAAAGGGATTACACTTTCCATCTAGATTCACAATGAATCAACATATGTAGTCCAAGTGGCCTTGGAAGCCCTGAAGTTACCGAATTTTGCACGGGGGGGGGGGACATCTAGCTGATGGTATTGATCTTCTCAGGGTCAATCTTGATACCCCGATACCTGACAACAAAGTTGAGGAACTTTCCAGAGGTGACCCCAAAGGCACATTTCAATGGGTTCATCTTCAGGTTGCGAGAACAGAGGAAGCTGAACAATTTCTCAAGGTCCTTGAGATGGTCTTGGAACTGATGATATTTGACCACCATATCGTCCACATAGGCTCCCACCAATGTTCCGAGGATTGGCTTGAATATGCAGTGCATGACCCACTGATTGGTGGCACCTGCATTATTTAAGACAAAGGGCATGACCTGGTAACAAAACGTACCTTGTGGTGACCTGAAGGCTGTAAAATCCTCATCCTCAAGGGCCATCTAGATATGATTATATCTATAGTACTCATCCATTAAAGAAAGGGCTTGAAACCCCGCCGTAGTGTCAATCAGTAACTCTGTCCCTAGGAGGGGAAAATCATCCTTCAGACAGTGATAGTTGAGATCCCGGAAGTCGATGCAGACTTTGATCTATCCACTCTTCTTCCTAACTGGCACAATGTTGGATAGCCACTTGGGGTACTGGACCTCCTTGAAGAAGTTGGATCTGAAGATATTGTCAACTTTAGCCTTGAACATGGCACCGTGAGAAGGGTGAATCATTCTGGGAGGCTGCTTGAACCCGCAATGTTTTTTAGGATACCAAGTTAGTGGATGGCTACCAAAGAATCTAGCCCTGGAATCTCATCATAGATTTGGGTGAATACATCACGATGTTGTTTCAGGAAGTCTATGCACCACTACTGCTCCTCGAGTGGCATGGCGACACTGATCAATGTGGGTCTCAGATCTGCCTCGCTACCAAGGTTCACCTGTACCAATCCATCAAGTGTGGTAGAGACGCCCTCTTCAAAGGTGAGAAAGAATCCTCCAGATCTTATTATTCAATTATAGAGAAGGGATCCCCATGGGGAGGAGCTTACTATGGGTCAGAAAATCCCAAAGAGAGGCAGTACCTGCCTGAGTAGCAGTGGTCACTACATCGGGAGATTCCGATACTGCCGAAACCCTAGCGATAAAGGCTGTCGACCCGATCCCATATGGTCCTTGGACCAAGAGGCCACACTTGATAATATCAAAGTAATAGTGGGGCATCAGATGGAGCCGACCAATTCCAGCCCAGCGGAACAAGCAAGTATGATGTACTATTGTTGCCATGTGGTGCACATCCTGATACCTTATGGGAGTAGGGGTATCAGGGATCACCGAGGCTTGATTCATATAAGAATATGATGGGATCTCCCAACGTCACTTGGAACTAGGAATATAATTCCCCCCTATGCCAGAGACATCAAAACATTTCCCCATATATGGGGTCATGGCCTCTAATCGATGGATCGGGAAGATGTAGGTGTCATCTAGTCCTGACCAGGGGTCAGTTGCAACCGCGGAATGCTCAAATTCGTTGGACTAAATATACTTGCCCTAGATCTTTTAATAGTTGGAATCTTGGTAGCAGGCTTCACAAGAGGCAAGAAGAGACACATCACCTTGGAGAATTCCCACTCGACCATTGAGGGAGTAATTGAGGCACTGGTGCTATGATGAGGGAACCTCCACGTGCAGGTGGAGCCATGGTCTGCCCATCAACACATTGTACGTGCTGTCTTGGGAGACAACCATAAACTTAGTAATGGAAACTAGGCCACCAAACTAGGTCTTTAGATGGATCTTGCCGACTGGGGTCTGCTCTGTCCTGTCAGAACCTTGGATTTTCAGGTCATAGGGATTCAAGTTGTCCTCGAACAACCCCAGCTTCCACAGTGTCCATGTCAGGATAAAGTAAATCCTGGATTTGATGTCAACAAGGTAGTGGGGAACCTCCACGCCATTTAATTGTCCGGTTATGTACTATAGGCGAATGTGCCCCTGTATGGGAGAAACTTCATCTTCTCTAGAGAATGAGATAATGGCATGGAATTCAGTATTCTCTATTTCTTATGCATGAAATGCCTCTACAACTACTACCTCTTCTAAAAATGGATGGGGGCTTCTTAAAGCCTCAGTGAGGGCCTCACACATATCTTCCGTCAGGAGAAAGTCCTTAAAGATGGAAATCCTTGCTGGAATACTAGCAAGATGCTTGAGAACATCATACTTCCGTGATATGCATGAACTTCTGCTTACAGAAGGTCGCTCTATGATAGGCGGTATGGTAGACCCTAATGACTGGGCCGGTGGATAACCAGTGGAGGGAATATCCCACTGCTCACTAGTCAAAGCATGCAGAGTGACTACTATGCTGGGGTCAGCTAACTGAGACCAGTCTGCGGTAGAGCGTGGATAATCATGGAGAGGTATCGGTGACTCTACTCGACCCAGTAGCACAAACGGCGGGGAAGGCGGGCCTGATGACACAGGATGAAGAGACTGCGTGTGTTGATCTCGGAGCTGTGACTGTTGTCTAGTCTCAGTGGTGTGCATGACCTAGCTATAGGTGTCAAATGATGTGCCTCTATAACCTATATAACTGTGGCTCTTCTAATGCTGACATTAGTTGGGGACATTGGGGAGGTCCTCCTGGCGCTCCCCGTCATCGGGAGCCATGTAGGGGTTTACCAATTCCACAATATTGACTGGAGCACACACTTAACTCTCACTTGAAGAGTTTTTCACTACTGGGTGGATCCTTGTAGGAATCCCCATTTCTCGGGGCATGAAGTCACCCAGATTACATAATAACAATGAAATTTGCGGGGCGCGTTGCTTTCCCTTGCGACGCTGGTGTTTTCTCTTCTGGGAAGAGGAAAACTGAGATGATGATGTAGAATCGGTGGTCGCAGTTTCTGAAGGCTCTGGCCGATTTAGGCGTGTATAGATGATACCATGGGAACATGAGACTATTTTTTGAGACATGCAGTCTTCATAATTCTGGGTCTCGCGGTTAGAAACCTACTGGCACTCACCCAAGCTGTCGCTGCTACTGTCTGACCTTACAACAATGCATGCCACTTGTGCTAGGGACAGTCCCAACCAGACTATGTTGTTATCGACCTAGTCTTGAAGTCAGTCTTTGAACACATAGAACTGCTTGAGAGTGTGCCCCATGATACGGTGAGAGGGGAAGTAGTTGGGGCGATCAGTGAGGTTTGTCTCTTCTATCCTTCTATACTCAGACAAACGCGCAATCCCCTACTCCATGGAACTTTAGAAATACCTGGGAACCTAATTCTCATTAAACAAGTAGGTTTGGTTTCTTCTTTCCGGAAAGGGGGACCATGCATCCTAGCTGTGACGAGTAGTTGGTGGAGCTTGTCAAAGAAGATGATTTTGATTGTACCGTATAGGCGGTGGCAGTGCATTACGTGCGGGAACCTAACGGTTTTGAGGAGGCCACTGCTGGGCTGGAGGCTTCACCAGGGGTGACGGGCCTCTATGGGGTTGCGGAGGTGGATCCATTGGTAATAATTCCAGCTTTCTAGGGGCCTTTATTTGGGCCACCATGGTGGGCTCGGCTCTGGTAGCCCTTAGGGAGAAATGGACATGCCTGGCTGGCTTGTTGCAGGGCATCTTCCAGTCACTGGGCTTTATTGAAGAAGTCTCGGAATCCTCTAGGGTAGTTATGGGTGATCAGAGAGGGAAACAGTTCTGTATTAACATTTCCCACACACATCATAAGTAATTTATCCTGAGTTAGTGGCATGTCAAAGGAGTATGTAAGCCCTTTACACCGGGAGATAAAGTCTGTAACACACTCATTAGGCCTCTGTTTTCACTTGAATAGGTCTGCGATGCTCGTCTTCCATGTGGTGGAGGTAAAATGGAAAAGGAATTGCCTCCGGAGGTCCTCCTAGCTGGTTATTGATTCGATGGGCAGATGTATGTACAAAACAAACACAAGCCCCTCTAATTTATGCATAAAGAATCGGAGCATGGCAGCCTCCTACTATGATGAGTCCCTAACATGGGCCCACACCTTGAGGCAAAGTGATCCAGAAGCTGTGGCGGGTCCCCTGTCTCATTAAAGGGGGGAAAGGTGGGATTACCAAAACCTGGCGTTGCCGACATATCATCCACCCATGCTGGATATGGCTTGCCATCAGGTGGGATTGCCATCTGTCGCGTTTCCAACTCCTCCAAGCAGGAAATGAGTGTCGCCATTGGATCATCTAGGTGAGGGTCCCCATATTTATGGGGATCCCTAACCACAAGCACATTGGCGGGTTTTTAACATGGTAAGTAGGCCTAGCGGCTCATGGAGTGGCTGGTGGAATGACCCTCGGAGCAGCTGGGGGACCACGAAATGTGTCCCTTGGATTGTCGCGCCATTCGGGAGGGTTTGGCGAGACATACCACGCCCTCTTTCCATAAGTTCGGGATTCAACCCTTTTTGCGGGAGTAGCATGAATAGGGTTATCTAGAGGCAGCTCGCTGAGGGGAAGTTGTTCCTGCCCCTAATGTACTGGTCTAGGATTGCTGTAGTCTGACCGTCGCTCTACAGTGCGTTCAGCCAGGAGTTCATCGACCAACTTATTCTAATCGACAATTTTTTGGCGCAATGTGGCCTTCTCAGGTTCCTCCTCCGTCTTTCGCACTATGGAGGATGGTTTGGAGTGTTTGGCAGCTCCGGAGTTCCCTTTACCCTTACCAGAATTCTGATCGAGTACTAATTCCTCAATGGGAACAAGGAGACCCAGTAGGCTGCTCTGCTAGAGAGTAACTCTTTTCAATTGGTCTAGTAGTGGTGGCACACCCTCAGGGGGTATATCCCCATCAATAAGCTCCAGCTCCTCCTCCTCGTCCACTATGTTGGCCATGTTGACTGTGAATCTTCTTGGCAGCATATCCTCGATATCAACTAGCGAGTCTGGATGCCGCCAGATAGGACTAAAGAGGAGGGAATCATACTACCCCCTGCCACATATGTTTTCATGGGGGGAAGCCTCCATTATAACCTTGCAAAGTACATTGAGACTCTAAATGCATTTCTGTTGGAGGGCCCTACGGCGGCCCGATGATTCGGGGTGCTGGGAAACTGGGAGTTTGTCCAGATTAACCAGACTTCATTTCTTTCCAATGACTTAAAAATGATCTTGGATCCTAGGATAAACCACTCAATGATGACAATGGAGAAAGTGCATCACCCAGAGGGTTTTTCGAAAACACTCAACTTCCTCTAGGGTGAGGGATTCCAGTTCATGGAAGTTCGGCGCTTCCACGGGCCAGAACATATCAGGGAAGTAGTCTACTGTGATGATGTTCCACAAGATCCATGGCATGGATTCAGGGTTTGGCCCTTCATTGCCCCATTATTCAATTGCTGGTGGCTAAGGAACTAGCAGTGGTAATGAGGCAGACCGCTGGGGTGGAAGGCTGGCCGGTGGAGAGTATGGTGAGCAGGCTGACTGGCTGTCGAATCTCAGGCTGTCCTCTGAAGAGTGTAGTGACCTAACCGCTACATTGAGATAAGATGGGATGATGGCGGCAGTTTTTGGATCAGAGGCTAGGGCTACTGTAGATAGTCATCGATGTTGCTCACCTGCCATTATTCCCCAAATTAGATCTTCGTGATCTCTAGTAGAGTTAGAGAGTGCTTCTGGTGATGACAGTGGTGATTGTATGACCGTAATCTATGGGGTTTCCAGATTTTCATTCTCCAGGATATACCTACGGAGGGAGGTAGGAATCCGATGGACCTCTCATTCGGGGAGTACTCGGCTGAGGATCCTTGTTCATGCCCGGGTCCTTGACTCAGATGAGCAAGGGGATGGTTCCTGAGCTAAGACGTATTCTGCTTCGGGGTCCGAGAAGCGGATTGGTTTGATCTCTGTCCGGTCCTTCCTTGAATCCTTCATATGGTGGTGACGACCCTCCTTCCTACCCTTGGATGTCTCTTCTGGACAAGGCATATTTCTTGCACAAGGAGGTCCTTCAGCCATACTGGCGCTAGGGCGGGGATGATTTCCACCCGAGAAAGCTGGGGTGTGAGGAGCACTGGGGAAGATATCAAAAGGGATATGGGGAGGAAGTCTATAGGAAGTGTTGGAGTGGGTAGGACCTCCGCTCAAGCACGTAGGAGCACAGGTGGGACCCCTATGCTTGCTTCCTATGATTACATCAGTATGATGAAGGGCCTCGTACTGGTCGATCTGAACAAGGGTAGGACCTCTGTGCTGCGGGTTGATAAAGCGAGGTTTTCCTTTGCTTCTCTAGTCTCTAAGGTGGGGAGGACCTTCACCAGTAGTTGTGAAGACCTGGGGTTGGGGTGGGGGGGCACGTTGAAGAGTGACCGAATGCGCAACGTCGCCATACCAATGGTCTGTGGTGGGAGGAATGACCCCATATCCGGTGTAGTGGGCATGAGAGAGAATTCTGTGCTGAGTATCACTATCGTGGGGAAGACCCTCATTTGGATTGAAGGTGGCATAGGGTGGCCCTCCATGCCAAACCTCAAAGAGGGGAAGGCCCACACTCAATGTGGTAGCGGTATGAGGAGGACCTCAGTACTGGGGGGGTATCGTTGTGGGTTAGTACGCGGTAGCCACTGCCTTTGCCGATGACCAAGATAGTCAACTCGGCCTGCCTATGGGGTGGTTGGGGCCTCTATCCAAGTCGGACGTACGAATTTCCTAATTCAACATACACATGGAGTTTGTGGTATGATTCAGTGGTGGATCAGGACATAGTAGTCGCTAAAGTTAACGCCCCTTGGTGGGCGTCCTCTCCAGCCGGTGCCCGACGTTGGCGTCGGGTTGGACGGCCTGGTGCCAGTGGTGCAGGTTCTTGGATTACCTGCTCCTTACCCAGTAAGACTGGGTTGCGGCACTGAAACGGCCGGGTGGGAGCCCTTGCTGGGAACCCCTAGAATGAGACTCTAACCGGGCCGGCCCGGACATCCCCTACCTCATCGGCGTAGGGTAGGGAGTCGTCGAAGTGTTATGGGGATATACTCCCGAAATGGTTATATGTTGGAGTGAAGAGTAGTGTCTCCCAGTGTGGCCCTCAGGGGCGGTGTTGATGATGAGGCACATATGCCTCTATATCCAGGTGGGCCATATCCCTCGTAGGGATGATCCCCTCCTCCTTGTAATGGCACATGAGGTCCTTGATTACCCACCGTTGAATAACCTTGGACGAGGAGATGGGCGCATGGGTGCCCCATGGCCATGGATGTAGAGGCTGTTGCAGAAGAGGCAGAGCTTTGCGGGACTTCCGCGTTGGCACTGCCCTTGCCCCTGCATCAGTGGGTAGGCGGTGATCATGTTCTGGATGCAGCAACTTGATTTCGGAAGATCAGGGAGATTAACTCGTCAGTGCTGAAAGAAAAAGGAATCGACGACCAATGCCCTAATGCCATATCATCTTCTAAAACTAGTAAGAGGGTTCCACATTGACAAAGTCTTTGAATGGGATGTCCAATGTTCTACTTCCCCAACTTCTAGTCTTGTTTCAAGCCATGCCCAATATTTTCTTGGAGGGACTCAACACCGGATAGCTGGATCTGGTGACACGTTAATCCACTGATGTCTCAAACACTAATGATCTCCATATTAAGAAGAATAAATTCATGTCGGGTTCACCATTTCTATTTCCGACGCTTTCTTTAGGGCGCACGCATGTCCGTCTGCTTGAGGATGAAAGACGTGGTTTTCTTGCCCTGCATTCCCGCTTTCCAAAGGCGGGCGACATCCATTTCTTATTCAGGGACATCTTCTCCTTGATCGAAACTGGATGATGGGATGTCAGTTCTTCCTTCTGTGGTTTCCTCCTCAGATCTAATCACCCAGTCTGGGTCTCCCTTATAGACTTAAGTCATTGTTCATGAAACTCTTCCTAGAACTATATGTTCATGGACACCAGTTAATTACACTAATTATGTCACGACATTCCAAAGGGTCCGATCAGGGAAGCAACCTTCAGTCAGGGGAGTAGTCACATTGGATATCACTGGCATGTTTGGACGCTGGAACACTAGCACCTCTAGGTTTTTCCCCCTTATTATAGGGTTTTTCGAGGGTGAGAAAGACCGAGGAATCCTACGTCCAATGCAAGGAATTATATGCCATAGGCATGTCTCTGAGGTTTTCCTCAGCTTCCCATTTTTAACACGGGGTATGCTGCAAGTTTAACATCCAGCAGGGACATATCAGACTCATCGGAACACTAGCTAGAGTATATTAGATGAATGTTACCCCTGGAGGAGACACTGATGTAGGTGGGTTGACATGACCTCACTAGGATGTGGTGGCCCAGGTAAGAATCAAGAGGACGATAGGGTGATGAGTGAAGTGAGTGATGAATGGGATGGGACCACCATGAGGACGACATTAATGTGAGGCTTGATTCTCAGGGAGGCTTCCAGTGTATTCCCATGGTAGGGAATCAAAGTCCGTGTAGTTCATGTGGGTGATGGGTCGCCTATGGGGGCGGCCCGTGAGAATGAATGCATGTATGGGACCCGGAGGAAGGGGAATATCTGGGTTGGGGCATGACCTTTCATAGGCACATAGGCTCGAGGGAAGGGTCAGGTGATGAGATTGAATTGGGGTGTACACATAGGACAACAACCCGATGATGTATGTGGGGGTTATGCATGGTTAACAACCCAGGTTGGTCTGACACCACTAGGACATACCAAAGATGTGGGTACCATTGAAGGGGATTACAACTGATTGCCACGAAATGGGGGACGCAATGGATTACCACTGACTAGGGGATACAACAGATTACCACTATGTGGGGTTTATAGTTTAACATCATGCGGGATGAAGGTGAACCTAAGTGAATAAGGAATTGGGGTCCAGATGGATGGTGTAGGCGATCCGACATGATGAGGGGTCAGAATGACCGGGTTAGTGGGCTTGAACCTCGTGGAGACATCCTATGTACCCTTACTTGGCAAGGATCAAAGTCCCCATAGATCAGGATGGTGTTTGGGGCTTGCACTCTAGGATACCCAAGGTGTTCGTGAACCAATGCGAAGGAGGTCGGAATGACTAGGGTGGTGGGATTGATCCTCATGGAGGCTTTCTACGTACCCTGCCTTGGTAAGGATCAAAGTCCATGTAGTTCAAGTTGGGTGTGGTGAACCGATGTGAAGGAGGTCGGAACGATCGAGGTGGTGGGCTTGAACATCGCCAAGGCTTCCTACGTACCCTTCCTTAGCAATGATCAAGGTCCACGTAGTTTAGGTTGGTGTTTGTGGCTTACAATATAGGCTTCCCAAGGTGTTATGTTTGATGATTACTCTAATCCCACATGATTCATGCTCGGTGTGGGAAACAAGGGGCAGCAAAGACATAACTATCACATCATGAAAGGTGCATCCATGGGAAGTAGATTGGGGCTTACACGTAAATAGTGGCCCAAAGAGGAAACAGGGGCTTACGCGTGGTTAGCAGCCCAAAGAGGAAATAGGGGATTGGGAATTACTCCAGAACGGAGGCCCGATGGTGACAAAGCCCAGCAGGAGAGGGATTTGGCACCGAAGAAAGGAGGGAAATGGATACTACCTCTTGCAGTAAAATCCAGGTGGCTTACACCAGGGTGGTTTCCCTTTCCATGCGAATGATGCATCAGGGGATGTCACAATTTAACATCATGTGCTGAGGACGATGATGCGTGGGAGTTTAACTTCCTATAACTTGGATGAGGGAGGGTTCAATCCGCACCCCTATGAATTACATAACTGGTACCCTCTGCACCTTGGTGAAGAGAAGGGACAGGAAACACCATGGCTAGGGGGTGTTATGGAGCGAACCATTGGTGGGTCCATGTTAGTGTGGCTATATGAAGAAGAAATATCCGTTAGCGTGCCTATGAGAAGAAGCATGAGGCGAAGCAACCCAATGGGAAGTATCATCCAAGGGAATTTGAAATTGCTTAGTGCAAACCTGAAGGGCCGCACGGGAAAAGGAGTTGCAGAGAAAAGGTGTTCACAAGTAGAAGCTTTGTGAAGCTCTGGTGCCCCATGAAGTGGAGTCACTCTGCGAAGGGATGTGCTTCGCGAAGTGCAGTCGCCTAGGCTAGGGATATAGAATAGGTACATAGGGGAGGAGCTTCACAAAGTGGAAAGGGATTCGTGAAGCAATGCCACACGAAACAAGGGTGGCTTTCAAAGCGTAGCATTTTGAAGCAATGTGCTTCGTGATGCACAGTGACCCGACCTTGGAACTTCTGCTACATGCGTATGGAGGGTGCTTCATGAAACGTAAGTGCTTTGTGAAGGCGTGAGTCCCCTTGGGGATAACCTTCCTTCACGAAGACCTGTAGGCTTTGCAAAAGGCATCCATCTCGGAAGAGGGGATCAATTAATGCCAAGTGGGATTTACTTCACAGAGAAAAAGTACCTTGAGGAGCTAATGGCTCACAGATCAGGTGGTGCTTCGCAATTCGGGATCTAGGAAGGTGAAATGTTGGAGAGTCCATCCCCCAAGCTTGAGGGGAGCATGGTATTTATAGGCAAGAGGCACCACGAAGGAGGGTTCAGTCTGTGTGAAGATGAAATTTGCTTCATGGCGGGTCGCAAACGTCAAAGGGGCTCGCAGAGCTTTCCTGCCTCCTTGCTTCATGGCTGGTCGCGAATGTCAAATGGGCTCACAGAGCTGTCGTGTAACAACATGAGATTTTATGAGAAGTATTTTTTTTTAATTTATTTGATGTCTTGTGTTGTATGATACACCAAGATTATCTTGCGCTATAGGCAACAACTTATTAGTGTGCAGTATATGCAACACTATTCTTTGATCGTGTTACACAAAATTTCAAGTTCGTTTGATAGAAGTTATTCTACAAAACATTGAGTGTATATATATATTCAATGTATAAATGAAATATGGTTGGATTTTGTTATACACAACAACAAAGGAATCTTTCACTATACACAACCCTGACTTGGCTTGCTTTACACAAAATCGCGACCTTCCACGATAGCGTATGTTGTACGTAAAGCCACGTTTCACTAAACAACGATATGTTATAAAAATATTATATAAACTAGCCATTATGAATAGTAATACCCACTTTTTGAAATTTTATTTTACAAAATGGACTTTATTTTTGGATTCGGAATATCAAATTTAGCCTAGGGTGATTTTTTTGTATTTTTCTGAAAATATTCAATTTTTGATGAATAGTGAAAACACTGGGTTACTATTTAAAAACTGACTTTTTATTTAAATAATTATTTTTTTAAATTTATTTTAGATAAAAATTGATACATAATACCTATATAAGTTCAATGTAATTCATTGGAGTCATTTTATAATAATTTTCGATATATAAAAATTTTATCGAACTTTTCACCGTCTTTTACCTACCTCCTAGGAGCTTTTTGCAAACTTACATAAAAATTAATTTTACCGCTTCTGTGAGTGGAACTTAGAAAATCCGAGAGACATGGTTAATATCAAGGAGTAAAATGTGGTTCAATAAGATAAATATTTTTATGGTGAATAGTATCTTTTTACTTTTATTTACCACGGTTAAAAGTAAATATGGTAATTAAGGGTACAAATGATATTATTATTACCAAAAAACATGTCCTAATTATATTGGGTATGTGTAATTAGACCAAAAGAAACCTTAGGAATAAAATATTTTCCTTTAGGTCCACATGGATTAGATTAGGACATTTATTATTATTTTATTTAAAGAAGAGCTAAAATAATAAAAATCAAAGTTTAATAACTAAAACATTTTTAATATAGGGTTATACATAAGATAGATTCGACTATAAATATTTATTAGAAATATAAAATTATTTCATAACTAATGGTAGTTCATTTATAATTTTTAGACATTAAATGATTTAATTTATTTATGACACAATGGTGATGCAGTAATTACCTAAATAATGAAATATTAAAATAATTGATATTATAAATACCCAAATAAATGTAATTTGAAACTTTTTATGAATTAAACTAATTTTATAGGTTAATATGACATGTTATTATTGATTTAATTAACGTTTTTCGAAATATTCAGGCTTTTATGATTTTCACAAAAATCAATTACCAAATAGTGTCAAAATTTGCATAAAATAGTTTTTGAAAAAATCATTATATTATTAATTGTTATTTTATTCCTAAAAATATAAAGTTAGGACAAATTAATTCGATAAGGATATATATATTAATAATTAACCAATTAGGGTTCTTTTGGCTTGTTATAGTAAGTTTATTAACCATATAATGTAAGAAAACAAGAAGTCACGGTAAACGTTAAACTATTTAACTTAGTGTTAAATCTAAATGATAAGGTTAAAATAGTAACCTAAAATCGTCTAAAACCTATTGAATTAGAGAATTTAGACCCATAACCACTTTAGCTTCTAAATAAATAAATTTTGAGCTATTATAAACTGAATATGACTTTATTATAAAATAATATTTTAAGTTTTTCCAAAGGTGTCCCTCTCCTCCCTTATAAAAAGGGCACCCCTTCCCTCTTCTCTTCACACCCTTTTGAGCCTTGAAGATCAGACAACCCCTAAAAATTTCTTTTATAAACCTATCTAGTTACATCATAGAGGTTAAGGTTCTCTCAAAAAACTAACTATAGTGCCCTAAGAATAAGTTTAAAGGAGGTGCGTCGAGGAAGAGGTAATCTCTTCTACCGACTCTTTCATGTTTCTTTCTTCTTCTACTTACTCTTCTTTAGTTTTTTCATTATAAATTAATAAAATCAGTATTAAATATATACTTATATGTTATTATAAATATGAAATAAACATATTTCACCTTCTATCCATCCTACAGAAAATGAAATCACCACGCATACGTACGTACGGAATACAGTCTCCACGCCGTGGTGTAATCAGTTTTTCCACCACCACCTTACTTGGATGGGTATAATGGTGTAAAGAATAACTGTATATAATTATTATAACATAGTACTGATTCTATGATATTATAATCCACTACAATACCATTCAATAAATATGGGAACAATATCACCGCTCGTGCGTACGTACGGATTACCGTCTCCACGACGCGATGCGATTCATTTTCCATGTTAACAATTAAAGAATGATTTTAAAGTATATATAATAATTAATCATTAAATATATGACATAATAATGCTACTGGATTTATGTATATATATATGTATGTCATCTACTTAATTCCATTCAATCCAATAAGGAAACGAAAAACAACATTCATGCATACGTACGGCCTATCGTCTCCGTGAACGATGTATTTGTTTCCATTTGTTGATCGGTTATATATATGTATATTCTGAATATATATTACATATAAATCATATTTTACATTCTGTAATTATGTAAATCATGATATAAGTAATAATATCAAGAACAAAAAATAGAAACATGTACGATAAATGAAATGATTTTACCAAAACGCTGCTTTAACATTGAATTTACAAAAGAACAGGTAATATAAAGACATAAGTGAACCCTATATGATATAATAACAATTAATATGATTCTGTAATAAGTCAATGAAATTATTTAAATCATTATACAAGAGTTTTGTATATATACGAAGCATATCAGGCATTAGGTAAGGGATAACATTTCCAATATTGTTTTTATCCGAGATTGTTTATTCGTAAGTATTTACTAGGGTTATCTTTATTATGCATGTGCCTGTTTTCTAAAAACAGTTTCATGTATGTTTAAATTCCTTTTTACACATTTTGACTTTTACTATATGGTATGTAAGGAATCTTTCTTTTGATTACCATATGAGGTACTTTTTGACTTTTTTGAAAAAAGTACGAGGATAATGTTTTTTTAACTTATACGGCGTGAATGGATTTTTACGGTTTCATAACGACTTATTTCAATGAAGTTTCTTCTAAAAATTTTATGAATATTTTCAAAAAAATACTTTTATTTTAAAATTTAATGGAATTTTTTGAAAAGAAAAATATTTTGAAGAAGAAAGGATATTTTCATCGAGAATTCATTTCAAGTGTTTTATCAAAACTATTTTCCAGCTAGGATGGCATTATTTAGAATGTTAATGTTTCAAGTATAATGTCTCTATTATTTAAATGGTGTGATTTTTCTTATGATGAAATGATATCCATTTGTTTAATATGGATTATGTGATGACAGGATGATGTTTATGAAACCCATTTTATTCTTTGGGTCATGATAAATGTTTTATATTTATTTTGTGGCAAAAGTAAGAATGATTTCATTATGAGATGGGTGGGACCTATATATCCCTCCAATGAATTGGGTAAATATTAATATCTCATGAGATAGACATGGCTGGAATGGTATGTTAATCCGGTTCAGTGATACAGGATGAGAACAAGGAGTGAACTCGATTCAGAAAGGGACTTTGTCCACTAAGATGGTCTTGGCAGCAATGCCTTGGCTACTATGGAAATAATATCATGTGCTTAATGGTTTGACACAAATACATATTTTCTTCCCATTATATTTTATCATGATTGATGTTCTATTATTATATATGCCTTACATATTTCCAAGATTTATTTCTTTGCTCATGATTTTGATGTTTAGATTTTATGGTCATGTTCTTGGATTCAAATGTTTATGGATTGTTTTATGTTCTCTATGTTTACCCTTACTGAGAATTTGAGCTCACACTTTTTATGTTTTCTTTTCCCAAGGATATAATGATAGTTTTTAGGTAAGAAAACAAAAGGGTAAGATCTATGTGAGAGATGTTGAAGATCTTTCACCATGATTAGAAGATTATATTCTGAGTTTCCAAAGACACTAAACTGTTTCGGTGCTTCAGTGTCTGTTTTTGTTATGTATTAAGTATTCTGAAAAAGTAATTTAATGTCTATGTACATCAAGCTTTGTGTCTCTACAATTGGAATCAGAGGAAAGGTTTAGTTAACCTTTGGAAACTAGGATGCGAAAACTTTAGTGAAATACCTAGAGATATTTCTAAGGTATGTCTAGGGATGTCCCTAAGGATAAGTATACATATAGGTTATAGTCCAAGAATTATGGTAACGATCTTAGAATTTAACCTAATATGTTAGATATTGATGGTAATCCCCCTTGATTATGATTTTTTGCTCTCACACTATTCTTTTTGGGTTTTAGAAAATGCCTGGAAACAGGAAGATTCACGATAATGGTGGATATGATGGACAATGGAATGATATTATTCATGACCAACCAAATGAAACAATATTTGGATGTCCAATCATCGTTATTATGACTAATCAGAAATATCATAATATGATCAATAGTCTCAACTTTGGTATGTTTCCAAACTCATCTAATAAGAGAAAGATGGAGTTTCATGATGATCATAGAGGAAAGAAAGTTCAATTTCTCTCATGTAAATCATGTAGGAAGAGGCATCAAGGAGAATGTTTCAAAGGAACTGGAATATCCTTTGGGTGTAGAAAATAAGGACACAAATCCATTAAGTTCAAAGGAAAAGGTTAAGTTAACACCATGGAGAATGATGATAGTATTACTATGACATCAACAATGATTAGATGTGTTAAATGTGGAATGTATGGGCATTATGCAAAAAAATTCCCTAATGGAAAATCTCATGAAGAGAATCAGAATGGTGATATTGGTAGTATTTATGTGGATGATGATGAGGAGACTGAAAATGATATATTAGATGAAAGAAGTGTTGAAGCTTGGTCAATGGTTTAAGAAGGTAGTGGAATTATTGTATGTTTATCAAGAGTTATGTTGTATAGGTAATTTAATGGTACTATGGAATAAATAAACATCTAAGGATTGTTACAATATTGTTTTTTCTAAAGTAATTTAAAGTATATGATGAATGGTACTGGTAACCATGAAAGGATATTCAGATATTTTTGGAAAGAAGATGATATGCGCATAATGAATGGATAAAGAGAAAATGAAATTTTGATAGTATTCATGATCTCATGACTGATATAAGGAAAAAGTGATATCATGGGTTGAGTATATAGAATTTTTGGGATTTTGGTATGTGGAATGAGTTAAATTTTCACAGAATTCATGTTTTTACTAAGGTTTTCATGGTAATTTATGTTTCAAGAGAATACATGATTAAGGTATTCAAATCATTGGAATATGACCAACAAGATATATCTTATGATATATGGGAGACAAATGATGGTATTCACATTCTTGGTATATGACCTCTCTAGTAATCATTTTCTTTATACTATGAGATTGGACAGATGTATTTTGGATAAGCCTAAAGATTAGAATGGATTATGTTGGACATAAGAAAGTATTATTTAAGGATATAACTTGTTTTTCGATATTATTTTTGGAATGTTATAATAGTATAGTTTTAGAAAAATGGACAACCCATAGGATGAGTGACAACCCGTCACGTCGGACAAGGTTGTGGGAATTGAACCCACAACTGAAGTGCGACATGCCTTTATCACCTACCTATGACCTACAGGAAGTCCCTAGTTAGTAGAAACTAGTTTTATTTTATTAAGCGGTATGATGGGTGAAGTATAACTCCATTTTTGGAACAATATATGATTAATCTCACCATAGATGGACTTATGTATATAACTTTTGCTAACCTTATGTTTGAGACAGATGGAATGACCAATCAATCTATCGCATGATCTGCTAACACTTTACAAAAGACAAGTTCAACTTCATTTCTTTAAGAGGTGATGTGAAAATTGTTCAAGGCATAAGCAACGATAAGATTGTAACAAAATCAAGTAAGCATTTCTTTTAATTCAAAAATTCTTCAACATTTGGGAAATGATCTTAAAATATTTTTTATAGTGACCTCATATCTAATGAATCAGATGGTACCTTAGATCATCACAAATTTATGGCTTTGTGATTATTGGATTTTTTAGAGCCATGTCCTCTACCACTCTTCATCAGAACTTGATGGTTATATTTATCTTCTATATCCATATTTTTACCTATGTTCTCCTATGTGGAAACCCAGTGATGAGTTAATTTGGGTAACTGTTACATTTCATACATTAGTTATTGAAATTAAGTTTTTGTATTCCTTTTTAGGATGTGGGTTTCTATGAATGAAAATTTCAAGTAGCAAATGATTTATAACCCCGCAGAATTTTGAGGGAGAAATTCATTTTAAGGGGGGTAAATGTAACACCCCAAGATTTTATGAGAAGTATATTTTTTAATTTATTTGATTTCTTGTGTTGTATGCTACACAAATATTATCTTGCGCTATACGCAACACCATATTAGCTTTTAGTATACACAACACTATTATTTGATTGTGTTACACAAAATTTTAAGTTCGTTTGATAGAAGTTATTCTACGAAACATTTAGTGTATATATATATATATTCAATGTATAAATAAAATATGGTTGGATTATATTATACACAACAACAAATGAATCTTGCACTACACGCAACCCTGACTTGGCTTGCTTTACACACAATCGTGACCTTCAACGATAGCGTGTGTTGTATCCAATACCACGTTTCACTAAACAACGATATGTTATTAGAATATTATATAAACTGGCTATTATGAATAGTAATACACACTTTTTGAAATTTTATTTTTCAAAATGGACTTCTTTTTTGGATTCGGAATATCGAAATTATCCTAGGGTGAATGTTTGGTATTTTTCTGAAAACTTTCAATTTTTGATGAATAGTGAAAACACTGGGTTACTATTTAAAAACCGAATTTTTATTTAAATAATTATTTATTTTATTTAAATTTATTTTAGATACAAATTGATACATAATACCTATATAAGTTCAATCTAATTCATTGGAGTCATTTTATAATAATTTTCGATATATAAAAATTTTATTGAACTTTTCACCATCTTTTACCTACCTCCTAGGAGCTTTTTGAAAACTTACATAAAACATAATTTTACCACTTTTGTCAGTGGAATTTAGAAAATCTGAGAGACATAGTTAATATCAAGGAGTAAAATGTGGTTCAATAAGATAAAAATATTTTTTGGTGTATAGTAATTTTTAACTTTTATTTACCACTGTTAAAAGTAAATAGGGTAATTATGGGTAAAAATGATATTATTATTACCCAAACAGATGTCCTAATTCTATTGGATAAGTGTAATTCGACGAAAAACAACCTTATGAATAAAATATTCCCCTTTAGGTCCACATGGATTAGATTAGGACATTTATTATTATTTTATTTAAAGAAGAGTTAAAATAGTTAAAATCAAAGTTTAATAACTAAAATATTTTTAATATAGGGTTATACATAAGCTAAATTCGACTATAAATATTTATTAGAAATATAAAAATATTTCCTACCTAATGGTACTTTATTTATAATATTTAGACATTAAATAATTTAATTTATTTATGACACAATGGTGATGCAGTAACTACCTAAATAATGAAATATTAAAATAATTGATATTATAAATACCGAAATAAATGTAATTTGGTACTTTTTATGAATTACACTAATTTTATAGGTTCATATGACATGTTAGTATTGATTTAAGTAACTTTTTTAGAACTAATCATGTTGTTATAATTTTCACAAAAATAAATTACCAAATAGTGTCAAAATTGACAAAAAATTGTTTTTAAAACAAATATTATATTATTAATTGTTATTTTATTCCTAAAAATCTAATGTTCATAAAAATGAATTCTATAATGATTTATATTTTAATAATGAACCACTTAGGGTTCTTTTGTCTTGTTATAGTAATTTTATTAACCATATAGTGTAAGAAAACAAGAAGACACGGTAAAAGTTAAACTATTTATCTTAGTGTTAAATCTAAATGATAAGGTGAAAATATTAACATAAACTTGTCTAAAACCTATTTGTTGAGAGGGTTTAGACCCATACCCACTTTATCATTGAAATAAATCAATTTGGAGCTATTATAAACCGAATATGACTTTATTATAAAATAATATTTTATGTTTTTCCAAAGGTTCCCCTCACCTCCCTTATAAAAAGGGCACTCCTTCCCTCTTCTCTTCACTCCCTTTTGAGCAGTGAAGCTCGGCCAACCCCTAAATATTTCTCTTCTCAACCTATATAGTTACATCATAGAGGTTATGGTATTCTAAAAAGACCAACTTTAGTTCCTTAAGAATAATTTTAAAGGAGGTGCCTCGAGGAATATGTAATCTCTTCTACCGACTCTTTCAAGTTTCTTTCTTCTTCTACTTCCTATTCTTTAGTTGTTTCATTATAAATTAATAACATCAGTATTACTTATATACTTATATGTTATTATAAAAATTAAACAAACCTATTTCACCTTTTATCCATCCAACGGAAAATAAAATCACCGCGCGTGCGTACATACTGAATACCGTCTCCACGCCGTGGTGTAATCAGTTTTTCCACCACCACCTTACTTGGATGGGTATAATGGTGTAAAGAATTAATATATATAATTATTATAAAATAATAATAATTCAATGATATTATATCATCCACTCCAATACCATTCAATAAATATGGGACCAATATCACTGCTCGTGCGTACATACAGATTACCGTCTCCACGACGCGATGAGATTCATTTTCCCTGTTAACAATTCAAGAATGATTATAAAGTATATATAATAATTAATAATGAAATATATGACATAATAATGCTACTGGATTTATGTATATATATATATATATTTCATCTACTTAATTCCATTCAATTCAATAAGGAAACGAAAAACAATGTTCATGCGTACGTACGAATTACCATCTCCATGAACGGTGTATTTCTTTCCATTTAATGATCTATTATATATATTTATATTCTGAATATATATTATATATAAATCATGTTTTACATTATGGAATTAAGTAAATCAGGATATACGTAATAATATCAATAACAACAAGTAGAAACACATACGATAAATGAAACGATTTTACCAAAACGTTGCTTTAACATGGAATTTACAAAAGAACGGGTAATATAAAGTCATAAGTGAACCCTATATGATATAATAACAATTAATATGATTTTTTTTTCTTAAAATTTTTTCTTTTTATCTTTTGAAGTTTTTTTCTTTTCTTTACATTCTTAAAAACTGAATTCACCGGAAGATCTGGGTTTTCCACTGGTGGACGCGATACTTCTGCGTGCGGGAGGAGTCTGGGGCTTCTTGTTGGCGGTCGACATCCATACTGGACCAGATCTGGTCAGATTTGGCGCTTGGAGGGGTGAACGTGTCTTGGTTTACCCTCAGTGGTCCTGGCGATGGCGGGCTGTGGTTCATGGGAACGGTGTGGGCGGTCACGAGCAGTTTGGGCGGGGATCGGTGCGGCGATGCGGCTTCACAGCGGTGCGGCGGGCTGATGGCGGTGTGGCGGTGCCGCGTTGGGTGGTGACAGGCGGTAATCGGCGGCAGGGGCACCTGCCTGTAGCGAGTATGTGGCGAGTAATCCCGCTCAGGTGTTTGAGCAGATGCGGAGGTGCATCACGGCGGGTGGATCCACCGGTCAGGATTGGCGATGGTGATGATTCTATCAGACAGCGGCGGATGGCGTCACGGCGGTTCCGATGACATTGGTGGTTCTGCGGTGTTGGACCTGGTGTGTTTGGCCTTCGGGTTGTGTTTCCTCTTTTCTAGTGATGTTTTTCACTTATAATGGGTTTTCCCACTGGGATCTTCTATCGTCTGATGTTTTGGGTGCGTGTCTCTAAATGGGATTTGTCCCACTGGGCCTACGGGCTTGTAATGGGTTTTACCTTACCCAACCCAAAAGGAATTTCTGTCTTTTTTCTTTTTCTTTAATAAAGGGGCTTGACCCCAAACCTTTCTGGCTAATATTATTTTTTAATAATTAAATGAAATTATTTAAATCATTATACAGGAGGTTTGGATACATACGAAGCATATCAGACATAAGGTAAGGGATAACTTTTCCAATATTTTTTTTATCCGAGATTGTCTATTCGTAAGTATTTACTAGGGTTATATTTATTATCCATGTTCCTGTTTTCTAAAAATGGTTTCAGGTATGTTTAAAGTTTTTTTTACCCATTTTTAAATTTTACTACATGTTATGTAAGTAATCTTTCTTTTGATAACCATACGAGGTACTTTTTGACTTTTCTGAAAAAAGTACGAGGAGAATGTTTTTTTTATCTTATACAGTGTGAATAGATTTTTACGGTTTCATAAAGACTTATTTCAATAAAGTTTCTTCTAAACAATTCTATGAATATTTTCAACAAAAAAAGTTTCTTCTACAATTGCATGGAATTTTGTGAAAAGCAAATTATTTTGAAGAAGAATGGATATTTTCCTCAAGAAATCATTTCAAGTGTTTTATCAAAACTAATTTCCATCTAAGATGACATTATTTAGCATGTTAATGTTTTAAGTATAATTTCTCTATTATTTAAATGGTGTGATTTTTCTTATGATTAAATGATATCCATTTGTTTAATATGGATTATGTGATGATGGGATGATGTTTATGAAACCCATTTTATTCTTTGGGTTATGATAAATGTTTTATGTTTATTTTGTGGCACAAGTAAGAATGGTTTCATTATGAGATTGGTGGAACCTGTATCTACCTCCAATGCATTGGGTAAAGATTAATATCTCATGAGATAGACATGACTGGAATGGTATGTTAATCCAGTTCAGTGATACAGGACTGGAACGAGGAGTGAACTCGATTTAGAAAGGGACTTTGTCCACTAAGATGGTATTGGAAGCAATGCCTTAGCTACTATGGAAATTATATCATTTTCATAAAGGTTTTCCAAAAATACATGTTTTATTCACATTCTATTTTATCATGATTGATGTTCCATTATGATATATTCCTTACGTACTTCCAAGATTTATTTCTTTTCTCACGATTTTGATGTTTAGATTTTATTTTCAAGTTCCTGCAATCAAATGTTTGTGGATTGTTTTATGTTCTCTATGTTTACCCTTACTGAGCATTTGAGCTCACCCTTTTTATGTTTTTTTTCCCCAGGATATAACGAATGTTTTTAGGTAAGAAAACAAAAGGGGAAGATCTTTATGGGATATGTTGAAGATCTTTCACCATGATTAGAAGATTATATTATGTGTTTCCAAAGACACTAAAATGTTACAACCCTTATGTGTTTGTTTTTGTTATGCATTAAGTATTCCGAAAAATTAATGTAATGTCTATTTACGTCAAGCTTTGGGTCTCTACAGTTGGTATCAGAGGAAAGGTTTAGTTAACCTTTGGAAACTAGGATGTGAAAAATTTAGTGAAATACCTAGAGATATTTCTAAGGTATGTCTAGGGATGTCCCTAAGGATAAGTATACATATAGATTATAGTCCAAGAATTATGGTAATGATCTTAGAATTTAACCTAAGATGTTAGATATTTATTGTAATCCCCCTTGATTATGATTTTTTCCTCTCGCACTATTCATTTTGGGTTTTAGAAAATGGTTGGAAACATGAAGATTCATGATAATGGAGGATATGATGGACAATGGAATGATATTATTCAAGAGAAACTAAATGAAACGATATTTGGATGTCAAAACATCGTTATTATTCCTAACCAGCAATCTCATAATATGATCAATAATCTCAACTTTGGTAAGTTTCCCGACTCAGCTAATAAGAGAAAGATAGAGTTTCATGATGATCACAGAGAAAAGAAAGTTCAATTTCTCTCATGTAAATCCTGTGGGAAGAGGCATCAAGGAGAATGTTTCAAAGGAACTGGAAGATGCTTTGGGTGTGGAAAAGAAGGACACAAATCTAGTAAGTGCAAAGGAAAATGTTCAGTTAACACTATGGAGAATGATAATGGTATTGCTACGACATCAACAATGATTAGATTTTTTAAATGTGGAATGTATGGGCATTATGAAAACCAATTCCCTAAGGGAAAATCTCATGAAGAGAATCAGCATGCTGATATGGGTAGTATTTATGTGGATGATGATAAGGAGACAACAAATGATATATGAGATGAAAGAAGTGTTGAAGCTTGGTCAATGGTTTAAGAACGTAGTGGAATGATTGTATTTTTATCAAGAGTAATGTTGTATAGGTAATTTAATGGTACTATGTAATAAAGAAACATCTAAGGATTGTTACACTATTGTTTTTTCTAAAGTATTTGATAGTATATGTTGAATGGTACTGGTAAACATGAAAGGTTATTCAGAAATATTTGGAAAGAAGATTACATACTCATAATGAAGGGATATAGAGAAAATGAAATTTTGATAGTATTCATGAGCTCATGATTGATATAAGAACAAAGTGATATCATGGTTTGAGTATATAGAAATTTTGGGATTTTGGTATGTGGAATGAGTTAACTTTTAACAGAATTCATGTTTTCACTAAGGTTATATGGTAATTTATGTTTCAAGAGAATACATGATTAAGGTATTCAAATGTTTGTAATATGACCAACAAGATATATCTTATGATATATGGGAGATAAATGATGGTATTCACATGCTTGGTATATGACCTCTCTAGTAATCATTTTCTTTATACTATGAGATTGGATAGATGTATTTTGGATAAGCCTAAAGATTAGAATGGATTATGTTGGACATAAGAAAGTATTATTTAAAGATAGAACTTGTTTTTAGATATTATTTCTGGAATGTTAAAATAGTATAGTTTTAGAAAAAATGACAACCCATAGGACGAGTGACAACCCATCACATCAGAAAAGGGTGTGGGAATCGAACCCACAACTGAAGTGCGACATGCCTTTATCGCCTACCTCTGGCCTACAGGAAGTACCTGGTTAGTAGAAACTTGTTTTATTTTATTAAGAGGTATGATAGATGAAGTATAAATCCATTTTTGGAACCATATATGATTAATCTCACCATATATGGACTTATGTATATAACATTTGCTAACCTTATGTTTGAGATAGATGGAATGACCTATCATTCTATCGCATGATCTGCCAACACTTTACAAAAGACAAATTCAACTTCATTTTTTTAAGAGGTGATGTGGAAATTGTTCAAGTCACAAACAATGGTAAGATTGTACCAAAATCAAGTAAGTATTTCTTTTAATTAAAAAATTCTTCAAAATTTGGGAGATGATCTTGAAAAAAATATGTTTTCATCGTGACCTCATATCTGATGAATCAGATGGTACCTTAGATCATCACAAATTTATGGATTTTTGATTGTTGGATTTTTCCTAACCGTGTCCTCTACCACTCTTCCTCAGAACTTGATCGTTATATCTCTCTTCCATATCCATATTTTCACCTATGTTCTCCTATGTGGAAACCCAGTAATGAGTTAATTTGGGTAACCATTACATTTCATACATTAGTTTTTAAAATTATGTTTTAGTATTCCTTTTTACGATGTGGGTTTCTATGAAAAAAACATTCAAGTAGTAAACGATTTATAACCCCGACGGATTTCGAAGGAGATATTCATTTTAATGGGGTAGAATGTAACACCCCAAGATTTTATGAGAAGTATTATTTTTAATTTATTTGATGTCTTGTGTTGTATGCTAAACCAAGATTATCTTGCACTATACACAACACCGTATTAGCTTGCAGTATACGCAACATTATTCTCTGATCGTGTTACACAAAATTTCAAGTTCGTTGGATAGAAGTTATTCTACGCAACATTGAGTGTGTATATATATATATTCAATGTATAAATGAAATATGGTTAGATTCTATTATATACAAAAACAAAGGAATCTTTCACAACACACAACCCTGACTTGGCTTGCTTTACACATAATAATGACCTTCCGCAATAGCGTGCGTTGTACGCAATACCACGTTTCACTAAATAACAATATGTTATTAAAATATTATATAAACTAGACTTATGAATAGTAATACCCACGTTTTGAAATTTTATTTTTCAAAATGGACTTCATTTTTGGATTCGGAATATCGAAATTAGCATAGGGTGAATTTTTGGTATTTTTTTGAAAACTATCAATTTTTGATGAATAGTGAAAACACTGAGTTACTATTTAAAAACCGACATTTTATTTAAATAATTATTTATTTTATATAAGTTTATTTTACGTAAAAATTGATACATAATACCTATATAAGTTCAATGTAATTCATTGGACTCATTTTATAATAAGTTTTGATATATAAAAATTTTATGGAACTTTTCACCATCTTTTACCTACCTCCTAGGAGCTTTTTGCAAACTCACATAACACTTAATTTTACCACTTCTATGAGAGGAATTTAGAAAATCTGAGAGACATGGTTAATATCAAGGAGTAAAATGTGGTTCAGTAAGATAAAAATAATTTTTGGTGAATAGTAACTTTTTACTTTTATTTACCACGGTTAAAAGTAAATAGGGTAATTAAGGGTAGAAATGATATTATTATTACCCAAACACATGTCCTAATTCTATTGGATAAGTGTAATTCGACCAAAAACAACTTCAGGAATAAAATATTTCCCTTTAGGTCCACATGGATTAGATTAGGACATTTATTATTATTTTATTTAAAGAAGAGTTAAAATAGTTAAGGTCAAAGTTTAATAACTAAACTTTTTTCAATATAGGGTTATACATAAGATAAATTCGAATATAAAAATTTATTATAAATCTAAAAATATTTCCTACCTAATGGTATTCTATTTATAATTTTTAGACATTAAATAATTTAATTTATTTATGAAACTATAGTGATGCAATAATTACCTAAATAATAAAATAATAAAATAATTGATATTATAAATACCCAAATAAATGTAATTTGAGACTTTTTATGAATTCCACTAATTTTCTAGGTTAATATAATTTTTTTTTATTGATTTAAGTAAATGTTTTCGAAATAATCATGATGTTTTGATTTTCACAAAAATCAATTACCAAATAGTGTCAAAATTGACATAAAATAGTTTTTTAAAAAAAACTATTATATTATTAATTGTTATTTTATTCATAAAAATATAAGGTTCGGCCAAATGACATAGATAAAGATATATATATTAATAATGAACCACTTGGGGTTCGTTTGACTTGTTATAGTAAGTTTATTAACCATATAGTGTAAGAAAACAATAAGACACGATAAAAGTTAAATTATTTAACTTAGTGTTAAATCTAAATGATAAGGTTAAAATAGTAACCTAAACTTTTATAAAACCTATTGGTTGAGAGGATTTTGACCCATCCTCACTTTAGCTTCGAAATAAATCATTTTGGAGCTATTATAAACCGAATAAGACTTTATTATAAAATAATATTTTAAGTTTTTCCAAAGGTGCGCTTCTCCTCCCTTATAAAAAGGGAACCCCTTCCCTCTTCTCTTCACACCATTTTGAGCCTTGAAGCTCAGCCAAACCATACCAATTACTCTTATAAAAATATCTAGTTACATCATAGAGGTTCTGGTCTTCTCAAAAGACCAACTCTAGTGCCCTAAGAAGAAGTTTAAAGGAGGTGCGTCGAGGAAGAGGTAATCTCTTCCACCGACTCTTTCAAGTTTCTTTCTTCTTATACTTCCTCTTATTTAGTTGTTTCATTATAAAGTAAAAACATCAGTATTAATTATATACTGATATTTTATTATAAATATGAAACAACCCTATTTAACCTTCTATCCATCCTATGGAAAACCAAATCACCGCGCGTGCGTACGTACGGAATACCGTCTCCACGCCGTGGTGTAATCAGTTTTTCCACCACCACCTTACTTGGATGGGTATAATGGTGTAAAGAATAATTATATATAATTATTATAACATCATACTTATTCTATTATATTATATCGTCCACTCCAATACCATTCAATAAATATGGGAACGATATCATCGCTCGTTCGTACGTACGGATTACCATCTCCACGACGCGATGAGATTCATTTTCCATGTTAACAATTCAGGAATGATTATAAAGTATATATAATAATTAATAATGAAATATATGACATAATAAGGCTACTTTATTTATGTATATATATATGTTTTTTATCTACTTAATTCCATTCAATGCAATAAGGAAACGAAAAACAACGTTCATGCGTACGTACGACCTACCGTCTCCATGAACGGTGTATTTATTTCCATTTATCGATCTATCATACATATGTATATTATGAATATATATTATATATAAATCATTTTTACATTTTGGAATTAAGTAAATCATGATATAAGTAATAATATCAAGAACAACAAGTCGAAACACGTACGATAAATGAAACGATTTTACCATAACGCTGCTTTAACATGTAATTTACAAAAGAACGGGTAATATAAAGTCATAAGTGAACCATATATGATATAATAACAATTAATATTATTCTGTAATAAGTCAATGAAATTATTTAAATAATTATACAGGAGTTTTGGATACATACGAATCATATTAGACATAAGTTAAGGGATAACTTTTCCAATCTCATTTTTATCCAAGATTGTTTATTCGTAAGTATTTAATGGGGTTATATTTATTATCCATGTGACTATTTTATAAAAATGGTTTCATGTATGTTTAAAGTAATTTTTACCCATTTTTAACTTTTAATACATGGTATGTAAGGAATCTTTCTTTTGATTACCATACGAGGTACTTTTTGACATTTCTGACAAAAGTACGAGGATAATGTTTTTTTAACTTATACGACATTAATGAATTTTTATGGTTTCATAACGACTTATTTCAATGAAGTTTCCTCTAAAAAATTTTATGACTATTTTCAAAAAAATAATTTTCTTTTAAAATTTCATGGCATTTTGTGAAAATAAAATGATTTTGAAGAAGAAAGGATATTTTCCTCAAGAATTAATTTCAAGTGTTTTATAAAAACTATTTTCCATCTAAGATGACATTATTTAGCATGTTTATGTTTAAAGTATAATGTCTCTATATTTAAAGGTTGTGATTTTTCTTATGATGAAATTATATCCATTTGTTTAATATGGATTATGTGATGATGGGATTATGTTTATAAAACCAATTTTATTCTTTGGGTTATGATGAACGTTTTATGCTTATTTTGTGGCACAAGTAAGAATGATTTCATTATTAGATGGGTGGGACCTATATATCCCTACAATGCATTGGGTAAAGATTAATATCTCATGAGATAAACATGGATGGAACAGTATGTTAATCTGGTTCAGTGATATAGGACTGGAACGAGGGGTGAACTCAATTCAGAAAGGGAATTTTTCCACTAAGATGGTATTGGCAGCAATGCCTTGGCTACTATGGAAATCATATCATGTGCTTAATGGTTTGCCACAAATATATGTTTTCTTACCATGCTATTCTATCATGATTTATGTTCTATTATGATATATGCCTTACATACTTCCAAGATTTATGTCTTTGCTCAAGATTTTCATGTTTAGATTTTATGTTCAAGTTCTTGCATTAAAATGTTTATGGATTGTTTAATGTTCTCTATGTTTACCCTTACTGAGAATTTGAGATCACCCTTTTTATGTTTTCTTTTCCCCAGGATATAATGAAAGTTTTTAGGTAAGAAAACAAAAGGGGAAGATATTTATGGGATATGTTTAAGATCTTTTACCATGATTAGAAGATTATATTCTGAGTTTCCAAAGACACTAAACCATTACGGTCCTTCAGTGTTTGTTTTTGTTATATATTAAGTATTCCAAAAAAGTAATTTAATGTCTATGTACATCAAGATTTGGGTATCTACATGTCTATCCTCCTTGATTCACGACAGTTCAAGAATGTCAAAGGGGCTTGCAAAGCTGTCCCGCCTCCTTGCTTTGTGGCAGGTCGCGAAGGGGCTATTGGCTCACGGAGCTGTCCCGCCTCCTTGTTTTGCGGCTGGTCGTGAAGGGGCTATTTGGCACCGGTCGCCAGGATTTGGGGACTTCGAGATCCTTCATCATGAGGTAGTACCTAATGATTTCGGGATGTTTGTTTTGCCCCTAATTTTTCCATCAATAGGAGTTAAGATGAATCGATATATAAAATATTAATGATTTTTTGGGATAATTTGCGGTTTTTGATCACAACATACTCATTTTGATTTATAAGTTAATATCATGTGTAAAAAAATATTTTAGAACATTAAATAAGTTATAATACATAAATTATATTATATTTAATCCATAAAATTAGTTTTATAACTATAATTTAAGATGATAATAGAAATTTAAAACCCATCATCCTTGAATGTAATAAATTTACACATCTCGAATAGTTTTTTCATTTGTACTATAAAAGAATGGGAAATGAGAGATGATGATGAATTATTCCATTATTATAAAATAATTACATTTAATGTAAGTTATTGGAGTTATCATAATTTTTTTATTAAAGGAGATGTGGAAATAAAATGAAAATAAAGGAACTCGAAATAAAAAAGATAAGATTAGAAATCCCTTATCAAAATTAGGCAGCCTAACAACATCACTTAAAATTGATAAAATATTTTTTTGAGATAAAAAGAGGCCTATCATAATTTTTAAATAATATGAACAGTAAAGGGAATATGGAATATCATATCCCAACATAATCTAATTTAAATTAAAAGATAATAACATAAAAAGAGTCCTTAAAAAAGAGAAGGGTGGTAAATTTCCCTACCTTGTAGAGTAATTCCTAAAACATGAAGTTTGGGACCGTCAGGGCTTTATGGACCCTTTTTAGGACTCTTAGGGAGGTAAAAATTCATGATATTTGAGATAATCAATTTGGAATGAAATAAAATTAAGGAAAGAGTTAATATTTATAGTAAAAGATAGAGAGTTTTTTATTAATTTCAATGGACACCTCATTAGTGATATTTGCAAACACCACGGGCATACCCATAGTATTTTACCATGATATTGGCCACTTGGGAAACCTAATATTATATTTTAATGCACATAATTTTTCCAAAATTTTATATTCATTATTAAATCATTATGATGTCATTAATCATACCAAAAACTCAAAACTGTATTTTTACTATTCATGAAAAAACTAATGTATTTTATAAAATTATCATAAATTCAGCGTAAAATAATATCGACGTTCTTAATTAAAAAATGAACTCCATTTTTTGAAAATAATTTTCAAAATATTATTAATTTAATTTTCAAATAAAATCATAATTTATTCGTCAAATAACTATTTTAAAACCATAATTTGTTTTATATAATTTTTAAAAATTAATAAAGATCTCATTATCCTATAACATTAAGATAATAAAATAATAATATTATAGACTATTCATAGGGGTCATATTACTATTTATATTACTATTCATATTACTATTCATAATAATATGTTACTATTCACCAAAAATTAATTTTGTCTTATCAGACTGTAAATATATTACGGAACACAACAATGTATGTCAAATTTTTGAAATTCTGATCATGGAGGTGGAACAATTATGTTTACTATCTAGGTTATGACAAAGTGGTGTTTTGTGGAGACTCAGTGTTTCATGCATTCAATATTCAATTTATTTTTAAACCCTTTTGGTGTTATAATTTAGATAATCTTATTAATTTCCATCATTCTAATTTCTCGTTGATAATTATGATATTAAATAAGAATATTTTAATAGTATGTAATATTTTGTTTAAACACAGCATTTCATGTAACATAAAATATTGAAAAGATAAAATTTATTTTAAAATCCATTTCAAAAAATATCAAGGTGTAATAAGAGAGTCAAGATAGTAAAGGTGATTTTAGGGGGCCCCATGTTCTAATACAAGGACTTTGATCCTACTTAACAACCACATGAGGTTAAATTATTTTCATGGTAGATCCCAAGGAGAGGTATGTATGTCATGGATATTTTTTTCTTATGAATGAATCAGGTTATTTTGGGAATTAAATGAACCAAATTAAAAGAATATGATTAGAATCCATTATACCAGGATTAGGTATCTTTTCTCATAATTAATTTTATGGATTTAATCATATGAAGTTGGGAATACCTTTACCATCAGGACACGTTCCTTTCAAGATTCACTTCAAAGCTATGTAGGTGAGTTAGGGATGAAAAAGAAGACAATATAATAGTTCTATGGAAGGGTCCCTTTATTTTTATTCTTGGGATAATTTTTATTTGTACATAAGTTGGTGTCTATATTGATTAAGGAATTTAATTTTGTGTAGACTTATAAATATATATGACTTTTATATCCCCTTGAAGTAGAGGTAAAATAATATTATAATTTGTGTGCAATTTTCATAGGTTTTTCCTTGGTAACTTAAAAAATGTTAACGATCTACAAGACCTTTAAACATAAAATAATATTTTTTTCAACCTTATATCTTTTTATGAATTTTATGTGTTGATATAAAATCCCAGGTTTTGAAATTACACAAATTGATATTTAATTAAAATATAATTTTTTTGTAGTAATTGGTTAAAATAATTTAAAATGACTAAATTAATGTTGTTAAACCATGAATATATATTTTTTACAATTGGTGGAAGGTATTATTTTAAAACTGTTTATTATGATTTTCATGTGATCATATAACTTGTTTAAATAATTTTATTAAAATGATATGTTGTCCTCAGGATTTAAAAAAAATAAGAGTTTCTATTAATTTTTTTACAAAAAAAAATATTTCAAGTTTATTCACCCAAATTTTTATAAGTTCATATAATTTTCTAATGTGTTTCTTTAAAGGATGAATTTTATATTTTGAAAAAATTGATATATATTAAGGGAATTTCAATCCTTCTAAGTCACTACTTCAAATAATTTCCTTTTTTATAACTTCGATGGAGATTAATTCATTATCACAATGGTTTTTTAAAAAAAATTCCATTATTATTATTGTTTTTAGTTGTGCTAATGCATATTGACATAAATATATTCATAGTTATTATTAAATTTATGTTTAACAGCTTTAAAATTTCAAATTTAAATCATGTTGTTAATTAATTTTTTTTTTCAAAATTTTATGAGTTTTATGTTAATGTATTTTAAAAAACGAGTAATCTAGATTAAAAGATCGAAATTTCCATCTAAAAACTTTTATAAAATATTTTATTAATAAAAAATTCTTTTAATGGATGATATTTGATTTTAATGGAACTTTTTAGGTAATATGATTTATATTTAAACATTCCTTGTTTTGAAATATTATTCCGTGAGATATTATAAATTAATTGTAATTAAATACATGATATAAGTGTGTTTAATTTAATTAAGGATCATGTTAAAGTTCTATGAAATGTTGTTGATTTTCATCTATGACATAAATAAGATACAAAATTCATGTTGAATTCAAATTATATTTTAAAGGGAAGTAATGATAGATTATTTAAATTTGATGATGGAGTACTGAATAGAATATTAATGAGTACTAAATACAAATTATTACGAATAATGCTATGTTTTATATAGATTTGATGATATGAATTTTAATGGAAAATTATCTTCTTAAAATTCATGTTTGATTTGTGATATTTGAATAAGAAAATTATAATGAATGTATGATCCATGTTTTAATGTAGTAAAAAATTAACATTTAATAAAATCACATGCATGATAGGTTAAAATGTATAAATTAATAAGTAATCGAGTCTATTTAAATTATATTAAAATGGTATTGGAAACTTGGTTTGGGCTTGAGAATGTTGATCTTGAGATATTTTCCACCATGGTATTTCATAATATGTAAAAAAAATGTTTAATAATGTTTACTTGACTTGTTTAGGTGATGGTTTTCCCTGTTAGAGATACTTTTTCCCTCAATAAATGGAAGAAATGGTTTTCCATTTATAGTTGTATATTTTATTTAAAAAAAATTTCTGGGAGGGAAGCTATAGTGATTTTAAAATCCAGCTATAGTTGTAATATTTCTAGTGTTATGGATTCTTGTCTCATGTAACTTGATGAATTATTGTGATACATGACCTAATTATTGTGAACAACACATCTGAAAATTTTCATATGCGCTAAGTTATTTTCTATGTGAATGATTTAAAGTATCTATAATATTAATTTTTTTTATTTTATGTTGGGTTTTATGAGTATAAGTTATTGGAAGATGATTTAAATTTTTTACATTAATGTTATGTTATGATTTAATATCATGTAAATCATGAAGAAAAAGACATTGGAAAATAAATTTTATGATTAAAATTAGGATAAATCATTATTCAATAGTGTATCATGGTGTAAATATTAATATGTGATCATGTCTAAAGGGTTGATTTTCAAAAAATAATTCTAAAAAAAATTCATGTTTAAAATGAATTTTTTAACTTTTTAGTAGATTAACATTTTTTTAAAATGGATAATTCAACTTGTCTAATATCTCATAATTTCCTAAAATAAAATTTTATTTCAATTGTTATGATAACTAGACATTTTTCTGGATAATTGAAATTAGATATAGGTCATAATGATTTAATTGAAGATCATTCCAAAACATTGATTCTGGTTGTTTAACATAAATTATTTAATATTATGATGCATGCTAGCATACTACAATGCTTTTGAAGGGATAATGATGCATGTTCTAAAATAAAAGGGAAAAGTGATAAGAAAATATTTATTTACTCCTAAAATCTTTCAATTTTATTATTACAAGGGAATGGTAAACATATTAAACATATTTATATTCTATGTTATATTTAAGGTTCTAAAATATTATAGATTTATTATAATTTATTGCATGATTTCATTAAATATGATGTAAATTTTTTACATGAATTGTTATGTTATGTTTGACTAAGTATGAGGAATTTATTATAAATAGATCCCATGTAGTTTTATTTTTTAATACTAGATCATGTTATCTGTATGGTAGATTTATTAATGAATTCTCAATGTATAGCATGTTTCATGAGAATAAATCATGTGTCTATATTTGTTTGAAATCATTACTAAGTAAAAAAATATTAAGTGTCGAATATAAATATTTCTTTTTAATGAATATGAAAAAATAACGATTTAATTAGTGATTTCTAAGAGATATTGATATGTCTTATTGAAATTATGTTTTTTTCAAAAAAAAATTGATTATGTAAATGTTTGGATAACATGAAATGTTTTATGAAATAAAATCATTACACTGATATTATGTGCATTTTGTTTATAATCAGTTTTATGTGATCTCTTTCCAAGATTTTCCTTATTGTTTTGATAACATGTTAATGTTGTGGTTAAATATTTAGGACTAAATTTTATAAAAAGTCTTATTTTTTAAGCTAGTAATGAAAAATGATTCTTATAAATGTGAAATTGGTTTGTGACATTCTTCTAAAGACATACTTAATTCATGTGCAAGGGTGATAAAAATGCGATTGATTGAAATTCATTGTTGGTTGAGTTTTATATGGATATATGAGTGGAATTGTGTAATTTGAGAGGTTCTAATTGTATTTTTTAGCTATGTTTGAAATATTTAACTTGATAAACTTCTACTATGTCTTGCATCTTGAAATTAGTTTACACCTCTTTGAGTGGTATCTCCCTTGAGATAGTGTTTTTAAAAAATGAAGTCCTTTGATTTATTTAATATTCTCCTAAATGTGGTTTCCTTCAGTTTGAGTGGTGCCTCCAAATATAATGTTGATAGTTTAGTGGTTACTTTAATGAAATAGATTTTTCTTGATTCTCAAGGATGATATTATTTTGAGAGGTATCTGATGTAACAATTCGTACAAACTTTGTTAATTACATTAACAGTTTTAGGTGATTGAGGTTTTGGAAAAAGGTAAATGGGGAAGGGAGAATCATAGAGTTGAGGTTCAAGATGGTAAATTTCCCTATGTAGTTGAAGTGTTATTTTCACCATGGAGGAGGCCTTTTATTCATTAGGAATAGAACAACTATGTGGTGACTTAGAGGGGGTGTTGTGGTGGTTCAACTTATTTAGTTATTGATGTGGCATGGGGGAGGGTGTAAGTTGTGTCCTAGAGTCTTAGAGAGGTTGTTTTTGTTGCTTATGTTCATTTTTTAGTTACTGTGACATGGATTTGAATAGTAGAATTATCCCTTAAGGATGATCTAAATATGTTGCGGAGAATTACTTACATCATGGCTCATCCCTATGATTAAGTGATTTACAACATGGACCATTTCATGTTTCTCAGATGTGGTTTTCAGAAGCTCCATTGCAATGTGGGACATTATTTTATGCTTTCATATTATCATGTGTCAAAACCATTGAACCATATTATATTGACCTATATCATGGTCTTATAGTTCCATTTATAACTATAATTTCATAAACTATCCTTAAACACTATCTCATACAAGTATTTTCTATTGTTTTTTGGGAGACTGATAGAGATGTTAAGATTCATTTAACCCTATACTTTTTGGTTTTGAATATTTTCATCTAGATATTGAAAATTTAATCTTCTAAGGTTGTTGAACCATCCTTGGTGTGATCTTTTTCATGCGGTTTTCTGTTCTTCATTCCATCCTTTCACAATGAATTTAGAAATCTGGATAATGTTAAGAGAACCCCCTTCTCTCCCTTTTTATTATCTATATAGATATTACATCCTCTTTAAATTTAATAGGTGGATGTAAAGGTTTATTTTAATAGATATAATGAATGTATTTAACTAAAATTGATGGGAATTGTGATAAATTTAAGGTGTTTAATTTTTTTGTGAAATTACTTGTTATTATACTTTCTTATAGTTATTGCTGAAAATAATGGTTGTTGGGAACATAGTTTTAGTTGTGATTACTATGAATTATGAGAAAATTATTATGTTTTTTAAATGATATCCCCATGAATGAGATAGGTTAATCACTTATTTATAGTTAATTAACATGTTTCCCATGGAAATATAAAATCGTGTGATAATACTCATGCTAAAGAATAAATGATGATATGAAATACCATGAAAAACAATTACGGTATATTTTTGAGTTTAATTGTACTACTATGTGTTTATGTTCTTGTTTAATTGTATTGTGTGATGTTTTGGGATATTATAGGGATTTTATTAGTTATAGAGGTGGATAGGCTTGAAGATGCATGTAGTGGTAGTGAGGTTATGTTTGATTGATGTGGAAGGGATAAGGGATGACGTGGAAGGGATGAGGGATGATGTGTAAGGATTGAGTTATGATGTTGTGTAGTTGAGATTCCCATGTTATGGTGATGGATTGGAATATGTTGTGTTGGGGAAATCGTTTATGTGGAGTGTATGATTTATAGTGTGGTATGTTTTTCATAGTCGATCAGTTGACTATGGAATGAATGTGATATGATAAAACTGAGATGTCATTTGGTGGTAAGTGAATATATAAGGGATGAAATTAAATAGACCTGCGATAAAATTAAATATGACCATTTGATAAATTTTTGTATGGTAATTGACTTAAATTAATTAAAGGAATGATGAATGGGTTGTTTCTATGTGTAATAAAATGGAATAATAAATGAGAATTAATTGAAACTAAATAATTCTAGAAACAATTGGAATGAAACCTAAAAATGCGATTGTATCACTAGTGTGTGGTAGTGTTTTGATTTGATGCATTTAGTGGTTATTGTAGTGGTTTATAATGCACTACAATTGATTGACAATTAACTTCTCATTTGGGTTTGTGTAATAATATCTATCATGTCTTTTTATATCATTTATTTACATTCCCACCCAATTTGATAAAATTACTAATTCCCAAATGTTTTGGGTTCTGAGGGCTTTCCCCAGACATCTAGGATGTTGAGGGTGTATGGCTAGAAATTTCCTCTTCCCTTATCTCTCTTCCATGGGAGTTTGTTATGCACGAAATGTGATGTATTATTGTAAATGTGTAATATAGGTGATTACTAATGGGAGGTTGATGTGGTACTTGGTGGGGTTTATATATGGTATGAGGAGGGAATGAGTTTGATGTACTCTATGTTCACAATGACCTACCATTTTGATTATATGGAAGTTTTCATGAGGTGATGAGTATGTTATGGTTGTAGTATTTATTTAGTTTTTGGGATTTCCCTTTATTATTAGGCTTGTTAAAGTATGTTAAAGATAGAAACATAAGGGATGCAAGTTCCATTATGTATGAATTATCTCATGTGAGTGGAAACTAGTGGGAAAGTGGTTGTTAGTGCCTTTCTTCATATTATTTTAATACTATACTACTATATTTGATACATTATTTCGTAAGAATCCCATATAGAGGTTAGTATTGGTTAGATTACTTGTTTAGGGGATGTTGGGTTTGTTTTTTGATCACTAGTTCATTAGTATTATCTTTCCACATGTGCACAAGAGACCTTGGGTATGATCATACTAAGTATACATGTTATGTTCACCCTACGTATATATAAACAAAATTTCAGGTTTCGAGAAGGACATTGGTGACCATGCTACAATTTACGAATTTAGATATTGGAGTTTATCTAGATTTGATTCCATATGATTTCATTTTTTTACTTTAGTTGGAGACTTTTGTATCTATTGATATGTATCCTTGGATGGTTTGATTTCTACTCTTTTATTATTATGATAGATTTTTTTGGGGATTAATATCCTATATCCTGAACTTATATTTATCATTGAGGGTAATTCCATCCAGATGTGAGATATATATAACCTGAGTGCTAGTCTCTAACTAGAATCTTTCTAATGGTGGAGCTCATGGGTCATTACCTCTCTCCCCTCATTTTCATCCCAAGAGGGGTAACTCTACAGAGATGGGGTCTTTATAAGAAGTCATAATGATATTTTTATTCCCAGTATGTTTTTATGAATGTTACTCTTATGATTATATTAAAAAATTAAATATAAAATTTTATGATTAATTATTTTGATGTTCTAGAATGAGATTTGATCTCAGGTAGTTGTATGATCATGGATGAGAAATATAATGTCTTGGCTGAGGTGGTTTTGATCCCAGCTTGGATTGTAACTAATAATGAGTTTTTTATGAAATGTTAATGAATATTCTCATAAAATAATAAATTATAGTGTAATGGTTCATAGGGTTTTCCTACATGGAGGTTACATTGTAATTTTTTAAATGGGTCATTTTTATTAAAAAAAATTAACTGATTAATAAATTTTGTATTTAGAAACTATATTATAAAAATTTAATGAAAACTAAAAAGAAGTTTGAAATGAATTTTTTTATTTAGATATGGTACATACTAAAAAGATATGATAAATCATAATTAAATTAATAGTAGTGGATAATTTTTAACCTTCAAACATTCCCTTCATCATTGGATGAAAATGTTACCAAATTATATTACTTAATGTATAATTCAATGCCCAAAATAGTACAACTATATCACCTAGAAACCATAGAATAAACTCATATATGGGTGTTGAACCACTTATTAAAGTTATTTTATTACCCAAAGTCATCTAAAAAATACTAATTGAACCCACTTTTCTCAAGAGTGATAATATAATAAAGCTATTTAAATAGAAAGAAAAATAACCTTACTTTTAGAAATGTAAAAAATATGTAGAAAAGTTTTGAATAAAAGAATTTTACAAACCAAAAATAAATTTTTAATTAATGAAAAATAATAACATAATAATTCAAAAAAAGTTTACAGATAATTAAACAATAATCTCAAAATAAGAATATCATCAGGTCTCCACAGCCCCAACCACTTGAAGATTCACCTTCCATCACAAGATTACATCATTTTAAATCCCTTATTATATATAATTATTCTTATTCTATCCTATCTCTAACAATTTAATGGTTTTAGAAACACATATATATGTATATAAATTTGTGAAGTATTTTCCCTCAAGAATATTTTTGTAACCATTGAATTAAATTTCATTCCATTAGGTAGAAAAATGCCAAATGTTTTTCCCAAAATGTATTCATATTGATCTTGAATTTATTTGCATAATAATTTAATTTTTTTAGTCATTAAAAAAGATATTTGTTTGGAATACTATGGTAATATTTTAAAGATAAATTGACTATTCATTTCCCTACAATTGTATATGTCCATCAACTATCGTATGTAACGAATATTTCTTAGATATTTAATGGAAACATGAAACTCTATGTTTTATTTCATATACAATTGGAATAATATTATTTGGAGTTGTGTTGCAATAGTTTTACCTCATTTAATAAGGGATGGTAAATTCCTTCAGGATTTTTTTCCTATTTGTATTATTTATTTGGTCCTTATATTTTGGGATTATGAACTTGGACTAGTTATATGAAATTATGAACACTAATAATAGTCCACAAAAAAACTAAATTTCACCACTTGTATTGATATAGAAAATGTGATGGTTGAAATATCAATGTGATAAAACACATGAAAAGCCAATTTATTCCATTTTCCCAAATAATCTCAATACATCCTGAAAAACCAAAAAGCATAAAACTTCACTTAATATTATGAAATGTGGTAGATTTAGTCATTTAAATTCTTGGAAAACATAATAAAAATATTATAAATTTCAATTCTTCCCCACTTAGCACACATAATCGAAGACAATGGAGTATAAAAATTAAGACAATGTAGTTTCAAAACACATACCCATGAGATCTGCTTATTTAAGATCATAGAAAACAATATTATCATTAATACTTAATAAAAAACATTATATGCTTCCCATTAATTAATTAATTCCATTTACACTTAATATATCATATCATGCAAAAAAACGTTTCTCACATTAATTTTATCTTATCACACATTTACGAATTTTCAACATGGTTGTTTTCTTCCAAAAATATAAGAGGTACACCATATGCATGACATGTTCCTACATATTAAAAAACATGATTCAAGTAATTTTCTTAATCATGATAACTTTTATAACTTTTTGGTGGCATAATGATGATTAATTGAATATTTAAAAAAAATCTAATATAGAATATTTAGGGTTTATCTATTTGTGAAGAAAAAATGAATTATTTAGTTTAAAACCATGAATGGTATCATCCTTATCTTCTATTATGAATTAAATATCTCCATGTATCATGAAAATATTCATGTATATTCTACTCCTTCATTTTATTTTAAATATAATATCAACATATCTTCCTTCAAAAATATGTTTTGTTTTTATTTTAATAAAAAATGTACAATTTTTAATTTTTTTAGGTAATAAGGTTTATATGAGTTTTAAACTATTGGTGTGACTTTACAAATTTGCATTTAATGATTATAATTCTTCTCATAATTTAAATATCCTTTAATGTGTCACCATGTGATGTAGAAAACCACAATACAATGTCACCTAACACATGATTTCAACAAAATCATACAATTTCACAACTAGACTAGGAAGGATAATGAAAAATATCTAGTAATGAAGATACCAGATAGGATACTTATGTATTTACAAGGTATAAAAGGATAAAATGTGACTGTGGTTTAAAGAAAATTCTCTTCAAAGCAGAGCTTTTAGAATTAATGATTTTTTTCAATCATCACAACCAAAGTTCCTCAAACTCTCATGTTTTGAAAGAAATTTAGAAATTTATTGTTAAATAATGTATTGTTTATTTATATCATGAAGTGAGGTTAATTTGAAGAATATTTTAAAATGGTTTTAGCTTCCTCATAGGAAAGTGAAATTGATATTTTGGATAGTGGGTTGGGGTATGGGAATAGAAAATTTATAGGCCATTCTATAAAATTCCAAAATTCTTTAATTTGGAGCAATGTAATTTCCAAATTTATTTAAATATAGTTTTGTAGTAAAAACAGTTTCAATCATTATCATGAGTTTTAAAAATTAAATTGGTAATCATTTAAGCTCACTAGTTTCCAAAAGAGGGAAAAAGTAAAAATAAACATACTCTAATGAATGAAAAACCAAAAATTGAATTTAAAAAAGAAAGAAAACATTAAAAACCTATCATAACAAGGGTGTTCCTACCTAAAAGATTACACAATGAGATATACTCATTGTACAATATTCTAAATTAAAATTTAGAACCAATAATTATGCAAATAAAAACAATTAAGTTAAATGAAAAGAGACAACCTTGTTTTTGTTGAATAACTTCATCTTTGAATGTTCCTATTATCATCTAATACATGGAAACCTTTAAAAAAATCAATGATTTGTTGAAAAATAAATAAATGAATATATTTATATATATATATTGGAAAACATATTTTGTTTGAACCCCCAATTTTTTGCTTCACTTATACTATCTATATTTGAATAGTGACAATGCATCAACTATAGTTGGAGGTTGGGGTGGTATCATTATTATAAACCACCAAAAGTTATAATTATATTATTTTTCAATTTTTTATATTGTTCAATATATAATAGAGTGATTTTTTAGGTAAAATTAATTGAATCATTAGTTCTAATGAAATATCAGATGAGGGAAAAAATATAAGATCACATTCACCTCACTTGGTCTTCAAAAAGGATATCCACTTGTTATGGGAAATTAATTACACGGTGTGGTTTGTTTTTATTTTGAGAATAGAAAATTATTTATTCTTTTTAACTTCATATCATACCATCGTACTCATTTGATCCAATGACAAACTCAACCAATCACCCAACACTCAGATGAAAATATTTTATTTCTTCCTCTTCATCCATAAGGGATGCAAGTAATGGAACAAAATCAATAATAATAGTGAAATAAATTTTAGTTTTTCCATTGGATTTAATATAAAAAAACAATGTTTCAAAATTTTTTTTCCCATATTAGTTTTTTCTTCAAGATATTTATCCTAAAGAAACATCCTAGTGGAGTCATCATCTGTTTATGTGGTTCATAGAGATTTTTTATTTTCATTAAATGGTCTCAACTCAAAATAAATTTCAAATTTTTATAAAAAAAAGTGGTCAGGGTAACATATTGTTCAAAACAATTATGGGAGATCAGAAGGAATTTCACATTATATAAAATAATCCCAATAATTATACAAATATTTTTGATCCCTCTCACACAAATCAATAAGAAAGCCATTTTAATATATTCTTCTGAATGAAAATGGAAAAATAAAGACAAATTTATTTTTTCAAATCATCATCATAAGTTTATTCAATAGAAAATTATGGTCATACAATATTTTACCTTTCATGATCTTATTTTGATAGGAAAATTTTATCATAGATGTAAAATGAAGTCACATTTTTTACTAACTTGTTGAAACAATAGAAATTTTTATTTCACTAGTTTTCCAAAGACTTATAATTATTAAACTCTTGTAATTATTATTGAGTAGTCCAATCATTTAAGTATTAACCATAAAAATAAATTTGTTAATTGTTCACAATTTTCATATAAAATACCAGCATAGAAAAAAATCAAAACAAAATTTGAAACCTCACAGAAAATGATTCCAAATGATAATTAGTTTTTTTACATGAAACATCATTCAATTTTTTTTGTCCCTTGAGAATTTAAATGTAGTGGTTCCCAAGGTATTCTAATAAGGACAATGGGGTATGTTAATAAAAATTACATTACATTCATAAGTTGAAAAAACACCCAATATGATTAAATATAAAATTAACTAAATAAAGAAAAATTCATTTTTAAATCATGAAATAATATATTCCATAATAATTCAAAAATGTTTTACAAATAAGTATATAAAAACTCATAAGAGTAATATGAGAAGGGCTCTACTACCAAAACCTCTTAGAGTATGTCCCTTCAAGGCCATACTACTCAATTTTGACTTCTATATTTTCTAGAATTATCTTCTTCCTATACACTCTCTAAAAATTGAATGGAAGTAGATATATATATATATATATATAAACTTAGGATTTGGAATATTTTTCCATTTTAATTATGTTTTTCAACATTGAATTAATTTTCATCTCACATGGATGATAAATATTAAAAGGTTGTATTCTCAATATTTGTTCAGATATATAATGAATATACTCACATAAAATATAACTCCATTTTAACATATATAGAAAATTTTTCCTTAAAATTACACTCATAAAGTTTTCTCGATGATATGATTGTTTAATTACCTCCACATTAATGAATCCATATACTTACATGATGAATGGATAATTCTGTGTTATTTAAAGGAAGAATTTACTCCAATTTCTATTTTATATCCAAGTCAAATTTTATCATTTGGAGTTGTGTATCTTGAGTTAGGATTCATTTAATAAAATTTGGTCAATTATCTCCTCCATTTTTTTAAATTTTTTTGAATTATTTATTCCACAAATTTTTGGACTATGAATGCAGAATTGTTTTATCAAATTAATCCTACAATACATGGAACCCAAGAAAAAATTTTCACAATTTATATTAGTATAGAACATGTTACAATTGAAATAAAAAAGTAATAAAAACACTTAAAATTATAGAATTAATAAATCTTAACGATTAAGATAAACATATCACTAAAAATGATTCAATTTAACATAATATGGAAAAATAGGGGAGGTTAAATCATTAAAATTTAAGGACAATGTAATTAAAATTATAGATCTATTAATATATCCTTTTGATGGTGGGTGGTCTCTATAATATAAATTCATATGCTTATTTACATATGATTTGATTGCATGTATCCATATTTCATGGGATAATGTAATAATATAGGGATCAAGGGAAACCTAGAGAAATAGATAAGATGGTTTTGGGCCTCCAATGCTCGAAGTATGTTCTCTTTTAATCATCGAGTAATTTAGGATCTCTGGACTACCATATCACCAAGGGGTGTTGTCATTTTTAGATTTCATGAGAGAACTCGAGTAGGTCCCTAAATGTGAGGTGAGGCACGTGTATCCTAGGATGGTTTGAGAAGGTATAGTCAGGAATACATGAGAGGTTTAGGCCTAGTTAAAGTGTTATATGGTCTTATATCTCATGCTTGGTGATGAACAACATCCTAAGGGTAGATTGTGATTTTTTGGCTGGACATTGAATAAAGGTAACTAGGGGTTTAATTTATGTTAGATTGGGATGATACATGGGTATTAGGACCATAGGAGATTATGTATTTTTATGATATATGGACCATATTATTAAGGCTCGGGTCAAAGGAAGAGTGTATGGGTATGTGGTAAGATTTGGGTGATAAATATATATTAGTAACAAAGGGGAATGTTTGAGATGGGTTTAGAGGACCCTAGTGAACACCTTGATAGGTTAGATAATGTCATAGGTTACAAAATGGTGTGTTTGGTAGCTATGTTGGTCATATGAGTAGCCTAAGGGGATGGATGGATGATGAGATATGTCAAATTGAGGGATTCAGACCATGTGAAAATAGTATGCGTGATAATATACTGAGATTGTGGGATGATTTGTGTGTCTTTTGTGATTTCATGACCTTGTGAAAAGATATAGATTCTAATGGGGCTAATATGGTTCCTAACACCTAACCCCAATATAAGTGAGATGGTTCCAGTCGGGTCACCATGAATGAGATGGAATTCTAGTGTTCTTAAGTAATGAAACTACCTTGAGTGAGAAGGCTCAACATCAGACCATATGTCCTAACATTGAGTAAGAAGTTACTGGTTGAACCCTTCCACTATATACATTCATTTATAATATTACATAACATTTATAGGTAAGAAATGAAATGTACCGTTCATGGAGACGGTAAGCCGTACGTACGCATGAACGATACATTCATTTATATATCGTTTTTAATGGAATAAAGTTATAATTATATAAAGGTAAAATATAATTCCAGTAATATATAATGTATAATACCATTTACTCCATCCTTTATACATCCCACATATGGCATTAACGATTCAAATCACTTTGAGGGGGCGGTAGTCCGCACTTCCTAAAATGAAAATATCGTGTTTACCCATAATGGAAACCATAAAGGTATGCCATAAATGTAAAATACAGAATATTAAGTAAAAAATAAACATATTATATATCATATATAAATATAGTGACATCTTAATGGCCACCTTTGAAGGTGTTATATGAGTGTTGAACAATCATCGTTTCGTGAGGCATAAATTCTCCATCCACAGAAACAATATGTTCTTTAACCATTAGATGTAGGTGTGTGTAAGTGTAGCTAGAATCCTTCTTATAACAACACCCTAGTATATTGAGGATACTGGTGTTGTTACAAAAGAAATTAATAAAAAGAGTTTAATGGGTTGGAGAAGAAAAATAAAATAAAATAACACAAGAGAAGACATTACCTTAAAATCGGGTAACTCTTTTTGATTTGAGCCAAAGGATTTCTTGGGAAGAGTTCTTCCAAAAGTGAGGCTTCTAGGAGTAAGAGAGGGAAGTTGGGAGAGTATTTGGGCAGAGGTTGGACGAGCCAAATGGCTTGAAAGTGTGAATAATGTTGTAGAGGTGGGGGCCTTTTATAAGAGGAGAGGAGGGGCACTCTTGGAAAGATTGAAATGTAACATTATTATGAAAATATTTTCGGATTATAAAGGTCCCGCAATGATATATTTCGAGGATAAGGTGATAAGGGCTCTAAATATACTCATCCAATAGGTTTTTGACAAGTGTAAGGCTTAGATTTTACATTATCTATTCATATTATTTAAATCGTTAACTAATGAGGTAATCGCTGCATCATCATGGTGTCATAAATAATTTAATTTATTTAATGTCTAAAAATTATAAAAAAAATATCATGATGTAGGAAATAATTTAACTTTATAATTAATATTTATAGTAAAAAATATGACTTGTATAACCCCATTTAAAAATTGTTTTAGTAAAATAACTCATGTTTGTGACATTTTTATTTAAACATTAAATAAAAAGTTTTTTATGTCATTTTCCTACCAATGTGGATCCATGGGGTCCCCAAGTTGACCCATGGATTGTCTTGGTCGGACATGACTCATTAAATAGGGTTAGAAAAAGTTTAAAGGTATTTTCATATTTTTATAATATCATTTTTACCTTAAATTTCATTAATTACCTTTAATCGCGATTAATTAAACCCAAAAGTTACTATTAACCAAACAGTTATTTTAATCCCATTGAACCAAATTTTACTTCCTAATGACAACCATGTATGTGGGATTTTTGAAAATAAAATCACATAAGTGGTAATGTTTCATTTAAACGAAAAATCAGTTTTTTAACTACCACTTAGTGGTTTCACTATTCATCAAAAATTGAAGTTTTTCAGAACAATGCCCAAATTTCACCCTAAGCTATAATTGATATACCGAATTCAAAAATGATGTCTATTTTACAAAATCCCAAACATATAAGTTGTATTAATTAATTTTATAATTAATTCTCGCTTTCACAACAAATAGCGTGTTTTAAGAAACAATATATATCAAAAGATTGACAATTGTTTATGTCCAATTTCAATGTTAAATTAATTATAATGACCACCATTGAATAAAATGGTAAAAATATATTATAATTATACTTTAAAACAACTAAATTGTATAATTTATCACTATAAATTATTTTGATTAAAAAAGTTGTTTGAAGTATTTTTCACTATTCCTAAAAAATTGGAAGTTCTCAGAAAAATACAAAAAATTCATCATAGGCTAATTTCGGTATTCCGAAACCAAAAATGAAGTCCATTTTGAAATATAAAATTTATTTAATTTCAAAAAGTGGGTATTACTATCCATAACTACTACTTTGATTGGTCGCAATGTGTTAGAATCTCGAACATGCGTACAATGTAAGCTATTGCATTATTGAAAGAGAAGCGTATCCTGAAAGCTTGGGGTGTTACATTATCCCCTCCTTCAATAAATTGCATCCTCGCAATTTGAAATTGTTCTTCGAAAATAAAAGGTTGAATGTAGTAAATACCTTTGTGGAAAACCCACATCAGAAATAGGGTTAATAAAAATATAACTTTAAAAGAAAGAAAGAGAAGTACAAAGGTCATTCGAGATAGCCCATACTAGGATTCTATGAAAATATGGATATGAAAGAAAAAAAACCATCAAGGTCTGATGGAGAGTTGCAGAAAACAGGATTAGGAGAAAGTTAACCATAAGAAAATCACAAACTTGTGATTGGTTAAATGGTCATTGAATCTCTAGTTGGAAAAGTTAACCGACAACGTTTTCGTTTTAAGTTAACTTTCATAAACTTGAGGAATCTATTTAAGATATTTACTAAGAATTTAAGGAAATATACTTACTTGTCGTGTAGACTTTCATTCTTTAATAAATTTTTACCACAAACCCATCTTTCACTCCAAATGGTAACATAACTCAAAAATATTCTATTTATCCTAATTTTATATGGTTCTAAATATTACCACATACCATTTAGATTAGGAAAACTATTTTGTAATAACCAGGGACTTCATATAGGCTATTGGTAGGTAATAAAGGCCTGTTGCACTATGGTTGTGGGTTCGATTCCTGCAGCTTTGTCCGACGCGATGGGTTATGCCCCACCCTATAGGTAATCCTTTTCTTAAAACTATAGTATTATAATATTCCAAAAATAATCTTCAGAAATGTTTTAACCTTAAACAATACTATCCAATGATCATCTTAATCCATTCCAACCTTTATAGTTATCCAAAATACTTCTGTCCAACTCACAGTCCAAATTTTATAAGGAAGGTAAACATAATGAAGATCCCTTTTTTCCACGTAACAACATGTGAACATTTTCATCATGTACTATTTTAAAACACTACAACATACTGAATTACCATGATCCCTTATTCCTTATAGAATAATAGATGTACTTCTTCTATCAAAAAATGTATACAAATCATTAATCAGTTTCAAGGAATTTAATAATATCCAATATAATTTATCCAAATCAATCATGTATTATTCCAAAATCACTATCTCGGTATCAGAACCATATTATGGTTTATCATTCTCTCAACCATATATTTTCCAAAAATTTAACCTGTTGTGGAGTCACTTTTCTTGGTTCCACCCAATCTCAAGTCCTTGATGAAATAGTACTGTAGTATAATCCTTATATAATCCATAATTATTATAACCAGTACATCATTGATACAACAATCAAATCAAAAAATTATTTAATAACAACATAATAACTCTAATCATTCCTCCTCATCTGTGGTAGTATCATAACTCGATTATTATCCAATAACATCATTTGGGGCATACTCTGATGATTTAGACATTGGTTTGCGTAGTGTCCCCACTCCTTGCAGATGAAGTACTGTACATTTGAAACCTTTTTCTTACCCTTGCAGTCACGCACTTGGTGTCCTTTTTCTACACACTTATAACAAACTCCCAATCCCTTCAGGAAAGTTCCAAGGTGTTTCTTCCCACAGTTATCACATATTGGAAGATTCTTCTTTCCTCTCATCCCTTTATCCATCATTCTCTCTTCCATCCTTTTCTTCTCTTTCATCACTTCAAATCCATAAGACTCAGATAATTCTCTAATTATCTTATTAACACATGATACTATTTCTTCATATGTTGAGAACACATGGGAGACTATTTCCCTTCTAAATGTTGGCGTAATACTATGAAAGATATGATCCTTCTTAATCTTTGGATCATACGTATTGATGGAGTTCACATTACTTCTACTGGGCACCATTTCTATACAATGGCATAAATTAGGTTAGTTTATGAATCTAAATACATAATAACAAACTTGAAAAACACATATCATAAATTCAAATATTTATGGATATAATCCATAATCATAAAAATGTTTTCTTTGAGGAAGTATATACTCATAACCCTTCGTAGTGGTTTGTAAATAAAATGAGAATTATCATAAGCATATCCCCCGAGAGTGTCGTAACCAACAATGCAGCAAGGCCCGTTGTCGTGCACCACTTCCCGTTCGAGTCTAGCTCAAAGTGGTGTTTTCGGGTTTTACCCCTAGGTACACCTGTGCCAGATCCGCCTCTACCTACTCGTATCTAGACAGGTATGTATTTCTCGGAAAACTCAAAAAATCTCTATAACACCAAAATTCTCGGATGTTCTTCTATACTAATCCTCAAAGTCTATCTTTGGGCCATGTGCTCTAATCAGAGTTTATCTAAATCTAGCTTCCAAGGTTAGTACTAAACTGCCTCTGATACCAACTATAACACCCCGACCCCAGTTAACCAGAGTCGGTGCATTATTGCGTAACATTGGCATGATCACAAAAGATCAAGTCTCGAAAGACCGATTTGTTTAGTAGCCTTGGAAACACTAGATACATTCATAAATGTTACATTACATCATAAAGTAAAAAATCACAATAATATAGTCTCCATTGTCCACACTTTTATCCCCTTAATACTGTCCATGTAGGTCATTCATAAAATACTTCTTCACGTCCTAGAAAATATTAAATCATTGAAAGGGGTGATCTCAGATGCACGGTAAGGATAAAAATATTGCGGAAGCTTTCATAAATAAACATTAAAATTTAAGGCAATGTACAACTAAAACAAAAGCCTTTTAAACTTGAAATTTTGCATAATATGGAAAAATTAAAATGAAATAATGCCATTTACTTATTCACATGGATATTCTACTGGTATAATAATCACATGCAATATCAATAACCACTTTCACAATGATGGAATGCATAATGCCAGACTATCATAACCACGTAGCCAGGGCCTCGTGCCAAGTATACAATAAGATTTTTTCAAGGCCTCATGCCAAGACACTAGTTTGTCTCATGAGACCTTCCGATGCATCGAGGAGCTATAGCGGGCTCCACCCGTCACTTATTAAGTCCAATGCATTCCTCATAGGAACAGGTTTAAACATATCATAAACCATAACATAATAGTATCACATAAAACATGAATAAAGGAAACATAAAATATCCAAATTTAAATCACAAGATATCAATACAACACATTGATATAATAAAAACACATTCAAAACCATTTTCAATACCAAAATTAAAGAAAATTAAAACTTTGCATTTATTTTTCATTAAAAAAAAGTTTTCGCTTGTAGAGGAAGCCCAAACTCAAATAATGGTCATGGAGGTAGAGAAGTTGTTGTCGCCACATACGTAAGACAAAATATTCCTTTTTTCGTTTAGTAAAAATGCTTCGTATAAAAAGATTCCTTTTCAATAAAAGTAAAAGTCAAAGGGCTTTATACACTGTATAAAAGAAAGTTGTGTTTTAAACAAAATATGCTTCAATGAAAGGAGATTGAGACAAAGTCCTTTACAAAGATCATTGTTTTAAATAAAATATATCTATTATGTGTATTCACTATATGTACACATAAATACAGTACAATTACAAGATAGGACATTATAATATCTTGACATAATTTGAAAGTAGGAGATTAACCCAATGAATGAAAGTTGGGTTAAGACGTTCCCTTACCTCGTGTCCGACTTGACTCGACCGCTCTTTAAGCTCATGAATAATAAACTAGTGTTAATATCTACTTTCTTAAGAACCTTTTTAATTTCATTATTCCTTTTATATCACATATTACCATGTTATGAACATTATGTAATTATTTATGTTAATAACGTTCGTTTTATCGATCTTAGGTACTTGAGTCAAAAATAAACTTCTTATAATTACACTTTGTTCCTGTGGTAAAATATCCATTATATCCATAATTATATTCATGATTTATATATCATATACATCATATATATCCAGTATATACATTCATTTATAATATTACAAAACATTTAGAGGTAAGAAATGAAATGCAACGTTCATGGAGACGGTAAGCCGTACGTACGCATGAACGCTACTTTCATTTATATTTCATATTTAATGAAATGAAATTATAATTATATAAATAAATGATATAATTTCAGTACAATATAATGTATAATACCATTTACTCCATCCTTTATACATCCCACATATGGCATTAACGATTCAAATCACTTTGAGGGGGCGGTAGTCCGCACTTCCTAAAATGAAAATATCGTGTTTACCCATAATGGAAACCATAAAGGTATGCCGTAAATGAAAAATACAGAAGCTTAAGTAAAACATAAACATATTATATATCATATATAAATATAGTGACATCTTAATGGCCACCTTTGAAGGTGTTATATGAGTGTTGAACAATCATTATTTCGTGAGGCAGAAAGTCTCCATACACAGAAACAATATGTTCTTTAACCATTAGATGTAGGTGTGTGTAAGTGTAGCTCGAACAATTCTTATAAAAAAATCCTATTATATTGAGGATACTGGTGTTGTTACAAAATAAATGAATAAAACGAGTTTAGGGGGTTGGAGAAGAAAAATAAAATAAAAGAACACAAGAGAAGACATTACCTTAAAATCGGGTAACTCTTTTTGATTTGAGCCAAAGGCTTCCTTGGGAAGAGTTCGTCCCAAAGTGAGGCTTCTAGGAGTAAGATAGGGAAGTTGGGAGAGTATTTGGGGAGAGTTTTGCCGATCCAAATGGCTTGAAAGTGTGAATAAGGTGGTAGAGGTGGGGGCCTTTTATAAGAGGAGAGGAGGGGCACTCTTGGAAAGATTGAAATGTTACATTATTATGAAATGGTTTTCAGATAATAAAGGTCCCACAATGATATATTTCGAGGATAAGGTGATAAGGGTTTTAAATATACTCATCCAATAGGTTTTTGACAAGTTTATTCCTTATATTTTACATTATCTTTTCATTTTTTTAAATCGTTAATTAATGAGGTAATCACTGCATCATCACGGTGTCATAAATAATTTAATTTATTTAATGTCTAAAAATTATAAAAAAAAAATCTTGATGTTGTAAATCATTTTAGATTTCTAATGAATATTTATAGTAAAAAATATGACTTGTATAACCCCATTTAAAAATTGTTTTCGTAAAACAACTCATGTTTGTGACATTTTTATTTTAACATTAAATAAAACGTTTTTAATGTCATTTTCCTACCAAAGTGGCTCAATGGGGTCCCCAAGTTGACCCATGGATTGTCTTGGTCGGATATGACTCATCCAATAGGGGTAGGACAAGTGTAATGGTATTTTTATATTTTTATAATATCATTTTTACCTTAAATTTCATTAATTACCTTTAATCGCGATTAATTAAACTTAAAAGTTACTATTCACCAAAAAATTATTTTAATCCCATTGAACAAAATTTTACTTCCTAATTACAACCATCTATGTAGTATTTTTCAAAATCAAATCACAGAAGTGGTAATGTTTCATTTAAACGAAAAATCAGTTTTTTAACTACCACTTAGTGGTTTCACTATTCATCAAAAATTGAAGTTTTTCAGAACAATGCCAAAATTTCACCCTAAGATATAATTGATATTCTGAATTAAAAAATTATGTCTATTTTACTAAATTACAAACATATAAGTTGTATAAATTAATTTTATAATTAATTTCCACTTTCACAACAAATAGCGTGTTTTTAAGATACCATATATATCAAAAGATTGACAATTGTTTTTGTCCAATTTCAATGTTAAATTAATTATAATGACCACCATTGAATAAAATGATAAAAATATATTATAATTATACTTTAAACCACTAAATAGTATAATTTATCACTATAAATTATTTTTATTAAAAAAGTTGTTTGAAGTATTTTTCACTATTCCTAAAAAATTGGAAGTTCTCAGAAAAATACCAAAAATTCATCATAGGCTAATTTCGATATTCTGAATCCAAAAATGAAGTCCATTTTGAAATATAAAATATATTTAATTTCAAAATGTGGGTATTAATATTCATAACTAATACTTTGATTGGTCGCGGTGTGTTAGAATCTCGAACTTGCAAAAAATGCAAGCTATTGCATTATTGAAAGAGAAGCGTATCGTGAAAGATTGGGTTTTTACAAATTTGTACTTATAATTTTGCTAGATTATATGATCTAAAGGATTCCAAGGATGGGTTTGGATTTTCTTCCACATATAGAAAGTACCTAGGGATGTTTATTCCTTCTTAGGTTTGTTCTTATTAAAATAATCATATGGGGATCTCATCATTTTCTTCTCATTCATTGTGTTAATAAACATCTATCATTGAAGGTGGACCTATTTGGGTTCATTAATGATTTATACACTCTTGGAAGGAATTAATTCTATAATGTATTCCTCGAACCCTTTTTATATTGGATTGAACTCCATTATAGGGTATAATTGGAATGCATGCTTGTTCTACTTTGTGCGCTGGCATGATAAGGGTGATAACACCCCTTCACAAAACATGGATTTTTGAATCAAAACATATGAGTTATAATGTTTATTACCATGTAGAGAGATTATATAATGTTATTACCTTGATATTGATCACATGTGTGTGCATGTGGATATTGTGAGACCCATGTTTCATTGTGATTTTATGTGTGAGAATGTGTATCCAATGAAATCCATGATTGATAATTATCACTTGATTGTGTGTGTGTGTGTGGATACCGAGAATCAAGGTTATTATGATATGTTGTTTCCTATATGTTTTATTCCCTATTTTTAATGATTGTATAAAATATAATAATTTTTCTTCTAGTACAAAATGAAAGGTGGACTTTCAGTGATTTATTAAGCCTTAGAGGGGGAGAATGTGTGACATGAGGGGATGAAGAAAATTTACTGGGAAATATAGAAGGGTTATTAATGCCTCAATATCTGATCCATGATAGAGATGGATTACGATGAACTTGTAGATATACCCATGATAGAGATGGGGTAAAATAGCCTTGTCACGTGACCAATGATAGATATGGGGCTTGATGACTTTGTGACTTGACTCGAGACTTGTTTTAATAGGGTCTACTCAGGGATATATGTGTAGGACTTATGGTCAATAGATGATCATGAGTTCCATTATGGCTGTTATTATAATATGGATTTTAAATAGGTATGACACGTGTTTATGGTTTCTTGGTTAGTGCATGATTTCTCATTAACATGTTTGACTGTATCATTCTTTCAAATTTACTTATTATAATTTCATACACCTCGTATACATGTTACCTTATGTAGAAGACACATTAATGGTGTACTACTGAGTTTATATTGACACCCCTATGTGTGAATCTAAATGTTCTTATAGAATTCATGTTTATGGATCCGGGAAATAGTAAGGTATTAGTGATAAGGAGTTGAGAATACTCAGATTGGTGTTTGGAGGAGGCAGTAAGAGAGAATCTAGAGTAATACTACATAGTATTTATTTATATTATTATGTATTACTTACTCTCTAGTTGACTTTCCAATTAAGGGGTCCCTTGTTTATTATAAGGTTAGGGATACTTGTCATGTAATCTCTCGTAACATTGTCATTATTTACTTCATCTATGATTTTTTTATTACACTTATGTTAATATGTTTCTAATATTGATGATTTTATGCTATGTGTATAGTATCCCTATATCACTGCTTGGACTATCAATATTAGTTATAAATATCTTGCATATAGGGAGGCATTCATGAGGCCATGAAGCTCACCAGTCCAGACCATGTAATTTAGGTTAAGGTGTTATAATTGTAGATCCTCTTGGGTATTTTGGCCTTTTTTATAATTTAGGTATTTTTGAAGTAAATTTTAAAAAAATATTTTAAATTTATATTCTTATAATTTATTTTTTATTTTTTGTTGTCAACGTTTTTAAATGGTAAATTCAGGTTTTGGTTTGGGAAGTTTTTTTGAATCCACCTGAATTGGCCCATTTTATTAGTTCTTTTATATATGAAGTTTAGGCTTCATAAGAGAACCTTCCAAATACACATACAAATCAAAATCTCCATCTAGTTGATCATTGTGTTTGTTTTTAGTTTTATAATTTTCCATAGAGTCTATCATTTCACATGATATATCAGAAAAAACATTAATACCAACACCATCCAATGAAAATGCATCAACATTTTCTTCCACTTTACTTAACATTACCTTCCTCAAGAGTTTATATCCATTTCTATAACCATAAATATAATTCCTTATAAGTGGAAATTTCTTATTATTTTATGTTAAAAATTGAAACTAAATACATTATTCATGATATTTTCTCAAACAACTTATAGAAATATGTTTTACCTTACCCGAATGAAAACATGCTATGTGTAATTTATGCCCAAATAATATTTTTCCTTTTTTACATTTCCATACAATGAGTGATTAGAAATCATCAATCACATAATCTTAAATAAAATTTTAATAAAATTAATTCTTCTCAATAGCTTTGAAAGAAATTTATTTTTAAGGATGTTACAATGTTCTCTACAGATTCACCCTCATTTAATAACAAACCAATTTGTTATTCATGTCATCAAGAGATAACTAAACAAGGTTCATCTCCTAAAAATATGATACATTTGTATTATACATTGGTGGTAATCAAATGATAATATTCTTTAAAATATTAGATTCCATGATCTCATTACCAATTCCATTTATGTCACCGAAAAATTAATTAAGATGGTTAAAGAACCCATCTATATTTTCACTAGTACTCATTTTCAGATAATAAAATATTTTTTGTGTGAATTTCATCTTGATTTTTTTTTTCATTTTGATATAACCTTCACATATGTTATATAGTTTTTCCCATAGAAAATTTTCCATCAAAAAATCCATCACCTTCATGTAAATATTATTTGTAAATGCTCCGGATAAGGAATTTTGTTCCTTAGTAATATTATTCAACAACTTCTTATGTTATTTTATCATTGATTTACCAGTGGAGTCACTAAAATGAATTTGACATAAAACCGCATAATCAAAATCTATCCCAAGATATCATATATTTGATCTCCTATGGTTAATCAATGTCTAGTAATTAAATTCATCAAATATAGGTACTCCCTTAGAATCCATGATGTACTCCATAATATCTTTGTTACCTAAACAAATTCATGGAAATAATCTATGGCTCTGATATCAATGCATCTCACTAAAGGTCTCATTGGATTCCCAAATAAGGTGTCGGGTGAATTATGGTGTGGTGATATTTTTTTTCATTCTTTAAACAAAATGTATATTGTATTCACATTGAAAAAGACACAATTAACCACTTTTTTTTGGAAAAATTAGAATACATAAACCATAAATAAAATGGGCCCATGATTTTACATGGTTTCCCCAAAACTCGATACATTCAAGGAGAAAACATCAATATTGTGTTGATATACCGTGAAATAACTACATCAAAAGTATGATATCACAACTTTTGGAATATATCACTACCTAACCATAGATTATGACCCTTTCTCTCTTCCACACACTTCTTTCAAGAGAGATAAGTCATACTCAACACCCTAGTTGATTTTACAAAAACTATTTCTAACAAGGATTCAATATGAAACAAAAGGTTTTTTCCATGATCCTCTACATTTCAGACTCTGGATCATCAATGATATGAACAATGAAAATTTCTTTCATCCTGTTCACATTTGTACTTCTAACTTAAACACAGTAAATAATAATTTAATATATTTGATGAAACTCTATTATTTCTAATATACAATGACCCTTCACTTTCTAATTATGTATATATTATACATTTTAATTTCTTTCTAGTCAACCTTAATATATTATATCCTTTATATTTGAATTTAAAATTCAAATGATGATCAAATACCATTATCTAATACTTTAAATCCATCCCTAAAATAAATCCCAGTTGATATTGGCCAAAGAATTTTGAATAGGTATCTTGTTGATGTTGAGATAACTACAAAAATATATAAAAATATCCAAATCATCAATTATTTCTAGATCAACTTAGAATTAATAAATCATAGTGTGAGTAGTACCTTATTATCATGATGGGTTAGTTTCTCACTTAAATTCTCTTAACATCCATATGGGTTGCATTATGGAATAAGCCTTCATGAAGAGAAATCTTCTTATCTTGACTAGTTTTAATGAAACCTACATCCATGGAATGGGGGTCCACATATATCTAGATCCATTAAAATACACCAAGTTCCACTTATTATTTTTTAATTCCTTCCATGATGTAGTTAATTCTTCATTGTGATATGATATATGTTTCATGGCATGTATAAAACACTCATGATATTCTAAAAACATTCATGGTAACTCTCATGGAACAAATTATTTTTCATGGTGTGGGGAACTAAAAAAAAGAATCTAAATCTACCAATTTTTACTTTACAACATTTCCATAATCACCATGGCATAAGAGCCTTCATTATAGAGTTACTAAAATTTATTTAGGCGATATCTGAGGCATGTTCAACATTCAATGGTGCATGAAAATATAAGTATCCAGAATGATTTAAGTTCACTATACCATCTTTACACCATGACTATATGTGTCACTAAATAAATTGACCTTATGAAGTTCCACTTTTATCCATAAAATGTAAAACATTTCCAAAAATATTCATCCTAAGCTGTATTTAACACTATGAAACCAATTTTCTTGGCGTGAGCTATGTCAGTTCCATATTTTTAGAATACATCTCTAGGAATCTTCCAAAAAATTCAAGTATGATTAGGAGTCTTCCAACTGGATTAAAAAAGAAAACAAATCCTCAATAAAGTTAAAATTGGCCAAAAATCTAGCCAAAATAACCATTGGTTCAAACAATTTTACATAAAATATATTTCTACACGAGAAGTGTAAATTACATTAATATTATGAAATTAAATTACATAATAATTTTAAAAAATAGGTATGAGTGTAGAAAAAATGGAAAATTATTTAATTATCACATGCATCTATGTGTTTTTATTATAAAGCTACATACATGAAAATTTAAAATAGAATTTCCTTGATAAGTGAGTGTGCCATATTCATGTGGGGAATTCCCAACCACTCCATATCTCACTAGACCTGAGATCATATGAGAACTTCTTAATAACCTTTTATGATTTTATGGACCCATCATATTGTGGGGGATGTATTTTGGGTTTGTCTTCATGGTTGGATTATGTATTTTCTAAGACTGTCCTTACACTATCAGAAACCAATTAACATAAATCAATATAAATTATTTGTGAGGAAGGACTATGTATTTGATATATTATGTTACTACATGGTCCCAAGTTGCTTCTGCTTCATTTTAAGTTCTTGGTATTGCTAAATCATATTTCAGTAAGGCACATCCCACTAGTATAAAACATTTCATTTATTGGGATCCATATTATCGGGGTTCAAATTGAACATAGATGGTGAATGCACTGGAAAAAACATGAGAGACACTGGTATTCATAGATACCATTAATGATTGGTTCAGATGATAATCAATTATTTTAGTGGTGAAGGTAATCCATAGATCATAGAATCTCGATATCTCCTCCTAAGGATTTCTATCTATAAGGAATTCAATCTCACATTATCTTTAATTGAATCTGATTAAAAAATGACAATCATGTTCAATATCAACCCTTTACAAGCACATTGGTCAGTTATTTGTAAGCATAAATATTGTAAAAGATTGACGGAACTACACATATCTATTTAATCCTCATGTAATGATGGAAACATGGCGGCTAATCACCTCGTATCTAATGGAAAAATAGAATATCATTTGGAAGTTTTTTTATCTCAGGGTTACCTCCCTCTTAATTATAAATTCATGATTTTTAATAATTCCCCTGACCTTGGTTATTTTTTCCTTCCTTGATGCTCTTGACATTGGTAAGTCTTTCCTTACTCTATAATAAAATATTTATTCTTGGATTGATGGAATGAGATTAAATGTGGCATGATGAATAATATTTTTAGGGGATAATGATCGATTCTACTATAATCCTTAATTTAATCATGGTTTTGATGAATGTTTTGTCTGGAGAGAAAGATTTTGTTGTGGTGTAGTGATGTATTGCGCTTCTTCAATTTTTTTATATATTTTATTGAATATACTACCCCTTTATCTTGTAAAAGTATTTAGTTAAATGAATCTTATTAGTATTTTTAATTTTCCTAGTGTCTTTTATATAGAAAAATTAAATTGGAATTTTTTTAATAGAAATGCCGAAAAAGAACATGTAATTTTGATTTTATCACTTGAAATATATATTTGGTAATAAAATATGAAAATTATTATGTGAATTTATATTAATTAAAAATTAAATTTGAATCAATTATACATAGTCACATATATTATTATAAAATTTTGAATGAAATATAGAATTCATTGTGGTGGTGGTTGAATTCAGTTTTTTTCATCAGGAGACATGTTTTTTATTTTTTTAAATTCATGTAAAAATTCTCAAAATATCATTGTCTCTATAAAAACAAACATGGATTTAATGTAATTGAATGAAAACCCTATGAATTAAATTTTAATTTTAAATTTAAATTATCAAAAATATTTTTGTTCAAAATTAGGGTAGTTTTTAACTAAAATTTCAATTCATTTTTAAAATATAAATTTTTATAATTCATTTTGAATTTGTTGGTACCAAAAAATATTTTTATTTTTTAAACTTCATGTTTTTTTCAAGGAGAAACATGCTATAATTAGAGCTTGGTTAAGCATAATGCTTCTATTTTGTACCAGTTACGCGCCATGGTAATCTTGATGAGGAGTTCAATTCATATGCCAGGGCATAGTGGATACTAGTTTATGTTGAAACAGGGAACTATAACTATAAACTATAAAAAATAATAGGAGGATATCTCCAAAAATAGTTCAAAAAAGAAGTAAAAAATGGTAAAATAGAAAAATTATTTTTATGTGTTTTGTCCAATTTGACTACTTAAACAAGATATCAGAGTTATAAGTACAGACTCCAATTGGGAAAAAACCCAAATAAAACCCCTATATTCATCATTATAATAGGGAAAAACTAAAATAAAAACATAAAACTATAAGATCTTATTACGATGAACTGAGAATGAATCCTCCAACATCATGGGTAGTGGATGTTGATGTCCACCAATATCTCGGTTCACAAGCAATAAGGAAAAACATGATTCTACTTGTGTTCTATCAACGCTCCAGGATCAAGCTCGCATGAACCATCAGGAATCCATCCCAAATCACCACACCTTCTCCTCTTTCAACAACTCTGAAACTCTAACTAACCTTCACTAGAAGCATTGAACCAGTATCCCAAACAGAATATTTCCTCTCCTCTTTCAATGAGAGAAAAAATTTACACCCATATTGATTGATTCACTATGGAGACATCACCACTCTCATTGAACAATCATCAATCCTCTCTTGGATAATGAATCATATTTTTTTAATTGAGGAACTATAGTGGTTAATAAGAATAAAAAATATTCATCCCTTGACACACATGGTAAACTGAGATAAACTCCATCAAAATGGCTAAAAAATAATGCAGGACATTTGGAGAACATGATATGGGACCATGATAAGAACCATATCTAAAAAAAACCTTCATTAATAAGACTGATTTGAAAATAAAAATATACAAGAAATGAAATTTTAGGGTTAGAAGTTATCCCTGACATAGGTTGGAATGAGATAAAAATACTATTTTTATTTAGGGGTTGACTACAATTTAATCATAGCAGTGGATGAAAATGAAACCACCAATCCAACATCACCATAAAAGGAATATGAAATCACATAAAAATTGGAAGTGAAGAAATATTGGAAATAAATCCCATGCAATCTTTTTTTTATCATTATTGGATTAGATTGATAATGATCTTAGGATTGGTTCTAAAGGATGTCCCACCTTCAAAGGTATCCATTAGAAAAAATAGATCATTCATCGCATGAATGGGATACCACCCCACCTAATGTATGCTAGAACCTTAACATGCTAAGGGGGATGATGAATAAGGGAGATTCATGTTATAGGGGTATTGACCATAAGACAGTCCTAAATAATTCATTCATTATAAAAATATGAGTTAAATATACATCTAGTTCCTGTATCATAAACATGAATAGAACTCCTCTCGCATGTTTTATTTTATCAAACAATTATTTTATTTATCCAAATTTATTGTAGGATTAGATGTGAATTCCATACTTATCATGATGTCCATATATCCAATGTACATCGAGCTTATTTTTTATAGTCATTCATCACTTATAGGTTTTCACTCGCACATTTGTAACATATACATAATAGTATTTAGGGAATATATTCTTCAATCTCACACTTGCACTAAATTATTACATAATTTGGTTGATTTCACCTTATTTTGTATCATATATAATATATATCGAAATCATTTATATAATTAATTTTGGGATATTTTTAATTTTTTTTAATTATGTAATTAATTTCACATTATATCAGATCATATGAAATATATTGTGAATACCCATCAAAATCACTTTTTTTGGATTATCTATAAATCAATTTTAGAGAATCTCTTTGAGTCAAAGTCAATCCCCATTCATTCGGCCAAAATGTATAACCATAAATTACTTTATAGAAGTAAAAAAATATGAATATATGGATTCATAATTGTAAGTAAATATAACCCTCTAGAAATGTTTCAATGCTACTCATCCAATTATGTTATTTGGAGTTATCTACACTAAATTAATGTATCTCAATACTCGTGTACAATAGTAAGAATCATATGAATATGTGAATTCCCATGTTTTCTCTTTTTTAAAGAAATCAAGTTATTGTGGGACACATAGTAAGTAAATCCTATAAATCCAACTCATTTGTTTTTTATTCTCAGATTATAGAATAAACTGGTTTGTTAATGCATCTCATGTCATCAACCCTTATGGATAAATAAATCACACTACCCTTTTCCAAATAGATATCCAAATCACATGTACTATCTAGTTTTTTCTATTCATTCCACATTCAATCTCAATTGAGGGCCTCAATTCTCTACCCTTCATACGAGTGAAAAAATCACATATTGTTTTATCTATAAGCATTAGCATGATCAACAACATATTTAACCACCCTATATCAATATGCAGATTTATGTAAGTATGTTTTCAATGTATGAAAGTTCTCATGTATGTTGTCTCACCAAAATTGAGTAGCGGGGACTCATATATGATTCATGATCCCCTGTTATACCAATGAAATCTCTATGTCATTAAATGTACATAACATCCTTACCTAAAACACATAATTAATAAGAACTGGACCGAATGACTAAGTGGCCTTAGGACTGACTCCTCACATGGAAGAGAATACCAAATAGTAAATAGGGCCTATAATGTTACCATGGGGAGACTATGACCCAATTTTAGGGTATAAATAACAGCAAGAAATAATAATAATCATACAACCTAGGCCACATAAACATCATATGTAAGATAAGTTAGCTTCTAAAAAATAAATAAACACAACATAATGAACTATAATAAGGAAATGTGTTAAAAATACATAACCAATACTTTACCCAAACCATGATAGAATCTCATGTGATTTGATACCACAAATAGAATCATCTCAAATCATCTAACATACCTTTAAAAAACCAAAAATATATAGCTAAAATGTCTTGAAGTTTGCCTCTATCACCAACCCATTGACTAGACAACACAATCACGAGTTGTAAGTCAAGGTTCAGTGGGATCTCACAAAATCCAAACGCCTACCAGTCCTACGTCCTACCTAGTCCCATCATTAATAGAATCCTAGTATTCTAATCAAACATCATAAGTGGGGAATTTACTTATAAAATATAACTTACAATCAAGTAGAATTTTCTTGGGTACCAAAGCTTAATAGCGGCCCAATTAGGGTGTGAGTACAACTCAGTAGGCCACCACCAAAAACATCCCTAAATATACCATAATGAAAATAATAAGGTTTATACAAGAATATGATTGAAAATTTATTAATTAGATAACTGAATTAAAATATGTATGTAAACAGAAAACCACAGGCTTCTGGATGACACCTGAGATTGACCCATATCTTCTTCTTCTAGTGTCATGGTGTATCTGAGTAGGTCAGGTGTGCTGTGCCAAAAATAGTAATACAAACTACCATTATGGTATTTTTTTTCAATTTAAATATCTACAATAAACATGAATTATTAGTAATATTGGACATCCACCTAGGGAGTATTCAATAGTCATTACATACGACCTCTATGATTGTTTTCATATTTTTCCCAGACCACCCTGTATATGTGTTTTCATAGTTATCACATTCCTCCTCCTTCATGGAGAGTTTTCTTTATAGATATAACATAATACTACTATGGGAATTTTTCTATACTAGTTATAGAATAAACACTACTATAGTTGTTCTCTATTATAATATAATTGAGCCACTCACATTCACAATATCAATCATTTAACATAAAATTATGAAAAGGAATCATAATTCCACAAACCAATTAATAATACAAATCTCATAAAAAATCATCATTATTTGATTAATTACCATATTTAATATTTATGTTTCATCCATTTAAATTCCCCATAAATGGTTACCCTTCAAAAATTTATTAGCCACTTGATTTATAATCAATGAATCCCATTATAAGTTCCATTCAAGTTACAATTTACAATCATACCACAACCTTCCAAATCTTCAATTTCAAAAACAATTTTTATCCCACATGCATAGCTAAATAATTCCATTTGAATCAACCCTCTATTTTACAAGGTATTCGTATTCTTAATCTAGAATTTATAATATACATGAAAATGAAATTCCATTTCAAAATCATTGATTAATATCATAGATTACATTTTAATCATTTAGAGCACATCACACAACATATGTAATACCAGGACAATTCCATGGTAAATTGAAATATTGAGGAATTATGCCATGATAACCCATGTTATATAGATGAATGAAAGTATACGGGGAATTCAGAAAATTCACACACACATTTGTAAGAAATACATTTAAATTATTTTTATGTGAATCAATGCTGACACAACCACATAACAAACGAACTACATGAACATAGCATGAATGTTGGTAAAATTTTGGAAAAAATAACATTATTCTTTTAGAGACCATTCCCATATAATATCATCCCTTGGTTTAAGAATAAATTGGATTAATTGATGAAATATACAAAATCACTAAAAATATGTCACAACCCACATAAATGATGATAACTAAACAGGCTATGATGAATGACAAGAAAATATGCATGAGGAGGGATGTACTCACTCATAGCCTTCAATCAAATATGATGGCAAGAGAAACACACATGAATATGGGGAGAGTAACCATGGACATGGGATAGGGAAGAGCGTCCCATGTGTCAATAACATGGCCTCCCCACTATTCATTTTTAGGATTAGAAGAAATGGTGCGATAAGGTTAACAGACTATTTAACACCTCTTTTAATGTAAGAAAAACTAGATCGAATGACTAGTCGATGTTTGGTTCTAGACTCAATGTACAATTAGTGAGTCTAGTAATAACCATTTCCCTCCCATGAAGAATAGACGATGGACGGTGGAACTATACTAACTAGCCATTTGAACAGCTAAAGAATGATGATGTCTCAGTTCCTTCCCCAGGCCCCTAGTTAACTCTTGAAACCTATTTAACCCCCCTTCCCACATGTGTATAAAACATGGGTTTGAGGTTTTCAAACACTAAGAACTTTTTTATGATTCCCCATTCGAAATCAATATCAATAAAAAATAAACAATTATGTATCTTTATCAAAATATGAATATTCATATGAGAAAAAGTATAAAAAAATCCCCACCATAACACTTCTCGTACTTAACAAATCTCGATGGTCAACCACCCTCAATTCGCATCTCCCAACCTATGTCGACCAAAAGTTAAATCTAATTAACCATGAATGGATCCCAGACACCTAAATCACATCCATATCACAACTTCCACCTCATGGAGCTTTGAATACCAAAACAAGATCCATGCCCATCATTGAAAAACATACCTAAATATTGTTCTCACTCAATCCCATCCATTCTGAAACACTAATGGTGTCATCATAAAAATGATCAATAGGTCCATGATTATAAAAAACAATAAGACTTATCATATTACCACAAAATTGTGGTGTGGGGTGACTCTATCATCCGTGAAGCCTATTAATACTTCAAAACAACATTTCCACAATGTTCCTGACATAATTCCCAACATTCTACAGCTAAACATCAACAATAAAACTAATTAAATTTCATAAATTTTCCTCATAACCAAGTTTCCAAATAATAAGGATTCATAAAAAACCATTCATAAATAGTCCATGTACAAACCAACTTCCCCAAATCCCATTTTGATTCCCAAAATTAAAATTTTCATCTCTAATACAAACATGCTGGATGTGGTTTGTAACGCATCTCATCCAGTTCCACATGAAAATGAAAAATGAAACACCAAAATCTGTTTTTCTGTAACATACTCAACCTAATGATTAATTTATTCCATAAAAAATCTAAAAATCACCTGATCACACTCATTGGAGTCATTACTTGTCACCTAGTCATATTCCACTTGTTATGTGATCAACTACCCAAGATATTTATTTCTTCCCATCATATACGGATGCATAACCGTTCCAAGCATGCTTAAATCACTTAAAAAAATATAGAGCCATAATTTAATGCTCAGTATCGATCCACCCCTAAAATATGATTTCCTATTTGGATTTTCCTTGATTAATCCAATCATGGTCCAAGTTCATTAAACACTAGCTTCCCAAAGACACCTGTTTACATAACCCAATGACATAGTGTACCTCTTGCATGTTACTACTATAGTGACCTCACTAAAACCATGGGGTCATGCAACCCCAGTGAACAATCAATCACCCAGACTCAAAATCCCATTAATCATGTATTTGTTGAACAATGCCCCATTTCCCTCTTAAGCATTGAACCATGCCTCCTGGAACATTAGTCATATCAAACTTGAGGCATCCTTGTTGCTTCATCCAGCTAGGTCAACATTTATTGTGAATAAAGTATAACCAATGACTTCCCATCGCCATATGAATGTCTTCAAGAATAAAATCATTTACCCAATATCCTACAGCCACAAACTAGAAAATCATGTTCATATCCATTTATCTTCTCCAAAAATAGATCAAAAAGTGATAGGGAAAGAATCAGAATAATCCTACCCTTCAAAACAAGATTTAGACACCAAAATACATCCCCTCAAGTTTTTTTATAGAATGAAATACAAGGGACAACCAATAACTTACCAAAACCTTGATAAAACTTTATAAGAATCGATCCTACATGTTGAATCATATACCATCACAACACATACATTTAAAACACACAAAACAATAGTATAACCCATCTCACAACCACCATTGATCCCCAACATGGTGACTCGACACAACAACCAGGAGTTCTAAATGATATAAAATTGGGATCTCACACATATCTCCTTAGGATGGGTCTCACACAAGTAATTGGTCTTTGGAATCATTTATACCCCTATTTAACAAAACATAATGTCTATCACACCAAGACCAACTACTTACTCTAGGTACCACACAACCAGGGAGACACAACAACTGTGGATGACACCATATTCCAAAAAACCCATTCTAGGGTCCGAAAAATCCTCAAGGGTCACCAACCCAAAATGGTCACAAGAAACAATTATATAAGTAAACACCTCGCAATATCATTTCTATATAATAACTAGAGTAACAATAGGTTACATCCTGATATCTAGCACATATAGACCCATCAATGTCACAGAAACACACATCCATGGGTATCACAAAACTTGGATCTATCTCCAGCCCAAACTACCTATACATAGGGCCAAGGCACAAACAAAAGGTATACTAATCTCTTTGATCTCTAAAGGTTCCATCATTTCTCATTTTACATTAATTAATATTTTCTATTTAAACCCAATGATTCAAATTTAAAAATCTTTCATTACCTATAATTTTTGAATTTTAAAAAATTTAATTGTTTTATAGTCAGTTGTTTTGTTAAATACAATTTCATTAAGATATTATTAGGGAAAACACCTAATTAGGTTCTTATTAGAACTTTATTTAGCCAAAACCACCACTTTATATGTCATTTATACTAGAAAATTAACCATATATAGGTTGGTCAAGTAAAAGGCCACCATTCCCTTATTTGTAAACCAAATAAATTAAAATAAACACTTAAAATAACAATATATATATATATATATAATTTTAATCCATTGGAAGATGTAATTTACTTGTAGAAGTATTCCACAAAAATTATTGTTAATCACAGGAAGTTAACAATAACATGCAACAAACATAAGACACCCAAATATTATGTTCTTAACATTATGAATAAATACACATGAACCCATTACATAACATTTTAGGAAAATAAATCTCATAAACCAAAAGCATGAAATCCACTTTCACAACTCATGGAGGAAATATGTGAGTCATAAATGCGTAAAAAAATCCCACCATTGGAAACTCAGTTTTTCTCTTATGTATGAGGATGTAAGACCCATGGATTAGATCATTACCTTTCCCCTATAACATCTTAATCTCTTATTTACCATGAAGAAATTATAGGACAAAAGAGAGCTCGGAATATTCATTGTAATGTCCCAAACTTGATCACTTTATGAAAAATAAACACATTGGTTCTCTATATACACTCAGGTGTTCCTAACCATATGCCATAGGGTACCTACATAGAGAGAGGAATTATACAGTTACCCTAGTGAGACAATTACCTTTTGTTAGAGTATAAATAATAGTACCAAATAATAATAAATATAAAACCTAGGCCAAATGAACGTCATAAGAAAGACAAGGAATGTTCCATAAAGTAAGTATACACAACATCACAAGGAATATTAAATGAATGAGTCATACATAAAATATTAGATCCCCCATGGGAGATTCATACACAATGATACTAAAATAATATAAAATAATAATTGAGGCTAATATCCCAAACCTAACAGTTCATGAGTCTCACCTAGTCCTATCATCCATACTATCTTGGTATAGTAATAAAACATCATGCAATGGGACTTTATCTATATCATGTAACTTATAACCAAGCATCATATTCCTAGGTAACCAAGTTCCATAGAGTCATGAGGATGGTTTGGGTACAACTTAGTAGTCCAACACCGATAACCTCAATATATAAATTAGTTTAATAATAATCATGTGAATGAAAATTAAGATTTAATAGGTAATAATTAATGTTTTTTTACAACTATTGTAAATAACCACCAAAATACAGGCTCGATTGTGAAACTTATGATCAATATATACCTACTTTTTCTAGTACCAATGTTTATCTAAGCACATCTAGTAGCCAATGCTAACCATAGTGTCACAAATCACCCTTATGGTTGTTCTTTCATTGTAACACGATCCTCCACTTTATGTATATTTTTAGTTATCCCGAACCACCACCTAGGGAGTATTCATTAGTTATCACATACCCCCCTATGGGTGTTTTCTTAGTAATCAGGGACCCCCACCCTTGTATGGGTGTGTTCATAATTAGTACTGAGATACACCTTCATAGGGAGTTTTCTTTATGAATATCATATACAACCTGTATAAGAATTTTCTTATAACATTTCTAACATAACCACCCATATGGTAATTTATTATAATAGTTGAAGTGACCCACCCACTGTAACAATATAAATCATTTAATAGAAAAAATGACAATACATAACAATCCACCAAAGAACTTTATAATCCTGAGCTCATCCAAAATGATCATTTTTCTATTAATTACCATCTTTAACATTTAAGGATCAAACATTTAAAATATATCCCCAAGGGTTACAATTTAGAATCTTAAGGGAAAATTTATTTCTAATCAGGTAACCCCATTATAAGGCCCGTTAATGTTATCATACCCAATCATATCACCACTATCTTGGTTCCCATTTTCTAGAAAATTTCATAAGGCTGTATTCATAGCTAAGCCATTCCAATTGAATCCAATTTATTATTCACAAGCGATTATTATTCTTCAAATTCCATTTCGAATTCTAATGATTATGAAATTACATTTCAAATTTCATTATTAAAATCATTGCTTGTTTTTTAAACAGTTAGACCATATCACACAACTTAGGCTATGTGGATCTAATTCTTAGGTAAATTGTAGTACCATATAATTCTACCATGAAAAAACTTATTCTAAAGTTTGATGAATTTAAAAGGGGAATTTAAAAAAGGTAAAAATTCATTTTTAAACATTACATTTAAATTAGGTTGATTCATGAAAAATAAGGCTTTCCCTTTTGACAAACACACTTAGAAAACAAGGAGGCATTGTTGGAGAAATTTACAGACCACCTACCATATCCTTGTATGATCCTTCTCATCCAATATTATCCCTTGGTTCAAATGTAAATGTGTTAAATCTATGAACCATAAAAATAACCTTAAAACAGGTCACCACCCTCATTAACAATATGAACTATAAAGGCTATGAATAATGATAAGAAAAATAAACAATATGAGGGATAGAATCACCCAAAGCCTGCGATGTAAATCAATAGAAAAAATTACATGAATTGGGGAAATAAAACCATATACAAGGGAGGGAGAATATGGTACAATATGGCTGGAAAATGGCCTCTCCAATGGCCATTTTTAGGTTTAAAAAAGGGGGCATGGGGTTAAATGACACATTAACCCTATTTAAATAATAGAAAAACTATACCCATGGATGGATGGTGATGGGATCGTTAACTAGCTATTGAAGATGTGATGTACCACTACCCTCCATCGAAGCCCACTGCCTATCCAGTGGGACTATAACACCATGATGTAATCCCAACCCTAGGACTAAGAATCACACTTGAATCCTAAAAAAACAACCAAATCAGGTCTAAAAACATGGGTTTGAGGAGCTGAAACATTAAAAACATTATTCCAATGCCTAGTTAAAAGTACAACTTCCCCACTAATAAAAAATTCAAGTTTCTCCTAAAACTATGAACACCCATATAGGCCTAGGAGTTAAAATGTGGTATGGTCATTGGATCTTCTAGTGAACATAAATAATCTTATTAATTTTCCCACAAGATTTATCTCTATGAAATAATACTACTCATACTAACCCCATAATTTATTCATGACCTATAAAAATCCATAATGAACATAGGTTATGGATAACTCAAAGTTATACTTTGAGAATTTATTAATTAATTTCACTTCACAAAAAGTATATATATATATAAATTTATTTATCCAATGTTAATACATGATAATATAAAGATTTTCTCTTTACCTATATATCCTAAGAACCTTTGGGATATTAAATGTAATTCACTTTTTAATTTTAACTAGTACAATCCTTCAGGAAACAATGATATTCACGTTTCATGATAACTAAATGTAACTCTTTATATTTTTCTTTATCTACATATATCCTAAACCATAGAGTATATTAAGTGAAATATAAATTTAATTTTATATTGATAAAATCCTATATGAAATAGTGATATCTACATATTTATGATAACTAAATGGATCCATTTATATTTTTCATTTTGATCACATATCCTAAACACTTTAGGATATTAAGGGGAAGTAAATTAAACATTTTACCATGTAATCATTTATTTATTAACTATTAACTTTTATGAGTCCAAACGTACTTCTACTAGACTCATAAACACTATATTCTCTTTATAATGTCTTATTAAGATATACAAAACATTTGGTTTCAATAAATAACTTTTATTTTATTTTAGTAAGAATACATAACAAAAAATATATTCTCTCTAAATCATGTGTTAAAATAACTTCATGAAAAGGATATTTTTTTTGATTAAAATGAACCATTAATGGTCTGGAATCATATTCAACCATATTTAAAAAAAATTGTTGGATAAACACTTTTATCCTTACCTTATTCTCAATACATCTTATTAAATTAATAAATCATAAACCATGTGTTAAGATGTGATGGACCTAGTGAGATACCCATACATAGAGATTCAATAGAACCTTACACAGTGTTTCCTTCTCAGTAGACCGATACATAAAAATACGGGAGACATACCCTTATGTAGGGAACTTTACACAGGGAGTCATTTTTTTGTTTGACATGGGTTCTAATAACTACTAAGGGTAGCGGTTTGTCCCCTTTATTTATTGGTGTAGGTAGGGGTTGTGAGTGTTTATCATTCACTATTAAATGGAGAATTTTTTGAAAGGGAGGGAATGGGTATAACTTTAATTTTATAACTTTGTTGGCTAGGATGAATGGACCTTGGGACATCTTGGTCTAGATAATATAGATATGTATTCTCCTCAAGTTTTCTTATTCATCGTCATAATCTCATTTTACAAGTACTTAACCTTCTTATACACTATCTTTAGTATATTTTATTCATATAGTGTTTTTCTGTTACTATCTCATCCAGAAAAATTGAATAATATTGTGACTTTTTCCATCCTTTTTTTATATATATACTATTGTGATCTCATTGTCAGGTATGAGTACTAATAAATTGTTTCTTTAATTATGATAAAACTCAACGATGGAGAAAATATTTTAGTATCACCAAAGAAAAAGATCTATAAGGGAAAAAGAGTAGGAATGTGCTGACTCACAGAGGATAGAAATCATCGAGAGGGAGAAGTGTGGTATGTCCTTAGTGGTGAGGACTTCGTTTTTTGCTGCACGTTAGGAGTGAAACTATGATAATATTTCGAAAAAATGAATACCAATTCATATGATATTTTCATTTATACTCCTCATTATTTATATGAGTTATAATATGATATATGCATGATCCTATATATGAAATGTGTTGAATGTGGCTAGATGATTGATTTTGATCAGAAATCATCAGTTAGTTAGGGTGTTCTTGACTTTTTTTCATGGGGGTGAGTATGATTAATTGGTTCATATTTATTAAATAAGTTATTTATATTTTTATTCAGTGTTTAGTGGTGTAAGAGAAAGTGTAATCTTGTAATACTTTTTGAAAAAAGTGGTGGATAGTGGATGATGTTTCAAATGAAATAATAGGTGAAAATATAGAGGAAGACATTTTATACAGAGGAAGATTATTTTTGGAAGTCTGCAATTCATCTGAATAAAAATAAAACATGAAGGAAAGATTATAGTTGAATTATTTCCCTATATATGATATTTTTGGTTGGGTAAAAAAATGAAAAATTCTTTTTTAAGTATGGAAAGAATAGGGAATATATGAAGCTTCCTCTAGCGAAAATCTACATAGAGTACCAGATTTTTCACTGTTGTTTCACTTGGTAATGTGGTAATAATTTTGATAACTAGGAGGAAAATAAACTAGAATTTATGGTAAAGTATGGGAATTGAATGTTGAATCCCTATTATTCTCTATAGTAGTATGGAAAAATTCCATCCACACTACTTCTATAGTTTGGTAGAGTTGTAGGGAAATATGATTGCAGTGATGTTGTGTCTACAATTTATTTCAATCCTTTTCCCTAAACCCAAATAAAAAGAATGGTTCTATGATTTTGGTGAGCCAATAAGGAACAAGTGAATCTTTTTTAAAAGCTAACACATAAGAAGAAGCCTAAAATGGAACATTCTGTATAGCTGTGGTAATGTGTGGAGAAAACCAACTCACATTTTTTTTCTAGATTAAGGAAGTAAATTTCACTTCTATAACCGTAAATCATTATTAATGAATCTAGGAGGAGAACGTACATAATATTCTTAGGAAGGGCGAGTAACTTCTTTTCACAAGATACTAGCATACTATTCCTTACAGGATCATTGTTGACCATATTAATGGAACCATTGAAAGTGATGAAAATGTTTATGGAATGGAGCTTGGTTATAACACTACTATTTTTACGTTTATCTATGAGAATAATTATTTTTCTAAGACTATAACAACTTTATACCAGCCAATGGAGGTTGAAATGGTGGAGGGAAGATATGAAAAGGTTTCCATTGCAAATATATTATGTAGTCTAGAATAGTGGGATGTAACTTGAGATGATTCTAAATGTAAGGAGGACATTATGGTTCAAAAAAACTAAATTAATATTTTTAACATCATCTTATTAATAAATATGATGTGGCAGATGTTGAGGATATGTTAGAAGATTAGTGTAAAGATGGTGTCGGGTTGTCTTGACTGGGAGGCTAGCAATATTTTGATATTGTATGGGAATTAGTTTTACATTACATTGAAGGAATTGAGTTAACATGATGAAATTTAATGGAATGTATATTCTATGTTTATGATGTTATGACTTACCTTTTCAATTGAAATATCAAATCATCCATTCTATCACTTCAATTAGTTAATCCTATTTAATATAGGTTATAGGATTCTATTTTAGAGATAAAAATTTTTGTTTGATATTTTTTAGTGGTCAAGATCAAGAACTATGTTTCATGATTTAAAGGATAACATTAGCATTTTATATTTCCTATGGAGATGTAAAGATAGTAGATATAATTCACTAATTCTATTCATGATAAAAGGAAAAGGGAATTTTTTCTAGGTTACCACTATTCTATAGTTGTTTATGGAGGATTTTTTTACAATGGTTCTCCAATGATATCAATAAACTGGAATATGACTTCAATAGGGAATGAAAATTATGTTTCTCTTGTATTCATTCAACTCATAAAACATAGATTTTCACAATGATAACTATAACAATTGGGCCCTTCTAATAGTACGTACACCCATCCTTAACATGGATGTCAGGTCCTGGCCCACCAGGAACCACCAGTTTCCCCAAAGATACATAGTCCCCACCCTAGGGACCACCCATTTTCTCACACGAGTATTCTAACTAATGCATACCCCCATAGGATAACACATGTTCTTTCCAATGTGATTTTTCCTCACTTTCACACACCCTAAAAGAATTACTAGAAGGTCAACCATCCTGATCACTACTATGGGACAAGAACACTAAACTGTAGTGTTCTAATCAGTTCGACTCCCAAAAAGAAATAAACACATTATTGAAATAAATAAACTAAGTAGTTCTCCCATGATATAAATAATCTAGAATATGATTTCAATAGGGAAATCCAATTACCTTTTTCTTGTATTTATTCAACTCATAAGACATAGACTTTTACAATGCTAAATATAAAAAATGGGCCCTTCTGATAGTACATACAACCCTCCTAAACGTGGTTGTCAGGTCCTAGCCTGCCAGGTTCCACCAGTTGCCTCACAGATACGTAGTCCCCACCCATGTGCTCACATGGGTCATCTGACTAATGCATTCCCCCATAGGCCAACACATGTTCTTTTAAATGTTCATTTTCCTTGCTCGTATACACCCTAGGAAACATCTGAGAAGGTCACCCATCTCGATCACTATTCCAGGCCAAGCATGCTTAACTATAGAGTTCCAATCAGGTAGACTCCAAAAACTAAATACACACCTTTTTGACATGAGTCATATCATTTAGTCACTTATCCCTTTATCTTTCTAGGGTGTTACATTCACCCCCTGGCGAAGAATGTATTCATTGTCAACCCCACATCTCAACCCAGGTGGAGTACCAGACATTAATATAGGTTCATGATCAGATACAAAATGTAACAATTGGGCCCCACAGATTACACAAACATCCCGCTTTAACATGGATGTTGGGTCTTGGCCTGCCAGGTACCACCACATGTTCCCCACCTTTGGGCCTACCAGTTTGCCTGCACATTTCATATGACTAATGAATATCCCTAAAGTCCAACATAAGTTCTTTCAATGTGCTTTTTACTCAATCACACACACTCTAGGAAACATCCCAAAAGGTCACCCACCCAGAACACTACTCTAGGAAAAGAACGCTTAATTGTGGAATTCTAATCAGGTAGGATCCCAAAAATAATGGTGCACATTGTTGAAATGATTCATATAATTTAGTCATTAAAGCCTTTATAATTCTAGAGTGTTACAGTAACATCTAAGATAGAGGCAACTGTACTTGCAGTTGGATTCTCAGAGATGCTAAAGCCTTCCAAAATGTGAAGAATGCTAAAGGGAGTATGCGAAACCCTTACATATTTTTTCATTATTAGTTACAGTCATGATAATAGTGTCTGATGGTATATTTGGTTATTATTTAATAATATTTTAGGGGTTTTATTACATTTTAATGTTTGGCTATGAATTCTAGAGCATTGAATTGTACCATTATAGACTCATTGAGGGAGTGGATGAAAATGGAATTATAGGGGATAAATATTTAGATATAGATTCCACTGAAGATGCATTGATACTTTGTCCATAGTCAAATCCACCACCATTTGGTTGTTGTAATTCCTAAAACCTATCCATTGGTACTAATCTAGAGTTACATATAACCTCATGTGAAACTCCCCATACACAAGAGGATTAAAAATAAAAGTTAGTGTATATGTATACCAATGGGGATATTATACCCTAAGTATCATGTCATAGATAAATAATAATAATTAAAATAATAAAATTAATTACTAATCGGGGTAATCATGAAGAAACTAAATAATAAAAAATAACACATGTCATAAAGATAATAAATATGCTCTCAAATCCCCAATAAATACAAAATAATAAGGTCTAGAAGATAAATGAATAAATAAAATTTTGATAATTCATGACTTTTCATAGTCCCACATCCATCCCCGTGCTTCATGGCTCAATCGTCTACCATGTGTCACTTAATATTAACTAGATCCATAGTCATGAAATCTATAAGTGCAATGAAATTCCCTAGTGTGGTGTCAGTACAAGATTTAGTAGGACACCACCAATACATCCTTAAACATGTTTGACAACTATTACAAGTGTACTTGATAATAATAATAAATACTTAATAATTTAAAAATAAAATCTATGATTTAATGGTCATTCACTAACCATGTTGCCATATACTCCATGTTCCACATTCTTTAGCTGCATTATAGAATGATAATGAGAAGATATCCTAAGCAGCCAAACAAAATATCAAATTTTGAATCTCTATCCCAAAAACCTTAGGGAATCATGCGTACATGCTACATGATTTTCTCCAAGCCTCAAGTGCAACTTGCTTCTCAAAATTCAAATAAGCATCGAGCATATCCTTTGCATGACATGCTACTCAAAAACCAAGTAAGCATCATGCTTCATGATATACAGGTAATGAGTCCATCCAAAACCTATCATTCCATGGTATCATTGTATCTCTTCCCTATAATCAGGTTCATCATCACCACCACCTCATATCTTATGTACCCCCTATAAGGAACAATCATGGCATGATGGTCCACCCATTCTGAGTAATAATAATGAAACCTGTAAGAATAGAAACAATCATATAAGGTAGATAATAGAAGGAAAAAAAAATGGAATCACGAGAATAAGGTAGAAATATACATATATGTGATCGACATAATACACTATGAATAAGATAAATGAAAAACTCATTGCATGAAGCATTGTAACATGTATCATGGGAATTACACAAAGCACCATGAATTCAAAATCAACCGCAGTGAAAAAATTATGCCCATTAATGAAATATATCAAAGAAACACATATAAACAAGAGCCCTAAATGGGAAGAAACATCTTACCCCAAGTCATTGATAAAGAATCTCATGGTTCATCAAGGGATATAATTCCAAGAAACATCTGCATAATTTTCTACTAAAAATTCTGTGTAAATATTTGTATATCCAAATCCAAATATTTTATTTCCAAAAAAATAAAATATCACATTTTCTAATAGTTTCTCTCTCCTTGTTGATTAATTAATTATCAACTTATTCCAATGTATGTTCTTATTATTTCCTCCTCCAAGGATAATAATAAACGACATGTGATAATAAATTATATATCTAGAATACTATGCATGTGATATTACCTTATTTTTATTATTTTTTAGTATAAGTTAATAAATTATTTCATACTATGATAATACAGGACAACAACTCAACTCTCATCCGAATATAATAACTCAATTATCATCTATTGATAATTTATATATTATCAATATTTAAAAATTATTTATCCCTAACTTTATTGAAGGAATCAAGATGAATCAATTTGTAAGAGAACCCAAATTAAATACCTAAAAATTTATTCCTCTATAGAACAACAAAAATAGTATAAGGGAGAGAGAGAGAGAGAGAAACTACTACACCTAGAAACCAAAAGAAAGATCAGGATTCGGTCAAGGATGTAGCGACCCAGCCGTAGATTTCCTAAAGTTAGTGTATTTTATCAATTAAATAGACATTATTAAAATGAATAAATCCCCGAATGACGAATCCATTTAGTAGTCTTGGTATACAAGATACACAAACGAGGATTTCATTACAAATTAATATATTGATTACAACCAATTTTTTTCATTCTAAATAAATAACTCCACAGATAACTCTAATCCATCATGTATATTTTTTTATATCTTTAATAATATGCTTCTTGTACTTCTTGGGGATGAAATATAATAATGGTGATCTCAAATTCTAATTAAGGGAAAGTTAAAGAAGAATCCATAATGAATCAATGAGAATAGTCAATTTGGAAAGGTAAATAACTAAACACACAAGCTATGTAATCAATAAGATCAAAGAAAGTACATAACCAATACAGAAAGGGAATTATTGGAAATAAATCCTATTAAAACAACTATATTAGGAAAAATAAACATGGCAAGGTATGAAACTGAAATACATTCTATTAATCAATGAAATGAAATGAAATGTGTCCATAGATATGTCAATAAAAAATCTCATCGAAGAATAATAAATAAAAATAATATGAAAGAAATACTTAATTATTTAAAATCATGTTTACTAGGTTAATGAAACCAGTACCATCAAAAGATATTTTGACCATACCAATTTGTGCAAATAATTCATCTCATGGGACTGCGGATGCATCAAGGGGCTTTCATTCACCAGTCCCCAACCCGTAGGGCTTTCCATAAACAGTCCCAAACCCTGTATTGCATGTACAAAGCATTAATCATATATAAAATAGATAATTTGGCTTATCAAATATCCATATTAAATAAATAATATGGATTTTTCAATAATAACTCGATGGAGTTTATGTATAACAAGGGTTGTTGACAATAACAAATTCTTGAGAAAAAATAATACATAAACATTCTAATGTGTCCCATACCACATTGAAACATTTAAATAATAATACCAATTGAATTGAATGAAACATATAATATCATGATAATAAGTTTATTTATGATATAAAATGTCAATGGGTATTATATACACCAAATAAAATTGAATTGGTGCGTACTAAAAAATATTTCTCAATAAAAAGTAAATTGAGATAAAATCAATTAGATATGAATCGAAAGACCAAAAAGTGATAATCATCAAATCAAACATCTAAATAAAATGATTGAAATTTATTTCCTGATATTATATGAAAATGTGTCAGTATATAAACTATATTTATATAAGAAATTAGGTGCATAATAATAAATTATGCCTCACAGAAAGAAAATTGAGACAAGAATTCCTTACTTTTCATTTCCTTTAGAGTGAACGTCCTTTAAATTCCTATATAATAACGTTTCTTTAATTTTATACATTATTCAGAATCTTATTTATTTTTATAATTAATTTTATTTCAGTCATTACCATTTTTTATACAACTATCCAAGAAATTAAATTTACATCAGGTGTTTTTGACCAAATACATTTTTTTTGTCAAAACAACAATTGTTGGTCAACTATGGTCATATGGTTCATTATATAACATCTCCAAAATAATATCAATGAAATAATTATTATATTTTTAAATAAAATATAATTTTATAATTCATCATTAAATATGGTTATGAAAATTATAATATGTTACAATCATGGAGATGGTAGGTCGTACGTACGTATGAGTAACATTCCCATTTTTACACGATCGTTGCGGAAATATGTTAAGTAACTAAAATATTTTAAGAATGATCATTATATGATTATTATAATATTATTTAATAATATATACTTATATATATATAATTATGTTTTATAAAATTAATCACATCATGTTGGGGAGGCGGTAGTCCACACGTCCACGAACAATGTTATCTCTTTTAAAGTGTGTGAAGGGGTAATAAAGGAGATGATATAAACATATAAGTATAAATATATATATTTAAATATATTATATTTATAGAATTATAATTATGTAATGAATATATTATTGATGTTGTGTATTTCACTTGTGTTTAATTATGTTTATTCATTTATACATTCCATGTATCGTGGGATCGAATCACATCGCTTTGAGGGGGCGATGGTCCACACTTTCTCAAACGAGATTATCATATTTACACAACATGGAAAGCATAAATGTGTGTTATAAATAAAAATTATAGAAGTTTAAAAATTTATAAATAACATATATATTTATATATGATATGAATATATTTTCCATAATAACAGCTACCATAAGAGGCGGTAATGGATAATTGAACAATCATTATTTCAAGAGGCAACGATTCTCTGTTCAAATAAATAGTATTTCTGTTGCACATTAGATGGATGTGTGTGTAAGTGTATGTATAAAAATTTATATAATAACATCCTAGTATATTTATGATACTATTGTTTTTATTTTAGAACATAATAAGTAGATTTTAGGGGTTGGATAAAGGAAATTAAACTGGAGATATTGAGAAAAGACATTAACTTTTAATCAAGTAACTTATTTTGATTTATACTAAAAGGAATCCATGGAAGGTATTATTCCCAAAAAAAGGTTCTAGGTCTTGAGGATGGATTTTTTGTGTCTAGTTGGGTAGATCTTGGCATAACATAATTGGTTGGAGAGGTGTGATGAATGGGTAGAGTTGGTGGCCATTTATAGGAAAGGAAAATGACTCACTTGGTATTCCTGAAAAGAAGTTAAGTGTACCCATGTTATTAATGATAAAAAGTTATAAAAACAACCCAGAATCATGAATGGATGGTTAATTTACGAAATATGTTTATAAATGGGTGTTATAAAACTTTCAAGGTCATTTGGGCCCTTAAATATAGGGGTTTAGTCTATTTTAAACTTAATTGCACCTTAATCACTATAATTAATTTTAATCACTTTTATTGATAATTTTTTTTCAAAAACTAAGATGATATAATTAGAAAAAATATTAAATTGAATAAAATTTTGTATGTCATATTTTTAAAATTAAAATCACAAAATCGAAAAAATGAGGATTAATGCTAATCTCACAAACAGACTGATTAACTGGTTTAGGTAGAAAAATGTTCAAAAAATTGTTATGTTTTTATACTAAATTTAAAAAGATAAATTGATTATAATTAAATAAATTGTATTTATTGATATATAATTTATCTAAAGTTACTTTAAAACAAATTTATAATGTAATTTAACATTAATAATTACTTAAACAAAAAGGCAGTTTTCAACTAAAACATAATATTTTTCACTATTCACTAAAAAATGAAGTTTCTCAGAAAAATACAAAAATTTCATCCTAAGATAATTATTACATTATGAATTACTTTTTTTTATCAAATTAAATTCATAAAAGTTTCAAAATTAATATTTATAATACGTTCTCCATTAAATGGCGGTAAAAATGCCTTAAAAAATTATAGGTTTTTATGTGAAATATTGGTTTTGCACTTATCTTTGCTTACAAAATATATTGTATGAATTTAAAAAATTATTGATTAAATATATATCCTATATATTAAATTAATATCACTCAATAATTATAACTAACTTAATATATTAGGGTAAAATAAATTTGTGTACATAAAAATAGTTTTCTATAATAAATATCCTTTTTATATTCAATTAGTTCTTATATTAATTTCCAATTTATCTGTAACCAAAGATTTAGTTATATAAAACATTTATTTTTATAATTAAGTTAATAGTATTCATAAAATCTAGTTTATATCTTATTATACTAAATAATAATTTTATAATTACTAATCTTTTCTTGTTAAGACTCAATATTCTGTATAGAGCAAGGCATTCAAGAAGGTTGCTTTTGTGTGTAACACACGATATAAAAGAAGGTCTCTATTTCATGTAATGAAATACAACTTGGTTTTTTTACATTGAAATACATATAATATATTTTATATAGTAAATATATTATAAAGTATCCCGGTTGTATATTACCTTATGTGCTTGCTATCACATGTGATACACACTATCGAATACGAGGTTCTTACTTTAGTCTTTTGGGGTGTAACATTCTCCCCACATTATTTAAATTTCATACTCACAATTTAAAATCAATAATGGTGATATATTTCTCGATAATTAAAATGTTTTAAATATCACATCATGATAAGAATTCATAATACATCCTCTTTAAAAAAGAGGATGAAATTTACAAAGGTCGCATGGAAAACCATGTAACTAGGTTTCTATGAAAGTGAAAAATAGTTGAATATAGAGATACTTAATTGTATTAGACGCATAAATATTTATAAAGAGTGAATTAGGTCATCAATAAAAAACAGGGGAATGATCAATGGAATGTTGAGGGCCTCAAATCCATTAATCTTTGATGATTTAGAAATCCACCAGTTCAATATAAATTTCGGTATTAGGACAACATTTTTATTTTTAAGTAATTTTAAAAATTAAGGGTAATTATTTTAATAACCATTAATATAAAAAAAATATTATTACGTGATAGGTTTCATTTTCATATGAACAATCCTAACTTTTGTTTGCACTTTATCACATTATAATTCATCCCTTTACTCTCAAAAATTGATTACTGAGAGAGGATTTTTTATTCCTGAAGCACTAAAAGAAACTTTTAATGTATTGTAAGGCCTATAGAAGAGTGAGAATCCAAAATATTTGTCTATTAATGACATTGAAAACTAATTTTGTTAATAGATTAATCCCTAATCCTCAAAAGTGTTACTACTGGTTCATCATCAATACTAATTTGTTAAATTGTTTAAACTAAAAAACTTAAAAATTAACAAGAACATTGCATAGGAAAGTGGTTGGCATGAAACCCTTATTGTCCTTTGGTAATGGGTTCAAGACATGAAACTTTTCTAGATTTGATTGGTTCTCACCCGACTTATAGGTTTTCCTTTTTTAAAACCATATTAATTTAATTCACAAAAATAAAAATGATGGAAATCCTTGTAACAAGGTTAAACACTAAATGTAATTTTAATTAAGGTTTCCACTAAAAAATCAACACATTAATACTTTATCCATTTTATTTTTATATATGACCTTCCATTGTCTACGGTTTATCAATAATATTATTATTTGAATTTATAAATCATGACACCTTTTATTCAATCTAAAAATCCTTAGGTTTAACCTAGGTTACATATTATGTATCAAAATTCTTCATAATGGTTTGTAATGAAAAAGTGTATTATCTTGTGCATATCCCTCAGAATTTTCAAACCACATTTGCATTAAGGCTCATTTTTATGTACCAGGTTACCCTAATTCAAGCCCAGAATACCTTGTCAGAGTTATTACTCAAAGGTACATCTGTTCCAGAACCATGTCCACTTCTAGTATCCAAATAGAGATGTATTTCTTGGAATTCCCACATAATCTATACTTTAAAAAAATTATAGGTTTTTCATCTATACTTCTTTAAATTCTACCTTAGTGTTATTTTTTCTAATCTAGGTTTTCCTAAATCCATTTCCCAAGCTTTCTACTAAACCCTCCATTAATTACAACTATAGCGACCCAGCCCCAGATTGCATGAATCTAGTATCTAATATCAATTAAATTATCATGATGACAAGGAATAAATCCCCAAAGGACCAACCAATTTAGTAATCTTGGTAAACCATATACATAAATGAGTATTTCTTTATAAATCAATTCATTAATCACAACATAATTTTTTTTATCATTCTAAATAAATAACTCCGAGGATTAATCTAATACATCTAGTATATTTCTACAGATATTTCATAGAACACTTCATGGATTTTTTGAAAAATAAATATAATACTGTAGATATCAAATTCTTAGTAAGGTAAAAGTATAGAGGAATCCACAATAAATCAATTAGAATAATCAATATGGAAAGGTAAATAACTGAACACACATGACATGTAATAAATAGACTAAAAGTAAGTATATATGTAATATGGAATGGTAATAACTAGAAATACATTCCATTTATATAAAAAGATAAGGAACAACAAATATGGTGATGTATGAAACTGAAATGCATGCCATTAATTAATGAATCGAAATGAAGCGTGTCCATATATATGTCAATGAAAAATATCATGGATGAATAATAATTAAAAATAATATTAAAGAAATGATTAATTATTAGAATCCATGTTTTATAGGAACATGGAACTAGTACCCTCAAAATATAGTCTAACCATACCAAGTTTATTATCTAATTAATCTCATGAGACTATCGATGCACTGAGGGGCTTTCATTCACTGGTCCTCAACCCGTAGGGATTTCATTAAATGGTCCCCAACACATGTATTTATTTTCAAAACCATTAATAATATATAAAATATATAATGTGACTTATCAAAAATTCTTATTGAATAAAGAAAATGTATTTATCAATAATACATCAAAGGAGGTTAAGTACAACAATGGTTGTTGACAATAAAACATTCTTGAGGAAAAATAATATTTAAACATTACAATGTGTCCCATACCACATTGAAACATTAAACTAATAATTCCTATTGAATTAAATGAAACTTATAATATCATAATAATAAGTATATTCATGAAATAAAATGTTAATGGGCGGTATATACACCAAATAAAAGTGAATTGGCACATAAGAAAAATTATATTTCAAGTAAATTGAGACAAAATCCCTTACATATGAATTGAAAGACCCAAAAGTGATAATAATCAAATGTAACATCTGTATAACATGAATATAATAAGTTTAATAATATTATATGTTAATTTTAAAGTATTTACACAATATATATATAATAAATTAGGAGCACAATAATAAATTATACCTCACAGAAAGAAAAGTGAGACAAGAATTCTTTACCTAGTGTTTTCTTTCAGGTGAACATACTTTAAATTCATGTTTAATTAACTTATGCTAATTTTATATTTTCTTTATAACCTTTTTTCATGTTTACAATTTCTTTTATTTCACTTATTACCATGTTTTGTACAACTACTAAAACAATTAATTTTACATCTTGAGTTTTTGACCAAATTTGTTTTATGTGTGAAAACAACTATTGTTGGCTAACTATAGTCATAGTTTTTATTGTATAACATCTCAAGAATAATACCCATGACATAATTATCATATTTTATGCATAAAATATACATTTAAAATCAATCATTAAATATGGTTATGAAAATGAAAATATGTTACAATCATGGAGATGGTAGGCCGTACGTACGCATGAGTAACATTCCCATTTTTAAATGATCGTTGTTGAAAGAAGGTAAGTAACACAAATATTTACATACGGATAATTATATAATAAATATAATATTATTTAATAATATATTATTATATATAGAATTATTTGATTTAAAATAATCACATCATGTCAAGGACGCGGTAGTCCACACGTCAACAAATGATGATTTCTCTTTTAAAGTGTGGGAATGGGTAATAAATGAGATGATATATATATATATTATTTCCATAAATATAAATATTTCAAGAGTATATTACTTATGTTTAATTAGTCCCATTCATTTATACATTTCACGTATTTTTCAGAAAAATCACATCACTTTGAGGGGCGGTATTCTACATTTCCTCAAATGAGATTATTGTATTTACAGAACTTGGAAATGAATAAATGTATTCTATAAATAAAAAATAAATATAGATAAAAAATAGAAATAAAATATATATCATATATAAATAGTGTGTATATAATAATTTCCACCACAAGAGGCGGTAAGGGAGAACTGAACAATCATCGTTTCATGAGGCAGTAATCCGCTTTTCACAAAAATAGTATGTTTATTTCCCATTAGATGGAGGTGTGTCTAATTATATTTCTAAACCATGATATAAAAGCATCCTAGTATATTTAGAATAAATATTCTGTTATGTATTAATATAATAATGATATTTTAGTGGTTGGAGAATGGAAATGACATTAGAGAGATTGAGAAAAGACGTTACCTTTTAATTGGGTAACTTCTTTTGGTCTAAACCAAAAGGAATCAATGAAAGGTATTATACCAAAAGAGAAGATTATAGGTCTAGGGGTGGAAATTTGGGAGGAAATTTTGGTAGATCTTGTATGAACATAATAGGTTGTAGATGCGTGAGGAATGGGTAGAGGTGGTTACCTCTTATAGAAAAGGAAAAGGAATCACTTGGTATTCTTGAAAAGAAGTTAGGTATACATATGTTCTTACCTATAAAAAGTATTAAAAATCCTAAAAAAGAATTATTGTAAGATTAATAGACTAAATATGCCCATAAAATTGTTTTTGGAGAATTGTATTTATCCTTTGGTCCCTTAAATATAAGGTTTCTGTCCATTTTAATCCAAATTACACCTTAATCATTATAATTAATTTTAATCATTTTCACTAATCATTTTTGTGAAAAATTACATTGATATTATCAAATCAAAAATATTATATTGATTAAAATGGTTTCTATATTATTTTAAAAACTCAAATCACTGATGTAGAAAAATTACTATTAATGCTAATCTCTTAGACAGACATATTAAATGATTTTAGTAGAAAACTGTTTAATTAATTGTTATGTTTTTATATTAAATTTAAAACGGTAAATTGATTATAATGAAATAAATTGTATAATTTGATGTATTATTTATCCAATGTGTCTTTAAAACAAGTTTATAATATAATTTAACATTAATAATTATTTAAATGAAAAGAGAGTCTTTAACTAAAACACAATATTTTTCACTATTCATTAAAAAAATGATGTTTCTTATAAAAATCCCAAAAAATGATCATAAGATAATTTTGACATTATTATTTAAAAAATAATTTTTATTTTAACAAATTAAATTCATAAAATTATCAAAATTAATATTTAAAATAGGTTCTCCATTAAAATGCTGTAAAAATACCTTAATAGAAATATATGTTTTTATGTGAAATATTGGGTTTTCTCTTAAATTATTATTACCAAATATATTGGATTAATATAAAAAAATTGATTGAATATGTAACATATTTATTAAATTAATATCACCCACTAATTGAAATTAATTTAATATATTAGGGTAAAATAACTTTATGAACATAAAAATTGTTTTCTAGAAACAATATAATTTTAATATTTAATTGGTTCTTATATTTATTTCTAATTTATTTTTAACCAATTATTTTGTTGTATAAAACATATATTTTTATAATTTAGTTAATAATTTCCATAACAGTTATTTTATATATTATTATATTAAATAATAATTTTTTAATTATAGATTGTTTCTCGGTAAAACTCAATATTAGGTATAGAGAAACCATTGAAGGAGGTCTGTTTTGCGGGTAACGCAAGATATATTTGAAGGTCTTTATTTCATGAAATTCAATACAAATCGTTGTCGAGTGAAATTAAATACATAAAATCTATTTTAAATAGTAAATATATTATAATATAGATGGTTATTATATTACCTAATGTGCTTGATGTCACGTGTCATACATGCTATAAAATACAGGGTTATTACATTAGTTTTTTTGGGCATCACAAAGGAGGGGTTCATAGATCTCATGAAATGAATTTATAGGGATCTCAAATTACTATGTACCAACCTAAATAAATGCATCTAGAATTTAAATATTTTTAAGAAAGAAACATATTTAGATCCATATATTTAATCGCACTAATTATGTTAGAAAATTAATTTATCTCCCAACCATTTCATGGAGGCCAAAAATTCATACAATAATGATTAATTTGAAATAAGGATTAATGAATAAATTAAATTCCATTCCATGGTATTTGGAATTTAATGTTTTCAGAATGGGTTGCAGAGCTATTCTAGAGAACACATAATACAAAAAGGGTTTTATAGTGAATTTCATAAAATATATGCAATGTAAGGGTAGAATGGTCTTACACTTTCCCAGTACCTAGGTATATCATAAAGGTATGAAGTTACCCTTAAACATCTCTAGATGACTCTAGTTTACCCTAACGTAGTAGAGGGATACCCTTACATGGCCTTTATAAATAATTGGATACACTGATCCTTGTCTAATTCTATACTTACATAACCTTTAGAAACCGATGTTGGCCGCTATATAGTACCCCAATGCAATATCCATTCACCCTTACACAATGTCACTGGTAACCTTACCCAACACTTTATCCAGGGATTCCTCTTACATAACCCCAATAAAAGGGTGTAACCCTTATTTAGGGTATATTCATGCCTTACACAACTCAAGGAAATCCATTTTTCCCTTAATAAATCTTACAACCCACATTTAAAAATACACAACACTATAAAACATAGGTAAGGGTATTTTTTTATTAAAGAAAAATGATTATCACTTTAAAAGACATACAGAATAAATGGAAAAGAGGTGTTTGTGTAAAAATATATATATATATTATAATAATTCAATAACCCCCTCCAATGAATTATCATCCATGATAAGTATCTATAGCGATCCTGCTCAAACAACTCAGGCCACTCAACTCAAACATAAAACTCCCACTCCCACATATCCTTATGGATTTTTCCATACTACAGGAATATTTTGGAATGAGGTAGTATCTTCCATTAAAGGGGATTCTTTCTACATTTTATAATATAGAAAAAATATATCCTCAAATAATATGTCAAGCTCCAGCTCAACAAAATCTTTTTTGATGACATGTGTAGGATCAAGAGTGTAGGTCCGGAGTAGAGACACATGAGAAACTTCGTGTATAACTCGATAATGAGAAGGAAGATCTAGATGGTATTCCACTATCCCAACTGATTTTGTGATATTGAATGGTCCAAAAATATATAGGGATTTCTAGATTTTTATCTTCAGTATTCATTGTCCAAATCGAGGAATCACTCTCAAGAAAACAATGTCACCCATATTGAAATACATATCTTTCCTCAAATTGTTGGAATATGATCTCTACCAACTCTAATTAGTTATTATCCTATATTGAATCAATTTATATCTCTTAGAGGTCTCATTGACCAAATTGGTCCCCAAAACTACTTCCTCACCCACCTCTTGCTGATAATGTACTGAATGAAACGACCTCCTATAAAGAGCCTCATAAGATTTCATATGAATTGAATCTTGTTAACTATTATTTATTGTGAAATAATCCAAATATAGGTGATCATAGCAATCTATAATGAAGTATAGAACATAGTATTGTACTGTATCCTCTACCTGGTGTATCATCTACTTAGATTATCTGTATGTTTGAGGATGGTATGTTGTGATAAATCTTAGCTGAGTCCATAGGTAATTATGAAATCCCAACAAAAATAATAATGTGAAATTTTCCTCTCTATTAGAGAAAGCAATCAAGGGAAATTCAAGTAATAAATTTTTCTCATTGAAAAAATGCTTTGAATGTGAATTTACTGAGTGAGTCAATCAAATTAGTATGAAGTGAGAAACATTTTTCAGGCAATTGAAAAACAATAAAATAGAAACACAACTTATTGGTGTCTTGGGTAACCCTATTTTTAATTCAATAATTACATTCTCCAACTTACATAGGGTAACTATAAGTGACTGGATAAAACCACGTGGATACTGGTGCTCAATCTTTACCCTCTGACGAGTAAGGTATCATGACACAAAACCAATGATGTATTTATTCACACATAGATAATAAACCTATCACATAAATTTATAAATATTTTCCACTATAGGATTTAATACCAATATAGAGGTATTAAAATCCCTCATTATCTCATATCTAATAGAATAAGTGAACCAAAATGGTATCATTTCACCTCTAGCAAGTTTTTTTCTCATTACAACACACTGCGGGTCTAAATAATATTAATAAATTACCTAGTGTAATAAATAACATTCAACCCCCATGGGAGAAAAATTCATTGATATATGGTCCTCAAAATCATTCAAACTCGACTCATTCAAAAAACCCATCAACCACTTCTTTTCTTTTGAAGGACACTCACCAACCTCCTACTCAACCTTCATCTTACAGCTAGAAGCATCCACATTGAAATTACCTTTCCTTGGTGTGTAGGACACCTCAAAATATAATTTATGAATATAGTATACTCAGAACCACTTCCTCATTTTTAGGTTCTTCTCATTGAATATATAATAGATTCTCTTATAGTCATTGTAGACTACAAATCTCTTGTCGAAGAGATAGTTTCAACAACACTTTAGAGAATGTAATATAGGTTCCAAATCCAATTCATGAGTATGATAGTTCCAATCATGGTGTCATAAATTATGTAATATATAAGAAACTACTTTCTCACTCTAAATGAGTACTTCTATCGTACTTATTCCTGATGCATCATAGTATATTCTATATTTTATCTTAGGCTCAAGAAGTACCAAAAGCAGAGCTGGATTTAACCTATTCTTGAGCTTAAGAAATGCCTCTTCACATCAATCTGATAACAATAATGTTTATCCCTTCTTTGTCATGACATTCACATGTGATGATAATGAGGATAAGTAATGGATAAAATGATGGTATTATCAAGATCAACCCATTAGGATCCTGATCTCTTCCATGTTCCATGGACATTATAAGACATCACTACCTCCACATTATCTAGGTCCATTCATATAAAATACTTAGTAATCAATTTTTGTAATAGATTCACCACCTAAATCTCAGCGTAAAACTATGATATCATAACATAAAGCTGACGTACTTGAACCATACTAAGGAATATCACAAGATGTAGTGTATGCTAATCTATTGTTCATGAGTAGATAAGGAATTTAATAAAGAACACCATGAGTATGGAGTCCATTTAAGAGTGAAAGATTTTTTTGAGAGGTCCATGAACACTACTAAAACACTTGTCCAACCAAATGGAATTAGCTTATACTCATTAGACCCATATATTCTCTAAATCATCATCTTTATAATATCCTCCACTCTAACCCACAAATGGTGAAAACTTATTCAATGATAAATATTGAATAAATTTTATGCTCCCCATAACTAATAAAAAAGACCACCAATTTAGTAAAAATTAAAAATTTCTTTCACTATCAAGTAGTTAATCTTTTGGATATCAATATAGAGTAGAAGAATACCGTCCACCTTTTTAGAGTACAACATAGGTGCGCCCCATGGCGATGTACACTTCCTCATAAAGGCCTTCTTCTCTAAGTCATTAAGCTACAATATGGGATCCTTAAACTCAACTACTACCATATGATATGAAGGTATTGAAATGGTCATCACACCTAAAATGATCTCTACTACAATGTCAACCCCTTTATCAATAGAATTTCCTATAAATACATCGGGGAAGACATCCAGATATAGATCCATAAATTAAGGAAAATATGAGGCATATTTCAGTGATACTATTGATTTATCCAAGCCCACAATTTGAGTTTTTATCTTTATGATCTAACTCAAGTCTGGTCCAATAGAGCGTTCTCCTAGTTCCCACTCCAAAATAATCAAGAAACTCTCTTCTATCAGTCATGTAAATGAAACAAAAATATGATACCAATAAATGTGATCTTAGAAGATGGTAATCCATTCCATACCATGAATCAAATAAAAGCGTTTAATATTCAGTATGATGAATTCTAATAGATATCGTTAGCTAGAGAATAATGAATAAATCTATGGGAATCACTAAATATTATCAAATTTCTGGACCAATTGTGAATCAAGGGAGACCAATTTATAGGATAACATTAATGGTAAGTCAAGTACAAAAGAAACGTTTTTAGATATAAAGGAATGAGAAGAACCAGTATCAAACAAGGTAGTAGATAATATAGACATGATCAAGACAATACCTTTTACGGTATATGGCCCCTGGCCACCATCAATTGTGGTATAATAAACAACATATACATGGAAAACATTATCTCTATGAACCATTCCCTAATATGGATGACTTTCATGACTTGTCATCATTTGGGAATACTTCTAAATATCTTATCCAGATCCCTAGTTCAATGATAGAGTTCCCCTTGCACACCTACAAAACATTGTCCTCAAGGCTCAATCATATAACTATTGGAGATTTCATGTATTTACAAATTTCCTACACTGGCCTCATAATTTTGTGCATACCCATATATAGTGTTCGACCATCCCATGGTTAAACCACTCTCTGTCACCTCCTAATGGAACCAATGAAACCAAACTCTTTTCCTCCTATATGCTACTGATCAACTTCACATCCCTAGTCTTTATTTAACTACTACAATAAAAGTACTAACTTCTGAATTAGGAGGTCCAACTGTATAAGAAATGAATTTTAGATGAATAAAAACTACTTAAACTTCCTCCAATATCCCCTTGATGGAAAATTACATTCCATAGAAACTCTATATAAGATATTAGGTCGAATCCCTAGACCTATATTTTGATATTGAGAAAAATTATGATCTCAAAATTTATAGCCTTCTGAGCCTCTTTCTCATTCAAATGAGGTGTAATGTAGAGAATCTTGGTAAAATCATATGATTATGAAGACACTATCATAGAACACTACACCTGATCCATAACACATGTACTTAGTGTAGATTCAGTGTATTTGGATGGAAATCTCTGAAGAATAGGTCCTTGAAGGCTTCCTATGTGAGTACCTTGCATCGAATAGTCTCACCCATTACTCCCCACTAATTCATGGAGGATCTCTATGGAATGAAAGCTACAAAAATCTCATTCAATACCAATGGAGTATTGATGAGGTCAATGATTCCCTTGATGATTTTGAACAAATACCCATCATCCAATGATTGTCTATGGAATTGAAAGGTTGGAGAAAGTTGATGTTAAAAATATATGGCATACATGACCATGGATATTAGTATAAAGTATCATGGATTAAGTTTCCCTACATTCTAAATCATTGGATTAGGTGTAGGGATGTGCTCTAGAGAAACCCCTTCCTTAGTTGTCAATCCCACCAAAAATCCACGAGGTGACATCTTTTGTATCATGGAAGAAAATTTGGAATGAAAATATATCCAAAACACACTATTTGATCCCACAAGGATGTCCAATGATTCTACAGATAACCAAATTTATAACCATCCTATAAGTACCCGAATTCACAATACTATATGTTAGTCATAGTCATCATATATATACTAAAACATATTATCATTGCCAGTTCAACTAATCAATGCCAACATAGATATATCATAATAATGAGGAAAATAGATATATCACACAATAGAGAATATATCCAAAATATACTGAAAAATTAATTTAATTTAATAAGGATCTACTATAAAATATAAAATTGTTTATTTGTTTAATATTAATTAATATGCCTAATCATGATGCCTGAACACACACAAAATATCATATAACTAGTAATAGTAATCCCAACCACACTAACTCGGATGTCCATTACACATGTGTCCTCCAAAAAAAAATAAAAAATCCCTTACCTAAGTCCCACATAACTATCTCTTTTCTACTATGTAACAGGTTATTCCAAAATATAAAGAAGAAAATTGATCCCCTTATACAATTTTGTAATGCCTCGACACTAAGAACTAGGTCTGAGTCTGAGATCCAAATAACCTAATGCATGCCCCCTTATGAGAAAGGTTAGTGACTATCAGGGAGAGTCTATATTGACAAATGGATAGTCTATAAACTCTATTTTATGTAACCTAAATATAATAATAATAATAAAACCAATAACCAATCAGAGTAATCATCAGAAAAATAAAAAATCAAACAATTAGACATGTTAAAAAGATAATCAATGGGATCCCAATGTGAAAAGTAAAACAAAATAATAATGTATATAAGATAAATAAATAAATTAAATTATGGTAATCCTTATATTTTTTCCAATATCCCCTCTAGATCCATGAATTATAGTTTAATCATCTTCCATGGGCCCCTTTCGCTTCACTGAATCCCTAATTAGGAAATATATAAGCATACCAAAATGGTTGCATAGGGATTGAGTATAAGACTCAATATGACAACACCAATTATTCTTTAACTAAGTGTGATAAAGTATAACATGTTTATTTCAAGATAATAACAAATACATAATAATCAAAATAATATAATATCCAAGAATAAGTGGTCATGTGATATCAAAGATGCCGTAGACCCCCGATCATACTTTCATTGGATCTATGCTGCAATGACAATGAGAAAATGTTAAAAGTAAAAAAATTACCCAATATACAATGAATCTTTTTCTCAACAACCTCATAGAATTTTGAGTATGATCAACTCTATTTTCCTTAAGACTTAAGTAATACATGTTGCTAACAAATCAACTAGGCATCAAGAATATCCTCAGTAGGGAATTTTACTCACAAATAAAAATAGAATCAAGTAAAACAATAATTAAAAATATGTAAAATGCCAACACTGTACTCCATGGTATCATTGTATATCCACCTTATGATCCAGTCAATCATCCCCATCATCGTAATTCAATCATACACCCTTAATAACAGATAATCTTGTCACAATGGTCGACCTGTTTCAAGCATCGAGAATGATACCCCCAAGCAAGGTAACATACATAAAAGGTTGACCATATAAGGAAAAATGTTCTCATGGGAACCATGTAGCAATATATATACATGTGATCAACATCAAACATGAAAAAAATCATATAATAAAAACTCATGGAATCAATCATCATAACGGGTCTCTCAGGATACACATGCACCAACATGCAGTCATAATAAATAATAGTGAATCATTTATTCCGTCACAAAAACTGTATAAAAGAAACTCATGTAAATGATATCATTTAAAAGGTATGGAACATGAAATCTTAACACATTTACAAAGAATATAATTGTTCATTAGGTGAAAATATTCTAATCTATTTCCACATATTCATCAGCTCAAAATACTCACCAATGATTCCTACAACCAAATCCATCTATTTTTTTCAAAACAATACATCACATATGGTAAAAGATTCTCTCACCTGGACAACTTTTCCACTCTCAAGTTATTTCAATATATGTTTTTTCAATTTTATCCTGAAAGGATAATAACAAAAACATGATATAAAAAATATCTATCTAAAATAATCTGCATGTGAGTTTCCGTAATTAATATTCTTTATTATTTCAAGGTAATAACTCATATCATTATTTGATAATAAAAGATAATAAATCAAATATAATCCTTAGAATCAAATTTAATTATAATATTTTCATAATTTATAGATAATATTCATTTAATAATTATTTATCCCTAACATTATAGAAGTAATTTGGAGGAATTGGCTTTTAAAAGAACAGAAATTGTATATATGTAAATTTACCACTCTATAACTCAACACCAATAGTGGAAGATGGAGGGAGATAAAATGAAATTCCTAGAAACCATAAGGGATATATCAATTCAATCAAGGAGGGATTCACATATCTTATGTAAGGAATTTCTGGGTAGCTTTATTTATAACAGATCAACCAAAATGAAGGATAAAAGGGTTTGTATATTTATAATAGAGAAACAATGTAAGATTCGTAACATTAATTCCACCAACTATGTTTTCAAATTAGTTTGTCTCACAACTATTTATTAGATCAGGAGTTTAAAATCATAATTATTAATATATCATAAGGGACAATGAATCAAAATAATTTCATTGCATTATTTTGTAATTTAGTTACATTGAAATGGGTTTCATAGTTTTTACGGAGAAGAAGGAATGTAAAAGGATGTTTTTAAAGAATTTTTCACATAATAGTCATCACCGAAGTGAATCATGAGAATACCTTTACATAAAACCTATGTGTTGTGTAAGGGTATAAATTTACCCTTTCACATCTTTTAAAGTCTTTTTCTTACCCTGACATAGTATTAGGTTATGATTATGTAACCTATAGAAATCCCGAGCTATCATTAATAATGTCCACGGATGCCCTTATATATCCTTTAGAAACCATGGATGCGCCTTATATAGTACCTTTATGTATGTTCTATCTAACCTTACACAATATCACACTTACCCTTACATAAAACATATCCCTAGGGTTATCCTTATGTAGTGATCCATTTAACCTTACATATCCCTTATAAAAAGGTTATTACCCTTACACAATAAGTAGTATACCCTTATTAAACACAAGGAAACCCATTTTTACCATTACACATGGCATTAAAACCCACATTTAACCTTAAATAGCACTGTAAACATAAGTAAGGGTAATTTTATTGATGAAAATGGATTCTAACATAAAAATACTTATTAGATAAATCCAAAATTGTGTTTAAAGTACAATAACAAAAAATTAAATATTAAAATTTTCATTTCAATGTTACAATGACTATTCCAGGAGATTCACCATGGGAAGAAGGTGTTATTTAGACTGGGGGAATTATAAGAATTTGAGGAACCATATGATGGGACCTTATGCAAGGATTAGATGGACCCATACCTATTGGGTCCTTATATATATACCCTTATGCAATAAGATATGGCGAGGGACACTTGCATTTGAATCCTTATCAGTAGACACTTATACAGTGAGGGTGTACACTGTGATTCTATTTTATGTTTGGTATGGGTTGTAATAAATACCAAGGGCAGTAATACATGTTTTTGTAGTTTAAGTTTTTTAGGGGTTGTAAGTGTTTAGTAGTGTATCTTAATTGGAGGAATTTTTTGATGGTGATGGGACAAATATCACTTTGGTTCTCTAAATTTGCTGGCTAGGTGGGTTGTACCTTAGATGGTATTGTCCATGGTTTGTAGAGAGAGATATTCTCCTAGATATATCTCCTTAATCTTCATCTTAATTTCCACCTCCTTACCCTTAGTATTCTACATATTCAGTATGACTTTTTTATTAATTTTTATCATGTTACTCTCTCTTCTAGAAATAATGAATACTTTTGTGTATTTTATCTTCCTCTTATACGCATTTACTATCAACTGTTAATTGATATAAAATAACTCTAAAACCATGTGTATGCTACTAGTCATCTCAAACTTTATTTACAAAAACACATCTTTATTTAAACACTTCTCTTATCATATATGATAACTAAGATTAAGATAAAAAACATTTACATTGAATCATTTTTGATTGATAAATTATTTTTCAATAAAATCATTTTTTTGTAATAATTTTCATCCTAATTTGAATTTAAACTATAATATCTACCAATTTTACTATTTATTCCAACTCTTTTATATTTACAACACTTTAAAAAAATACATTTTTTATTATATACCCATTAAAATTAATGAACTGATTTCTATAACTGCTAGACCAAACATTGAAATTACATGGAGTTTAATAAACACTTTCATATATTATAGATAATCCAACATACATAATTATCAATTCTTAAAGAAAAACATAGGATCAAATAAGATTAATTTTTTTCTAGAAGAAACCAATTTTAACATTTCAAAAAATATTTTTCTTCTAGTTTGAAATTTTACCCACTAGAAATATCTAAATAGAACTAGTATCTCGACATCTCATTGACAATATTGAGTAAAAAATTCTTTATTTAATTTACAATATTAGAAAATGTCCTTAAATTAAAATATAATGAATTATATAACATGAATAAATCCTTCTAGTGCCTTTAAAATTGTAAGAACCTAGATCTTCGTTTCAGGTATGTTTTTCCTTTTTTGGTCGTTTTTGAGAAAAAGAGGAAAATCTGAAATTTTCAAAGTACACGCTTTGTACTTTATAAGTACATGCCATGTACTTCGATGTCGTGCCAGGATGTGTACTGGCCATGTCCGGGCCACACACTCGGTATGTGGGGGAGATGTAGAGGCCGCTTAAAGCGGAGTACAAAAAGGCGAAGTACAAGCCGTGTAGCCCAAAAGTACACGCTGTGTAATTTTTTTATTAAACAAACTAGGGTCATGCCTAATCAACAAAAACACCTTCTTCTATAGGTTCGTCGACCGAGAGTGCCTCGTACGACCATGAATGTCCTCTGAGCCCCCGATCCTCTATCTGTTTGCCCAATTTACCGCCATCAATTGTGTTGGAACTGCAGCGGTGAACTCTTCCTTCTTCTTGAGTTTCATTCCATGATTTCCCCTTTTTCTCAAGATATCGTGGGTTGAATGTGTTGTGCATTTTTGTAGATCTACACCTTTCTAAGGAAAATCAAGCCTCATGGTAAAAGTATATTGATCTCCAAGCATCAATGTTGGTGGTTTGTGCCTTACCTTTCGAGGTCTTTGAGTTTTATGTGCAAACTTTCACCAATACCCATGAACGGGGTATTGCGTGTTTACCATTTCCCCCCTGTTGTTTTCTTGCCTTTCTTGTATTCTTGTGTAGAGGTAATTTGATCATGTTTGAGGATAATTTCTATGATTGGATGTTTTTTCCATGCCTTGTTCTTATTATGACCTTTGGGTTTTTGTTAGCCTTTGGACATTATACCTGTTTTCCATGCCTTGTGACCATAGGGTGGAATGATATTCTTGACTTGCTTGTTGTTCTGTATAATGGTTAGCCAATTAGCTCTATAGGTGTACTTTGGACCTATAACATTATTATGCACTGACTGATATAGGACTATGAGAACCTGGTGCTATAGACTATAAGGGATATACCAGGTGAGCTTCCTAGAGAGTCTTGGATATTATAGACTACAGGAGGGTAGATTGAGTGAGCTTCCTCAGAGAGTCTTGGATATTATAGAAAATAAGGGATAGACCGAGTGAGCTTCACAGAGAGTCTTGGATATTATATACTACAGGAGAGTAGACCGAGTGAGCTTCCTCAGAGAGTCTTTACTTGTCTGAATTTCCTTAAACCATTCCAAGATAGAGGAGTAATTGACCGAGCGAGCTTCCTCAGAGAGTCTGTGATAGAACTGAGACTATACAAGTAATTGACCGAGCGAGCTTCCTCAGAGAGTCTGTGATAGAACTGAGACTATACAAGTAATTGACCGAGTGAGCTTCCTTAGAGAGTTTCTAGACCTTGGGGCTATATGAGGGTTAGACTGCGTTGATCTTCCTCAGAGAGTCCCTGACTACCCTAGACTATAAGGGGAATTGACCGAGCGAGATTCCCCTAAGAGTCTTAAATTTTCGCATGACCAAACCAGAGGGGTTAGGCTAAGTGCACTACCCAAAGGGTTGTGGGTACTTCTCGGATAGGACCAGAGGGGTTGGCTGCGAGTACTTCCAAGAGGGGTTTATGTTGCGGTTAGCTGTTTGCTTCAATATTGCTTGCTGTTCTGTGGATTGATTATTGTTACTGTAACTGCTTACTAGTTACTACCTACTGTTTACTATTACTATTTTCTGCTTACTGTACTAGTACTTTCCATATGCTCACTGACTGTTAGGCACAGATCTTCGGGTGGTTTCTTACTGGTATTTAGTCTCACACCCTGTTTGTGTCATGCTTTTGGTCCCAAATCGACTATGTTGTTGCAGGTATAGACAAGAGAAAGTTCCCTTTGACATCTGGTACTTGATTTCATTGGAGTAGGAGAGCATGGGACCAAGCTTAGGCTTGCGATGCTGAGGAGCTATTTATCTTTTCTTTTGTACTTGTTTTGGTACTATTTGTATTTCCAGAATTGTGATCTATTTGGATGTTTTCCTAGATATTTATCATGCATCATTTCATATATACATATGTGCTTTAGTGGGTTATTGTTTTAGTCTTCCACTTTTTACTTGTGCATTATTGTTGGATATTTACTACTTCCGATATTGCATGTTTTTTTTACTTCTACTGTGTAGTCTTCCAATGAGGGCATAGTTTCCCCACTATCACACCGAAGTCCCTCGCTGCTAGTCAGTAGCCTCTGGCGTTTTGGGAAATGCGCTTGAGGCCATGTGACCAACCAGGTACGAGGAACCTCTAGGTGGATTCCAAAACCAGGATGTTACAAAGTGGATTTAGAGGAATTATTTTCTCTTGATTTACTATTTAGAGATTTTAACCACGGATAGGATGGATTTAGAACATGGTAATATGGTGTGTCCGTGAGTAGCTAACCCGTGTATATGAAAAATCCAATCTACCTCGTTATTGCAGTTTTCTGGTTTTGAGATTTTATAGTTGATATGATTTCACCTTGAGTGATTCTCATGCATTGTGTTGTTATTGTTGTGCTAGTGTAGTTCTATTTCTGTCGCAACCTGATGAGACGAGGGTATACCATCTCATGCATCATATAGGAACTTGTTAGAAATCCCATGCCATGCATTCTTTCCATGCCATCTAGGGTTCATTAGCGATTTCATGTTGTTGTGATAGACTTTATGTATATTATGCATGCTGTTGTGATAGATTCTTTGATAGGATCCCTACAGTTTGATAGAGGAATTGTTTGTATTGTGCCTTGCTTAAATGAATGCCAATTGTTTTTTCTTGAGGAGTTATGGGCCCTCATGAATCGGAACATGGTGGATCAATGAGTTTTTTCCTTGTATATGATATGTAGGAGATGCCAATATTTGGTTCTCGGGGAGTATGGGCCCCCACAGATCGGAATTTGGAACCTTCATGTTGGTTTTTCTGTGTTTTATGGGATTCAGTGTAGTTTCTGAGCTACTGTCCAGAAAAACCCAGAATACACAGTGTGTACTTGACTACATGCTATGTAGTTTTAAACCATGTCACTGACTTTGTGAGAAGAAACATGGGGTGGTGAAAAAGTTTTCTGAAACACATCGGGTACAGTCATTACATGTCGTGTAGTAGTGAGCCGTGTACCCGGTCGTGTCACTAACCACACGGGTCAGGGAAGCTCTTATAGCACACGCTGTGTTGGGTATGAACATGCCATGTTGTCTTGTTCTAGGTACTCGGCTATGTCACGAACTACATGGGATGGTGTTATCTCTCCTATACACGCCGTGTTTGTTTTCAGAACATTCCGTGTAAGGATCAACCATGTAGCCGGCCGTGTAACTAACAACACGGGTCTCCAAAACCATGTCTAGTACACACCGTGTCCTTAGTGAACATGTTGTGTAGTCTAGGGTTAAGAGGACAATGTGAGTTAGGTGTGCAAAGAGACTCGGGCTGGGGAGTGGAGATGAAGTACACGCCGTGTAGTCTGGGGTGTTACACGACCATCTTTGGCAGAAGTACACGCCCATGTGTATATACTTAAGGAAAATCCTGTGTAGTTTTTATACATGCACTGTAGTTGTGTTTAGTAAACATGAGTGTTTATTTCTCCTGTTCCCATTTTGTACTCTTGTGTTCTCTGTCCTTGATAATCCGGATCTGAGGTGTTCTTTTGATCTTTTAGAGCTATGCCTTCGAGACGTCCTCTGGTGGTACGTGAGCTACCATACGGTGATAAGACACTGGATATGGGCGATTAGGGACCTCGTGAAGATCCTCATGCTATGCCAGACTTGGAACCATCAGTTATACCCATTGCAGGCGCTGATGCGCAATTCAGGGAGGACTTCTTGAGGATGATGCAGACCTTTCAGGGAGCGCCACCTCCTGCCCCATCGATGGATAAGTTGACCCAGGTTTTCCAGCAGTAGCATCCTCCTATTTTCTCAGTGGATGGAGGACCCCAGGCTGCAGAGTTGTGGTTAGAGGCCACACTAATGATCTTTGAGCATCTGGAGATACCTCTAGAGAAAAGGGTAAAGCTTGCTACCTATATGCTCTGAGACACTACCAAGAGGTGGTGGGAGGTGATCTCATAATCATGGCACCAGCAGATTATGACTTGGGATGAGTTTCGGCCCATCTTCTATGATTACTTCTATCTAGAGACCTTGAGGGCCGACCAAGCCTGAGATTTTATGAGTCTTGAGCAGGGTACTCTTTCTGTTATGGAGTAGTCGTCTTGTTTTACAGAGCTTCATCGCTTCATGCCGATTCCAGCAGGTAATGAGTTGTTCCTTGCTAAGAATTTTGAGGATGGGGTCACGTAGAATATCCTTTCCTAGGTGAATATATTCAGGATGACTTCCATATCCTTGATTGTCAACAAAGCACTGATCTCTGAGCGCAATCTGAGAGATTCTGGAGTAGTGATCCAGGGAGGTTCGACATCCAGAGTCAGTGTTCCTCCTAATGATAGCAGGAAACGCCCTAGGGAGTTTGCTCTAGGAGATCATAGTAGGAAGAATGTATCTTCAGGCAGCCATGATGTATGCTACCAGTGTGGTAGGAGCGGGCATACTAGGACTCAGTTCCAGAGAGACCCTATGGATTGCCGATCCTGTGGAAAAATGGGCCATATTCAGTGTTTTTTTCCAGAATTTCTCACCTAAAGCTAGTGGTAGGGGTTCTTCTATGAACCTGCATATAAGAGATGTATCTCCAGTTTCTCACTAGTCTAGGAACTGGAGTTCTTCCGCCCATTCGGGCTGAGGTGGAGGTCGCAGCCATGGTGGTCAGTCACCAGGTTACCAACAACAGCATAGTGGATCAGCTCAGAGTGGTCATCTCGGGGTGTAGGGCTACGGTATAGGCCAAAATTTCTACATGGAGCAGACCTATCAGGAGCAGGATCCTGAACCTTATAGAGTTCAAGGTATGATCTTTTTATCCTCAGTTTTATCATCATATATTTTTGATACTAGTGCTTCACATAGTTTTATCTCTATTTCTGTTGTGGATAGCCTTGGGAGCTGTATCTTTTCATCTGCCAACATGTTGACTCTTGATACACCATTGGGAATGAGGACGTCTAGCGTACGTCAGTGTAAGGAGTGCCCTATTGAGGTTGTAGGCTGTCACATCTTATGGGGCCTCTATGTCCTAGAGAAGACAGGCTATGATGTCATTCTCAGTATAGACTGGTTAGTTCCCTTCAAAGTAGTCGTCGATTAATATTTCCACAGGTTGAGTTTTGTATCACCAGAGGGTGGATCTTTTCTCCATAGAGGGAAGTGGGATGTCTAGGCGGGTAGAGCTGGACCAGAGCATCATGGGCTAGGAGGAGTTACAGCCCATATTGATAGTCTTTATCTGGATGACCAGGGGACTTCACAGTTAGACTTTCCTCCAGTGGTGGATCGTTTCAGGGATGTCTTTCTAGAGGAATTTTCAGGTTTGCCTCCAGAGCTTGAGGTAGAATTTTCTATTGAGATCATTCTAGGAGAGACACCAGTGTCCATTCCTCCTAATAGGATAGCTACACCTGAGTTGGAGGAGCTCAAGAAGTAGTTGGAGGAGTTATAGGCAAAGGGTTTCATCTGACCCAGTACTTCTCCTTGGGGTTTTTTGATCCTTTTTCCAAAGAATTCAGACAATACCTTTCGACTTTGTGTTGATTATCGGAAGTTGAACCATTTGACGGTCAAAAACCGATATCCCTTGCCGAGGATCGATGACCTCTTTGATCAGCATCGAGGAGCCCGAGTGTTCCCGAAGATTGACTTGAGATCTGACTATCATCAGTTTCACGTTAGACCATTAGATATACCTCTTACAGCCTTTAGGATAAGGTATGGTCTATACGAGTATACAGTCATACTGTTCGGTCTCATGAATTGGCCAGTAGTTTTCATGGCACTGATGAACCAATTTTTCCATCCATACATGGACTCCTTAGTGGTGGTTTTCATGTATGACATCTTGGTGTATTCTCACACTCGACACGACCATGCTACCCATATTGAGATAGTTTTGATTACACTGAGAGAGCATCAACTTTATGCTAAACTATCAAAGTTCCACTTTTGGACGGATCAGATTCACTTCTTGGGTCATGTTATCTTAGAGGCAGGAGTATTAGTGGACCCATAGAAAGTGAGAGCTATAGTTCCCTGGGAGCAGCCGAAGAATTTCATTAAGGTGTGGAGTTTCTCTAGGACTGGATGGATACTACAAGAATTTCATACAGGACTTTTCACACCTTACAGAACTGCTTACAGGTCTGACCAAGATAGGGGAGAAGTTCTTATGGTAAAATTCTTATGAGTCATCCTTTCAATAGTTAAAAGGGAGGTTGACTTTAGCACTGATACTAGTATTTCCGGAGCCAATCAAGATCTATACTATGTACTTTGATGATTCAGGTATCGGGCTGGGAGCTGTGCTTATGCAGGGAGATGGTGTCGCTGCTTACGGGTCTCGGCAGTTGAGGCCACACGATAGGAACTACCCGATGCACGATTTGGAGTTGGCAGCTGCTGTTCATGCCTTATACTATTGGAGACATTACCTTCTGGGATATTACTTTGTGGTGTTTACCGACCACAAGAGTCTCATGTACATCTTCACTCAGCGTGATCTGAATCTGAGACAGCGTAGGTGGGTTGAGTATCTTCAGTTCCTCGACTTTGAGCTTGCATATACACTGGGAAAGGTAAATGCAATGGCTGATGCGTTGAGAAGAAGAACTTAGATTCAGGCAGTTCAGGAGGCAGCAGTGAGTAGAATCTTATGGCTCTGTTCTTTGAGATGAATTTGGAGGTGCATGACAAACAGGGGTATCTTTTTCTATCTTTTGTAGCTGCTACGTCTACCCTTCCTGATCGGGTATGGATGAGGCAACTATCAGACTCAGAAGGCCTAGTCCAGTGGGAGAGTGTGTTAGGAGAGGATCCTCTTCCTGGATGGATAGTGGGAGAGGATGAGATCTTGCATTTCCAGGGACACATATGGGTGCCAGTAGACATATGAGAGGAGATGATGTGGGATTTCCATTCCTCAGTTTGGGCAGTTCATCCTGGCGTCACCAAGATGTATCATGATCTACACTTCCAGTATTGGTGGCCAGGGATGAAGAGATATGTTGCTTGGTTTGTCATGAGATGTTCTACTTTTTATTAGGTGAAACCAGAGCATCAACGACCAACAAGGATTTTATAGCAGTTACCCATTCCAGAGTGGAAGTGGAACGATGTGGCGATTCACTTCGTGACCAGGTTACCGATGTCACCTCGAGGGAGTGATGTTGTTTGGGTTGTCATCGACAGGCTTACGAAGGTTGCTCATTTCCTGCTAATCAAGGAGACCTTCAGTGTTGATGAGATGGGATGGTTTTACATCTGAGAGATTGTACATATTCATGGAGTTCCACACTCCATTTTTCAGACAGGGATGCATGTTTTACTTCTTGGTTGTGGCAGGGGCTTCAGAGTGCTTTGGGTACACAGGTACTTTTGAGTACAACATACCATCCCTAGAATGATGGAAATTCCGAGCGTACGGTCCAGGTGCTTGAGGAGATGCTCTGAGCTTGCATTATAGACTTTGGAGGTTCTTGGGAGAAGCATATTCCTCTTGTGGAGTTTGCCTATAACAATAGTTTTCAGGAAACTATTCAGATGTAACCTTACGAGGCCTTGTATGGTAGGCCATGCTGATCACCTTTGTGCTGGATGGAGGTAGGAGAGGCAGCTTTGCTAGGACCTTGTCTTATTCAGGAGACGTCAGAGCAGATATAGTTGATTCGAAAGATGATGGTTGTAGCACAGTCTCGACAGAAGTCTTATGCTGATCAGTGGAGACGACCTCTGGAGTTCAAGGTCATGGATTAGGTTTTCCTGCGTGTCACACTGAGGTTGGGACACAAGAGGATTCAGAGACAGGGTAAGCTTTAACTGTGGTACGTCAAGCTGTTTGACGTGTTGGAGAGAGTTGGGCCAGTTGTCTATCGGTTGCAGTTACCTCAGAGGTACCAAGCTATGCACGACGTCTTCCACATATATCAAATTTGACATTACTTTTCAAAACCGTATCATGTATTTCATCCCGAGGAGGTTGATCTCTAAGAGGATGTGTCGTTTGAGGAGCATCCTATCCGGATTGTCAAATGATGTACGAAGGTTCTCCATGGCTGGTCTGTTCCTCTGGTATGGGTGCTATGATAGCATGGGTGAGTATAGGACGAGACCTGGGAGAGAGAGGTCGATGTATGATCACAATGGTCGGAGCTGTTTAGGGTGTCTTCTTCTATGCCTCTCTAGGGAAATTCGGGGATGAATTTATTTAAGGGGGGAAGTTTTTAATAACCAAGATCTTCATTTTAGGTATGTTTTTCCTTTTCTGGTTGTTTTTTTGAAAAAGAGGAAAATCTAGAAATTTTCAAAATACACGTCGTGTACATTATAATTACATGTCGTGTACTTCGATTCCACGCCTGGCTGTGTGCTGGGCTTATCCGAGCCACACACACAGTGTGTGGGGGCGATGTGGAGGCCTCTTAAATCAAGGTACAGAAAGGAAAAGTACACACCGTGTACCCCAAAAGTACATAACGTGTACTTTCTTTTTTTATTAAACGGGCCGGGGTCGCGCTTAATCAATAGAAACCCCTTATTCTCCAGTTTCCTTGACTGAGAGTGCCATGTATGGACGTGAACATCCTCTAAGCCCCTGAGAATCCGTATTTTTACTGAATTGACCGTCGTTGATTGTGTTGGAACCGTAGCAGCGATCTCTTCCTTCTTCTTGAGTTTCATTCCATGATTTTCCTTCTTTCTCAAGATATCGTGGGTTGAAGGTTTTGTGAGTTTTCATAGATCTATGCCATTCTAAGGAGAATCAATCCTCGTGGCCAAGTATATTGATCTCCTATCATCAAGGTAGGTGTTTTGTGCCTAACCGTTTGAAGTCTTTGTGTTTTATGTCCAAATATCAACAAACACCCATGAACAGGGTATTGCGTGTTTACAATTTTTTCCATGTTGTTTTCCTACCTTGCTTGTATGCTTGTGTAGAGGTAATTTGATCATGTTTAAGGATAATTTCTATGCTTGGATGTTTTTCCCATGCCTTTTTCTTGTTATGACCTTTGGGTTTTTAGCCTTTGGTCGTTATACCTATTTTCCATTCCTTGTGACCATAGGATGGAATGATATTCTTGAATTGCTTGTTGTTCTATAGAATGGTTAGCCAAGTATCTCTATAGGTGTGCTTTGGCCTTATAGAATTATTATGCACTGATTAGAATGAGACTTTGAGAACCTGGTGCTATAGACTATAAGGGATAGACCGAGTGAGATTCCCAGAGAGTCTTGGATATTATAGACTACAAGAGGGTGGACTGTGTGAGTTTCCTCAGAGAGTATTGGTTATTATAGACAATAAGGGATAGACCAAGTTAGATTCCTAGAGAGTCTTGGATATTATAGACTACATGAGGGTAGACCGAGTGAGTTTCCTTATAGAGTCTTTACTTGTTTGAATTTCCTTAAACCATTCCAGGCTAGAAGAGGAATTGATCGAGAAAGCTTTCTCAGAGAGTCTATGATAGACCTGAGACTATAGGAGGAATTGACCAAGTGAGCTTCCTTAGAGATTTTCTAGACCATGGGGCTATAAGAGGGTTAGAACGCATGATCTTCCTCAGAGATTCCCTGACTACCCTAGACTATAAGGGGAATTGACCGAGCAAGATTCCCCCAAGAGTCTTATATTTTCGAATGACCAAACCACATGGGTTAGGGTGAGTGCACTACCCATAGGGTTGTCAGTACTTCTTGGACAGGACCAGAGGGGTTGGATGCAAGTACTTTTTAGAGGGGTCCCTGTTGTGGTTATCTGTTTGCTTCACTACTGCTTGTTGTTCTATGGATTAATTAATGTTACGATTACTGCTTACTAGTTACTACCTGCTGTTTATTGTTACTATTTACTGCTTACTGTACTAGTACCTGCCATATGCTCACTGACTATTAGGAACAGATCTTTGGGTGGATGCCTACTGGGATTTAGTCTTACACCTTATTTGGGAATTGCTTTTGGGCCAAAACAGACTATGTTGTTGCAGGTATAGACAAGGGAAAGCGCCCTTCGACTTCTGGTACTTGATTGCTTTGGAGCAGGAGAGCATGGGATTAAGCATAGGCTTGTGATGCTGAGGAGATGTTTATCATTTCTTTTGTAATTGTTTTGGTATTGTTTGTATTTCCAGAATTGTGACCTATTTGACTATTTTTCTAGATATGTATCAATCATCATTTCATATATACATATGTGCTCGAGTTGGTTATTGTTTTAGTCTTCCACTGTTTACTTGTGCATTGTTGTGGGATATTTACTACTTCCAATAATGCATGTTTTTTACTTCTGTTGTATACTTTTCCAATGAGGGCATAGTTTCCCCACTATCACACCCAAGGCCCTCGCTACTAGTCGGAAGCCTCTGTCATTTGGTGAAATTATCTTGAGGCCATGTGACGAACCGAGTACAAGGCACCTCTAAGTGGCTTCCGGAACTGGGACGTTACAAAAATCATGTTATGTAATTGAAAAAATCATAAACTATATATATAAATATACAAATATAATTTTCTTCAATCATCAATATTTTACATGCTATTCTTAATAGAAAAATGATATGAAATTAACATCTTATGAAATGTTATTCCAAGAATGAATCATCCATTTTATCAATTCCAGAACTCCTTTTCTATATTACTTGAAAACCCACTTCAATATTTAAACATAATTTATTTCTCACCATCTAACCTCTTATATATTTACAACACCTGTAAATAAAATAGTTTATATCACATATATATCATAATATATCTTAAGGAAGCCTTTATTCCTACCAAATTATTAACACATTCAATCATATTAAATATCATTCGGTACACCGAAACAAAATGAGTTTATGGAAGAAATCATTTTATTATTTAGCATCTGATTCCCTTTGAAACCATAAGTGATTTATTATATTCTTACATAATCATATCGAATATATTTTGGAACTATTTTAACACTTAAATACTATAGAAGTAAATCTTTTGACAAATTGAATATTTTGTATCTTAAGATCACTTCATAAAACCCTAATAACATTTAAGAACTATTCATAAGTTACTAGTCTTGGGATTATCTTACATTAAGATTATCTTTCCAAGGATTCATCTCATTGTTAATTTTTATGATAATGATATTTTTAGTCTACCAAAAATCCTTTATCTGATGTGCATCATATCATAGAACTTTTCATTAGGCACTTTAAATGAAATTTATACCACTAAAAGTAATGACTATGATCATCATATTTGTTTAATGTGACAAGATACATATATTATTAAACAATGATTCTACTTGGGTGTTCCTATCACCACTTAATTATTTAGGTAATGAAACATCCTAATCACAAAATCTACGACTCTTGGATAGTTGAACACTTAACTCTTTATATAAATCCATTATATGGATTCAGCAACCTCAATTTTTATTATGGTATCCTTCCTAAAGGGTTTCTAACTAAGTATAACCCAAATAAAATTCCATGAACAAACTAAAAAAGTGAAACCTAAAGGAAAAATTCTTGGAAAGAAGCTACCCAAGGAAATTCTACAGATATCTGTTACTTTATTTCCATACAGAAGATAATTTAGGGGCACCCTCCTTGGTCAAAACCTATCTGGATGAATGATAAATGTCTTGAAAAGTGATAATTTAGAAGGAATCTCACACTTTTTATTTTAATCAGGTTTTAATATCACCATATTTTATCTATTTATTATATTTATATTTTTATTATTCTAGTAATATTTTCAGAATATTATTCCCTACAACGAACCAATATGTTCAAGTCATATTCGTGTGTAACTCTTTAAATGGCCCACAATTTTTTTGTAACTAACCTAAAAAAGAATCCAAACATATTTATACATATGAAAATTCATCATATTAATAATGTAGATGAAATTTTCATTTAAAGGAATATATTTGTATGATATTGAGAATCCCCACATGAATAAGGCCAAAGAGTTAGATACCAACCTCATTTACCAATCTAGACAATGCATGAGCCTCCATGTCAGCAGGTTGTCTGAGCCCCAGCCCATATACCAAGGGAGACTTTACTCAAGATATAATTCATTTCATTATAATTCTAAAACCTAATATGTATAAACCATATTCAACATATATGTTCAAGTTCATAATTTTAATTACAAAATGAGGACTATGTAGAGGAAAAATTAAATACATTATCAAACCTAGCATGTAATGAAGGGATTTTTTTCCTAGAAGATGTATAACATTTAAAATAAAGAATACCTAAACCACAATATAAATTCTTTATAACTATGAATGAAATAGGGAATAAACATTAAATAAAAAAACAATTCAATTATTTAAACATGAGTTAAACAATTATAAAAAATTTGTAAATAAAATTCTATCATAGACATTTTATAATTTTAGATTTATATTATAAAAATTTCATAATTTGGAATATTGAAACATTATATTCTTTTGAATACGAACTCATATTTATTTTTCATTATATTATATTTGTATTTTAATTTATAAAATTTTATAAATTGTAATTTTTTAAAAAATACAAAAATCATATACATAAAATTATTCAAACCATAATAAAATTAACCCACATAACCCATTTTATATTGTTTAAATAATATCAAATTACTTCACCTTTAATATAAAGAATTTGTTTTAATATAATATGAACAATTCATATTTTAAATGTAAAAAATTTATATATTTATAACTTATTTATGTAATTTATAACTCTTTACATATTTCGCATATAATTTCAAAATCAAAAAATTTATTTCTAGACCTTAATACATTCCATATAATTTTATATGCAATATTAAAAATTTTAAATTAATATCTATTACATTTTTAATAACATGATATTCATGAAAAATTAATATTTAATTATAATCCCATTTTAATTAATTAATTAATTATAATTTTATTATGAAATAAATATCCCCAAAATATATTTTATTATAATTTATTAAAAAAATATTAATTATTAATTCAATTCGAAATAAAAAAATAGTGTTATTCATAGCACCATAGTTGGAACATTTCCTTTCTTAGCCCCACATATTGTGCTTGGCTAAGGCTCACTATGTTGTAAATACCTTAACTAATGTAAGATACATAATAGTAATTCATTTATTTCCTTTATAAAGTTGGGGTATGTATTGGTAAATCGATCCACCATAGCCCACACTATGTTGTGGTGAACTTCATAAGAATATTTATATAGAAAATGGGAGTCACCATCATCAACGCATCATTTCCATGATTTTCAATTTCACATACGCTAACACTTAATGCATAATAATTCTGAAAAACCTTCCACCATTCCATGAAGAAGCTTATGTAGCCATTTTTCATATGTTAACATGTAACAATTGTAACTCCCCGACCCTAGTTACCCAGAGTCGGTGCATTATTACATAACATTGGCATGATCACAAAAAATATCAAGTCTCTAAAGACCGATTAGTTCAGTATCCTTGGAATACCTTGATACATTCATAATGTTTACATTACATTATAAAGTGAAAACTACTAAAACAACATATTTTCTTCATATCCCCTCATACTATCCCTGTAGGTCACTCATAAATTACTTCTTCACATCCTGGAAAAAATAAGACATTGAAAGGGGTGAGCACAAATGTTCAGTAAGGATAACAATATAGCCGAAACTTTCATAAATAAGCATAAACATTTAAGGCAATATATAACTAAAACAAAATACTTTTAAACATGAACATCAGCATAATATGGTAAAGATTAAATGAAATAATACCATTTAATTATTCACATGGATATTGTACTAGTTGAATAACCACATGCAATATCAATAACCACTTTCATAATGATGGAATGCATAATGACAGACTATCATAACCACGTAGACAAGGCCTCGTGCCGAGAATAAAAATAAGATTTTGTCAAGGCCTCGTGACAAGACAGTAGTTTGTCTAATGAGACCTCTGATGCATCTAGGAGGTATAGCGGGCTCCCCCCATCACTTACTAATTCCAATGCATTCCTCATATGAAAAGCTTGAAACATAACATAAACATTCGTATTAAAACTAGCATACAAAATGTCAATACATTATCCACAAACCATGAATGGTATTAAAATTGCACATCCATAGTCAAACATAACTAATTCGATACAATATGGAAGATTGTATTGTATCAGATTAACCTCTATCGATAATGATGAAGGATATTTACATAGATGAAAATAATCATCAAAATATTGAGAGAAATAACCCCTTTTTTCTTGAAAACTTTTAAAAGTCACACTATTTGTCAAGAAGCCATTTAAAATAGATTTTTGAATCAAAGTGTCCCATACCACGTTGGAAATTTTAAAAGGAATTTCTATTTGAAAACTTTAATGTCCATATAAATAAATCCTTAAAACTATTTTTAAAACATGTACATCAATGAGAAATATTTATAAGAATAAATCTTCAAAACATTTAAAAATGATATTTTAGTTAGAGTTTTTAACCAAAGGAGAGACAATTTAATTAAAATAATTGAGGTAATCAAAACCTTTTAATATCATGAGAATAAAGGGATTCATGATATACTATGTGAAAGTACATTATATACACCATATAAATGTGATTTGGTGTATAACAACAAAGGAGTCTCAATGGAATGTAAATTGAGATGAAATCTATCATAAAGGCCGTATCATTAGGTTAAGGATAAATCAACGAAATATTTATGTGTGACAAATATAAATACACTCAATATGATTGGATATTCAGTGTAAAACAATCAAAAGACATTCACACATATTCTTGTAAAAACAACACCAATGGATTGGATGTTTAACTCAACAAATCAAGATTGAGTAAAAATTACTCTTATCAAGTTCATACCGATTAAGGAGAATTTATCAATGGAGTGATTATGTGTATCAAAATTATATCAACAGAAAGGGGAGTGGAAATTGTGACATAATAAAATGAATAGTGAATCCACACATAATCTTGGAGTAAAATAATCAATGAAGTATGCGTAAAGCCGAATGAGTGGAAATTGAAATTTCAAATTCAATTATCGATTTGGTAACTTAAGAAACATATACACATGAAAGAAGGATCTTAAAATGATAATGTAAATATCAATAAATTAAATTATATTACACAATTAATACAATCATGGGCATTACACACACCACATGCAACAAATAAGTGGTGAACAATAGAAATCTCACAGAATTAAAAGTGAGATAAGAAACCCCTTACTTTGTGATTTTTCCTTGGTCGAGGGTAGTTTAGCCTCCTGTATAATGGTAAAATAATTTTTTATTTAATTATACAAGGATCATATACATTAATATGATTTCACATATGATCTTTTAACATTTCTTTGTTAACGATAACTTAGTATTATCATCGTTTCGGGTGTTAACTTACTCCTTTTATTTTATATGTTTTGTTACATAAGCCGTGTTTGTTAAGGGTAGGTTGTATATTATTCATATAAAGAATTATTTCAAGTCCTTAAACATTATTTTTAATCATCAGATGATAATTATACTTGAATGGATACGATGGAGAATGAATCTCATCGCGTTCGTGGAGACGGTAGTCCGTACGTACGCACGAGCGACAATATCATTCTTTTGATACTAAAATAATATAAAATTGGATGGTATATCATATATAAATAATAATTATCTTGTTATATTTATTATTCAAAGGAATTACACACCATTATTATACCCATCCAAATAATAATTTACTGAATAACAATTACACCACGACGTGGAGATGGTAAGCCGTACGTACGCACGTATGGTGACATGTCATTCAAAGGATGGATAGAATATTGAATATGGTTGTACCATATTTATAATAACATCACAATATATATAATATATGGGAGTTATTATTTTAGAATGCTAAAAACAAAGAAATAAGAAGTTGAAGAAGAAAGGATCTTGAAAGAGTGTGGTGAAAACATTACCTCTTCTTCGGGTTCTTCCTTTTGATTTGATCAAAAGGGCTCCTTAGGTTGGATTTCTGATCAAAACAAGGCCTCTATTTTGACGTTAGAGAAGTTGAGAGAGTATTTGGGCAGGGGTTGGATGAACCAAGAGTCTTTGAAAGTGTGAAGAATTGGTTATAAGTGGTGTCCTTTTATAAGGGGGAGGAGGGGCACCTTAGGAAAAGCGAAAAATATTATTTTATAATAAATTTATATTAGGTTTCTAATGGCTCCAAAGTGTATTATTTAAAGGTTAATGTGGGGATAGGTCGAAAACCACTCAACAAATAGGTTTTATATAGGTCTGAGTCACTAAATTAACCTTATATTTTAGTTTTAACTCTTAGTTAATTAGTTTAACATTTACCATGTCACTTTGTATTTTTATATTATATAGTTAATAAACATACTATATACATCCAAGAGACCCCCAAGTGGTACATTAATGATACACCTATCATGATATAAGTCTCTTGGGTGAACCTTAGATTTTGTTGAATTTAATATCAATTAATAATATAATATTTGTTTTAAAAACTCTTTTATGTCAATTTTGAGACTATTCAAAAATTGATTTTTGTTAAAGTCTTAAAAACTTTACTAATTCGAAACAAATTCATTTAAGCAATCCCATAATTTCATATTAAGTAATAAAATTCATGTATGTCATCAAAACTTTCAAATTTTATTAATTTTAACATTTATAATACCAATTATTTTATTCTTTCATTAATAAGGAAAATACTGCATCAATATTGTGTCATAATTAATATTAATTATTAAATGTCTAAAAATTATAAATAAAATAAAATTATGTAGGTAATATTCTTATATTTCTAATGTATTTTATAGTAAAATATCCAACATATATAACCCTATGTAAAAATGTTTTTTCTAAAAGATATATACTTATGTCATTTTTGTATTTATTTTAACTTAATTAATATAAAGTGTCATTATCACTTACAAGTGGATCCATGGGGTCCCAAAATCGACCCAAAGATGACCATGGTCAGACATGTATCAATCGATAAGGTTAGGGCACGTTTTAGAGTAATTTTCTGTTATTATAATATAATTTTTGTTAGCCTTATTTACCGGATCTACCCTTTAACCATGGTAAATAAAATATTTACCGAAGTAATTATTCAAAATGTCTAAAAATAAAAGTTACCTATTTACACAATTTGGACATCATGATTACAAATATGGAATCTATTTTTCCAAATTCAAAACACAGAAGTGGCAGAAATTAATTTAAAATTAATTCCCATGTTAAAACAAAAAGCGTGTTTTTAAGAGATAATAACTATCAAAACATTGACACTTGTTTATGTTCGGTTTAACTGTGAAATTATGTCCAATGACCAAAATTGTATTAAATGGTAAAAATTTATTCTAGATATACTTTAAAACCACTCAAATTCTTAATTTATCACTGTTAATTATTTCGATTTAAAAAGTTGTTTTTAATTAAAATTGAGTAATTTTCACTATTCATCAAAATATAAAAGTTATCCGAAAAGTACCAAAATTTCACCCTATGATAATTTCGATATTCTGAATCCAAAAATTAAGTCCATTTTGAGAGATAAAATTTATAAAATTTCAAAAAGTTGGTATTACTATTCATAACGACTACTTTGATTGGTTGAGGTGTGTTAGAACTTGATGTTGCGTACAACACACAATACTGTTTTAATCAAAGAGAAGCATACCGTGGAAGCTTGGGGTGTTACATTATCCCATTCTTCAATAAATTACATCCTCGAAATTTTTGAAATTGGGCTTTGGAGTATAACAGAAAGTCCCACATCGGAAAAAGATTCAATAAAACTATAACTTTAAAAGAAAGAAAGAGATGTACAAATGTCACCCTAGATAACCTATACTAGGATTCCATGTAGAAAAACATGGATATGGATGGTAATAAAAGTTTAAAGTTCTGATGGAGAGGGATAGAAGACATGGTTAGGAGAAAGTTAGCAACAAGAAAACCACAAACTTGTGATGGGACAAACTGTCATTAGTTTCCTAGTAGGAAAAGTAACCGGACAACATTTTTTTGTTTTAAGTTACATTACATAAAGATGAGGAATTAATTTTAGATATTGACTAAGAAAATAAAGAGATATACTTACTTTTTATGTAGAGTTTTATTCATTAATAAATTTCCACCACTAACTCATTTTTTCAAACGATGAGTATTCAAGAAGACTTGGTCACACATGAAGAGCAAGAAGAAACTTCTATAGAATCACATAATCCACGAAGGATAAACTATATATTTACATTGTATTTAGAGATTAATCAAAACCAAAATGGTTAGTAAAATATTTGATGATCCCCCCAAAGGATATTCCTTTAGGGAAATAAACACTAATCTTAATTTCTAAAATCAATACCCCAAAGTTAAATAAATTCCATTCAATAAACAATTGTCCTTAAAATCCTTCAATATAATCCAAACTAATATTGAAACCCAAAACCTAGAAGAATTCGGTTATGTAGTCTTCTATGTTAAATTGTATCTCTAAATGACATCAACTACTCTTAAAGTCACATACTTAAAATTAATTAATCTAATCACATATTCTCTATTATAGGTTAATCATTTCCATAAATAAACTAAATCACTATAAACCCTCAATACAAACGTAGAGAAAAGTACACCATTACTCCTCAAATAAAACCCCATAGTATTCTATTTTCCTTGGGCATATAGTGTTCCCAACAAAGCGAACATCTTCTAAAATAACATTTATCACTTAATCACCAAATCATTTTCCTATACTAAGGGTATTCATTTGATAAGACATAGGAAACCCAAATAAACTTATTATTGATCTATAAAATCATTTAACTAAAAATAATTAGTCACACTAACCAGGGAATTCATGTAGTCCAGTGGTAGGCGACAAATCCCAATCTCACTTTGGATGTGGGTTCGATTCCCACAGCTTGGTCCAACGCAACGGGTTGTCACACGGTCTGCGTGTTGTCCTTTTTCAAAAACTATATTTTATAACATTACCAAAATCAGATAAATTTCTCAAAATAACCATAACATAATTTTAACCAGAAATTTTATCTCATACCTTGAATTTTCATCCCAAAATATAATAACTTGTAATTGCCTCAAACACAATGATCATATAAAACAAAATGGTTATTGATAACTATATCCACAAGGGATAAGATAAGACTTCCTTAAATATCATTCACACATGCAAAAATGTGGAGTTAAAAATACAAGAGAAAATTATTCCAAAATAATCCCATCAACAAGGAGCACTAATACATTTAAACATTTATCCAACCATTTGTATTCACATAGCTTCTTCTTTTTCCAAGAAAATATCCTATAGAATAGGGCATTCACTTGGGTAATGGCCAGGTCCCCTACATTTAATGTAAATGACTGTAAATATATTCTTGGGACCATTTTTATTTTCTTCCATAGTACTCTTCATTTTTCCTCGTTAATTATTTACTTTATATCCTTCTTTCCCACACATAAATCATTTCTTTGTTCCATTGAGACACGTTCCTGGGTGTCTCATTCCACATTTCCTGCATGATGGAAATTTAGGATTCTTTTCTCCATGTTCTCCACTGCTGGAGCTCTTATCATTCATCACCTTTCTCTTTATTGTTGAGTCTGGGAGTTGGTTAATATATATGTTGTTGATCATATTTTTGGAAAACTGATTTGTCATGAACACGATATCTTTTACACATATCAACATTCCATTTTGTTGCTCATTTCCACCACTGTTCCCACCTTGTACATCATTCTCAAAGTTACTATGACTTCCTTGGACTCCAGCCATTGACTAAAACCAAAAAGAGTTTTGTGAGTATCAGTAGACATATAATCATTTAAAGAATATCATGACACCATAATCTCAATTTGAAACACCTTAGGATTATCCAAGGTCATTTATTCTCATCTTATATTAAAATACTTCAAATTGGTTTGTAAATAAAATGTAAATTATCCTAATAATATCCCCTGGGAGTGTCGTAACCAAGAGTGTAGAAAGGCCTGTTGTTGTGCAGCAATTCATGTTTGAGTCTAGATCAAAGTGGTGTTTTCGGATTTTACCCCTAGGTACATCTGTACTAGAGCCACCTCTACCGGCTCGTATCCAGATAGGGATGTAATGCTTGGAAAACTCAAAAAATCTATACAATACCAAAATTCTAGGAAGTTCTTCTGTACTAATCATCGAAGTCCATCTTAGGGCTATGTGCTCTAATCAGAGTTTATCTAAATCTAGTTTCCAAGGTTTGTACTAAAACTCCCTCTGATACGAACTGTAATGCCCCGACTTTAGTTACCCAGAGTCAGTGCATTATTACAAAACATTGGCATCATCACAAGAAAGATCAAGTCTCTAAAGACCGATTAGTTTAGTAGCCTTGGAATAACTAGAAACATTCATAAAGTTTACATTACATAATAAATTAAAAACTACTACAACAACATATTGTCTTCATATCCCCTCATACTATCCCTGCAGGTCATTCATAAATTACTTCTTCACATCCTGAGAAAAATAAGACATTGAATGGGGTGAGCTCAGATGCTCAGTAAGGATAAAAATATAGCGGAATATTTCATAAATAAGTATAAACTTTTAAGGCAATGTATAACTAAAACAAATGCCTTTTAAACTTGAACATCATCATAATATGGAAAATATTAAATGAAATAATTCCATTTACTTATTCACATGGATATTTTAATAGTCGAATAACCACATGCAATATCAATAACCACTTTCATAATGATGGAATGCATAATGCAGACTATCATAACCACGTAGCCAAGGCCTCATGCCGAGACTACAAATAAGATTTTGTCAAGGCCTCATGCCAAGACACTAGTTTGTCTCATGAGACCTAATGACGCATCGAGTATCTAAATTGGGCTCCACTCATCACTTACTAAGTCCAATGCATTACTCATATGAAAAGTTTGAAACATAACATAAACATTTGTATTAAAACTAGCATACGAAATGTCAATACTTTATCCACAAACCATGAGTGGTATTAAAATAGCACATCCAGAGTCAAACATAACTAATTCGATACAATATGAAAGATTTTATTGTATCATATTAACCTTTATCGAGAATGATGAAGAATATTGACCTAGATGAAAATAATCATCAAACTATTGAGAGAAATATCCCCCTTTTTCTTAAATACTTTTAAAAGTCGCACTATTTGTCAAGAAGCCATTGAAAATAGATTTTTGAATAAAAGTGTCCCATACCACTTTGAAACTTTTAAAAGGAATTTTTATTTGAAAACTTTAATGTCCATATAAATAAATCCTTAAAACCATTTTTAAAACATGGACGTCAATGAGAACGATTTAGAAGAATAAATCTTCAAAACATTTTAAAATGATATTTTAGTTAGAGTTTCTAACCAAAGGAGAGACACTTCAATACAAATAGTTGATGTAATAAAAACTTTTTAATATCATGAGAATAAAGGGATTCATGATATACTATGTCAAAGTACATTATATACACCATATAAAAGTGATTTGGTGTATAACAACAAAGGAGTCTCAATAGAATGTAAATTGAGATGAAATCTCTCATAAAGGCCGTATCCTTAGGTTAAGGACAAATCAATGACATAATTATGTGGGAAAAATATAAATACACTCAATATGATTGGATATTCAGTGTAAAACAATCAAAATACATTCACACATATTCTTGTAAAAACAACACCAAGGGATTGGATGTTTAACTCAACAAATCAAGATTGAGTAAAAATTACTCTTACCAAGTTCATACCGATGACTTGATAATTAATAAATGGAGTAATTATGTGTATAAGAATTGTATCCACAGAAAGGGGAGTGTAAAATATGACATAATAAAATTAATAGTGATTCCACACATAATCGTGGAGTAAAATAATCGACGAAGTATGCGTAAAGCCGAATGCGTGGAAATTGAAATTTCAAATTCCCTTATTGATTTGGTAACTTACGAAACATACACCCATTAAATAAGGATCATACAATGATGATGTAAATTTCCATAAATTAAATTATATTACACAATGAATACAATCATGGGCTGTACACACACCACATGCAATAAATAAGTGTTGAACAATGGAAATCTCACGGAATTAAAAGTGATATATGAAACCCCTTACTTTGTGATTTTTCCTTGGTCGAGGGTAAGTTATCCTCCTTTATAATGGTCAAATAATTGTTATTGAATTAAACAAGGATCATATACATTAATATGTTGTCATATATGATCTTTTAACATTGCTTTGTTAATGATATCTTAGTATTATCGTCGTTTCGGGTGTTAACTTACTCGTTTTATTTTATATGTTTTGTTACATAAGTCATGTTTTTTATGGGTAGGTTGTATATTATTCATATACAGAATGATTTCAAGTACTGAAAAATTATTTTTAATCATCAAATGATAATTATACTAGAATGGATATGATGGAGAATGAATCTCATCGCGTTCATGGAGACGATAGTCCGTACATACGCACGAGCGAGAATATCATTCTTTTGATATTAAAATAATATATAATTGGATGGTATATCATATATACAGAATCATTATCATGTTAGATTTATTATTTACATGAATTAAAAATCATTATTATACCCATCCAAATAATAATTTATTGAATAACAATTATACCACGATGTGGAGACGGTAAGCCGTACGTACGCACGTATGGTGACATGTCATTCAAAGGACGGATAGAATACTTAATATGGTTGTAACATATTTATAATAAAATCATAGTATATATAAGATACTTTATTTATTATTTTAGAATGGAAAAAACAAAGAAAGAAGAAGTTGAAGAAGAAAGGAACTTGGAAGAGGGTGGTGAAAACATTACCTCTTCTTCGGGTTCTTCCTTTTGATTTGATCAAAAGGGCCCTTTAGGTTGTCGTTCTGATTAAAATAAGGCCTCTAGGTTGAATTGAGAAAATTTGAGAGAGTATTTGGTCAGGGTTTGGCCCAACGAAAATGCTTTGAATGTGTCAAGAATTGGTTAGAAGTGGTGTCCTTTTATAAGGGGGAGTAGGGGCACCTTCAGAAAAGTTAGAAATAAAATTTATAATAAATTCATATTCGGTTTATAATGGCTGGAAAGTGTTTTATTTAAAGTTTAAGGAGGGGATATGTGGAAAACCACTCAACCAATACGTTTTAGACCGGTTTGGGTCACTAAATTAACCATATCTTTTAGTTTTAACTCTTAGTTAATTGGTTTAACATTTACCATGTCACTTTGTATTTTTATATTATATAGTTAATAAACTTAATATATAAATCCAAGTGACCCCCAAGTGGTCCATTAATGATACACCTATCATGATATAAGTCTTTTTGACGAACCTTAGATTTTTAGGAATTTAAAATCAGTTAATAATATAATATTTGTTTTAAAAACTCTTTTTTGTCAATTTTGACACTATTCAATAATTGATTTTTGTTAAAGTCTTAACAACTTTATTAATTCGAACAAAATTCATTTAATAAATACCATAATGTCATATTAAGCACTAAAATTAATTTATGTCATTAAAAATTTCAAATTATATTAATTTTAACATTTATAATACCAATTATTTGATTCTTTTATTAATAAGGAAAATACTGCATCATTATTGTGTCATAAATAATATTTATTATTAAATGTATAAAAATTATAAATAAAATACCATTATGTAGGAAATATTTCTATCTTTCTAATTAATTTTTCATTCCAAAATCTAACATATATAACCTTATGTAAAAATTGTTTTTCTAAAAGATATATGCTTATGACATTTTTGTATTTATTTTAACTTAATTAATATAAAGTGTCATTATCACTTACAAGTGGATCCATGGGGTCCCAAAATCGACCCAAAGATGAAAATGGTCGTAAATGTATCATCAAATAAGGCTAGGATACGTTTTAGGGGAATTTATTATTATTATAATATTATTTGTTTACCCTTATTTACCAGATTTACCCTTTAACCATGGTAAATAAAATATTTACCGAAGTAATTATTCAAAATTTCTAAAAACAAAACATTACCTATTTAAACAGTTTGGAAATCCTGATTCCAAATATGAAATCCATTTTTCCAAATTCAAAACACAGAAGTGGCAGAAATTAATTTAAAATTAATTCCCGATGTTAAAACAAAAAGCGTGTTTTTAAGAGATAGTAAATATTAAAAGATTGGCACTTGTTTATGTCCGGTTTAATTGTGAAATTATGTCCAGTGACCCAAATTGTATTAAATGGTAAAAATATATTCTATATATAATTCAAAACCACTTAAATTCATAATTTATCACTGTTAATTATTTCGATTAAAAAAGTTGTTTTTAATTAAATTTTAGTAATTTTCACTATTCATCAAAATATAAAAGTTATCCGAAAAGTACCAAAATTTCACCCTAGGATAATATTGATATTTTGAATCTAAAAATGAATTCCATTTTGAGAGATAAATTTTATAAAATTTCAAAAAGTGGGTATTACTATTCATAACGGCTACTTTGATTGGTCGAGGTGTGTTAGAACTTGAAGTTGCGTACAACACACACTACTGTTTTAATAAAGAAGAAGCGTACCGTGGAAGCTTGGGGTGTTAAAAAAATGAACCAAAATGGTTTCATCACTATTACCTAATAAATGTAGAGTGATGCCTTTCATTCTTTATTGGTTATCTAATGGTTAAAAATGGAAAAATTTATGGCATGGTGACGGGATGCCCATGATGTGGTGGTATTGAACATGATGATTTGTTCATCATTTGTCAAATACTATTTCATAATCAAATATCATGGATCAATCTGATACACATATTAGGTTACTTTAGTGGGTCACTAACACATAATCATAGTAGTGAAACCAGATGAAACAAAACATCTAGGCTCTTAGTGGGGGAAATATAATAATATGTAAAAATTAAAAAAGAAGAAATACCTTAAACATGTTTACTATCCACCAAAGTGGCCACTGAAATATTTTTGAACTTCTTATAACAAACTTGATAAAGATCACAAGAGTGACAACTAAAGGATAACCCCACCACCAATGATATCCAGGAGTCAATTTTTTTTCTTATAGTGAATGAGATTCCCCTTAACCCACTATGTACTAGAACCTCAATGTGATAAGGATAATGAAGAATAATGAGATTATTTTTCTAGAAGTTTCAACAATGCACCATCAATCTTCCACCATTTCCAGCACATAGTAGTGGATTTATAAATACTTGTGGATCCTTTTTACTGATGCTTGTATTAACTCATTCCTTAATAATGAATGATTTAATTATTATATAATTACATTCTCCATATGCATTAATGAAAATATAGTAACACATTTCATCATATCAAAAAATTATTTTAATAAGAGAAAAATATGTTAGATGATCTAATGTATATTCCATGCATCTCATGTATGCCACATATCCACTATATTTTGAGCTCATATGGTATATCAATGCTCACATGGAGGTTGTGAAACATATGAATCACCCATTTGTATCATATAAATAATAATCCTTAGGTCATAAAACCCTTAAAAATATGCATAAAAGGGGAAGGCTAGAGAATATAAATCCCCAAATAAAAATTCCACAAAAAATAAAAACATTTATTTTACAACTCAAAAATTGAGTTAAAAAAATTCACAAATCTTCAATTTGTGAAAAAAATGAAAAAATAAATTCCAAATGTCCCTAAAACACCTTAAATATCAACTAATTTAAGAAATATTACTAAAAAACATAGAAAAAACTAACATCAAAATTTTCATACTCAAACTACAAACTAGTTATGTCCAAAATTTATAGCAGTGTGCTGTAGACCTTCCCTCATAAATTCCATCTATGATACTATTAAAACCATGATCATAATATAAAAATAACTAATCATAAATACATAATATGAAGTCACCTTTATAGTCAATATTTTTCTACTTCACATACCTCAAATATTTGATGACCCCTTGCCATCTTGAGTTGCGTAGAATAGATATAGTACCTATAGAACACCAAAAAAAACTAAGCAATACCCATCCTCAAATAAAACATGTCATAAAATAATATAATGTTATTATCATAAACTCAATATGAAATAGTTAATATGAAAATATCATTTGAAATTAAAACTACTATTAAATAAATTAAAATAAATAAACATATCCCAATCTGTACGGTTTAGAGGGAGAAAACCACTAAATCTACCAAAATCTAAATCAGTCTTAGAAAATTTTACACATAAATAGAAGAAGATTCTTATTGATATGAAATAGTTGGAACCATGTTACTAACCCGTACCATATAAACCACTAATCCCTAGTCTTAAAGGCCAACTCATAACCATGAGAGAAAAAAACCAGCAAGCAAGGTCATATAACTACAACCCAAGGGAAATCCCCCCTAAAATTTATCCAACAATGGAAATTAGATTCATAATTAACATGTTATCATCCAAATAAATTAAATTAACATGAACATGAAATCCATGAATTTCAGGAATAATTGAACCTATTAACATGACACTACAACACTAAACACTATTTATAATAAAGTCTTCTCACACCTAGTTAACTTCTCAAAAGACCAATACTCATAGAACACCAATTGAAAATAACCCATGAAATAGAACACAAAACATTCCCCATGTATCACACTAGCATGACTAGAAAAAAAAAATTACATCATCATAAAACAAACTAAATTTAATTTTTCCTCATTTACCTTAGAATAATTTTTATTAGAAAATTATTTCCCAAATTGACATAGCATACCACATTGATAACACATTAGAGACATAGAATGACTCTTACCCTTCCGATTTTTTCTATTGTTATTATATTAATCTTGATTATTTATTCTACCCATAACCATCATACCATATCCATTTGATCTTATCTCATTTTTTTCTACATTTATGTTCAAAGAAGATCTTATATAACCTCTTCTAATGTCAATAACTGTTTTACGTACATCATGGAAGAAAATAGATTTTGATTGGGTATTCATAATAGAGTAAAAATTATTTTTTCTTGTTCGTAGACTATAATATTAAGATTTATGTTATTTTTTTGAGGGAAACATTATAAAATTCAGCAATTACAGGCTAGAGGAAAGTCCTATGTTGAATCTAAAACGAAAATAAGTCTCAATTTTTTATAGATCCTACCAAAAAAATAATTTATCATGAAATTTATTTCATGTTTATTCTATATTATTATTGTGGTTTTCTCATTTTCCACCACACATTATCACCTAAAAAAGATACTAGGGAAATTATCTAACACATTAAAGGGAACATATTTAAAAGATATAGAAAGTAGTCCATTGATGGAAAACATGGTAACCTTCTTATTGGGTCCATAGAGGGAATCAATCAAACACTAACGACTAAAAAATCATTAATTTTAATTCAACCTAATATAAAATCATTTTACCTATAAAATTTCTCAAATCTAAATTTTTATGATTCCTTAACTAATATAAATTAGTCTATGATAAAAAATGAAATATGGAGGTTTAAGATGGTGGATCTAATGAGAACGGTGAAAAGAAAACTCAAGAACCAACATGTAAAAAATGTTGGAAGAAACATCATGGGAATTACTTCAATGGGATAGTGAAATAATTTATGTTTTGGAGAGAAGGAAACCAAGATCTTTAATGTTAAAAAGGAATGAGGTAGAAAGAAAATGTGATGGAGGAAATTATATCCCCACGCATGTTCTAATGCTAAAACTATAGGGAGTATGGTAACTTAGTAAGCAAGTTCACTAAACATCGAGTCCTCGAGGGTAATCAGTGTCAACATCCACCATTGCCAATGGATAAAGGAAAGACATATTCCATCACTACTACTAAAGTATAGAAAGAAAATAATTTCGTAGAAGGTACACTTATTATAGACTAAATAATGGAAAAAGTCTTACTTGATTCTAGTTCTACGCATTCATTTATATCTTTCAAGATTTCTAGAACTATTGAATCGAAGCCCCAAAAGCTTGAATTAGAGATATTTTTAAAATCAATAAGTGGTTAAATCATAGAAAACCAAGTGTTGGAGTCTATTCCTATTGGTATATGTGGGAAGATTCTTCCATATAATTTTATAATAATTCCCTTGGTGGAATTTTATGCTCTATTGGGGATGGATTGGATCTCTTTGTATAGGGAACACATAAAATTTTGGAAAAGTAAAAAAATATTCCTATTCCAAACAATCTAATGATTCTATACAAATGAAAGGAGGATCATGAATCTATTTTGGAAAATCATTCAATGGTGTGGGTGTTTTTCCCTCATGAGGATCATACCTAGATCAAATGGTTGAGTCAAAGGAATGTTTCAACCTAGCATAATTTCCCGTCAGGAGTGAATATAGTGATGTATTTCCTAAAGTGTTGACCAGAAATCCCTCGGATCGTGAGGTAGAGTTCTCAATAGAGCTCATACCCAGAGCTACTCCTATCTCAATGTGTTTATATAGGATGGATCCTATCAAACTAGAGGGTTTAAATAAGAAACTTTAAGACCATTTGGAGAATAGGTTCATACTCTCTAGTGCATCCGCATGGGGTGTAGTAGTGATCTTGGTGAAGAATAAGGACAGATCAATGCAGCTATGCATCGATTATAGGGAACTAAACAAGATCACCATAGAGAACTAGAATCCCTTTACAAGGATTGATGATTTGTTCAATTAGTAATGAAGAGCTCAGTATTACTCAAAGGTGGATCTTCATTCTAGATGTCATTAGGTAAAGGTGAAGAAGGAATATATTTATAAGACTTCATTCCGTACAAGGTACGGGGAGTATTAATATTTGGTGATTCCCTTAGAACATAATAATTCCCATGAAATCTTCATTGATTTTATGAATAGTCTTTAGAAATCACCTTGAAAATTTGTGTAAGTTTTTATTGATGATATTATCATCTACTTAATGAGTATCGCGGAACAAGAAAAACTACTAAGGCTCATGTTGCTGATATTAAGGAATGAAATATTGTACACAGAGTTTATAAAGTGAAACTTTTGGATGCAGTAGATCATATTCTTGGGACATGTGATCACAGGTGGGGGAATTTCTATGGACCCTTCAAAAAAAGGACTATTGAGAAATGGCCCAGACTCTCTAATGTCAAAGAAATAAATTTTCTATAGGATTAGCTAAGTAATATTGATGTTTTTTAAAAAATGGATAATGATTTTCAAGCTCTCTAACCATGTTAAAAAATAAATGGGTAAAGAATGTCTGTATGGAATAATGTGATGAAAACATCAAGGAGCAAAAGAATAGGTGGGTCCTAGTACCTGTAATCACATTACCAATAAATGGAAAATGTTTTCTGATATACAGTGATGCTTCAAAAAGGATTGGGTCATTTACTCTTGAAAAATGATAATGTGATAGCCTATGCATCATGAATTTTGAATATCCATGAGTAGAACTACCTAACACACGATCTGGAGTTAGCAGCTAAAAGTTTTTCCTTTAAAATCTAGTGACACAACCTATATTATGAGAAGTGTTTCATATATATCGATAATAATATCCTGAAGTATATATTAACACTAAAGGATCTCAACATGCTTCATGTGAGATGGTTAGATCTAATTAAGGACTATGATATCTCTATTCACTATCATCTTGGAAAGGAAAATAATGTAGCTAAATCTCTTAGAAAAAAATAACCTACTACTCTATCCATGTTATGGATTGGAGAGAACCTATATTCAGGGATATACAAAAGATGGATTTTGAAATAATAAGGGCATAGTATTCATCCTACCTTTACCAAATTATTTCCCAACCATCATTCCAAGAGAAGATTAAGGAGGCACAAAGATATGATCAAAAGATACAAAATATAGTGAATGAAATAAAAGAAATGAAACCTCAAGAGATCAATATTAACGACGATGGTGTGATTTGGTTTGGAATGAGTATTTTTGTCCTTCATCACCTAGAATAAAGAATTGATATTGAAAAATGAACATATATCAACATTCTCTATCCATCTCGGGGGTACCAAGATGTACTGTGATATTTTAGAACACTTCTGGTAGGACAACATGAAGAAGGAGACTGAAGAATATATCTCAAGGTGCTTGATATGTAATCAAGTTAAATCATATTGAAAAAATCCCAAATAGATGATGCAACCATTTCCTATACCAATGTGGAAATGAGATAAAGTCACTAAGACATTTATCACTGCTGTCCTGAATACATCCAAAAGAAACAATGCGATATGGTTTGTGGTGGACCAACTCACCATGAAAACCAACATTATTGCTATTCAAAAAGATCTCTCAATTGAAAAAATTTGAAATATATATGTGGAGAAATTCATTAGACTTCATGAGGTTTTACTATTGATTGTATCTAATTGTGATCTCATGTTCACATCTAAATTCTAGAGGAGTCTTCAACATGATTTGAGTATTGAATTAAATTTCAACATGACCTATCATCCCCAAAATGATAGATAATATAAAATATCTATTAGAACACTTGATGATATTATAAGAGACTTATCTTTAGAATTAAAATGTGGATGGGATCAAAATCCCCCACTGGTTGAGTTCTCATACAATAATAGCTTCCAATCGAGTATTGAGATGGACCCATAAGAAGCTTTGTGTGTAAAGGGATGTAGAACTCCAACATGTTGGGATGAATCTAGCAAAATAAATCTACTTGGACCTGATCTTTTGCAAGAGATGAAAGAGAAAGTTCAAGTGATCCAACAAAACATCAATCATGCTCAGATTTCGAAAAGATCTATGATAACAACCATCAAAGGGACTTGGAGTTTGATGTTGGTGATAATGTATCCATTTTAATATCACCACAGAAGAGATTCATGTGGTTTTGAGGGAAATGGAAGCTAAGCCTAAGGTACATTAGACTATTTCAGATCCTTGATCGCATAAGAGTCGTAGACTATTCTTTTGCACTTCCACCAAATATGGATCAAGTTTATGATGTGTTCCACGTATCAAACTTGAGTATGGATATACCATATCCCTCACATTCACTGAACTCAGAGGTGGTATAAATGGAAGATGATCTCTCTTATGAGGAGCATCCAATAATGATTTTGGACATGGGAGATACGGTTCTACACAACAAGAAAACCCACCTTGTCAAAGTGTTGTTGATAAATCATAATTAAGAAGAAGCAACTTGGGAACTAGAGGAGGTGATGAAGGTGAATTACCATCACCTATTTATGTAAAAATGAAATTTCAAGGGTAAAATTTAAAAATGGGGGAAGAATTTAATGGCCCAAACTTTTATCAATGGAATTTATACCTTATTATAATTATTTAATTTAGTATAATAATATAATAACACATTAATAACATAATAAAACTTTGTAAATGATGAATGAATGAAATAAATGTGTTTATAGAAGCTAAGGAGCATATACCAATGAAATAGTAAATTGACCTTTGGAATATTAACACGACCATTATGAATAGTAAACTAGAAAATTGAATAGTAACCTCACTAATGAAAGTGTAAATATAATTTATCCATATTATAAGTGACAATATTATATAATAATATCATGGTATAAGTACATAAATATTTTAAAAATTATTAATTATTATTTGAGAATTTTTTAAGTTATAAATATTTAGTTATAATTTTATCATTATTTTAATTATTTAAAATTAAATTTATTTTCCTAAAATTTATCTAAAAATTAATATTTTGATGTGTGATGATTTTAATATAATTTTATGAGGCCTTAAAAAAAATACTTCTACGTGTCATAAAATAAGTTATAATTTAAAAATATGTATTTTTTGAGTAGATGATGATTTTAATTAAAAAGAAAATTACCCATATTTATAAAATTATTTTCATAAACTGTAGTTCATTTTTTATTCTATACATCAAAAAATGGTTATTGTGATTTTTTTTATTTTTCTGAAATACTTGAATATTTATTGGATAATAAAATACTATAATTTTTTATATATAAAAATAATAATATAAATACACTACTCCTTGAGTCATGGATGATGTAAAAACCATTTTTAAAAAATCGCATAATCTAATTATTGTATTTAGTCTCAATAATCAACATTATTTCATGTGTTGAGGAAAATAATAGACTAATGAATTAAATAATTAGAGAACGCCCCTCTCCTCTACTATAAATACCAACCCTCGCCCCCTCTTCTTCTCACACCTCTAAAACATTAATACTTGTCCAAATTCTTCTCAAACATCTCCTTAATCCCCTATCCCACATGTTGGAGCCCCTGGCCTCATTACATGAACAAAACATTTTCCCTAAGGAGCTTCACAAAGAGGATAAATCCAAGAGGTAAAATCATTTTGTTTTTTTCATTGATTTTTTTTTCAATTTCATTTATTTTATTATCTTCTCCTAACATTATATTATCCTAATGAAATGATAACTCCAGTGTGTTTGATATATTATTATTCTATAATGTTAATGGAATATATATCACTAAACTCATTTCTCCCTCTCTTTTATTTTAAAAATGAAATCAACGCCCGTGATATGTCAATTTACCGACATCATGGATGATGCACTTTCATTTTTATTTAATGCACCAAGTATGTTAATAAAACCATTAAATGGTTAATTTTTTTTTTACAATTTTATGATGTAAAACATTTAATGTTATGTCAGTAACATTTCTACATAATACTAAATAATAAAACAAAACAAATTCATCATGATTGAAAACCACCAAAATCAACCTAAAACGATCATCTTTAACTTTAGTCTAATGATTCATCCTCATACCATATAACCAATTTCATTGTAAGATAATTTAAACATTTGTAAGATCATTAATAAAATATATTAACAATTTTTTTATATTTATCCACATTCTACACGAACTTCCATTCATGCATACAAGAAAACCATTATGAAAAGCATGAAAAAAATGCATCTAAATGATGAAATTAAACTCTATAACTCACTAAAAATCCCATAAATGAACTTAAAAAAAACATAATGAATCAAATTAATATATAAAACTTTATTTACTTGATAATTAATTAATTAAATGTGATTATATTGGATATTAATGTGAAGAAATTATTCGTACATATGGTAAGGGGAATTATTGAACCCAACTCTCTTTCATTGGGGTTTCCATCTTTCACCCCATTTCTAGAATGGATATTTCCTAAATTTTATTTATTCATAATTATCATAACTTTTTGTAGATATAATCTTTTTTACTTGAGTTTATGACAAATGCAATGTTTTCCAAAAAAAACTATTCTTTAAAAAAATCGCACCTTTTACTTCTCGAGATTATTTCATCTTCACTAAAGATTTATGATTCATATATAAACAATGGTATTACATATTTCATTTGGAAACTCAATGTTTATTAATGTATAGTTTATGAAATCAAAATCCTTTCCCTACATAGGTTATTTTTTGTCTAATATTGATATACTTTTTATGTGGCATGCATGATAATATAAATGTTATGATGTGACTGGTGCACCCAGAATGATATAGCACAATGTAAATGTTATGGTGTGACGAGTGTGCCTGTAACACCCCGAGCTTCCACGATATGCTTATCTTTCAATAATGCAATAGCTTGCATTGTACGCAAGTTCGAGATTCTAACACACCGCGACCAATCAAAATAGCCATTATGAATAGTAATACCCACTTTGTGAAATTGTATATATTTTATATTTCAAAATGGACTTCATTTTTGGATTCAGAATATCAAAATTAGCCTATGTTGAATTTTTGGTATTTTTCTGAGAACATCATATTTTTTATGAATAGTGAAAAATACTTAAAAACAAATTTTTAAATCAAAATAATTTATAGTGATAAATTATACTATTGAGTGGTTTTAAAGTATAATTAGAATATATTTTTACCATTTTATCCAATGGTGGTCATTAGAATTAATTTCACTTTGAAATTGGACATAAACAATTGTCAATCTTTTGATATATATTGTTTCATAAAAACACGCTATTTGTTGTGACAATGGGAATTAATTATAAAATTAATTAATGCAACTTATATGTTTGGAATTTCTTAAAATAGACATAATTTTTGAATTTGGAATATCAATTATAGATTAGGGTGAAATTTTGGCATCGTTCTGAAAACATCAATTTTTGATGAATAGTGTAACCACTAAGTGGTAGTTAAAAAACTGATTTTTTGTTTAAATGAAACATTAACACTTGTGTGATTTGATTTTAAAAAATCCTACATACATGGTTGTCATTATGAAGTAAAATGTGGTTCAATGGGATTAAAATAATTTTTAGTGAATAGTAACTTTTAAGTTTAATTAAACGCGATTAAAGTTAATTAGTGTAATTTAAGGTAAAGATAATCATATAATAATATGAAATGACCTTGAAACTTTTCCTACCCCTATTGGATGAGTCATGGCCGACCAAGAAAATCCATGGGTCAACTTGGGGACCCCATGGAGCCACTTTGGTAGGAAAATGACATTAAAAACTTTTTATTTAATGTTAAAATAAAAATGTCACAAACATGAGTTGTTTTACTAAAAAAAATTTTAAATGGGGTTATACAAGTCATATTTTTTACAATAAATATTAATTAGAAAGCTAAAACGATTTACTACATCATGATATTTGTTTTATAATTTTTAGACATTAAATAAATTAACTTTTTTATGACACCATGATGATGCAACGATTACCTCATTAACGATTTAAATAAAATGAAAAGAAAATGTAAAATATAAGACTTAAAAATGTCCAAAACTTATTGGATGAGTATATTTAGAACCCTTATCACCTTATCCTCAAAATATATAAGTGTGGGACATTTAAAATCCGAAACTCATTATATAATAAAGCAACATTTCATGACTTTCCATGAGTGCCCTTCCTCTCCTCTTATAAAAGGCCCCCACCTCTACCACCTTACCCACACCTCTCAAGCCTTTGGCTCGGCCAAAACATGCCCATTTTGTCTCTCCACATCCCACTTTTACTCCTCGAAGCCTCACTTTGGGCATAAGTCTTACCAAGGAAGCCTTTGAGCTCAAATCAAAAAGAGTTACCCGTTTTAAAGGTAGTGTTTTCTCTTGTGTTCTTATGTTTTATTTTGATTCTCCAACCCCCTAAAATATTTTTATTCATTTCATTTGTAACAACACCAGTATCCTAAATATACTAGGATGTTTTTATAAGAATTATTCGAGCTACACTTACACACACTTACATCTAATTGTTATAGAACATACTGTTTCTATGGATGGAGAATTTCTGCCTCACGAAATGATGATTGTTCAACACTCATATAACACCTTAAAAGGTGTCCATGAAGATGTCACTATATTTATATATGATATATAACCTGATTATTTTTTACTTAAGCTTTTTTATTTTTCATTTATGGCATAAATTTATGGTTTCCATTATGGGTAAACGCGATATTTTCATTTTAGGAAGTGCGGACTACCACCACCTCAAAGTGATTTGAATCATTAATGCCATATATGGGATGTATAAAGGATGGATTAAATAGTATTATACATTATATTATAGTGTAATTATATTATACCTTTATATAATTATAACTTCATTCCATTAAATACGAAATAGAAATGAAAGTAGCGTTTATGCGTACGTACGGCTTACCGTCTCCATGAACGGTGCATTTCATTTCATACCTCTAAATGTTACGTAATATTATGAATTAATGTATATACTAGATATATATGATATATATGATATCTACATAATTAATATAATTTTGGAGATAATGGATATTATACCACATAATCAACTTGTAATTATAAGAAGTTTATTGTTGACTCAAGTACCAAAGATCGACAAAACGAACGTTATTAACTTAAATGATACATAATTTTCGTAACATTGTAATAAGTGATATAAAAGTGATAATGAACTTGAAAAGTGTTCATAAGAAAGTAGAGATTAACTCTAGTTTATTATTCAGGAGATTAAAGAATGGTCGAGTGAAGTCGGACACGAGGTAAGGGAACTTCTTAACCCAATTTCTATTTTTTGGGTTAATCTCCTTCTTTCAAATTATGTCATGATATTATTATGTACTATATTGTATTTGTACTTTCTTTATGTTTACTTATAGTGAATACACATAATAGATCCATTTTATTTAAAAAATGATATTCGTAAGGGACTTCGTCTCAATCTCCTTTCATTGAGGCATATTTTGTTTTATACACAACTTTATTTTATATGGTGTATAAACACCATTGAATTTTACATTTATTCAAAAGGAATCTTTTTATACAAAGCGCTTTTACTAAATGACAAAAGGAATGTTCTGTCTTACGTATGTGGTGACAATGACTTCTCCGCCACCGTGACCATTATTTGAGTTTTGGCTACCTTTACAAGCCATAACCATTTTAAAATGAAAAATAAATACCAAGTTTTAATTTTCTTTTATTTTGGTATTGAAAATGGTTTTGAAAGTGTTTTTATTATATCAACATGTTGTATTGATATCTTGTGATTGAAATGTAGAAATGTTATGTTTCCTTTATGCATGTTTTATGTGATACGATTATGTTATGGTTTATGATATGTTTAAACCTGTTCATATGAGGAATACATTGTACTTAATAAGTGATGGGTGGAGCCCGCTATAGCTCCTCGATTCCTCAGCAGGTCTCATGAGACAAACTAGTGTCTTGGAACGAGGCCTTGACAAAATCTTATTTGTAGTCTTAGCACGAGGACTTGGATACGTGGTTATGATATTCTGGCATTATGCATTCCATCATTATGAAAGTAGTTATTGATATTTCATGTGAATATTCGAACAGTAGAATATCCATGTGAATAAGTAAATGGCATTATTTCATTTTATTTTTTCCATATTATGTTGAAGTTCATGTTTAAAAGACTTTTGTTTAGATATACATTGCCTTAAATGTTTATGTTTATTTATGAAAGCTTCCGGTATATTGTTATCCTTACTGATCATCTATGCTCACCCCTTACAATGTTTTAATTTTTCCAGGATGTGAAGAAGTATTTTAGGAATGACCTGTAGGGATAATCTGACGGGGATATGAGTGTGGAAAATGGAGACTATGTTATTGTAGTTTTTCACTTTATGATGTAATGTAACATTTATGAATATATCTAGTGTTTCCAAGGCTACTAAACTAATCGGTCTTTCGAGACTTGATCTTTTGTGATCATGACAATGTTACGCAATAATGCACCGACTCTAGGTTACTAGGTTCGTGGCATTACAGTTGGTATCAGAGGCAGTTTACTATTAACCTTGGAAGCTAAATTTAGATAAAATCTGATTAGAGCACATAGCCCAAAGATAGACTTTGAGGATTCGTATAAAAGAACTTCCTAGAATTCTGGTATTATAGAGATTTTATGAGTTTTACGAGCAATAAATCCCTGTCTGGATATGAGAAGGTAGAGGTGGCTCCGACACTGATGTACCTAGGGGTAAAACCCGAAAACACCACTTTGAGGTAGACTCGAACATGAACTGGTACAAGACATCGGGCTTTGTTGCACTCTTGGTTACGACACTCTCGGGGGATATGCTTAGGTTAATTCTCATTTTCATTACAAACCATGATGAAGGGTTTATGAGTATATACTTCCTCAAAGAAAAAATTTCTTTTTATGATTATGGATTATATCCATAAATAGTTCAATTTATGTTAAGTGTTTTACACGTATGGAATTATGTATTTTGATTCATAAACTAATCTAGTTTATGCCATTGTTTGGAAATGGTGCCTAGTCGGAGGAATGGAAACTGTTTCAATGCACACACTCCATGTAGGGATTTACCTCCTTCTCAAGATAATTATAATGGAGTTGGTGATAAAACTGGTTTTGATTAGCTTATCACCATCTGGGACAACTCACCCAGGTTATGAATAATAACCTTACTCGTATAGAGCTCCCTAATCCAAAACGTGGAGGATCAATGTTAGACCTCTTCATGAGGTAGAAACCACCAAAATTCAATAGGAGTACTAATCTCTTAGTAGATGAGCAATGGATAAACTCCTTAGGAAAATATTCCACGACTTGGGGAGTAGCAAAAGGGAGAAGGTTGTCATGGCAGTTTACCGGCTCACTGGAGATGCTGATCAATGGTGGTCGCTGATTCAAAACACAAAAGAAGATGAAGAAGTATCAAGTATGGAATGGAGGGAGTTTAAGGAAATTTTCGTAGAAAAATACTTTCCACATGACCATCGAGCAGATATGGAAAGGCAATTTCTGAGTCTGAGGCAGAAGGAGGATGATAATGTCGCAAAGTATGAGGCCAACTTTACAAGGTTAGAAAAACATGCTGCAGATTATATATGTAACCCAAGAAGTAATATTTATCGTTTCTTTTATGGGTTACCATTTCTCTATTGGGCTTTAGTATCACAATCTTTCTCAAAATACGAAGATATAGTCTCGTGTGCTATCAAGACAGAAATGGAATTCTCTAAGTCTTATGACAACAATGTAAAGCAAGAGAAGAAGAGAACAATGGAATAAGAGATAGATAAAAGGAAAAAGGGAAAGAAGGATTTTACATTATGCGATAATTGTGGGAAGAATCATCCCGGTACTTGCCTAAAAGGAATGAGAGGTTGTTATAAATGTGGAGAAAAAGGTCACCAGGCTCGTGATTGCAAGGGAAAGAAAGAGGATATCAATGTTTAATGCTACAATTGTAGGGAAATGGGGAATTATGAGAATGAATGTCCTAAGAGTTGGGGAAACTTACCTCAGAAAAGGCCAAGGGATCAAGTACAATCTTATCCTGTTACTATAGTTGAAGTGGAATAATTAATGTATTGGTTCTTTTGGACTCAAGGATTATATTCTGGCTATAAGAATAATGTGATATATATAAGGATTATACTGCAGTACTTGTTGTCTTCATTAAGGTTTTAATATGATGAATGTAATCATATTTTAAGTATGTGGAAATACGAGAAAAATTACTTTGTTTGGGGAATCTGATGTTACAATTGATCATGGAATTTAGAGACCTTTTAGAGAAAGTATGGACAAAGGTATTTTGGATAACTATAAAGGGTGGAATGGATTAAGTTGAAATTTGGATATTATTGTTTAAGGTTAAAACATTTCTGAAGATTACTTTTGGAATATTATAATACTACATTTTTAGGAAAAGGACAACCTGCAGGTCGGGGGATAACCCGTCGCATTAGACAAAGCTGCAGGAATCGAACCCACAACCATAGTGTGACATGCCTTTATTACCTACCACTAGCCTACAAGAAGTCCCTGGTTATTACAAAAAAGTTTTCCTAATCTAAATGGTATGTGTTAATATTTAGAACCTTATACAATTAGGATAAATATAATATTTTTGAGTTCTATTACCTTTTTGAGTGAAAAATGGGTTTGTGGTAAAACATTTATTAAATAATGAAAGTCTACATGACAAGTATGAATATTCCCTTACGTTCTTAGTAAATCTCAAAAATAAATTCCTCAACTTTATAATAGGTAACTTGAAACAAAAACGTTGCCAGTTAACTTTTCCAACTGGGGATTCAATGACCGTTTAACCAATCACAAGTTTGTGATTTTCTTATGGTTAACTTTCTCCTAATCCAGTTTTCTACAACTCTCCATCAGACCTTGATGGTTTTTTTTCTTCCATATCCGTATTTTCATAGAATCCTAGTATGGGCTATCTCAGGTGACCTTTGTACATTTATTTCATTCTTTTAAAGTTATATTTTTATTAACCTTATTTCCGATGTGGGTTTTCCACAAAGGTATTTTCTATTTTAAACCTTTTATTTTCAAAGAAAAATTTCAAATTGCGAAGATGCAATTTATTGAAGGAGGGGAGAATGTAACACCCCGAGTTTTCACAATACGTTTCTCTTTCAATAACGCAATAGCTTGCATTGTACGCAAGTTCGAGATTCTAACACACCGTGACCAACAAAAATAGCCATTATGAATAGTAATACCCACTTTTTGAAATTATATATATTTTATATTTCAAAATGGACTTCATTTTTGGATTCAGAATATCGAAATTATCCTATGTTGAATTTTTGGTATTTTTCTGAGAACTTCGAATTTTTTATGAATATTGAAAAATACTTAAAAACAAATTTTTTAATAAAAATAATTTATAGTGATAAATTATACTATTGAGTGGTTTTAAAGTATAATTAGAATATATTTTTACCATTTTATCCAATGGTGGTCATTATAATTAATTTCACTTTGAAATAGGACATAAACAATTGTCAATCTTTTGATATATATTATTTCTTAAAAACACGCTATTTGTTGTGACAGCGGGAATTAATTATAAAATTAATTAATGAAAATTATTTGTTTGGAATTTTTTGAAATAGAAATCATTTTTGAATTTTGAATATCAATTATATATTAGGGTGAAATTTTGGCATTGTTCTAAAAAACATCAATTTTTTATGAATAGTGAAACCACTAAGTGGTAGTTAAAAAATTGATTTTTCGTTTAAATGAAACATTACCACTTCTGTGATTTGATTTTCAAAAATCCTACATACATGGTTTTCATTAGGAAGTAAAATGTGGTTCAATGGGTTTAAAATAATTTTTGGTGAATAGTAACTTTTAAGTTTTATTAATCGCGATTAAATATAATTATTGTAATTTAAGGTAAATATAATGTTATAATAATATGAAATGACCTTGAAACATGTACTACCCCTATTGTATGAGTCATGTAAGACCAATAAAATCCATGGGTCAAATTGGGGAACCCATGGAGCCACTTTGGTAGGAAAATGACATTAAAAACTTTTTATTTAATGTTAAAATAAAAATGTCACAAACATGAGTTGTTTTACTAAAAAAAATTTTAAATGGGGTTATAAAAGTCACAGTTTTGACTATAAATATTCATTAGAAATAGAATAAGATTTCCTACATCATGATATTTTTTTTATAATTTTTAGACATTAAATAAATTAAATTTTTTATGACACCATGATGATGCAACGATTACCTCATTAATTAATGATTTAAATAAAATGAAAAGATATTGAAAACTCTAAGACTTACACATGTCAAAAACCTATTTAATGAGTATATTTAGAACACTTATCACCGTATCCTAGAAATATATAAGTGTGGGACCTTTAAAATCCGAAACTCATTATATAATAAAGTAACATTTCATGACTTTCCAAGACTGCCCTTCCTCTCCTCTTATAAAAGGCCCCCACCTCTACCACCTTACCCAAACCTCTCAAGCCTTTGGCTCGGCCAACCCCTACCCATTTTGTCTCTCCACATCCCACTCTTACTCCTAGAAGCCTCACTTTGGGATGAAGTCTTCCGAAGGAATCCTTTGAGCTCAAATCAAAAAGAGTTACCCGTTTTAAAGGTAGTGTTTTCTCTTGTGTTATTATGTTTTATTTTTCTTCTCCAACCCCATAAACTCTTTTTATTCATTTCTTTTGTAACATAACAAGTATCCTAAATATACTAGGATGTTTTTATAAGAAGTATTCGAGCTACACTTACACACACGTACATATAATGGTTAAATAACATACTGTTTCTGTGGATGACAAATTTTTTCCTCACGAAACGATGATTGTTCAACACTCATATAACACCTTAAAAGGTGGACATTAAGATGTAACTATATTTATATATGATATATAATATGTTTATGTTTTACATAAGCTTCTTTATTTTTCATTTATGGCATAACTTTATGGTTTCCATTATGGGTAAATGTGATATTTTCATTTTAGGAAGTGCGGACTACCGCCCCCTCAAATTGATTTGAATCGTTAATGCCACATGTGGGATGTATAGAGGAGGAGTAAATGGTATTATACATTATATTATACTTTAATTATATTATAACTTTATATAATTATAACATCATTCCATTAAATATGAAATAGAAATGATAGTAGCGTTCATGCGTACGTATGGCTTACCGTCTCCATGAACGGTGCATTTCATTTCTTACCTCTAAATGTTACGTAATATTATGAATGAATGTATATACTGGATAAAAATGATATATATGATATCTAAATCATTAATATAATTCTGGAGATAATGGATATTCTACCACATAATCAACTTATAATTATAAGAAGTTTATTGTTGACTCAAGTACCAAAGATCGACAAAACGAACGTTATTAACTTTAATGACTACATAATTTTCGTAACATTGTAATAAGTGATATAAAAGGGATAATGAACTTGAAAAGGGTTCATAAGCAAGTAGATATTAACTCTAGTTTATTATTCAGGAGATTAAAGAACATTCGAGTGAAGTCGGACACGAGGTAAGGGAACTTCTTAACCCAATTTCTATTCTTTGGGTTAGTCTCCTACTTTCAAATTATGTCATGATATTATTATGTCTTATCTTGTATTTTTACTTTCATTATGTGTACTTTTAGTGAATACACATAATAGATCCATTTTATTTAAAAAATGATCTTTGTAAGGGACTTCGTCTCAATCTCCTTTCATTGAGGCATATTGTGTTTTATACTCAACTATCTTTTATACGGTGTATAAACCCCTTTGACTTTTACATTTATTCAAAAGGAATCTTTTAGACGAATTGTTTTTACTAAACAAAAAAAGGAATGTTTTGTATTATGTATGTGGCGACAATGAATTCTCCACCGCCATTACCATTATTTGAGTTTCGTCTTCCTCTACAAGCCATAACCTTTTTAAAATGAAAAATAAATACCAAGTTTTAATTTTCATTAATTTTGGTATTGAAAATGGTTTTGAAAGTGTTTTTATTATATCAACTTATTGTATTGATATCTTGTGATTGAAATGTTGAAATGTTATGTTTCTTTTATGCATGTTTTATGTGATACTATTATGTTATGGTTTATGATATGTTTAAACCTGTTCATATGAGGAATGCATTGGACTTAATAAGTGACGGGTGGATCTCGCTATAGCTCCTCGATACATAGGCAGGTCTCATGAGACAAAATAGTGACTTGGCATGAGGCCTTGACAAAATCTTATTTGTAGTCTTGGCACGAGGCATTGGCAACGTGGTTATGATAGTCTGGCATTATGCATTCCATCATTATGAAAGTGGTTATTGATATTGCATGTGAATATTCGACCAGTAGAATATCCATGTGAATAAGTAAATGGAATTATTTCATTTTATTTTTTTCCATATTATGTTGAAGTTCATGTTTAAAAGGCTTTTATTTAGTTATACATTGCCTTAAATGTTTATGTTTATTTATGATATCTTCCGCTATATTGTTATCCTTACTGATCATCTGTGCTCACCCCTTTCAATGTTTTAATTTTTCTAGGATGTGAAGAAGTATTTTAGGAATGACCTACAGGGATAGTCTGAAGGGGGTATGAATGTGGAAAATGGAGACTATGTTATTGTAGTTTTTCACTTTATGATGTAATATAACATTTATGAATGTATCTAGTGTTTACAAGGCTACTAAACTAATCAGTCTTTCATGACTTGATCTTTTGTGATCATGCCAATGTTACGCAATAATGCACAGACTCTGGGTAACTGGGGTCATAGCGTTACAGTTGGTATCAGAGGCAATTTAGTACTAAACTTGGAAGCGAAATTTAGATAAACTATGATTAGATCACAGAGCCCAAATATAGACTTTGAGGATTAGTATAGAAGAACGTCATAGAATTTTGGTATTATAGAGATTTTTGAGTTTTACGAGCAATACTTCCCTGTCTGGATACGAGAAGGTAGAGGCAGATCTGGCACCAATGTACTTAGGGGTAAAACCCGAGAACACCGCTTTGAGCTAGACTCGAACGGGAAATGGTGCACGACAATGGGCCTTATTGCACTCTTGGTTACGACACTCCCAAGGGATATGCTTAGGATAATTCTCATTTTCTTTAGAAACCATCATGAAGGGTTTATGAGTATATACTTCCTCAAAGAAAAAAATTCTTTTTATGATTATGGATTATATCCATAAATAGTTTAATTTATGTTAAGTGGTTTACAAGTATGGAATTATGTATTTTGATTCATAAACTAATCTAGTTTATGCCATTGTTTGGAAATGACACCTAGTGAGAGGAATGGAAACCGTTTCAATGCACGCACTCCATGTAGATATTTCCCTCCTGCTCAAGATAATTATAATGGATTTGGTGATACAACTGGTGCTGATTAGCATATCACCATACTGGGACAACTCACTTAGGTTATGAATAATAACCTTACTCATATAGAGCACCCTGATCCACAACGTGGAGGATCAATGTTAGACCGCTTCATGAGGCAGAAACCACCAAAATTCAATAGGAGTACTAATCCATTAGTAGCTGAGAAATGGAAAAACTCTTTAGAGAAAATATTCCACGCCTTGGGGAGTTGTGAAAGCGAGAAGGTTGTCATGGTAGTTTACCGGCTCACTAGATATGCTGATCAATGGTGGTCGCTGATTCAAAACACAAATGAAGATGAATATGTATCAAGTATGGAATGGAGGGAGTTTAAGGAAATTTTAGTAGAAAAATACTTTCCACATGACCATCGAGCAGATATGGAAAGGCAATTTCTGAGTCTGAGGCAGAAGGAGGATGATAATGGCGCAAAGTATGAGGCCAACTTTACAAGGTTAGAAAGACATGCTGCAGATTATATACATAACCCAATAAGTAAGATTGATCATTTATTTTATGGGTTACCATTTCTCCGTCGGGCTTTAGTATCACAATCATTATCAACATACGATGATATTGTCTCGTGTGCTATCATGACAGAAAAGGAATTCTCTAAGTCTTATGACAACAAAGTAAAGTAAGAGAAGAAGAGAAAAGTGGAATAAGTGACAAATAAAGGGAAAAAGGGAAAGAAGGATTTTCCATTATGCGATAATTTTGGGAAGAATCACCTTGATACTTGGCTAAACGGAATGAGAGTTTGTTATAAATGTGGAGAAAAAGGTCACCAGGCTCGTGATTGCAAGGAGAAGAAAGAGGCTATCAATGTTGAATGCTACAATTGTAGGGAAATGAGGCATTATTAAAATGAATGTCCTAAGAATCAAGGAAACTTACCTCATAAAAGGCCAAGGGATCAAGGACAATCTTATATTGTTACTACAGTTGAAGTGGAATAATTAATGTATTGGTTCTTTTGGACTCAAGGATTATATTCTGGTTATAAGAATAATATGATATATATAAGGATTTTATTTCAGTACTTGTTGTTTTCATTAAGGTTTTAATATGATGAAGGTAATCATATTTTAAGTATGTGGAAATAAGAGAAACTTTACTTTGTTTGGGGAATCTGATGTTACAATTGATCTTGGAATTTAGAGACCTTTTAGAGAAAGTATGTACAAAGGTATTTTGGATAACTATAAAGGTTGAAAAGGATTAAGTTGAACTTTGGATAGTATTGTTTAAGGTTAAAACATATATGAATATTAATTTTGGAATATTATAATACTATATTTTTAGGAAAAGGACAACCTGCAGGTCGGGGGATAACTCATCGCATTGGAAAAAGCTGCAGGAATCGAACCCACAACCATAGTGCGACATGTCTGTATTACCTACCACTAGCCTACAGGAAGTCCCTGGTTATTACAAAATTTTTTTCCTAATATAAATGGTATGTGTTAATATTTGGAACCTTATACAATTAGGATAAATAGAATATTTTTGTGTTCTATTACCATTTAGAGTGAAAGATGGGTTTGTGGAAAAAATTTATTAAATAATGAATGTCTACATGACAAGTATGTATATTCCCTTAACTTTTTAGTAAATCTCCTAAATAAATTCCTTAACCTTATAAAAGGTAACTTAAAACAAAAAAGATACCGGTTAACTTTTCCAACTGGGGATTCAATGACCGTTTAACCAATCACAAGTTGGTGATTTTCTTATGGTTAACTTTCTCCTAATCCAGTTTTCTACAACTCTTCATCAGACCTTGATGGTTTGTTTTTCTTCCATATCCATATTTTCATAGAATCCTAGCATGGCCTATCTCGGTTGACCATTGTACTTATCTTTCTTTATTTTAAAGTTATATTTTTATTAACCTTATTTCCAATGTGGGTTTTCCACAAAGGTATTTTATATTTTCAACCTTTTATTTTCAATGAAAAATTTCAAACTGCGAGGACGCAATTTATTGAAGGAGGGGAGAATGTAACACCCCGAGCTTCCACGATACGCTTCTCTTTCAATAATGCAATAGCTTGCATTGTACGCAAGTTCGAGATTCTAACACACCGTGACCAATCAAAATAGCCATTATAAATAGTAATACCTAATTTTTGAAATTATATATATTTTATATTTAAAAATGGACTTCATTTTTGGATTCGGAATATCGAAATTAGCTTTTGTTTAATTTTTAGTATTTTTCTGAGAACTTCCAATTTTTTATGAACAGTTAAAAATACTTAAAAACAACTTTTTTAATCAAAATAATTTATAGTGATAAATTATACTATTGAGTGGGTTTAAAGTATAACTAGAATATATTTTTACCATTTAATCCAATGTTGTTCATTATAATTAATATCACTTTGAAATTGGAAATAAACAATTGTCAATATTTTGATATAAATTGTTTCTCAAAAACAAGCTATCTGTTTTGACAGCGGGAATTAATTATAAAATTAATTAATGCAACTTATATTTTAGGAATTTTTTAAAATAGACATCATTTTTTAATTCGAAATATAAATTATAGATTAGGGTGAAATTTTGGCAATGTTCTGAAAAACATCAATTTTTGATGAATAGTGAAACCACTAAGTGGTAGTCAAAAAACTGATTTTTCGTTTAAATGAAACATTACCACTTCTGTGATTTGATTTTCAAAAATCCGATATACATGGTTGTCATTAGGAAGTAAAATGTGATTTAATGGGATTAAAATAATTTTTGGTGAATAGTATCTTTTAAGTTTAATTAATCGCGATTAAAGTTAATTAGTGTAATTTAAGGTAAAGATAATGTTATAATAATATGCAATGACCATGAAACATGTCATACCCCTTTTGTATGAGTCATGAACGACCACGAAAATCCATGGGTCAACTTGGGGACCCCATGGAGCCACATTGGTAGGAAAATGACATTAAAAACTTTTTATTTAATGTTAAAATAAAAATGTCACAAACATGAGTTGTTTTACTAATTTTTTTTAAATGGGGTTATAAAAGTCATATTTTTCAATATAAATATTCATTAGAAATATAAAAGGATTTCCTAAATCATGATAGTTTTTTTATAATTTTTAGACATTAAATAAATTAAAATTTTTATGACACCATGATGATGGAACGATTACCTCATTAATTAACGATTTAAATAAAATGAAAAGATAATGTAAAATATAAGACTTAAACATGTCAAAAACCTATTGGATGAGTATATTTCGAACCCTTATCACCTTATCCTCGAAATATATAAGTGTGGGGCCTTTAAAATCTGATACTCATTATATAATAAAGTAACATTTCATGACTTTCCAAGAGTTCCCTTCCTCTCCTCTTATAAAAGTCCCCCACCTCTACCACCTTATCCACACCTCTCAAGCCTTTGGCTCAGCCAAAACCAGCCCATTTTGTCTCTCAACATCCCACTATTACTCCTAGAATCCTCCCTTTGGGTAGAAGTCTTCCCACGGAAGCCTTTGAGCTCAAATCAAAAAGAGTTACCCGTTTTACAGGTAGTGTTTTTTTATTGTTTTCTTATGTTTTATTTTGCTTCTCCAACCCCCTAAACTCTTTTTATTCATTTCTTTTGTAACAAAACCAGTATCCTAAATATATTAGGATGTTTATATAATAAGGATTAGAGCTACACTTACACACACTTACATCTAATGGTTAAAGAACATACTGTTTCTGTGGATGACGAATTTCTGCCTCACGAAACGATGATTGTTAAACACTCATATAACACCTTCAAAGGTGGCCATTAAGATGTCACTATATTTATATATGATATATAATATGTTTATTTTTTTACTTAAGCTTCTGAATTTTTCATTTATGTCCTAACTTTATGGTTTCCATTATGGGTAAACATGATATTTTCATATTAGGAAGTGCGGACTACCGCCCCCTCAAATTGATTTGAATCGTTAATGCCATATGTGGGATTTATAAAGGATGGAGTAAATGGTATTATACATTATATTATACTGGAATTATATTATAACTTTATATAATTATAACTTCATTCCATTAAATATGAAATAGAAATGAAAGTAGCATTCATGCGTATGTACGACTTACCGTCTCCATGAACGGTGCATTTCATTTCTTACCTCTAAATGTTACGTAATATTATGAATGAATGTATATAATGGATATATATGATATATATGATATCTAAATCATGAATATAATTCTGGAGATAATGGATATTCTACCACATAAACAACTTGTAATTATAAGAAGTTTATTGTTGACTCAAGTACCAAAGATCGACAAAACAAACGTTATTAACTTAAATGACTACATAATTTTTGTAAAATTGTAATAAGTGATATAAAAGGGATAATGAACTTTAAAATGGTTCATAATAAAGTAGAGATTAACTCTAGTTTATTATTCAGGAGATTAAAGAATGGTCGAGTGAAATCGGACACGTGGTAAGGGAACTTCTTAACCCAATTTTTATTCTTTGGGTTAATCTCCTACTTTCAAATTATGTCATGATATTATTATGTCCTATCTTGTATTTGTAATTTATTTATGTGTACTTATAGTGAATACACATAATAGATCCATTTTATTTAAAAAAATTATCTTCGTAAGGGACTTCATCTCAATCTCCTTTCATTGAGGTATATTTTGTTTTATACACAACTTTCTTTTATACGGTGTATAAACCCATTTGACTTTTACATTTATTCAAAAGGAATCTTTTTATACGAATTGTTTTTACTAAACTACAAAAGGAATTTTTTGTCTTACATATGCGGCGACAATGACTTCTCCGTCGTCGTGACCATTATTTGAGTTTCGGCTTCCTCTATAAGCCATAACCTTTTTAAAATGAAAAATAAATACTAAGTTTTAATTTTCTTTTATTTTTGTATTGAAAATGGTTTTGAAAGTGATTTTATTATATCAACATGTTGTATTGATATCTTGTGATTGAAATATGGAAATGTTATGTTTCCTTTATGCATGTTTTATATGATACGATTATGTTATGGTTTATGATATGTTTAAACCTGTTCATATGAGGACTGAATTGGACTTAATAAGTGACGGGTGGAGCCCGCTATAGCTCCTCGATGCATCGTCAGGTCTCATGAGAAAAACTAGTGTCTTGGCATAAGGCCTTGAAAAAATCTTATTTGTAGTATTGGCACGAGGCCTTGGCTATGTGGTTATGATAGTCTGGCATTATACATTCCATCATTATAAAAGTGGTTATTGATATTGCATTTGAATATTCGACTAGTAGAATATCCATATATTATGTTGAAGTTCATGTTTAGAAGGCTTTTGTTAAGTTATAGATTTTCTTAAATGTTTATGTTTATTTATGAAAGCATCCGCTATATTGTTATCCTTACTGAGCATCTGTGCTCACCCCTTTTAATGTTTTAATTTTTCTAGGATGTGAAGAATTATTTTAGGAATGACCTGCAGGGATAGTCTGAAGGGGATATGAGTGTGGAAAATGGAGACTATTTTATTGTAGTTTTTCACTTTATGTTGTAATGTAACATTTATGAATGTATCTAGTGTTTCCAAGGCTACTAAACTAATCGGTCTTTTGAGACTTTATCTTTTGTGATCATGCCAATGTTACGCAATAATGCACCAAATCTGAGTAACTGGGGTCGTGGCATTACAGTTTGTATCAGAGGTAGTTTAGTACTAACCTTGGAAGCTAAATTTAGATAAAGTCTGATTAGAGCACATAGCCCAAAGATAGACTATGAGGATTAGTATAGAAGAACTTCCTAGAATTCTGGTATTATAGAGATTTTATGAGTTTTACGGGAAATACATCCTTGTCTGGATAAGAGACGGTTGTGGCGGCTTCGGCACCGATGTAACTAGGTGTAAAACCTGAAAACATCGCTTTGAGCTAGACTCAAAAGGGAACTAGTGCACGACAACGGGCCTTGCTGCACTCTTGGTTACGACACTCCCTGGGGATATGCTTAGGATAATTATCATTTTCTTTACAAACCATTATCAAGGGTTTATGAGCATATACTTCCTCAAAGAAAAAATTTATTTTTATGATTATGGATTATATCCATAAATAGTTCAATTTATGTTTAGTGTTTTACAAGTATGGAATTATGTATTTTGATTCATAAACTAATCTAGTTTATTCCATTGTTTGGAAATGGAGCCTAGTGGGATGAATGGAAACCGTTTCAATGCATGCACTCCATGTAGGGATTTCCCTCCTACTTAAGATAATTATAATGGAGTTGGTGATACAACTGGTTCTGATCAGCTTATCACCATACTAGGGCAACTCACTCAGGTTATGAATAATAACCTTACTCATATGGAGCACCCCGATCCACAACGTGGAGGATCAATGTTAGACCACTTCATGAGGCAACAACCACCAAAATTCAATAGGAGTACTAATCCCTTAGTAGCTAAACAATGGATAAACCCCTTAGAAAAAATATTCCATGCCTTAGGGAGTAGCAAAAGGTAGAAGGTTGTCATGGAAGTTTACCAGCTCACTGGAGATGCTGATCAATGGTGGTTGCTGACTCAAAACATAAAAGAAGATGAAGAAGTATCAAGTATGGAATGAATGGATTTTAAGGAAATTTTCATAGAAAACTACTTTCCACATGACCATTGAGCAGATATGGAAAGGCAATTTATGAGTCTGAGGAAGAAGGAGGATGATAATGTCGCAAAGTATGAGGCCAACTTTACAAGGTTATCAAGACATGCTGAAAATTATATACATAACCCAAGAAGTAAGATTGATCGTTTAATTTATGGGTTACCATTTCTCTGTTGGGCTTTAGTATCACAGTATTTCTCAACATACGAAGATATAGTCTCGTGTGCTATCAAGACAGAAAAGGAATTCTCTAAGTCTTATAACAACAAAGTAAATAAAGAGAAGAAGAGAACAGTGGAACAAGAGAAAAATAAAGGGAAAAAGGGAATGAAGGATTTTCTGTTATGCGATAATTGTGGGAAGAATCATCCCAGTACTTGCCTAAAAGGAATGAGAGTTTGTTATAAATATGGAGAAAAAGGTCACCAGGCTTGTGATTGCAAGGGTAAGAAAGAGGCTATCAATGTTGAATGCTATAATTGTTGGGAAATGGGGAATTATGCAAATGAATGTCCTAAGTGTCAGTTGAACTTACCTCAGAAAAGGCCATGGGATCAAGGACAATCTTATGCTGTTACTGCAATTGAAGTGGAATAATTAATGTATGGGTTCTTTTGGACTCAAGGATTATATTCTGGTTATAAGAATAATGTGATATATATAAGGATTGTATTGAAGTACTTGTTTTTTTCATTAAGGTTTTAATATTATGAAGGTAATCATATTTTAAGTATGTGGAAATAAGAGAAACATTACTTTGTTTGGGAATCTGATGTTACAATTGATCTTGGAATTTAGAGACCTTTTAGAGAAAGTATGGACAAAGGTATTTTGGATAACTATAAAGTTTGGAATTGATTTAGTTGAACTTTGGATAGTATTTTTTAAGGTTAAAACATTTCTGAAGATTACTTTTAGAATATTATAATACTATATTTTTAGGAAAAGGAAAACCTACAGGTCAGGGGATAACTCGCCGCATTGGACAAAGCTGCAGGAATCGAACCCACAACAATAGTGCAACATGCCTTTATTACCTACCACTAGCCTACAGGAAGTCTCTGGTTATTAAAAAAATGTTTTCCTAATCTAAATGGTATTTGTTAATATTTGGAACCTTATACAATTAGGATAAAAAGAATATTTTTGAGTTCTATTACCTTTTAGAGTGAAAGATGGGTTTGTGGTAAAAATTTTATTAAATAATGAACATCTATATGACAAGTATGTATATTCCCTTATATTCTTAGTAAATCTCCTAAATAAATTCCTCAACTTTATAAAAGGTAACTTACAACAAAAATGTTGCCGGTTAACTTTTCCAACTGGGGATTAAATGACAGTTTGACCAATCAAAAGTTTGTGATTTTCTTATGGTTAACTTTCTCTTAATCCAGTTTTCTACAACTCTCCATCAGACATTGATGGTTATTTTCTTCCATATCCATATTTTCATATAATCCTAGTATGGTCTATCTCGGGTGACCTTTGTACTTATCTTTCTTTCTTTTAAAGTTATATTTTTATTAACCTTATTTCCGATGTGGGTTTTCCACAAAAATATTTTTTATTTTCAACCTTTTATTTTCAAAGAAAAATTTCAAACTGCAAGGACGCAATTTATTGAAGGAGGGGAGAATGTAACACCCCGAGCTTCCACGATACGCTTCTCTTTCAATAATGCAATAGCTTGCAGTGTACGCAAGTTCGAGATTCTAACACACTGCGACCAATAAAAATAGCCATTATGAATAGTAATACCCACCTTTTGAAATTATATATATTTTATATTTCAAAATGGACTTCATTTTTTGATTCGGAATATCTTAATTATCCTATGTTGAATTTTTGGTATTTTTTTGAGAACTTCCAATTTTTTATGAAGAGTGAAAAATACTTAAAAAAACTTTTTTAATAAAAATAATTTATAGTGATAAATTATAATATTTTGTGGTTTTAAAGTATAATTAGAATATATTTTTACCATTTATTCCAATGGTGGTCATTAGAATTAATATCACTTTGATATTGGACATAAACAATTGTGAATATTTTGATATATATTGTTTCTTAAAAACACGCTATTTGTTGTGACAACGGGAAATAATTATAAAATTAATTAATTCAACTTATATGTTTGGAATTTTTTAAAATAGAAATCATTTTTGAATTCAGAATATCAATTATAGCTTAGGGTGAAATTTTGGCATTGTTCTGAAAAACATCAATTTTTGATGAATAGTGAAACCACTAAGTGGTAGTTAAAAAACTGATTTTTCGTTTAAATGAAACATTACCACTTTTATGATTTGATTTTCAAATATCCGACATACATGGTTGTAATTAGGAAGTAAAATGTGGTTCAATGGGATTAAAATAATTTTTGGTGAATAGTTACTTTTAAGTTTAATTAATCGCGATTAAAGGTAATTAGTGTCATTTATGGTAAAGATAATGTTATAATAATATGAAATGACCTTGAAACATGTCCTAACCATATTGGATGAGTCATGGAAGACCAATAAAATCCATGGGTCAACTTGGGAACCCCATGGAGCCACTTTGGTTGGAAAATGACATTAAAAACCTTTTATTTAATGTTAAAATAAAAATCTCACAAACATGAGTTGTTTACTAAAACAATTTTTAAATGGGGATATGAAAGTCATAATTTTGACTATAAATATTCATTAGAAAGATAAAAAGATTTCCTACATCATGACTGTTTTTTTATAATTTTTAGACATTAAATAAATTAAATATTTTATGACACCATGATGATGCAACGATTACCTCATTAATTAACAATTGAAATAAAATGAAACGATAATGTAAAATCTAAGACATACACATGTCAAAAACCTATTGGATGAGTATATTTCGAACCCTTATCACCTTATCCAAGAAATATATAAATGTGAGACCTTTAAAATCTGAAACTCATTATATAATAAAGTAACATTTCATTACATTACCAGAGTACCCTTCCTCTCGTCTTATAAAAGGCCTCCACCTCTACCACCTTAACCACACCTCTCAAGAATTTTGCTCAGCCAAACCCTTCCCATTTTGTCTCTCCACATCCCACTATTACTCCTAAAAGCCTCACTCTGTGTATAAGTCTTCCCAATGATGCCTTTGAGCTCAAATAAAAAAGAGTTACTCGTTTTAAAGGTAGTGTTTTCTCTTGTGTTCTTATGTTTTATTTTTCTTCTCCAACCCCCTAAACTCCTTTTATTCATTTCATTTGTAACAAAAATAGTATACTAAATATACTAGGATGTTGTTATAAGAAGTATTCGGGCTAAACTTACACACAATTACATCTAATGGTTAAAGAATATACTGTTTCTGTGGATGGAGAATTTCTGCCTCACGAAACGATGATTGTTCAACAATCATATTACACCTTAAAAGGTGGCCATTAAGATGTTACTATATTTATATATGATATATAATATGTTTATGGCTTACTTAAGCTTCTGTATTTTTCATTTATGGCATAACATTATGGTTTCCATTATGGGTAAACGCGATATTTTCATTTTAGGAAGTGCGGACTACCGCCCCCTCAAAGTGATTTGAATCGTTAATGCCATATGTGGGATGTATAAAGGATGGAGTAAATGGTATTATACATTATATGATACTAGAATTATATTATACCTTTATATAATTATAACTTCATTCCATTAAATACGAAATAGAAATGAAAGTATCGTTCATGCGTACGTACGGCTTACCGTCTCCATGAACAGTGCATTTCATTTCTTACCTCCAAATGTTACGTAATATTATGAATGAATGTATAGACTGGATAAAAATGATATATATTATATCTACTTCATGAATATAATTCTGGAGATAATGGATATTCTACCACATAAACAACATGTAATTATAAGAAGTTTATTGTTGACTCAAGTACCAAAGATCGACAAAACGAACGTTATTAACTTAAATGACTACATAATTTTCGTAACATTGTAATAAGTGATATAAAATGGATAATGAACTTGGAAAGGGTTCATAATAAAGTAGAGATTAACTCTAGTTTATTATTCATGAGATTAAAGAATGGTCGAGTGAAGTCGGACACGAGGTAAGGGAACTTCTTAACCCAATTTCTATTCTTTGGGTTAATCTCCTACTTTCAAATTATGTCATGATATTATTATGTCATATCTTGTATATGTTCTTTCTTTATGTGTACATATAGTGAATACACATAATAGATCCATTTTTTTTTAAAAAATATTCTTTGTAAGGGGCTTCGTCTCAATCTCCTTTCATTGAGGCATATTTTGTTTTATACACAACATTCTTTTATACGTTGTATAAACCCCTTTGAATTTTATGTTTATTAAAAAGGAATAGTTTTATACGAATCCTTTTTACTAAATAACAAATGGAATGTTTTGTCTTACATATGAAGCGACAATGACTTCTGCTCCGCCGTGACCATTATTTGAGTTTCGGCTTCCTCTATAAGCCATAACCTTTTTAAAATGAAAAATAAATACCAAGTTTTAATTTTCTTTTATTTTCATATTGAAAATGGTTTTGAAAGTGTTTTTATTATATCAACATGTTGTATTGATATCTTGTTATTGAAATGTGTAAATGTTATGTTTCTTTTATGCATGTTTTATGTGATATGATTATGTTATGGTTTATAATATTTTCAAACCTGTTTATATGAGGAATGCATTGGACATAATAAGTGACGGGTGGATCCCGCTATAGCTCCTCGATGCATCGACAGGTCTCATGATACAAACTAGTGTCTTGGAACGATGCCCTGACAAAATATTATTTTTACTCTTGGCATGAGGCCTTGGCTACGTGGTTATGATAGTCTAATATTATGCATTCCATCATTATGAAAGTGGTTATTGATATTGCATGTGAACATCCGACCAGTAGAATATCCATGTGAATAAGTAAATGGAATTATTTCATTTTATTTTTTCCATATTATGTTGAAGTTCATGTTTAAAAGGCTTTTTTTTAGTTATACATTGACTTAAATGTTTATGTTTATTTATGAAAGTTTCCGCTATATTGTTATCCTTACTGAGCATCTGTGCTCACCCCTTTCAATGTTTTAATTTTTCCAGGATGTGAAGAAGTATTTAAGAATGACCTATAGGGATAGTATGAAGGGGATATGAGTGTGGAAAATAGAGACTATGTTATTGTAGTTTTTCACTTTATGATGTAATGTAACATTTATGAATGTATCTAGTGTTTCCAAGTCTAATAAACTAATCGGTCTTTCGAGACATGATATTTTGTGATCATGCCAATGTTACGCAATAATGCACCGACTCTGGGTAACTAGGGTTGTGGCGTTACAGTGCCCAGAATTATATAGATCACTAATACATTGGGTAATGTGATGAATATCATGAGAAAATGTTAAATATGTGTGAACATGATGCTATGGCTGTTTACAACTATGTGTGTTAGTTCAACAATATGACATGATGCTTCATTTTTATGCATTTCCAAATTCAATACCTTGATCTAATTGTTACTCTAATTATTATGATCATATTCCTATGTTATAATGACAATTATTCCTACACATGTTACATTTTTTCATGTTCTTATCTATCAACTTATTGGGATTTTATCCTACACCTTTTTTAGGTATATCTTTAGTCCACTACTTATACTAAGAAGAATTGAAGGGCTAATAAAAAGTTACAGAAGAAAGAATTAAATAAATGTTTAGGTTTTATTTTGTAAATTTTATGTACGTTCATAATTTTCACTAGACACTAAACCTTTGGATACTGGTCAGGTAATTATTTTATGTTTTTTTATTATTAAAATTATGATGTATTAATTTACTAAAAATAGTGTCTCTATATAAACACAGACATACATGATCACTATAAAGTATGATAAATCAATAAATGAAAATATATGAATCATATCAAAGTGAAAAGTGCATAAAAGATCACAAAAAGGTAGGTAACTTCTTACCTGAAGACCATTGATTATGAAATCCAATTTTAATCCAAGGATCAAATCTCTAAACACACTGAACGACCACAGAATCATGCGCTCTCCTCACAAGGATTTCTCTCTATTAGTAATATAAACTCATTTCATATTATATTTAAAGTGACGTGAAACTAGAAATTGTGTTCAAGTTCAACCCTTCCCAAACACATTGGCTAATTATTCGTATACATATATCTTCCAAAATATTTATGAAATGACACATCGATGTTCAACACATTTATGATGAAGAAAAAATGCGGGATAAGAGACTCATAGCTAATGGAAACCTTTTGGATCAATTTTTTTATCTCAATGGTCCCACCCTCATAATTTTAAAATATTTGCTTGTAATAATTCCCCTGACCTACACCATTTTTCCACCTTGATGCACTTGAATTAGGAAGGCATCTCCTTCTAGATTAATAAAATATTTATTCTTTGACATATGGAATGATATTAAAATAGGTATGAGGAATAATCATTTAAGAGTATAATTATTGATTCATTTAATGTCTTAGAGTTTAAACATGTTTTTGATGTAGATTTTGTCTAGAGAGAAATGATTTTGTGTCGGTGTGTGATGTATTATGATTTGTCAATTTTTTTATGAATTTAATTTAAAATACTCACTCCTTCTCATGTGAATTTCCTGAGTTAAATTAAATTTATTAGCCTTTTAATAGTTATGATTTCTTTTTATATAGATAAATAAAACTGGATTATTTTTTTAAATAAATTCTGAAGATTAACATGTAATTTTTATTTTTGTATTAGAAATATTAATTTGGTATTAAAATGTAATAATTCAAGTCTACTTTTTATATTCAATGAAAGTTCAATTTTAAATAATAATTCATAGTTAAAAATATTATTTATAAATTTTTAATGACATAAAAAAGTCATTGGATTTGTTATTAAATTTACTTTTTTATCTAGAGACATGTTTTTTATTTTAAAAAATCATGGATCATATTTCTAAATATTACTGTTTCTTTGAAAAAACACATGGAATACATGTAATGGAATGAAAAATATATTAATTAAATTATAAATTTCAATTCTAATTTCAAAAAATATTTTATAAAAAAATCTGCGCAATTTTTATTTAAAATTTAAATTCTTTTCTAAGTTTCAATTTTTATAATTCATTTTGACACTAGTGCAGAAATCATTTTTTACGTCACCATTTTTTACGTCGGTTATATATAACCGACGTAACAATGCGGCGAGTAGATTTTTCACGTCGGTTATTTTAATAACCGACGTTACAAATCGCACCTGTTGGGTTTTTACATCGGTTATCTTATAACCGACGTAAAAAACCAATGCGCGGGGGGGGGGGGGGGGGGGGGGGGGGGGTTTACGTCGGTTATTTTGTAACCGACGTAAAAAACCCGATATCGACGCGTTTTTTATGTCGGTTATCAAATAACTGACGTAAAAAACCAAAGCGCACTGTGTTTTACATCGGTTATTTGATAACCGACGTAAAAAACGCGTCGATATCGGGTTTTTACGTCGGTTATAAAATAACCGACGTAAAAAACCAAAGCGCGAGAGCCTTTTTACGTCGGTTTTAAGATAACCGATGTAAAAAAGCTAAAAAATAGTTTATAACGTCGGTTATTATCTAATCGACGTTATAAAGCATTTAAAAAAATTAAAGCCCGTGTTCTGTCATTTACGATTTTTTCGATTGACAGTCGCCGGCTCGTCTCTCTCTCTCGCGGTAAACCCTAATCGGCTCGTCGATCTCCTGCATTACACTCATTTTGGCTTCATTGTTTAGCTTCTACACTGCTCTCGGATCTATCATCTCAACTCGGGACATTCAAGTAAGCCTTCCACGAATTTATTTCGTTCGTTTTTGTTTCGATTCTTGATGTGCTTTTCGTTCGTTTTTGAATCTCGTGGAATTTTTTTTATTGCAAATGGTTATTATGTTCATTCAACTCGCAACATTCAACTCGCAAAAGGTTATTAAAACATTGAGGATTAGCTTCAGCAAAATCTAAAAAATAATCGGTTTTTCTGTAACGTTCCATTCTTCCAGCAACATTATTATTTCCTACTTAGCTGGAATGTGTCTTTCGGGATGAAGATTGGTAGTACTTATTTTCTTAAAATCATATTTTCAATATGATTGTCCAGAAAATTATTTTCATGAATGAAATTGGACCAGGTACAATCGGTAATACCTATCCTTAAAATTTCATTCAACATTCTTACATCATAATATTTTTTCAAAAAATTATGATTTTTAGAACTCCTAGATCAGAAAACCACCATCTGTTTTCATCTGCATTCATCAAAATATCAATTCATACCTATTACAATCAAATATTTTATTCTATACTCATGGTGAGTCTGATAATACATTTCTTCTTTCAGTCATCTCCTAAAAATGATGGACCTTTTCATGCAAAGTGTATCTGATTTCTTGAATATGATGGTATGTCCGATTTTCAAAAAACCAAGTGAGGTGATTTCTTTTATTATTAATAATTCATAAAAAAATTATAATACCTAAATATTATTATCATCCTTTTCATATTTTTCATTATAAAAAAGGTAAAGGGTACTTTCTTTTCATTCTCAAGTTAAATTATATTTTTTATAAAGGTCTTTTCTATCTAGGTAGAAATAATTTAATGATAATTAGATTGAATTAGGTATATTATCTTATCTTACCATCCAAACACATTTTTATGTATTAATAATTATTATGTTTTGTAAGAACAATTATGACCCCCATTTCATTTTTGTTAGTTAATTGATCTACGAAAGTGTTATAAATGATTTGATGATCACGATTCACCCATATATATAGTTAGTCATTATGTGACATTTGGGTCCATAATATCCTTCTGCATTCGACAATGCATTATATATCATAGATCAATATGGGATACAGATGGTTATACCATGTCCAATGTGTTATGTGATGTGCCTGGTAAGAAATATTATAATAAATTATAGGAAAGATGATTAACATATACCAATATGAGGTGAATGAAACTATGTTTCCCTTGAAATATGTTATGACTTATATGATTATGTTTGTGCCACACTCTTATGTTATTCCACATACCAATGTTGTGATATTGTGAATAAGGTTTTTTAAATCATGTTCCCACTATCATATAAATCATGTCTTATGTTATGCTAAAATTGTTATACTTGGACTCAGGTTTTATGATCTATGATTATATAGAACTGTTTCACTTATCTTTTTGATCATGTGCTTTGTGTATGCTTTTATACCCCCATGGATATCTTTTTATGAGATTAGATATTATATTTATATATATCATGTTTACCCATAATGAGTATCATAAATCAAAACTTTTATTATTTTCATTCCCTAAGTTATAAAAATAAGTATTATGTAGGATGATTCAAAAATTTAATCTGTGAGATGAGTTGTTTTATGTGTGAAACCCAGGCCAAACACATATGTATTTTTTTATTGGTATTACATATATATAGTTCGACATATACTTTTTTTTACATTACCATGATATTAACATTACTTTTTCTAAAGAAATATTAATGTCCTTAGATTATATATCGGATCAAAAGGATATAGTAATTCTAATATATAATCAGAATGATCAGATAATATGACAATATTATTAAACATAAAACAAATGGTCTATATTCATATTTTTAACATGACACTTACGATGTATAGCTATTTGGTGTTGGGTACTTATGAAAACTACTACTACTTTCAAGATTCGTTTTATATTTTAAATTGTTTTACATTCAAATTATGATTTTTTCATATAAACATGTTTTGTCTTATCTTAAAAATATATATTTTTTGTTGATATTAGTTATAGGTAATAATGAGTCGAAGTTGGATTATGGCACATCGAATGAGCAATGAATTTGAGGAAGGTGTTGATGCCTTTTTGGAATTTGCAAAACGAAATGTTCCATGTAGTGACATTTTTTTCTGTCCATGCCTGAAATGTTTGAATATGAAGAAGTTGAAAAGTAGAGAGATAAAAGATCATCTGATATGTCATGGTTTTAATCCGAGTTACAGCCCTTGGATTTGGCATGGTGAAACTGGACGGAATGTCACTGATGATGATGATTCGCAAGATGGTAACTCGGATGGAATTGAAGAAATGATTCGCGATATTGTAGCAGAACAAATTGAGATAGAACCGACAGTTGCACGTCTATATGGTGATGCTGAAAACCCATTATATCCCGGTTGTACAGATTTTACGGTTCTGTCGGCGGTGTTAAGATTGATTAACCTAAAGGCGAAGCATGGATGGAGTGACAGAAGTTTTACAGACCTGCTACAATTTATGAAAGACATTCTTCCAAAAGATAACGATCTTCCAGATTCACATTACAAAGCCAAGAAAATATTATGCCCGATGGGATTGGGATACAAGAAAATACATGCCTGTCCGAATGACTGTATTATATATAGGAAGGAATATGAATTTCTGTCAGAGTGTCCCAAATGTGGGACATCACGGTATAAGGAGAAAGAAAAATCACAGGGTGATGTAGAGATTACAAAGCTCCCTTCAAAGGTATTCTGGTATCTTCCTATAATTAATCGTTTCAAAAGTTTATTTGCTAATTCACATGATGCAAAAAGGTTAAGATGGCATGCTGAAGAGTGGGTATGTGATGGAAAAATACGTCATCCAGCTGATTGTCCACAATGGAAGAAAATTGATGCGCAGTATTCTACATTTGGAAATGAAATAAGAAATCTCAGACTAGGGTTGTGCACAGATGGAATGAATCCATACCGAACACTCAGTAGTACACATAGTTCATGGCCTGTTTTATTGGTAATTTACAACCTCTCTCCTGATGTTTGTATGAAGCGCAAATATTTCATGTTGAGTACAGTGATCTCTGGTCCAAAGCAACCCGGTAATGATATTGATGTTTACTTGTCACCGTTGATTGATGATTTGAAACTGTTATGGGCTGATGGTATTAGGGTGTATGATTCTTATAAAATGGAATATTTTCAACTGCAAGCAGTGCTTTTGTTCACTATAAATGACTTCCCAGCGTATGGAAATTAGTCTGGATACAATGTTAAAGGGAATAAAGCATGTCCAATTTGCGAACAACATACGTCCTATTGTCAATTGCATCATGGGAGGAAAACAGTGTACATGGGTCATCGAAAGTTTTTGCCTATGGAACACCCTTATAGAAGACTAAAAAAGGCATTTAATGGCTCACAAGAATTTGATACTGCTCCAAAACCTTTATCCCATGATCTGTATTTTGAGAGGGTGAAAAACCTTGACGTGACATTGGGAAAGACACAGAAATCTGGTAATGATAGACATATTTGGAAGAAAAGGTCAATTTTTTTTGAAATACCATATTGGAGATATCATGAAGTTAAACATAATATTGATGTCATGCACGTGGAGAAGAATATCTGTGATTCTTTGATTGGAACATTGTTAGATATTAAAGGAAAGACTAAAGATGGGTTGAATGCAAGGTTAGACTTACTATCAATGGGAATACATTTGGAGTTAGCTCCCACTCCTAAAGGAAGACGAACATTTCTTCCCCCGGCTTGTCATATATTATCGAAGAGGGAGAAAATTAGCTTCTGTCAGTGTCTTCATGATACCAAAGTGCCTTAAGGTTATTCTTCTAATGTAAAAAATTTTGTCTCATTGAAGGACTTGAAGTTGATAGGTATGAAATCACACGACTGTCACGTCATGATGCAACAAATTCTACCAGTTGCATTGCGTGGAATATTGCCCACTCGTGTCAGAAAGACTATAATGAAGTTGTGTTATTTTTTCAATTAAATTTGTAACAAGGCGATTGATGTGAATGCTTTGAACATTTTGGAAAAGGATGCAATTTTTATACTTTGTCAATTGGAAATGTATTTTCCTCCAACCTTTTTTGATATAATGGTGCATTTAATGATTCATCTGGTTCGAGACATAAAGATTTGTGGACCTGTATATCTTCGTTGGATGTATCCTTTTGAAAGGTATATGAAAATATTAAAGGGGTATGTTAAAAATCTATATCGACATGAAGCCTCCATTATTGAAAAGTATATTTCTGAGGAGGTAGCAGAGTTTTGTACGAGCTACTTGGCTGCGGCGCAACACATAGGTTTGCCTCCATCTCGCCATGAACGAGTTAATAATGAGGGAAAGGGGATTCGCGGCTTGAAAGTCAAATCATTGTCAGTTGAACAGATGAAGAAGTTAGAATCATACATCTTGAAGAACATAGCTGATGCTCAACCATATATCACATTTCATATTAATGAGTTGAAACAATGTCATCCAAAGAAGAAAGAAATGTGGATTTTGAATGAGCACAACAAAACTTTTTTGTCATGGATTAAAAAGACTTTTCTTGGTAGATCAGATGTATCAAAGACATTACAATGGATAGTGGGTGGTCCATGTTTAAATGTGATAACATGGTCTGGTTATGAAATTAATGGTTATACATTTCATACAAAAGCTCAGGACAACAGAAGTGCAGTTCAGAATAGTGGTGTATTGGTGTTTGCAGAAGCAATGCATTTTTCGAGTGCTAAGGAAAAAAACCCAATTTCTGCATCAAATGCATATTATGGAGTGATTGAAGACATATGGGAGGTTGATTACTTTAAAATTAAAGTTCCCGTTTTTAACTGTAAATGGTTAACGGTAACAACAGTGTCAGACACGATGAATTTGGAATGACACTTGTTAATCTGAATAGATTGGAAGACACAGCTGATTCTTTTATAATGGCAACACATACAAAACAAATTTTTTATGTAGTAGATCAATCAGATATGCAGTGGGCTGTTGTTTTACAAGGGAAAAAACAATATGTTGGTGAGGATGAACTTGATGAATATGCTGATTTATGTGAGATCCCTACTTCAATGGAAATATTAACAGAACATAATGACGATCATGTTGAAGACATAGTTTGTGCCATAAGGAATGATCACGACGAAGGAATTTGGGAAAACAATCCATCTGTACATTCCTAAAATTATAGGTAACATATGTTTATTTCTTGTTTACATTTATTTTTTCCATAAATGTTAGATATTGTAAGTTTTTTATTTATTAAAACATGTTTTAAAATAAAATAAGTATATGTTATTGTTTGTTTTAAGTTTGTTTAGTTTACTTTATCATGTTTGTAACCATTACATGAATTTTAAAATGCTTATTTTTGTTCACTGACAATTACTTTACCATGTTTACAATGTTTACCAAGTTTACCGTTTTTACCATTTTTACCATCTTGACCATCTTGACCATCTTTGCCATCTTTACCATTGTTTAACATGCTTACCATATTACCAATGTTTACTATTATGCAACTTAGTACACTTTTCTATTTTCTAATTACAGTAGTATTAAAATAATTGAATTTGTATATTTGTTCACTGATAATTACTTTACCATGTTTACAATGTTTACCAGGTTTACCATTTTTTCCATTTTTTACCATCTTGACCATCTTGACCATCTTGACCATCTTTGCCATCTTTACCATTGTTTAACATGCTTACCATATTACCAATGTTTACTATTATTAAACCTAGTACACTTTTCTATTTTCTGATTATAGTAGTATTAAAATATTTGAATTTGTATATTTGTGAACTGACGTTTGTTTTTTTGATTTGAAGGATAATGACAGATCATTCAGATGATCAACCACATGATTCTGCGGAGGAGCATATTGCTGGTCATACCTCTGGGGATGAACATTCACATGCTCCTATTACAACAAAGAGTTCAAAGGTTGGTAAACGTGGTTGCACACGTTTACCAAAATTATCACTTGCTCGTACGCAGGATCAGAGGATAGTAGTTGAGTTTGATGATGATGATATTCCTAGAGGTCCGAATGCCAACAATTTTAAGAGTTTTGTTGTAACTCAGGCTAAGACCAAAGTAAGCATTCTGTATGATGATTGGAGAGGTGTGGATAAAGCGATTATCTCTCAGTTGTGGGAGACAATTTTGGTAAGATCTTTTGTCATTGTTTGACCATTCTTTTAATGTTTCTGGTATATATAATATGTTTAATCTCTTCTTAATCAGATGACATTTGATATTCCTGACACTGGAGGAGTCAGGAAGAAATGCTTATTGTTGGCTACCAGGAGATGGAGGGATTTCAAATCAACCCTCACATCTGATTTCATTTATGGTTATAGGAGTCATAACAATCCATGTCGTATATATCCTTTTATAGATGAAGACACATGGAGACAGTTTTTTGAAAGTAGAAAAAAAGAGTCATTTCTGGTAAGGGCAATGTAAACTTTTATATACTTTCTTATATAAATGATTTTATTAATGTTTTGTTAATGATTACTTATTCTTAAATTACAGCAAACAAGGAAAGCTCATCAGGAGATCCAATCTAAAAATGTATACCCTCATAGTTTATCTCGGGGAGGGTATACATTATTGGAAGAAAAAATGATAGCGGAAAAATTTCAACAACTAAGAGCTGAGTCTTCAAGCTCTGGAGAGGTGGCCCCTCCATCCCCTCCATCTAGACATGAAAAATGGAAGAGAGCTCGGAAGGGAAAAAAGGGCAATATATTTCGGAAGAATCGAGAATCGTAGCTGATAGGATTGTAAGATATCTATTTAATTTATTTAAGTTAACTTTTTTTCTTCATATAAGTTTCAATCATTACAGAAATGTTCAATTAATTAATACATGACTCTCTTGAGGAGCAAAGTTCAGAGGGGACATTTACAGCTACTGGGAGGGAAGATATTTTATTTGCAGCATTGGGAAGGCCCGAACATCCTGGTCGTGTAAGAGGATATCCGACAGGTGTATCGGTAAGAAAAGTGTTTCCACGTTCTTCAACTTCTAACATTGAGGGGGTTTATAAAAAAAATAGAATCCTTGGAGGCTGATGTTTAAAATATTAATGCGATGATGGAAGACAAGATTAGAGATTCGGTGCAGTCTATGTTTGCAGAAATGCAAAGACAATTTCAGACTGCAGCTCCCACTCCTCCACCTCCCCCTGCAGACCCCATTATTTATCCTCCACCTCCGCCTGTAGCTCCCACTCCACCACCTCAGCCTGCGGACCCCATTTTTTATCCTATGCCTCCACCGCAGCTTCCTACATATTGCGAGTTGTATGTTGATGATTCTCAACATCATATAGTAGCATACGGGTTGGTATATTGTATAGGAGATACAGTTCATCATCAACAATTAGAGGTAGATAATCAGAGGGTCACTGTACATGATATTATAGATAGATCAGCTAGGGTACCAATACCTACAGATGAGGTGGCGACAGTTGGACAGAGTATCGACCATTTTTTAGTTTGGCCATCCAGACTTCTTCGACTCATTACCATAGAGGTATGAATGTTATATCTTTTATTTTATTTTTTTTATTAAAGTTGTTTTATCATTTGAAAACTACTATAATTCTCAATTTTTTTTTCACAGGAATACTTCAAAGGTAAAGAAATACTGTATAGACAACAACAAAGACAACAGGCTATGACATCAGATACAGATTCCAGTGGTCTTGATAGATTGTCAAGATATTCACATTTGTTGTTGGGTTTTTATGAGTTTCCAATGGAATCTCATGTTTGTGGACGTGAAATAAGTGTGGGGATTACAAAATCTGATATCATGGAGCTTGTTACTGGAGATAAGTTGGGCATCAACGTGGTGCAAATTTTTTCCATGTAAGTCTTAACACCTTTTCCCTGCGTTATATTTATTAAAAATGTATACTTATATATGTTTTTTATTAGGTATCTTTATAAAATTTGTGAGAGGAATGAACTGACAGAAGTATATGGATTCATGGACCCGCAATTGATTTCCCCTGAAGCATGTGCATTGAATGAGGAACAAAGAATGGTTTATATTGCTGAAAGATTTGAAAAGATTATAATCCAACAATGTTGGATGATGCCTTTTTGTGAGAGGTATGAAACACATTTCTCTCAAATAGTTAATTATATATTAACATAAAAAACCACTAACATTAAATTTCCTTTTATCAGTAATCATTGGATGTTAGGGATTTTTTTCCCAAGGGAGAAAGCTCTTTATTGGATATGATCTGTTCATGGTGATGTGTGGGCAAGTTTTAAGAATATATTGGAAAAGTAAGTTTCAATTTCTCAATAGTTTTATATATTTTAATAGATTTTAAATTTACCCCATTCGTATTATTTTCTAATAGTGCATGGTCCTACTTTAGAAAAAACACAAAGAAAAGAAATGCAAAGATCAAATATGTAAAGGCGAAGGTAAATTTCCATTTATAATTTGTACTTTTTGATTTATTACATAAAAATAATATATTGAATTTACACTCATTCAAAACAGAATTGTCATGAACAACAAGGCCTCATCGAATGCGGATATTATATGTTAAGATTTATGTATGAAATAATAACAACTGGGACAGTTGTGAATTTTGACCTGGTACGATTTCCTCTTAAACTTTTCCATCATATTTCAATTTGATTTATTTATTATACACGTTAACTATCTTATTTTTCATTTGTAGCTTTTTGATGACCCTCAACCCTATACTGCTGAAGACATCAAACACGTACAAGTGGAGTGGTCAAATTATTTTACAGGTTTGATTGAATTTTAGTTGTTTGTAATGTAAAATGTAATTTTCAATATTGTCATTTTAATTGTCTACTTGGTAGTTGTTTAGGTTTGATTTAGTTTTTTTTAAGTTGACAGTGTAAGTTTTGAATGTTATATATGTGAATGTTTAATTTTTCTCTACTTCTTGTTTTGGTCTACTTTTGATGGTTCTTATGGTATGGTTTTGGGTCTGTGGGGGAGGGGTTCCCAGGGTGTGGGGGTGTGTTCAGTGGGGTTGGGGGTGTCCAGCGGTCTGGGAGGGCTGTCCGGTGGGGTGGGGGGACAGTCTTGGGGGGTGGAAGGGATGTCCAGGGGTGTGGGAAGCCGGTCCAGGGGTGCAGGAGTGCTGTCCAGGGGTGGGGGGTTGTCCAGGGGTGTGGTGGGGGCTGTCAAGTGGGGTGAGGGGGTGAGGAGGTGTTGTTCAGGCGGATGGGGGGTTGTCGAGGGGTGTTTGGGGGTGTCCGGGGGTCGGGGGCAGTCCATGAGTGTGGTGGGAGATCCAATGGGGTGGGGGAGGGTTGTCCATGGGGTATACATGAGGGTGGGAGCTCCAATGGGGTGGGGGAGGGCTGTCCAGGGGGTATACATGAGGGTGAGGGCTCCAACGGGGTGGGGGAGGGCAGTCCATGGGGTATAAATGAGGGTGGATGCTATCTAGTGGGTAAGTTTTATATGTTATCTATTTACATGCTTCTTTTTGATGTACTTCGGTTTTTGTGGTATGATTTCTTGATTTATTTTCTGGTTGATTCTGGTGGAGAGAAGATCACTGCATTCTGTTTTAAAAAAAATTGGGTTTATCACGCCGGTTATTTAATAACAGACGTGATAAAATGCCTGGAAAATAGTTTATCACATCGGTTATTTAATAACCGACGTTATAAAAGGCCTGGAAAATAGTTTATCACGTCGGTTATTTAATAACCGACGTGATAAAAGGCCTGGAAAATGGTTTATCACGTCGGTTATTTAATAACCGACGTGATAAAAGGCCTGGAGAATGGTTTATCACGTCGGTTATTAAATAACCGACGTGATAAAGGGCCTGGAGAATGGTTTAGCACGTCGGTTATTGAATAACGGACGTGCTAAATGGCCTGGACAATGGTTTATCACGTCGGTTATTGACTAACCGACGTGATAAACCCCCTCCCACCGGTTTATCACGTCGGTTATAGAATAACCGACGTGATAAACAACCCTCCCCTGGTTTTTCACGTCGGTTTTATATGAACCGATGTGATAAACCATGCTCAGCCCGGTTTATCACGTCGGTTCTTATAGAACGGATGTGATAATCCGCCCTCACCCCAGTTTATCACGTCGGTTCTTTATGAACCGATGTGATAAACCCCCTCACCCCCTGTTTATCACGTCGTTTGTTTAAGAACGGACGTGATAAACCATTGTCCAGGCCGTTTATCACGTCGGTTCTTTGATAACCGACATAATAAACCTTTCTCCCGGCCTTTTATCACGTCGGTTCTAAAATAACCGACGTGATAAACCATTCTCCAGGCCCTTTATCACGTCGGTTCTAAAATAACCGACGTGATAAAAATCGCGATTTTATGCTTTTTGAGGTCGGTTTTTAAATAACCGACCTCAAAACCTTATTTATAACGTCACAAGTATTAACATCGGCTAGAAACCGACGTAAAAATTTAAAAATAACCGATGTAAAAAACGTTTTCTGCACTAGTGTGAAATGGTTGCAACCTAAAAAAATTTATTTTATAAAATTCATGTTTTAAGGGACGAAATCACTACAATTAGATATTGGTTGTTCATAAAGATGTTGTTTTAGGCCTGTTACATGTCACTATTGACCTGAAGAGGAGTTCGATTCATATGCAATAGCTTAATGGCTAAAATTTCACATTAAAAATAGGGAAATAAAACAATATACTAGAAAAAATAACATGAAGAAATTTCCATGAAGGTTTTATAGAAGTAGTAAGGAAGTATTAAAAGGGACACATCAATTTTTGATGTTTCAGATAATTGGACTATGTACATTGGATATAGGTGTTACGGGTGCAGAATCCCATGGAAAGAAAACAAAACAACACACCTAAATTTGTCTTTATAAGAAGATACAGATTGAAAAGAAAAAACATACAATGATGAGTCCATATTACCTTTAACTTTGAATGAACCGTTCAATATCATGGGTAGTTGCAGCTGATGTCCACCAATGTCCTGGTTTGGAAGCTGTTAGTAAAAGCATGATCTTACTTGTGTTCCTTCAATGCTCCGGGATTAGTCTTGCATGACCTATCACTAATCTATCCCAAATCAACATAAGTACTCTTTGGTAAAATTATTTGAAACTGCCAATAACCTATACTAGAATCACTGAACCAACATCACTACCTTCATATTTCATATTCACTTTCATGGAGAAAAAAATGAACAAACATATGGATTGATTCTTCTCAGAACCAAAACCACTATCATTGAAAAATAATAATGCCCATCTCGGAGATTGAATCACATTTTTAAAAAAGAGGAATCATAGAAGTAAATTTGATTGATTATCCAGTTACAAAAAATATGCATCCTCAACACACATTGATGGATGAGAGACACTATGTCAAAATAGATGAACTGAAAATAAAGAAATATGGGGAGCTTGATAGGGCATCATACTAATCAAAAAATCTATTAAAATCCCCTTAATAATAAAACCCATGTGAAAACACCAATATGGTGGAAAATAAATTGTTAGTTCATAAGAGATCCGTGACTTAGGTTTCATTAGTTAACAATGTAGGGTTTATTTGTGGATAATTACTACTTTATAATAGTATTGGATACAAATGAAACTAAAAATCCAAGATTACCATTGAGGGATTATAAAACCACATAAAAACTAAAAATAAAAAATCATGGAAATTAATCCTATCTGATCTCATTGATCTTCATCTAATAATTCTGATAAAGATCATATGAGGGGTTCTAAAAGATCATTGATCATATGAGGGGTCCTATCTAATATCATTTATCATATGAGGGGTTCTAATATATGTTCTATCTTCGAAGGTATTGATGATACAAATTAATTATTCATTACATGAATGGGATACCCCACTACCCAATGTGTTCTATCTGCTCGACCTGCTAAGGCTAAAGAAGAAGAAGAAGGGAGATTTAGGTTTATAGAGTATTAGACATAGGGAACTACTCATTGATTCTTTAATTATGGTCACATGAGTTAAATCATATTCTAGATCATAAATCCCAAATATTATTGATACTCCACTCACATGTTTTATCTTATCAAACAATTTCGTTATAAATCAAAATGTGGAGGAGGAATGGATGTAAATTCTATACTGCTCATGCAAGCCATATATCCACTATACGTCAAGAATTTTTGATATAGTCATGTTTAACATGTAGTCTACGACTCACCCATTTATATCATATTTATAATAGGCATTAGGGGATATCTTCTTCAATATCACACTTTCACCAAGGCCAAACAGACATTGTGTCATTTCCCATTATATTGTAAGGTTTATAATAAATTGTGAAATCATATACTATACTTATTTTGGATATGTTTTGAAAAACTTTTAGAATTGTGTGATTAATATTACCTTGTATCACATAATATAAAATATACTGTGAATACCCATCCAAATAATTTTTTGATTAACTCCAAATAAAATTTATATAATATATTTTATTTAAACTCAATCATAATTCAGTCAAAAAAAAAGTATAACCGTACATTCCTTGAATTTTTTTAAAAATATGAATACATAGATTCATAAATTTATTCTAAGAGAACCCTCTAAAAAGGTGACCATGCTACCCATGCAATAAAGAGATCTAGCGTGATCTCAATTAATCTCATGTATCTTTATACTCATGTCCTCTAGTCGACATCATATGAAAATGTGAAATCCCATATTTTATCTTTGTCTAAGACATCAAGTGATCATGGGGCACATAGTAAGTCAATCCTTTATAGACAAATCTTATATTCTTAATTATCATATTATAGACTGAATTTGTTAGTGAATATGTCTCTTTTAATTTTCCCTTATGGATAAATACATCACATTCCCTATGCACAAATAGATAATCAAAACATATGTACTATCTAGGTGTGGAAACACACTCCACAATCAATCTCAATTTAGGTCCTAGATGTTATACCCTTCATATGAAAGAAAAATATCATATTACTTGGGCATTATACATTAACATGATCAACAACAAACACAAACACCATCGTATTATGTAGAATTATGTATGTAGAGTATCAATGTTTCAAAGTAATAATGCATAGTATCTCACCAACTTAGGCAGTGTTAACTAAAATATGATCTAAGAGACCATAGTATACCCATCTAATATTTATGAAACTCAATGTGTGAAATGTATTGAACCAAATGAAACAATTAATAGGAACTAGACTAAGTCACTATATTCCATCATGCATGACTCCATTTATAAAAGAGACTACCGACTAGTGGAGGGGGCCTATAATGTTACTGTGGGGAGGCTATAAACTCATATGAGGGTTGAAATAACAGAAATAAATAATAATAAACATACAACCTAGGCCATGTAAAAATCACACATAAGTCAAGGAAAGTGCAGAAGAATAAATTGACACAACATCAAAAACTACGATAAGTGGATGTGTCAGAAATACATAAACCAACCCTAACCCGAACCTCAATATAGAATCTTATGAATGGATCCTACACACATAAGAATATAACATCATGTCATATAAATCAAAAACATCAATGATATTGGGATAACCTGTCTTGTAGTTAAACTCTATCACTACCCACAGACTCGACACCATAATCATTAGTCACAATGAATGGATCCCAAGGCTCTCACATATATCCCCTTCAGTTGGGTCTCACAAAGGCCCCACCCAAACAAGTCTTGATTCCTACCTGGTAACATCAACCATACCATCTGTGTATTCCATTGAAAATATTATTGTGGTCCATTCCCTATATCATATAACTTAAAATCATGTAGCAACTGCTCATGTATCGAAGTGTCATGGAGGCCCAAGTAGGACATGATTACTAATCTACATGCGACCAACAAGATAATACTTAAATATACCATATTTAAAATCATTAGGTATATACAATACTATGATTTAAGATTCAATAAATATATATTTCAAATATAATTTGTATGTAAACACCAAAACCCAGGTGCCATGGTGACACCATAGATTGGTCCATACCTGCTTCATCTATTGTCATGGTGTCTCTGAGCATGTAACACGTATTGTGCCAATAATATTATCGAGAAGCACCATTATGGGTTTTAAGTGTCACCAACCTCAAATTAAGGGTATTTATTAGTAATCATGGACCACCACCTAAGGAGTCTTCAATAGTCATCACATACCAACCCTATGGGTGTTTTTATATTTATCCCAGACCAACCTGTATGGGTGTGTTCATAATTATCACATGCCTCCCCCTTTATGGGGTTGTTTCACTATATACATCACAAACTACCACTATAGGAATTTTTCGATACCATTTATCGAATAAAACACCCCTATAGGTGTTCTCTATGAGCCACTCACATTCACAATGTCAAAAATTTGACAGAAAAGTATGAAAAAGCATCAAAATTATTGAAACAAATTTAAAAGACCAATCTCATCCAAAGCCATTATTATTTTATTAATTACCATATTTACTATTTTGAGTTGAATGATATAAATTCAAACACCAAGGGTTACTATTACACCCATTAAGGACAACTTTATTTCCAATCAAGGAATCCCATTATAAGGTCCATTCATGTTACCATTATAAATCATACCACCACATTCCCAGTTTTCATTTTATAAAAAAATACTTAAGACCACAAGATTAACTAAGGAATTCTCATTGAACCACCCATATATTATACAAGGGATTAGTATTCTTACACTTCCATTTATAATATCAATGATTGTGAAATTCTACTTTACAACCTTGGATTAAAATAATAACTTCCTTTTTAATCAGTTAGACCACATCAGAGAACATATGTAACAGAAGGAAAATTCCAAGGTAAATTGATATATTGAGTCATTATACCATGATATCCCTTTTTATATAGTTTAAGTCATATCTATTGGGATTTTAAATAAGAACTAAAACATTTTTAAACATTCTATTTAAATTATGTCGATGTGAATCAATGCTAGCATGACAGTACACCACACAATCATCCAAAACATGGCATAAATGTTGGTAAAATTTAAGGACCACCTACCATATTTGTGTAGGGACCATTATTATCTGAAAAAAAACCCATTGTATAATCTGAAACATGATAAATCAAAGAACTAGAAAAAATATATGAAAACAGGTCACAACCACATAAATGGAAAGAATTAAAATGGAAGTGAAGAACAACAAAACAATTACCAAGTGTAGGGATGGACTCACTCATAGCCTTCAACCACTTGTGAAATTAAGATAAACACCCAAGAATAGATAGAGAATCACCATGGATTAGGGTGAGGGAAGAATCCCCACAAGGCTAGAAAATGGCCTCCCCCAATATCCATTTTAATGCTTAGAAGAAAGGGTGTGATGGGGTTAAAGGACTATTTCCCCCATATTTTACAAGAAAAAATGGATCCAAAGTCTAGCTGATGGTTGGTACTAGGATAAACATCCTACTAGTGAACCTTGAAAGAACCATTTCCCACCCTAGAAGCACACCTACTATTCGGTGGACCTATACGAGCTAGCTGATAGGACTACTAAAGTATATTGTAGTCTTCTCCTTCCCGAAACCCCTAGATCACTCTCGAAACCTTGTCAACCCCCCAGTTATGTCCAAAACAAGGGTTTGAGGTTATCACACCATAGAGACATTTTTTTGAAGACTAATTCAAAATCCATCATAGACACTAATTGAAAATTAATGATTTTCATCAAAATATGGCCACCCTTAATGGAACAAGAAAAAAACTCCCAACCATAACACTTCTCATATTTGAGATGTCTCAATAGTCAACCACCCTCTAACCACATCTCCCATACCACGTTAGAAACTAATTAAATCCAAATAAACAAGAAACAATCTCAAAAAACATAAACACATCCAAAACATGACTATCAGCTCAAGGTGCTTCAATTTCCCAATCTTGAGCCATGCCAATCAAAAAAAACATAAAACTCATGATTGTTCTCATTCTGGCCCATCCATTTTGAAACACTAACGGTGTCATCGTCCAGATGCCCGATAGGTCCATGATGCTCACCACTGTAATATTCATATAAAGATAATCAAATTATGGTACTAGGTTCTTCTATCATCAAATAATCCTATTAAAACCTCAAAACCACATTCCAACAATGTGCCTGTCATAGTACCCATCTCACCAGACCAAAATAGTCAACATAACTCCAATTAAGTGTCATCATCTATCCACATAACATAATTTCCAACTGGGGTGGATGTATAAAAATCAACCATACATAGGCCATGTACAAAATGCATCCCCCCACAAAGCCTACTTTGATTCTAGAAATACAATATGTCATCTCCATTATTGACACACAATATGTGTTTTAAAACACACTACATCCAATTCCATATGTGAACACAAACTAAACGAGTATCATCTTTCATTTCTAAACACACACTGGTTCAAGATGCCTTTATGCCTAATGGAATCCCAAAATCACCTAATCAGACTAACTAGATTCCATACCCAACTCCTAGTGAGATTCAATAGGTCATGTGATCAACCACCCAAAACTATCATTTCTTCCTATAATATACTAACACATCAATGATCCAATCAACCTCATATCACATTAAATCAATATATATCTTTAATTCAATTCTAATTATAGATCCACCCCAGAATTATTATTTATTATTTGGAATTCCCTAATTAATTCCCATTAGGATCTATGTTCTTTAAACACTGGCATCCTGAAGCCACCTATGTAAATAACCAAATGACATTATAGACCTCCTGCTGTGTTGGCCACCATGACCTAACTAAAACCATGGGGTTTCACACTACCAAGTAACAAATCACTGAACATGACTCAAAAACCAATGATTCATGTATTTATGATACTACTCTATAGTATCCACTCAACCATCAAACCATACATCCATGCACATCAGTCATATAATACATGAGGAATCCTTGATCCTTTATCTAACCAGGTTATCTTTTCTCATGAATGAAGTATAATCAATGACTAACGATCACCCCAGGCATCACTTAAACATTAAAATCATTAACCCATGCTAGGACTTACCCAGAACCACCACTCAATGTCCCATCCATTTTTCCTCTCCAAGATCACATTAGAAATTGAAAGGTCCAGACATCCAAATAATCCTACCATTTAAAAAATTATTCAATGACCAAAAGAAAATTAATCCTAGTGTTACCCATATAAATACATTCAAGACCAAAAAAATACATTATTATAACCTCGATATTATTGCCTATGCATCTATCCAACATGTTGAAGTATATATCAGTGCATCAAACAAATGTAAAACACCCATAACACCAGGATAACCCATATCATGGCCAACCTTGATCACCAACATGCTGAATTTCTAGAATAAATATGAGGCATAAATGCATGATCATTGGGCTCTCACACCTATCCCCTTAGGATATGAATCACAGAGGCTACTTCTCTCAGGAATCACTCATACAGCTGTTCCACAACACACTTTTTCTATCGCACCAAGAGAAACTGCTTACTCTATGTCTGACACACTCATAGAGACCCATCCACTATGGACAATATCATAATCCAAAATAGCCATTCTGGGGTTCAACATAACCCGCAATGGTCACCAAACCAGAAGGTTCACAAGAAAACATGAAACAAGGAAACACCTCGCAACCTCAAATCCACAGAATAACTGATGGAATGATAGGTAACATCTTAATATTTATCACTTTCAAACCTACCATGGTCTCACAACCGACATCCACGAGTCTCACCACCTAGGTTCTACCTCTATCCCGAACTACCCATACGTACGGTCAAGCCCCAAACATAAGATATAATCATCACATAGATCCACAAATGTTCTATCATTTACAATTTTAATTTAATTAGTCATTTCGATTTATGACCAATGATTCACATTTAAAAACTTTTCATTTACCATGATTTTAAAATTTCCAACAATTATTGGGTTTCACAATCAATTTTTGTTTAAAATAATTTCAGTCCCATGTTATGAGGGGAAACATATTATATGCTTCTTACTGGAACATTATTTAGCCAAACCCATCACCTTATACTAATTTATACCAGCCAATTAACCAGAAGTCAATTTAAGAGTTTTCAAGTAGAATTCCACCCTATGCTTATATATAAACCAAATAAATGGAAACATACAATTTATATATCAAAATTTATATTGTTTTAAACAGTATGAAGATGTAAATTACTAGTAGACATAAGCCACAAGAAGTAAATAACCATCATCGAGTTTCAATCACCTACAGATAACAACCACAAGAAAGATACATATGTTACCCAGTCCTTATGTTCTTATCATGATGCATGAATACACACCCTTTCCATCTATATTGATCTAGGATAAAAAAATACGATAATCTAATAGCATCACATCCATGTTCACAAATCATTGTAGAAATGAGACAATGGTAAAAGAGCAATGAAAAAATCATCAATTTCAACCTTTTGGAAAATTGGTTTCCCCCCTTGCACAGGTCTATAAGAACACATGAATGATATCAATATCAATACCCTACATCATCTTAGTCTCTTATTTACCATTGCCATACATAAAGATAAAATAGTTCTCTAAAACCACTTTGTTAAGTCCCGACTTGTTGAATTTATGAATAGTATCCAATTCAATTCGCTATATGGCCTTTGGGGTGCCTCCCCATATGTGAGAGGATACCTACTAGTAGTGGGGGACTATATGGTTACCACGATGAGACAATTCCCTTGTCTCATAGTATCAATAGTAGTATGAAATAATAATAAATATATAAATATGGCCTCAGGAAAATCATAATTAAGTCAAGGAATGTTTCTATAAATAAACATAGACAACATAATGAGAAATAATAAATGAATGTGTCTAACATACATAATCATATCCCCCATGGGAGGATAATACAAAATGATAATAAAATTATATTATTTAATAATTGAGGCTAATAGAACAACCCTAACTAGTCCCAAGTCCCACCTGGTCCCACCATCCAAACCTTCCCGGTATACTAATAAAACATCATGTTGTGGGCCTATCCATATAGCATGTAACCTAGAATTAAGCAGTGTTTGCTCAGGTACCCATGTTTTATGGAGGCTTGAGTGGGTTGTGATTACAACATTGTAAGCCACCACTTATAACCTCTATAAATATATCAGTCTGAAAATAATCAGATGCATGAATGACACCAATTTAATAGCTAATAATTAAATTATTTTAACAATAGTTATAAATAATAACCAAAATCTGGGCTCCTTCTGGGACACCTAAGATCAGTCTATACCAATATTGACCAATTCCATGGTGTCTTTAATAACATCATATGGACCATTCCAACCATAGTCTCACAATTCACCCTTATGGGTTTTCCTTCATATTATCACATACCTATAATCTGTGAGTATTATTAGTTGTCGCTGACCATCAACCAAGTAGTATTTAGTAGTCATTATTTTCCTCCCCTATGAGTGTTTTATTTGTTATCAAATACCACCATACTGATGTATTCATAGTTATCCATGAACATCACCTTCTTTAGGAGTTTTATTTATAAATATCAGAGACCACCTCTATAAGAATTTTTTATGCTTCTTTTAACATTACCACTCTATGTGAATTATTTATAACAATATAAGTGAGTAACTCACAATGAAAATATAAATCATTTAAAATGAAAATATGAAAAAACATAATAATTCATCTGACTAATTTATGATCCTAAGATCATCCAAAATCACCATTCATTGATTAATTACCATCTTTACCATTTACATATCAATAATTTAAAATCCCATACCAAGGGATAGCCTTCCAAACATTAACGTCCACTTGATTTCCAATCAAAGAAACCCATTATAATTTCTATTCATGTTAGAATTTCAATTCATACCACCACCATCCTAGTTCCCATTTTCTAAAAAAAATTATAAGGACACAAGCATTTCAATGAAATTCCAATTTAATCACCCTTTTATTTCACAATGGATCAGTATTATTCCACTTATATTTATAAAATTTAGGATTTAATAATTGAATTCCAAAATCATTATTTAACATCATATGTTCTTTTTTAATTAGTCAGAACATATCTAACAAATTAGGAAAAAACAATTAAATTCCATGTTAAATTGAAATATCTAGGAATTTTATGATGATAACCCTTGTTCTAAAGAGCAATTAAACTCTAAAAATAATTTAATTAAGTGACACATCCATTTTTAATAATTACATTTAAATTAGGTTGATATGTGGGAAATAATGCATGACAATACAACAAAGGAACTTGAAAAACATGGTTGGACTATGGTAGAAATTTACACACAACCTACCTTAGCCTTGTAGGATCCTTCTCATCCAATATTGGCCCCCGGTTCCAATTGAAATGGGTGAAATCTATGAAAAAAAAAACATGAAAATTGGGAACCAACCACATAAACAAAACTTACTAAAAAGGCAGTAAAGAATGAAAAGAATTGAAGTAGGATAAGGGATAAACTCACCCAAAGCCTTCAATTGAAAGTGATGAAATTGTAAATTCTCAAATAAATGGACAAAATACTACCATGTAAAAATGAGAGATAACATAGTACCATACTGTTGAAAAATGGATTCCCCCCTCTAAATTTGTAGGATAATAAGAATTGGTTCATGGGGTCAAATGAACCATTAACCATGTCTAAAAAAAGTAAAACTGGACCCACTAGTTGGATGATGATGGACTCACTCACTAGTTAGTGAGACTAGGAAGACCCACTGCACACCAAGGAAGTCCACTGGATAGCTAGTAGGATTGCAGTAACACAATGACGTCCCAACCATGGTCCTTGTGCTCACTTCTGTGTCCTCATCAAACCCTCAACTCATGTCTAAAATCATGGGTTCAAAGTTCTCAAACCTTCAGAACATTATTCCAATGCCTAGTTAAAAATCCAGCGCATCCAATAATAATTTTTTTTAATCTTTTCCAAAAAATTTGAACACCCATACATTAATGGGAGTTACAATGCAGTATACTCATTGGACCTTCCAGAAAACACAATTAAACTAATTATTTATTTTGTTCCCCATGTTCCGATTTTGTATCTCTATACAAGATTCATATGCGTACTAATCTTATCATTTCATCACAACCAATAATAATTCACAGTGATCATCAGTTAAGGATTACTCAATGTTATAAAATTAGATTTTATTTATCATTTCACTTTAAAATATATATATATAATGATACATTTATGTTGCCAACATGAATAAATGATAAAGTAGACATTTACAATAATATGATACATTTTTATTCTTATAACTCTTTTAAAAATATTTGATAAACCCCACATAATCACTTCTATATCATATTATATATGATAAAATAATATATTAGACTTATGTAGGCTTCCCATTCAGGCGTTCTAATAGCTTATTACATAATATTTATATCTTATCACATCTTAAAATAACCATCAGATAAAACCCTCCCACTATATATTTATTGAGAAACAAATATTAATTAATACAATTTGCATAATGGTGATATTTTCAAATCTAATTCTTAAATTTTTTTAAAAATTGACCATATAAAAAATTTATAAATTTATAAAATAAATTTTTATGATATTAACTTATGTTTTCTATATATAACTCAATTTATGTTCTTTATAATCATCTTTGGTATCATTTTGATAAAAAAAATTCATTGAAAAATTTCAAATTATTTTACTTTTACATGTTTACATTATAGGAACCATAAAACCATTTAGAAAAAACTGTTATTTACATTAATACGATAACTAATGTAACTATTTATTTTCCTCTGTAAAACTATATCATAAGCTCTTTTAAGATATTATGTGAAATTCACATGGTAATTTTAACCGGTACAATCTATTAGGAAATAATTATATTCACTTTTCATGAAAAATAAATGTAACTCTTTAGATTTTTATATATATTGTTATATCCAAAACTATTATTATATTATAAGAAATATCACTTAAATTTTATATTCGTAATTTATTATAGGAAATAGAGATATCTACTTGTTTATGATAACTTAATGAAGCCAATTACCTTTTCCTTTATCATCACTTATCCTAAAAACGTTGGGATATTAATTGTAAATCACTTAAACATTAGATAATTTAATCGTTTATTTATTAACATTGAACTTTTTTGATTCCAAGAATACATCCACTAGAATATTAAACACTGTATTCTCTTTAGAATATCTTACTATATGATACAAAATATTTTGTTTTAGGAAATAACTTTTATTTTGTTAGTAGTAATACTTAATAAATAAACTATTTTCTACAAATCATGTGTTTAAATAATTTTTTGGAACTAATATTTTATTCCTTAAAATACACCACTAATGGGGTTGAATAATATCCCACCTTATTTAATAAATAATTAGATAAACACTTGATCCTTATCTCCTTCTCAAAACATGTTATAGAAATCGATAAATCCCAAACATTGTTTTAGGATGTGAGGGACCCGGCGAGGGAAACTTACATAGGGATCTCAGGGAACATTACACAAGGGGTCTTTATCGAAAGACCCTTACATCGTAATAGCAAAGATAAACCATTAAGCAGAAACCCATATACTGTGAGTACTTTTTGTGTTTGACCTAGGTTGTAATAACTATCAAGGTAGTGTTATATTTTTTTTAGTTGGTGTAGGTAGTGGTTGTTAGTGTTAAGAATGAATTTTTAAATGGAGAATATTTTTGATTGGGGGGATGGATGACACTTTGGTTTTATAACATGGTTGGATAGGAAGATTGTACCTTGACAGGTCTTGTTACAGACACTATAATTAGATGTTCTTCTCAAGTAATGTCATTCAATATCATCATATTCTCCTCCAGCTTATTACCCATCATCTAATCTATCTTTAGAATAAATTATTCAACTATTGTTTTTTGTTACTGTCACCTCTAGAAATATTGAATACTATTATAAATTTCTTTATACATTTTCTATATAATTACTATTTTGAACACATTTTTAGGTAAGAGTCCTAAAAAACTGTTTCTTTCATTAAGATAAACCTCAAGGAAGGAAGAAATTGTTTAGTATCATTGGATATCATGATCTATGATGAAAAAAAGAGTTGGAATATGACGATGTTTAGAGGATCATGATCATTGAAAATAATATTTTATGTCTATCCATCGGCTATGTATAATTCATTTGTTGTTTCACATAAAGGGTGCAGCTGAGCTTTGATCACTTAAAAAATAGAATACCAATTTTCATGATGTTTTCTATCCTCTACCTTATTGTTTATATGTGTTATACAATGAGATATGTGTGATACTATATATTAAATGTGATCATTGAGGGTGGATGGTTGATGTTTATCAGATGTTGTTAGTTGGTTATGGTGAGCTTGACTTGTTTACATACAATTGATTGTGGTGAATTAGTTCAATAATATTGAAGATATAGTGTAGAGTTTAATGAAACTACTTGAGGTCCAGAACAAAGTGGAATCTGGTAGTAATTTTAGAAAATAGTGGGATAAAGTAGATGTTATTCCAAATGGAATAGAAGGTGAGAAATAAAGAGGAAGATAGCCTATATGGGGGAAGAAAATTTTTGGAAGTTGATGCTTTGGCTAAATAAAAATATACCATGATGGAAAGATTATAGTTAAATTATTTCTATTGATATGATCCTTTTTGTTGGATCAATAAAATAGGAAATTTATTTTTTATGTATGGTTAGTCTGGGAAATATACGAAGCTTCCTCTATCACAAATATTCATAGAGTAAATTATTTTTCACTATTTGTTCACTTATAAATGTGATAATATTAGTGTAAACTGTGAGAAACATGATTAATATTGTCAGTTTTAGTAATGAAGATTGTTTCTTATGGTATATTTGGTTGTGATTTAACAATATTTTAGGGTTATGTTAATGTTTTAATGATGAGTTAGGGATTCAAGATCTGAAAATGATACTATTATAAACTCATTGCGGGAGTAGTGGAAAATAGATTGATAATGGATACATATTTAGTTATAGATTCAAGATGTGTTTATTTTTTAAATATATTTTTTATAATGTACTGACCCTGACTAGAAAGTCTAAAATGGAGTACCACATAACCTCATGTGAACCTTTCCGTACACAAGATGATTCTAAAGAGAATAGAGGGTCTATTTCCATCAATGGGGAGATTATACCCCCCAACATCATGTCATAGAATAATAATAAAACATAATAATTTACCATCAGATTAATCACAAATAAAATAAATAATAAAAGAAGTAAACATGTCATAAAGATATTTAATAGACTCCAAAATTTGAAACACATACCAAAAAATAATGTTTGGTAGATAAATATATAAATAAAATTTTACTAATCCATTAATTATATACCAGTCTCACCTCCATATCCTTTATCTATGTATCAATAATCTTCCATGTGTACCTTATCCTTAACTATAACCCTATTCATGAAATCTAGAAGTGCACTGTAATTCCCTAGTAACGTGTGAGTACAATACTCTGTATAAAACCACAAATACATACTTAGCCATGTTTTTTTTTCATATATAACATGTGTATTTCATGATAAAAAAATTTATAATAATCATAAAATACAATCCAAGATTGATAGGTCAGACACTAACTAAAATTCCACAGACCCCTAGTCATACCTTTTTCAAATCCATGATGGACATATAATGAGAAGATATCATTAGAAACCAAACTATCTGTCAACTAGTGAGCATGTCACTCAAAATCCTCAAGGAATCATGAATACATGTTACTTGATTTCCTTATGCCTAAAGTGATACATGATTCTCACAAATCTAATAAGCATCAAGCGTATCCTCAACATATAAATCTACTCACAAATAAACTAAGAATTATGTTTCCTACAACTTAGGAAACCAGTGCATCCCAAACAAATCATTCAATGGTATTAACATATCTTAACCTTGTAATCAGTTTCATCATCCCCATAATCTTATTTTAAGTATATCCCCCTCTAAGGGGTAATCAAGCCCTGATGGTCCACCCATTTTGAGCATCAAGAATGATACCTCTAAGCTTGGTAACACAAATACAAGGAAGAAAATATGTGTAAATAATTTTATTATGATAATAAATTAGAAGTATAAATACGTGTGATCGAAATCATACCTGAAAAATAGGATACATGAAATACTCATTATGTCTAGAATTATAACGGGTCTCACAAGAAACAAACACACTAGCATAGAATCACAATCAGCCATGATGAAAAAACTATGCTATCAAATTTACTATGTCAAAGAAACATATATAATCAAGAGCTCCGACATGGAAGGAACTTCCTACCCCAATTCATTGATAAATAATCTCATGTTTTATTAAGGAATCATCTTCTGATCCATGTCCACATAAGTTTCTACTTATAACACTCACTAATGATTCATATATCCAAATCCAAATATTTTATATCTAAAATAAATAAAAATAGCACATATGTTAATAGTTTATCTATCAATGCTAATTTATGAATTATCATGTTATTCCAATGTATGTTCTTGAAATTTTATCCTTAATGGATAACAATAAACAACATATGATAATACATTATGTCTCTAGAATAATTTTCTGGTGAGATTACCCTATTATCATTATTTTTTATTATAGGTTAATAATTTTTATTATTCATTGATTATAAAAGATAATAACTCAAAAATGATAATAAGACAAGAACACAATTCCCAACCTTTGAAAATTTCTAGATTAGCATTATTCTGGGATTATTTATCTCTAACATTCCAAAAGGAAGTGGGAGGACCCAATTTTTTAGAGAACACCAGTTAAATAATTGAAAATTATCAACTCTATAATGCAGCACCAATTGAAGAAGTGGGAGAGAGAAAAAAAATTCCACTTAGAAACTTCAAGAGAGAGCTCGATTCAATCATACATGGTTTAAAAGATCTCACATAATAAAATTTTGGGTAGCTCTAATGCCAAAGGTCCAACCAAAATAAAGTCCTAAATATTTTAAATATTTCTATGAATGAAATTGCTTAAGATCCATATCATTAATTATAGTTAATAAGTTATCAAATTAATTTTTCTCCCAACCATTTAAAAGAATTAGAGTATTAAAATATTAATTATTAATTTTAATTAATGGAAAATAAAATAGGGTAATTTAATTCCATGGTTTTTGGAATTTAAAACAACTGAAATGGGTTATAGAGTAATTCTAGAGAAGATGGAATGAAAATTGAGTATTTTGAAGTGATTTTTCAAAAGAGATGTTGGATAAGGGTGACATGGTCTAACAATCGAATAACACCTATGTGTCACACAAGGGACAAAAGATTCCCTTACACATCCTTTGATGACTCAGGGTTACCCTTACATAGTGGATGGTTTCCCTTACATGAACATTATAAATCTTGAGATACACATATGAAATTCAAGTACTACCCTTAAATATACTTTAGAAACCATTATTAACCATTACACAATACCCTTACTTGAGCTCCAATTACCCATACGAAGAATCGACCTTACCCATATTTAGTGCTTGATCCATCGAATACCCTTATACATCCCTTATAAAAAGGGACTAACCCTTATACAAGGTTTATTATACCCTTATAGAACTCATGGAAACCCATTGTTACATTAATGAAAGGACTTAAAACCCACATTTACCCATATTTAACACCATAAAACATATCAATGGGAAAATTTAATTGATGAAAAATTATTATCAAATATAAAGGCCTATATAATAAATCCAAAACTGGGGTTTAAAAATAAATGTTTTTTTAGAATATTATAATTATCCTCTTCTAATGACTTTTTATCTCTTAGATGTATCTCTTGTGTTCCTAGTCGAAAAACATAAGCCACTCAACTAAAACATCAAATTACCACTCCCACATCACCTACTAGATCCATCCATACTACCATAGGGTTTGGATAACACGTATTGTATTCCCTCAAAGGTCATTCTTTCTATAATAAATAATATACACCAGACACTCCATATATGATACATCAAGATCCATCTCAACATTATCATAGTTGGTTATAGGTGCAAGATCAAAAAAATACCTCTGGATTTAAGACACATGAGACAAATCATGCATACCTAGATAATGAGAAGGATGATCCACATGGTATTCCATTGTCCCAACTAATTTGATGATCTTTAAGGGTATAAAAATTAAGGGGGATTTCCATATTTTCTTCGTCACACTTTTTTGGTCGGAGTGGAAACTCAAGTGCGAGTGGGGGGGGGGGGGTGAATTGATTTCCTACTTAAAGTGTCTATTAAACAACTTTCTGATATGGATCCCCCAAATTTGAAACAACACAGTTAATTAAGGTTGTAGAGATATAAATATTTATTTGGTCAACAAGTTTCTCAAAGAGTGATTAGTCCTCAATTGAATTAGTGTAAAAACTTCTTCAACATTTGAAATAGGTTTTCTAAAATAAACATATATAGACACTAACTAGAACAAACTATCAGAGTCAACGTAAAACAATTCTCTGTTTTTGAGATTATAAGTTTCCGAAAATAAATAAAATAGAGTATTACAATATATATTACACGGTAGAGTTAAACAGGAGGTTCTATCTCAAGCCAAGACTTAATCCTCTCTACTTGGTGATAACCTGCCAATAAGTAGTTTATATTAGCAATAAAATTGATACGCAACTTGTATCTGGCTTAAAACAATTTTCACAAACTTTCTAGGGGTCACACCCTCTACCACAGTTATTTGTGGGATAAACACACAACCAGGACACACATGGCCTCTTTCAGAGTTATTCATGGGAAACAAAAGAATAAAGTATTATTGGTGTAAGGATTTTCAGTATCCTCCAGTTCAAGAACATGAGACAATGTGTATAACGAAAAACACACACTTCTTAGAAATGTAAAATAAAATAACATAATTGAGATAATATTATGAGATTGAGTTTAGAACGCTTTATGTGTTTGCAATTAATCTCTTGACTCCTTGGAGTGAAGAATTTGCAGTTCTAGTATTTCTCTAGAAGTTTTCTTCAAAACAGAGTGTCACAGCTCCAGGTTCTAGATTTTAGGAACTAGCTTTTAGGAACTGAGATTTGATGAAGCACATAAGATCGTCTTGAATTTGTTCTCATGAAATCATATCTTTGAGGCTCTTGAGTTCATAGTGTAAGAGTGGTATGGTTATTTCTTGTTCTCCTTGATCTAGCGAGTAATCTCTTTCTCATGCATTCCTCTTCCTTTTCTCACACACACGCCTCTCTTAGATTCTACCTTAGTCTTATTTTTTATATTTGAGGTTTGACAATAGGAATAATAAAACCACTTGTGGTCCTCCTAGTACCTTGTACTGTCCCCATATATGGTCACATGACATGTTTATAATCAACATTAATTAATGTCAGAATCATTAAATTTAAAAAATATGACCATTATAATAATCTTAAGAATTTGATAATGTATGGAGTAGAAGAGTGAGCATCGGTAGACTCATAATGGTAGCCTTCTCAATAGTAGACTTCAACAGTTGGATTCAACGGTAGACTGCATTGGTAGCCTTCAATGGTAACCTTCAAAAATGACTTTCATCGGTGATCTTCATCGATGACCCTTCAACAATGGACTTTCATAAGTTACCTTTCATCGGTGACCTTTAATCAATGACCTTTCATTGGTGACCTTTCATCAGGGTCCTTTCATCGGTGACCTTTCATCGGCGAGCTTTCATCAGTGAACTTTCAGTGGTGACCTTTCATCAGTGACCTTTCATCGGTGACCTTTCATCGGTGACCTTTCATCAGTGACCTTTTATTGGTAAAATTTCATCAGTGACCATTCATCAGTTATCTTTTTTACTTAGTTAAAATTTTCACTGTAAGATTAAACAAGAGAGCAGTGAGATTAAAGATACATTGTTATCACTTGATAGAAACTAAGAATAGTAATGAAACACGATTATCCTATAATAGAATCATGATTATCACATAAATGAAACATGATTTGGGATTATCAAAATAGGTGATTCCAATAATCTCCCCCTTTTTGATAATCACAAATTATGTCAGTGAAAAGTTAGATTTAAGTCTTAATAAATCATGGTTAAGAACATTTGATAATATCATAAGAGGTGTGTATAATTATAATTGATCCATGTTTATTGTGGAAAAATATAGATAGTGTATATATGAAAAGACTCCAATCAACTTAAAACATAAAACTTATCCCCCTTTCTGATTAACAAAAAGAATGAAAGACAAAAAGAGACAAAAGAGGATTCTTGTATTAAAGAATAAATAGTAAAATATACAAAAAGAGTAAAAGATACCTATTAACTAAGACATCCCACATTCAATCCACATTAGATTTTCCAAGGGAGAATTTTCTTTGGAAGCTGAGGAGTCAGGTCTAGAAGATGGAGGGATAGGCCTAGGTATGGTAGAGATAAGTGTAGGGGGAGATGCTACATAGGAATCAATAGACCTATAGTATGTAGATCTTTGAGGAATTATAGGGGTCAATCTTCTGATGGCCTGTGCATGAGTCATCAATGGGGAAGCACTAGTAGAGCCTGAGGCAGCTGAGGAAGGGGAAGAAGGTGATACTGGGGGAATAAGAATCGGTGTGCAGTCCACATGGCGGAAGGGTAAAAGAATATTTTTAAAATCTATAATCATGATTCCACATATTTCCGTAGATGAGATAAAGTCATCCTTATTCTCCATGAACTTTTCTATGGTAGGAGTCAACTCTCTAATCCGACTAACCTGATCCTTAATACCCTAAGTGACAGGTGGGATCATCAAGTTTCCCAACATCAGCTTGAAGTGACCATCCATTTTATGCTTAGTGTACACCCTTTTGTAGTAGAAATCATATTTCTCTTTGACGACCTTATGTTATTGAGAAGCCTACCTTAGATAATATCTCACAAGTTTTAGAATTCTTTTGGTAGTGTAAATGACCTGAGTCATAGACTGAGGGTACGAGGTTCTGGCTCCAGAGAAATTCTCCACTTCTTCTCTAACAACCTCCTAAAGGCTTCTAGATCAACAGAAGGAAAGGCTGAAGAGGAAGAAGATGCACACATAGGTTTCATTGTAATATCTACTGTCTCCTTAAAATACTTGGTCAGAACACTGATCAACCTCTTCAAATAACCATATTATCCACCCACATGTGTCTCCATAGACTTCTTAAAGTACTAAACCAAAATGACCATATGCAAAACCACACTTTTAACAAATTTAAGATATTTTTCCACCTGAATACTTGAATCCACGTAGGAGTCTATACTAGAAATTGACTATTTCACAGATTCTATAGATTCTGCCAAGGTTCTGACCTAATTCTAACATTCCTTCACTTTTTGTAGAAAATTGGAGTGAGGGTTATAAATTACTCCTTCTAAGGAAGATTCCATTACTTCTTGATTGATTGCCACTTTCATCTTTATCTTAGTATATTTCTCATCAAAGGGACTCTTAAAACATTATTTTAAGGATTCAAAATCACCCTTCTCCAGATATTCTCAAGGAAGAAGCACTACTGGCTGCACAATTGTGGTATCTGAAATAGAGGTAATTGGAGGGCTTCTTTTAGGCATGTCATCATAAGAGTCTCCATAGTCTAAGGACCACAAATCTAGGGTCTTCTGACCTATATTCTATTCCATGAGAAATAAAAACTGAACCTGTGGAAACAAGTCCCTCTCCCTCACTTAGATCATTCTCCTCATCAATTAAATCTATCTCTATTATACCTCCTCGATCAGCTACATCAACAGGAGAGTCCACTGCCACTTATTATATATAATCATCAACTACTACCATTGAAATTCCATCTTCAACCAATTTAAAAACTTCTTCATCTAAACTTTATACTTGTTTTTTATTTCTTATCACAGGTATGAGACATAGACATTCCTCTTCACTTCATCAGTAGTTGTCTCAAAATCATCTTGACTAGATTCTGTTTTGTATTCCTCTTCTGAGGTCTCTCTAATGTTTCTTAATACATTTTCTTCCCGTTATTCATCAATGGTTTGCTCATCATCACTATCCCTTAGAATAGTCACTGTTCTAGGAAATATTTTTGGTGGGCTTGGCTCACCAAAGCATATAGTTTTGGCATGAGGACTTGCAGGAAGTTCAGGATCGCTCTTGTCATCTATAATAGAATCCTCTATTTCTTTCACAACATCAACCTCTTATTCTTCATCTGAGTATGCAGGCTCTACTTCGTTCTGCTTTTGACCAGGGTCTCTCTTATTCTTAATCCTAGTAGGATGAGTAACAAGGTTTAATTCTTCATACATATTTTCCCCATCATTCACCCATTTTCTTTTCCAAGGTTTGTAACTGATCTTCATAAACATGAAGATCATATTGGTAATGTAGATGTTATCCCTTAAAAATATATTTTACTCCTTATATCCATCATATACTTTTACTTTTATCATTAAGGATATAAATCTAGCATGAAACAAAGCATTGTACTTAGAACTAGGCTTTTTCATATACTCTAATTGAATCATCAACAACCTACACAGATTTGTCTTCTGTCCATGATTCAACAGATACAAAAGAAATATATTCAGATACTTTAAGGTAGAAAAGTACCCTTTCTTGGGACTCAAAACCGCTTCAAAAAATTTAAATAATAACTCGTTTCCCCCTTCTACTTCATCAGTAATCACTTTCGTAGGGATTTTCTTCCCCGTATGTTCAGGCAATGTTTCTTCATAACAAAAGAACTCACTAGTGAGAGCACCACTCCAGAGTACTAATAAAAAATTCCTTCATATGGGACTCTTAAATAGTCTTCCCATTCAACAGAGGAGAAGTTCACACATACTCCATTTACCTTTGAAGACATCCGGTTCTCATTCTCAGACTGTTTGAATTTCAAAGATTCATAAAATTCCTTCACTAGCTTCGGGTAATAAGTTCCATTGTTATTTGCAAAGAATTATACCCAAACCTGAGATTAAAGTGCCTTCATCACAAAAGAATTTCTTGAAATCATCTATTCATAACATTACTACTTCTCAAACATGATTTACCTCTTCAAAAAATGTAGATTAATGATATTTTCTACTACCTGGATTCTACTACTAGACCTAGATCAAGGTCCTTTAGGGTTCAACGCATCTCCTTCATCCCTGACCATCAGTCTCTTTGATCTTTCCAAGAAATATGAAGTGGTTTGAGGGTTTCAGTAGAAGGTAAGGGTCCATGTTTAAGGAGAAACATGTTTGGGAGAGGTTTGAAGTGGATTGAAATGTGGTTTTTTACTTTAATTTTATCATTTAGGGATCTAAAAACAGATCAAGTAAAAGAAATAAGTAATACTAAAAATGTTTCTGTTTCTAGACGAAAAATGCAAAGTCCCAGAAAAGTTGATTATCAGTAAGGTGCCAATTGTGAGGTCTTATCAGTGAGGTCACTAATAGTGAGGTCCTAATGGTGTGGTCCAACAATGAGGTTCCTAATGGTGAGGTTCCTAACGGTGATATCAAATGGCGAGGTCCTAATGGCGAGGTCAAATAGTGAGGTCCTAATGGTGAGGTCCAATGGTGAGGTCCAATGGTGAGGTCCTAAAGGTGAGGTCCAATAGTGAGGTCCTAACGGTGTGGTCCTAATGGTGAGGTCCCTAATAGTCAGGTCCAATAGTGAGGTCCTAACTATGATGTCCAATGGTGAGGTCCTAATGGTAAGGTCCAACGGTGAGGTCCAACGGTTAGGTCCTAATGGTGAGGCCCTAATGGTGATGTCCTAAAAGTGAGGTCCTAACGGTGAGGTTCCTCATTAACAGTTTATCATACCTAACTCATTTTTGTTTTAATTTAATCTCTCAGAACACAAAGGATTTGTGAATATATCATCTAATTGGTGTTCAGTGCCAATGAATTCAATAGTGATATCTCCCCTTTGATAATAATCTCTTAATAAGTGATGTCTTACATCAATTTGCTTCATCATAACATGAGATAATGGATTTTAAGAGATGTTAATAGCACTTTTATTATCACAGTTTATAGAGACATGTTTTAATTGATATCCATTGTCTAGTAAAGTGTGTTTTATCCACAAAATTTTAGCACAACAACCACCACCAGCTATATATTCAGCTTTAGTAGTAGATAATGCAATGGAATTATATTTCTTACTTTACCATGATACTAGTGACTTTCCCAAAATGGTATATGTTCTAGAGGTGATGTTTCAATCTAGCTTGAAACCAGCAAAGTTAGTATCTGAATAACTTATTAAATCAAATGATTTTCCTCTTGTATAAAATAGTTGTAAGATTGTAGTATAATTGAGATATTTAAAAATACTTTTAACAATATTTAAATGATACTCTTTAATATTTTCTTGAAAACAAGAACACATTAATACACTGAACAAAATATCAGGTCCTCTAGCAGTAAGATAGAGCAGACTCCCAAACATACCTCTGTAATTGGTTTGATCCACTAATTTACCAGTTTCATCAACATCCAACATATAAGTGGTACTCATAGGAGAATCACTAACTTTATTACAATACATGCAAAAATGTTTAAAAATATCATTAGTATAATTAATTTGATTTAAAATAATACCATTTTTGTTTTAAAAAATTTTAAATCCAAGGAAAATTTTATGTTCCCCCATTAAACTCATTTCAAATTCAAATTTCATCATTTTTGAATAATCAGTATATAAATAATTTTTGGGGAATCAAAAAATAATGACATTTAAATAAATTTATACTATTAAAACATATTTGGAAATCCATTTAATAAAAAGAGTATGATCATATATTCCTTTAGTGAAAACTTTTGAAATAATAAAATAACTAAGTCAATAATTCCTAGCTGTTAGAGCTTGTTTTAGACCATATAGAGATTTAGAATGTTTAAAGAAATGATTTGAAAAATGGGTATTGGTAAAACCATGGGGTTGTTCAACAAATACATCCTCAACTATGTACCCATTTAGAAATTTACTTTTGGCATCCATTTGATAAAGTTTGAAATTCAGATGAGCTTCATAAGCAAGTAGTATTCAAATGGATTCTATCATGGCTACAGGTGCAAAGGTTTCCTCATAATCTATTCCTTTTTCTTGACTATATCCTTGTGCAACTAGTTTATCCTTGTTTCTAACTATGTTTCTAGATTCATCATCTTTATTTCTAAACACCCATTTATTGACCAAGGTCAAAGTGTCTTTATATCTTTATACTAGTTCCCAAATATTGTTTCTTTCAAACTGATTTAATTATTCTTGCATAGATATCACCAAAAATTCAGCATTTATTTCATCATCAATATTTTTGGGTTCATGTTGTGAAAGAAAAGATTTATTTTCAACCTGTTTTCTCAGAGAAGCTCTAGTTTGTGTTACTCTATTTAGATCACCTACTAAAACATCTAAAGGATAATTTTTGAGGGTTATAATACCTCTTGAAAGAGTTGAACTACACTCCTAATGGTTTTCTATAAGTTCAGATTCACCATAAACAGATTCTGGAAAGTTTCCAGAACTAGTTGTTTTCACTAAGGGTTCGTTGTCTTTATCATTACGATCTAGAATTTACATATCTTATTCAAGATGATAAACTATTGTTTTTGGTTCTTGTGGACCAGCTCATCATATTTTACATGAACTGATTATTCAAAACATTTGGTTCTCTTATTGAATACTATATAAGCTTTACTAGAGATTGAGTAACCTAGGAGAATTCCTTCATCATCTTTGATGCAAACTTGTCATGATTATCCCTAGTGTTAAGGATAAAGACTTTAAAACCAAATACTATAAAGTAATTAACCTTTGGCTTCCTATTATTATAGAGCTCATAAGGGGTTTTCTTAATAATAGTACTCATTAAGACTATATTGATGATGTAACAATCTATATTAATAACTTCAGCCCAAAAATATATTGGCAAATTATACTCATTTAGCATAGTCCTGTAAATCTCATGAAGTGTCCTATTTCTTCTTTCTACAACTCCATTTTGTTGAGGTGTTCTAGGAGGAGAGAAATTATTATTGTAGCCATATTTTGAGAAAAAAATATTAGAACTCCTGATTTTTAAACTCATGGCCAAGATCACTTCTCAAGGTATTAGTTTTAAGTACACTAAGATTTTCTACAGACCTATAATATTTAATGAACTAAGAACATCCTTCACTTTTGTGACCTATAAAGAATACCCAAGAATATATTGACAAATCATCTACAATAATATAAAAATATTGCTTCCAATTTAAACTTGAAACTCTAGATGGTCCAAAAAATCCATTTAAACCAACTCAGGCGGCTGAGAAGTAGAAACTTCTTCCTTTGGTTTGAAAGAAACTTTGTGTTGTTTTTCATTTTGACAAGGACTAGAAACTTTGTAATGTGGGAATTCCAATTTCGGTAAGTCTCTAAATAAAAATATCCTAGTTAGTTTCATAAGTGAGTGCACATTTCAGTGTCCCAATCTCCTGTTCCATAACCAATATTCCTTACTAAAGCATTTAAATAAGAAACATTTTTCTTAGCTAAATATTTTAAATAAAAAATATACACATTTTCATATCTAAGAGCAGTGAATATTAAATAATTTTTAGAATTAAAAACATTTCATGCATCATTTTGATGTTTAACATTAAATCCATCATCAGAAAATTGAGAGATACTAAGTAAATAGTATTTTAATCCATCAACAAAAAGTACTTTTGGAAATTAATATAGTATTAGGGTTAACAATTTTGCCTAAGTCGATGCTCTTCCCTATGGAATTATCACTGAATGTGACATGTCCACAATCAAATTTAATTTGCCTCTTTAAGCATGAATATTCTCCTGTAATATGTCTCGAACATCCACTATCCAAGCACCCTAGAGTATTTCAGGAGCTATTTAAACAATTTTCATACAAAATAGATTAAGAAAAGGGTAACTTTGGTACCCAGATTTTATTGGGTCCAGAGAGGTTATAATGTAATTCTTTAGGAACCCATACATGTCTTATAGGTTTTAATATAATCAAGAGATATGTTTGGAGACATGAACACTTTTCTTGGTCTTTTAGAAAAGTGTTTTTCAATAGATGGTCCAAAAATTGAACTAGTAGTGAACTATCCAAATTTTGGAAGAAACTTATTGTTAATAATCCTTCTCTATCTTGGATGATATCCTAGAAAAGTTGTGTATTTTGGAGTAATCTGTTTCCCTAGAAACTGAGTCAAGGTATCTCTACCTACAGTAAAATTCTCAAGATCCCTTTTTGATTTTTCATTTGACAATTTATGTTTAGTATTTTCTTTTAACAGTTGATCACATTTTCATTCTCAATGTCTAGACCAGACATATAATTAGCATTTAAAGCATGTTTTGTTTTCAATAATTTATATTTATCCTGAGTTTATTAAAGGTATCCTCACGCATTCCAAAATACTCAAATAGTTCATCAATAGTCATATTCTAATCATTATTTGATTCAATTTCATTCCAAAAATAGTAATCATTATGTATTGGAGAATTGGGTTTTAACTCATATGTTTCTGTCATGAAACACAGGTTTGCATGTTTTGTATTTTCAATATTAGAAGTGTCAGATCCACTGGAGATATCATCTAAAGAACTCTATGTAGATCTCATAGCCTTTTAATATTCGTTTCCCTTATCTTTATATTTTTTCTTAAATTTCAACTTAGGGAAATCAGTATTCACATGGCTTTTTCTTTTACACTCATAGAAGACAATATCATTTGTATTGTCATTCCATTTTATGTCAATTTTCCCACTATCCATTACTATCATACCTTCCTTTATAGTTTTATTTTATAAAGAAATTATTCTTACGATAGAACTTTTTGAATCCCCTAGCAAGATGATCCAACGCATCATCACTGTGGGAAGTTGAGTCTTTACTAGTGGAAGTGTCTACAAGATCTTGAACTTTTTCTTTATATTTTCTATTTAAAGTAGGAGTCTTGAATTATGTATATTTATTTCTTTGTTATTAATCTTCTTCTTGGTTTACCTTATGTTTTTATTCTTATATCATAAGTTTTCCAATTAGTTCCTTCAATGGAAGCATGCCTATGTCACAAGATTCTTGGATAGAAACAGATGTTCCTCTCCATCTGTCAGGTAGAAATCGAAGTAAATTCATAATAGGATCCCTAATTTCCACTGGTTTCCCAAGAAGACTCATGGTATTTACTATTTAATTGAACCATAGATACATTTTAGATATAATTTTATAAAGATTCATATTAAGATTAACATATTTAATATTATAAGTATTTAATCTTATTTCTTTAACATTAGTTGCTCACTCATGAGAAACAACCAAAGTATCCCAAATGACTTATTTAGTTTTATGGGTAGATATTCTATTGAATTCCTCATCACCTAGAAAACAATACAGTCCATTCATTGCTTTATAGTTATTGTTATATGCATCTATAGTTAACTGAGACCATGTGTCACTAGCAGTAACAGGCAATGCATGTTGTTCTTCAATTGTGTCCTAGATTTTAGGACCCATTCTCTCTAGATAAATTTTCATATTTAATTTAAATTGAGCATAGTTATTACCATTAATGAATGGTTACCTTTTAGTAGAAGCACCCTCAAATCTATTATCCATTGTGAATAATAATTTTATAGAACTAAAAATTTAGATATGATAGAAGTTTTATGATCCTTAAGATGCAACTAAAATAAAAGTTGATAAAAATTTGAAAAATTGCACAAAATATCAAATATTAGCAATAAAAATTTATTCCTCTGATACCAAATGTTGGTCAGAGTAGAAACTCAAGAGGGGGGGGGGGTGAATTGAGTTCCTACTTAAAATTTCTGTTAAAAAACATTGTGACAAAGATCCTCCAAATTTAAAATGGCCTAGTTAATTAAGGTAGTAGAGATATAAATGTTTAGTTGGTCAACAGTTTTCTCAATGTGTGATTAGTTATTAGCTAAATCAGTGTAAAACACTTTTTCAACTTTTGAAACAGTTTTACCGAAATAATCATATACACACACTAACTAGGACAAACTATCAGTGTCAAGGTAAAATAGTTTTTGATTTTTGAGATTATAAGTGGAGGAAAATAAATAAAATAGAGTATTACTAAATATAGTACAATTTGAGTTAAACAAGAGGTTATGTCTCAAGACAAGACTTAATCCCCTCTACTTGGTGATCACCTACCACCAAGTAGTTTATATTAACAATAAACATGATACACAGCCTGTATCGGGCTTTACAACAGTTTTTACAAAATGTCTAGGGGTCACATCCTCTACCATAGTTATTCATGGAATAAACACACTACCGAGACACACACGGCCTCTTCCACAGTTCTTAGTGAAAAAAAAAGAATAAAGGATGATTAGTGTGAATATTTTCAGTATACTCCATTACAAGAAGAGGAGATAGTGTGTGTAACATACAAAAACACTGTTCTTTGAAATGTTAAATAAAAGATCAAAATAGAGCTAATATTCTAAGATTGAGTTTAGAAAGCTCTACGTGTTTGTAATTCATCTCTTGACTCCTTGGAGTGAAGAATTTTCATTTCAAGTCCTTCTATGGAAGTTTTCCTCAAAACATAATTTCACAGATCCAGTTTATAGCTTTTAGAAATTAGATTTCAGGAACTGGGAGCTGATGAAATATAGAAGAAAATCTTGAATTTTTTCTCCCGAAATAAGCTTCTTGAGGAACTTGGGTTCATAGTGTAAATTATGGATGGTTCTTCCCTTTTCTATTTGATATAGCGAGTAAGCTCTTTCTCATGCATTCCTCTGTCTTTTCTCACACACACTCCTCTCTTCTATTCTTCCTTAGTCGTCTCTTTTATATTTTATGTCTGAAAATAGGAATAAGTAAACCACGTGTGGTCCTCCTCACACCTCGTACTATCCCCAAATATGGTCTCTTGATATATATATTTTTTAAAAAGTTGTGGCCGAAGCCTCATTTATTATTAAATCAAAGCAAAGACCTCTTTTAACTGGGTATAGGGAGACCCATTACATAGCCCAAAATCCTAGTGGGGATTTATCACAATACATGGCCTGTAGGCCCAATTTTTTGGCCAAAATACCATGATGTTAATAGTACTGCTATAGTACCCATCTGCTACAGTCCTGCACAGTACCCACCGCTACAGTGCTCATCATTTCTACAGTTCACCGCTGATATAGTATGCTATAATATTACTACAATACCTTCTCCCAATGGGGTTTGAACCCTCACTTTTCATGTAGGATTATGGGGTGATTACCACTAAGCCAAACCCCAACTACAATGGTCTCTTGATATGTCAAAAATCAACATTAATTAATGCCAGAAGCATTAAATTTACCAAATATGACCGTTATAATAATCTTAAGAATTTGAAATAGTATGGAGTAGAAGAGTGGGCATCAGTAGACTAGTAACTGTAGCCTTTTCAACAGTATGCTTCTACAGTAGGCTTCAATGGTAGACTGCATCAGTATCCTTCAATGGTAACCTTGAACAATAACCTTCAATGGTGACATTCATCAGTGACCTTCATCGGCGACCTTTCATCGGTGATCTTTCATCGGTGACCTTTCATCGGTGACCTTTCATCGGTGTCTTTCATCTGTGAAATTTCATCGGTGACCTTTTATTCATGATGTTTCATTAGTGTCCTTTAATCAGTGACCTTTAATCGGTGACCTTTCAACAGTGATCATTCATCAGTGACCTTTCATCAGTGACCTTTCATTGGTGAGAATTCATTAGTGACCTTTCATCGGTGAGCTTTCATTGGTGACCTTTCATCGGTGACCTTTCATTAGTGACCTTTCTTTGGTGACCTTTCATCGATGACCTTTCATCGGTTACCTTTTTACTTAGATAAATTTTTCACTATATACTTAAACAAGAGAGCAGTGAGATTAAATATACATAGTTATCACTTGATAGAAACTACGAATATTAATGAAACACGATTATCCTATAATAGAGACATGATTATCACATAAATGAAACATGATTTGGGATTATCAAAAATAGGTGAGTCCAACAGACTTCATTGGCCAGTCAAGGAATCAATCTCAAGAAATGTTTTTCCTGTAGTGAACTTCAAAGGTCTCCTTCTATTGTCAGCATTGGATCTCTACCTACTCAATGTAGTGATTAACCTCTATTGAATCTATTTCACTCTATCACAGGTATCCTTAACCAAACTGGTCAGAAAAAGATGCTGCCTCTCCCACCTTATTCCAACAATGTTATGAATGACATGGTATCCTATAATGATAATCATCAAGTTTCACCTAAATTTAACTGTGGTAAGTATTATTTTTTGTAAAATCAAACAAATATAGGTAAAAATACTTGGATCCAATGAAGTCTAAAACATAGTCTTAAATGATATGATACAGTATGTGTATCTTGCACATTGACTGTTTGTATGTCATATGATGGTATGTTGTGCTCAATCTTAGCTGAGTTCTGCAGGAATTCTGTAAGCCACTTGAAAAGAGAAATGTGAAATCATGAAACTCAATTAGAAACAATGGTCAATAGAAATCCATATAATCGTATGATCTCATGACAATAAATTATTCCCAGTGTTTCTACTCATTGACTCACTCATATCAATATAAAGTGAGAAAATTTTTTCAACCGATTGACAATCACTCAGACATCAAAACGACTTCATGGGGTCTAGGTAAACATATCCAAACATCCATCATGACGTCATTCCATATACAAATGTAAACTATAAGTGGATGAAGAAAACCACCTAGACGCTGGTGCTTGGAATTTTCCATCTAGAAGGCAAGGCATCAGGACACAAACCAAGTGATTCCCCTCTTCATCCATAGCCAATAAAACTATATCTTAAAGACATAAATCTATGTCATTTCATGATGTAATACCCATATAGAGGTATAAATTACACCCATTATATCACCTATAATAGAATAAGTGATTATTATATGTCTATGCATAAGAATCACATCAACATCATCCAACGACCACCTGGGTATTTGGTAAACTTCCATCTAGTTGTTCCTACATTACATCACACTCTAGGTATGAATCATGCCTATTCTATACCCGTTATACTAGAGAACATGTGAACACAAAGGGATCACAATTAATTTATCTCTAACACTCATAATCATTCATACTCAACTCGATCAAAATTATCATTTAGCGCAACTGCCCTTCTGAAGGTCGCTCACCAACCTCCTACTCAACTAACATCTTATGGTTAGGATAATCCAAAACAAAATTACATTTCCCAGGTGTATAAGAAACCAAAAAGTTAAATTTATGATGATACTCTACCTATTTCCTCTACCTCATGTTCTTGTAACTCTGTGTGAAGATATAACAGAGGATATTGTGGTCATTATGGACTAAAAATCTTTTGCAGAAGGGATAGTATCACTAAAACGGTATAACACAAACCATGGATGCCAACTCCATGTCATGTGTATAATAGTTTCACTCATGATGTTATAGTTGATTTGATCTGCAAGACACTACCTTCTCCATCTGCATCGGCACTGCTCTTATATTAATGAATGATGCATCATAGTATATAGCATATCTTATCCCAGGCTTAAGAAGTAATAATACAAGAGATTTAGTCAACCTCCTCTTCAACTTATGAAATTATTCTTCAAACAACTCCAACAATAAAAAGATTTACCGCTTCTTTTTCAGAACATTTGTAGGTGATGATAACAGGGAAATGACCTGGATAAAAAAATGGAAGAATCCAGCAAAACCAAGAATGTTTTTGATCTCAAACATCTTCCACGAACATTCCAAGACAACCTAACTCCACGTTATCTAGGTCTATGGATATACAGACTCATGAAACATATTTTAAAATATCTTCACCCAATAAATCTAGAAGTTACACTTAAAAATGTTAGTATAATGTTGACGTTCTTAAATAATATTGATGACTATCATGAGATGTTGAGTATGCTAATCTAGTTCCCATGCGTAGATAAAGACTCCATCAACAAACACCACAATTAATGAGTCTAGTTAGGGGTAAAAAATATTTTTTATGAGGTAAATAAAAACTACTAGATTATTAGTAAAACAAAAAAGAATCATCATATACTCATGAAACCCATACCTTCTCTGAATCAACATCTATATGATATCCTCATATCTAATCCACAGTTGGTGATAACCCAATCAAAAATAAATATTAGAAAACTACCAGCCACCAAAAAACATGTCAAAAATATCATTGATCCTACGAAGAGGAAATATGTTCTTCAATTTCATGTGGTTCATCTTATAGTTATCAATATATATTCATAGAATACCATCCACCATCTTAGCGAACAACAAAAGTACACCCTATAGTGAAGTACTCTGCATGAGGAATCCCTTCTTCTACAAGTCGTTAAGATACACCTTGGGATCCTTTTTCTCGAAAATTTCTAAAAGATATGGGGGTGTCGAAATGGTCTTCACACCTGATATGAAATCTATCATAAATTCAACCTATTAATCAAGAGGATTTCCAATTAATTCGTCAAGGAAGAAGTTCTGTTATAGATCCCTGACTGGAGGAAAAGATGAGGTTGATGTTCATGATCTTATAGAAATATCAAATGTAACACCTGATATTTTTATGAGAAATATTTTTTTATGTTATATACATCATCAAAGGAATCCTTCACTACACACAACACTATATTGGCTCTCTTTACACTCAATAGCGACCTTCCTCGATAGATTGCGTTGTACGTAATACCGAGTATCACTAAACAACGATATGTTATTAAAATATTATTAAAACTAGCCGTTATGAATATTAATACCCAATTTTTGAAATTTTATAAAATTTTTCGTTCAAAATGGACTTCATTTTTGGATTAGGAATATCAAAATTATCTTGGGGTGAATTTTTGGCATTTTTATGAAAAATTTCAATTTTTTATGAATAGTGAAAACAGTAGGTTATTATTTAAAAACCAACTTTTTATTTAAATAATATTTTATTTTATTTAAATTAATTTTAGGTCAAAAATGATACATAATACTTATATAAGTTCAAAGTAAATAATTGGAGTCATTTTATAATAATTATATATATATATAATTTTTATTGAACTTTTCACCGTCCCTTACCCTCCTCCTAAGAGAGTTTGAAAATTCACATAAAACATAATTTATCACTTTTGTGAGTGGAATTTCTAAAATCTGAGAGACATGATTAATATCAAAGAGTAAATTTTTTTTCAACAAGATAAAAATAATTTTTGGTGAATAGTAACTTTTTACTTTTATTTACCACGGTTAAAAGTAAATAGGGTAATTAAGGGTAAAAATGGTATTATTATTACCCTAACACATGTCATAATTCTATTGGATAAGTTTAATTCAACCAAAATCAATTTTAGGAATAAAATATGACCATTTAGGTCCACATGGATTAGATTAGGACATTTAATATTATTTTATTTAAAGAAGAGTTAAAATAGTTAAAATCAATGTTTAATAAATAAAACATTTTTAATATGGGGTTATAAATAAGATAAATTAGACTATAAATATTAATTATAAAGATAAAAATATTTCCTACATAATGGTAGTTTATTTATAATTTTTAGACTTTAAATAATTTAATTTATTTAGGACACAATGATGATGCAGTAATTACCTTATTAAGGAAATATTAACAAAATTGTTATTATAAATACCAAAATAAATGTAATTTGAGACTTTTTAAGAATTAAACTAATTTTATAGGTTAATATTACATATTATTATTTATTTAATTAACTTTTTTGAACTAATAATACTGTTATTTTGTTCAAAAAAATCAGTTACCAAATAGTGTAAAAATTGACATAAAATAGCTTTTAAAACAAATATTATATTATTAATTGTTATTTTATTCCAAAAAAATCTAAGGATCAACCAAATGACTTAGATAAGCTTATATATATTAATAATGAACCACTTGAGGTTCTTTTGGCTTGTTATAGTATGTTTATTAACCATATAGTGTAAGAAAACAAGAAGACACAGTAAAACTAAAGTTATTTAACTTAGAGTTAAATCTAAATGATAAGGTTAAAATAGTTACCTAAACTTGTCCAAAATATATTGGTTGAGATGATTTTGACCCATACCCACCTTATCTTCAAAATAAATCAATTTTGAGCTATTAAAAACCGAATATGGCTTTATTATAAAATAATATTTTATGTTTTTTCTAAGGTGTCCCACTCCTCCCTTATAAAAGGGCACCTCCTCCGTCTCCTCCTCACACCACTTTCAACCTTCAATATCGGCCAAACCCTGAAAATTTATATTCTCCACTTCCCTATAAAAATCCTAGAGGTCCTAGTATTCATCAAAGACCATCTTTAGTGCCCTAAGAGGAGGTTAAGAAGAGGCGCTTCAAAGAATAGGTCATGTCCGTTACCGATTCTTTCAACATTATTTATTCTTCTACTTCTTCTTCATTAGTTATTTTATTATGAAGTAATAACATCAGTATCACTCTTATACTGATATGTTATTATAAATATGAAACAAACCTATTTCACATTCTATCCATCCTATGGAAAACGAAATCACTGCGCGTGCGTATATACGCAATACTGTCTCCACGCCGTGGTGTAATCTGTTTTCCACCACCACCTTACATGGATGTGTATAATGGTGTAAATAGTAACTATATATGATTATTATAAAGTGATATTTATTCTGAAATAGTATAAATACACTTCAATACAATTCCACGATCATGGGAACAGTGTCATCGCTCGTCCGTACGTACGACCTACCGTCTCCATGATGTGATGTGACTCATTCTAAATGATGGTAATTTCATAATGATTATATAAATGAATTGAATGAATAAATATGATATATATTACACTAATAACATTCTGGAAATGAGATATCTATAACCTAAAAAGAAGAATAAGAATTTATTCAACAAAGCACGCATAAGAAGAAAAAGTAATAAACACCCGAATAACAAGTTGAAATGAAATATTACTAATAAGAAGATAATAATATTAACATATATAATATCATAACAATTATTAAGATTCTGGAATAATTCAATAACATTATTTAAATCATTATACAGGAGTTTCGGATACGTACGAAGAAAATCAGACCAAAGGTAAGGGAAAATCTCACAATCTCATTTTTATCCAAGATTGTTTATACTTCATAATTTACTGGGGAATATTTATCCTCCACATACATTTTTCCTCAATATGTAATATTATTTCTATCCTCCTACAATTTATTAAATCCAATTTTACCCTTCATAGAGTTTTTAGTAAAATATATGAAAGGAATATTTTGTTGTTTTTAGTACGAGGTACTTTTTTGACTTTTCCGGCCAAAGTATGTGAAGAATGGTTTTCTTTAACATATACGACATGAATGGATATTTGGAACATTATTTAAAAGAAAATTCTTTTAAAATTATTCATGTTTATTTTTAATCAACTTCTTTTAGTTTAAAATTGTATGACATGTTAAGAAAGGAAAAATGATTTTGAAGTAGAAATGATATTTTCCTCAAGAATGGAGTTCAAGTATTTTATCAAAATTATTTTCCATCTAAGATAATATGGGGTTCTGTTTCTATCCTTATTTTTACATTGATTTTATTATTATATGATGAAATTATTTTTATGAAATTATTTTTATCTTATATGGATTATGTTATGATGACATGATGTTTACGAATCCTATTTTTATTACATGGGTTATTCTATGATGTATGATTTATCTTGTGGAACAAAGATAATTGTATCATTATGAGATGGGTGAGACATTTATCTACCTCCAATTCATTGGGTAAATATTTATATCTCATTAGATAGACATGTTTGGAACAACAGGTTAATCTGGTTCAGCGATACAGGACTGAAACGAGGAGTGAACTTGGTTCAGAAATGGACTTTGTCTGCTAGGATAGTCTTGGAAATGAGTCTTGACTACTAGGAATTGATTATATATGATTATGTGTGTATTCCATAAAGTTTCATGTTTTATGTTATGATTATTGGGATTACATTTCACTGCTATGATTTATCCCACGTTATGAAATTATGATCTCTTTTGAAGCATAAGATTTCCAAAATGTTATGTTCTTATGACTATGATGTGATTGATATTTATTTTCTTTACCCTTACTGAGCATTTGAGATCACCCTTTTGTATGTTTTCTTTTCCCTGGGTCAGGAAGAAGGGTATTAAGTAGTATATTCCAAAAAGGGATTCTAGATATGATGAAATAAATGGGAGATAATGTAGATGCTTTATGAACCATTTGTTTATGTTTCCCAGTTTCTAAAGACAATATACCTATAAGGTCCTATTGTGGTTTTGTTATATGTTGTAATAAGTATGATTCAATTATGAAGTAATAACAATGTATGTAAAGTATGGGTCATTATATTTGGTATCAGTGGAAAGTTATAGTCAACCTTTGGAAACTAGGATATTAAAGACTTAGTAAGAACCCTAAGGATATTTCTAAGAAAAGAACACAATCTTAGTGTTTTTGAAGTGGCCATGAACAACCTATGATAAGACCTTACATGTAAAATTTTATTCTTGATTATGTGGTTTTCCTATTATAATTAATGTTTCTCAGACTATTTTTCTTGGTTTTAGTCAATGGCTGGAACCCGAAAGAACTATGTTAATGCATAATGCGACGAGCAATGAAATGATTGTCCCCCTGAGCAACCAAACGTTATGGGAGCTAGAATTAAAAATCATGTATCCTTGCTCACCCAACATTATCAAGCTATGAATCATGTAGGAATTCCAAAGGATCAAAGTAAGGAGAAAAATTCTATTGAATCCTTCAGGAGGTAGCTTCCACCTTCATTCAGTGGGTCTACTGATCCATTAGTGGCTGAACAATGTATCAGTACCACTGAAAAGATATTTTCAGTTCTTCAATGTTCTGAACATGATAAAGTCATATTAGTAGTATTTCTTTTGGAAGGTGAAGCTGATCAATGGTGGAATCTTATCAATAATACGAGCCAAAGGGATGAAATTGATTCCATGGAATGGGAAGAGTTCAAGAACATATTTTTCAATATGTACTTCCCTCGTATTCTTGAAACAATGATAGAGAAGGAGTTTCTTGAACTAAAGAAAAAGGATGATGAATCTGTTGGTACCTACAAAGAAAATTTTACAAGACCTGCAAGGAATGCTTCTGGGATTATTATCCAACCTGGGAGTAAGATCGATTGATTCTTTAGTGGGTTAAAACCAAGTATTCTAAGGGCGTTAGCCATAATGGACTTCAATATCTATGAGGAAACCGTTCGATGTGCTTTCAAGGTTGAGATAGAGATTGGAGTAACCCATCAGTCATATGCATTTGATAAGATAAGGAAAATGGAATTCAAAGGGAAATCTAAAGATCACACTGAAAAGAAGATGAGTTTTCCTTTATTCTCAAAGTGTGGAAAGAAACATGGAGGGAGTTGTCTTTAAGGGACAAGTAAATGTTTCAAATGTGTAAAGGAAGGTCATCGGGAATTTGAATGCTGTAATGATGGGAAGAAGATGTCTAGTGATGCGAACAAATAAAAGGATACATAGAATGCACCTCCTATACTTTAGTGTTATAATTGAAAGGAAATGGGGCATTATTCTAATCAATTCCCAAACAGAAGGGTTGTTGATGATGATCGACGTCAACAAACTCTTAAGGCTAAAGACAAAGGAAAGTCACATGCAATTTCTTTCAGCGATCTAGAGTATGATAACGATGTGGTGAAAGGTACACTTACCATCCACTCTAAAGTAGAAAATGTTTTATTTGATTCTGGATCCACCCAATCTTTTATTTTTGAAAACTTTTCTAAGGGTATCGACATATTACCTCAGCAGTTAGATATTGAGTTGGTTGTGACAACCCCTAATGGCACAAGAGTCACATCAAAAGTTTACAATTCTTCTCTGATTGAAGTTTTTGGGAAAGTTCTTCCTGAAAATATTGTGATCCTTCCTTTAGTAGAATTTGTTGTGATTATAGGCATGGATTGGCTTTCTTTATATGGAGCTCATTTCAATTTCCAAAGAAGGGAAGTCACATTTAATATTCCTAATCAATCTATGATCATCTATCGATGCAAGGATGAACATAACCTTCCAGTGGAAATTTCATCCATCTTATGGGTCTTGATTCCACTAAATGAAGGTTATTTATCTCAAATGGTTAGAGAGAAACTCACGATTAAGAATATGCCCATTGTACGAGAGTTTGATGATGTCTTCCCAGAGGAATTTCCGGGTATTCCACCAAATCGTGATGTTGAGTTTTCAATAGAACTCGTACTGAGTGATTTACCTATTTTAAAGACACAATATAGAATAGACCCAATTGAGTTGCAGGAATTGAAGAAGAAACTCCAAGAGAATCTTGATAATGGATTCATACGCCCTAGTGCATCACCTTGGGGAGCACCTGTTCTATTTGTTAAGAAGAAAGATTGATCAATGGGACTCTGCATTGATTATAGAGAACTTCACAAGATCTCTATCAGGAACAAATATCCTCTCCCATGAATTGATGAATTATTTGACTAACTATGTGGAGATCAATACTTTTCCAAGATTGATCTTCGTTCAGGGTATCATCAATTAAGGGTCAAAAGGGAGGATATACCAAATAGGAATTTCCGTACAAGGTATGGACACTATGAATTTATAGTGATGCCATTTGGTCTTACTGATTCCCCTGCTATCTTCATGGATCTAATGAATAGAGTCCTTAGAGACTATCTTGATCCGTTTGTGGTAGTCTTTATAGATTATATTCTTGTCTACTCAAAGATTAAGGAAGAACATGAAGATCACTTGAGAATTGTATTGAAGACCCTGAGAAAGCTTTATGACAAATTTACCAAGTGTGAATTTGGGCTTCAAAAAGTTGCATTTTGGGGCACATTATCTCCAAAGAGAAGATATCTATGGATCCAGCAAAAATAGAGATTATTGAAAGATGGTCGACACCAACAACAGTAACATAGATATGAAGTTTTCTTGATTTGTCTGGATATTATCGATGTTTTGTGAATGATTTTTCACGATTATCTAATCCACTCACCAGGTTGACTCGAAAAGGAGTTAAGTTCTCTTGGACAGAGGAGTGTGAAGAGAATTTCAAGGATTTAAAAAGATGGTTATCCAGTGCACTTGTGCTCACACTACCTTGTGGTGGAGAAAGGTTTGTGATCTATAGTGATGCATCCAGGAAGGGATTGGGGTGTGTTCTCATGCAAAATGAAATGGTGATAGCTTATGCCTCATGATAGTTGAAAATAAATGAGTAAAATTACCCAACTCATGATTTGGAGTTAGCTGCGGTAATATTTGCATTAAAAATATGGAGGCATTATATTTATAGTGAAAGGTTTGATATTTATACTGATCATAAAATTTTAAAGTATATTTTCACACAAAAGGAGCTGAATATGATCCAAAGAAGATGGTTGGAGCTGATTAAGGATTACGACTGATCAATTCATTATCAGCCTTGGAAAGCAAACAAGGTGGAAGATGCATTAAGTCAACAAGACCATACTAGCTTATCCATGATTGGGATCACAAAATATCCAATATTTATAGATTTAAAAAGGTTGGATCTTTGAATTATAATGGAAGGGGAAAAATCTTATCTTTCTCAAATGAATGTTCAACCACCTATACATGTGACGATTAAAGAGTCACAAAAAGAAGATGTAGAGTTACAAAAGAAGGTGAGAAATGTTCCTGAATATCACTTTGATTGTGATGAAATAAGAAGGTTCAGGAATAAGGTTTGTGTTCCTCCCATCCCAAAATTAAAGAAGGAAATATTGGATGAATCTCATAGTTCTTCATTCTCTATCCATCCTGGAAGCACGAAGATGTATAGGGACCTGAAAGAGTACTTCTGGTGGGATGGCATGAAAAGAGATGTTGTTGGATATGTATCTCGATGCTTGGTTTGTCAACACGTTAAAGCTGAGATACAGAAGTCTAATAGGATGTTACAACTATTACCCATACCCAAATGGAAATGGGAAAACATTACTATGGACTTTGTCACCGGACTTCCTAAAACATCGAAAGGCAATAATGCTATCTGGGTCATATTTGGTCGTCTTAAGAAGTTGGCACACTTATTTGATATTAGAGAAGATTTCTCTCTGGATCAGCTTTCCAGGATATATGTAAAGGAAGTGGTAAGATTTCATGGAGTATCACTTCCATTATATCTGATCGGGATCCGAGGTTTACCTCGATGTTTTGGAAAAGTCTTCAGCATACATTAGATATAGAGTAGAGTTTCGGCACTGCTTATCATCCTCAGATAGACAGTCAGTATGAGAGAACAATTAAAACTATAAAAGATATGTTAAGAGCTTGGTTTATGGATTTCAAAGGTGGTTGGGATCAACACCTACCATTGGTGGAATTTTATTATAACAATAGCTTTCACTCCAGTATTTATATGGATTTTTATGAAGCTCTATATGGAACGAAATGCTGAACTCCAACTTGCTGGGATGATGTTGGGGAAAGAAATCTATTAGGACCATATCTTGTTGATGAGATGGCAGAAAAGGAAAGATCTTTTGAACAACACATAAGAGAAGCTCATAGTCGACAAATAAGTTATGCCAATAACCGAAGAAAGGACCTAGAGTTTGAAGTGGGTGATAAAGTGTTCTTACGAATATCTCATTGGAAGAGAGTAATGAGATTTGGAAAGAAGGGAAAGATGAGCCCTAGGTATATCGGTCCTTTCAAAATACTGGATCGTGTTGGGAAGGTAGCATACCGATTGGCACTTCCACCGAATCTCTCTCAAGTTCACGATGTGTTCCATGTATCTCTCTTGAGAAAGTACATACCCGATCCATCACATGTACTCAGCTCAGAAGTTATACTGTTAGATCAAGATCATTCTTATGAAAAACAACCAATAGAGATTCTGGATCGTAGAAAAAAAGTTCTGCAGAACAAGACCACTCATTTGGTGAAAGTTTAATAGAGGAACCGCCAATTAGAAGAAGATACATGAGAGCTTGAGGATATGATGAGGGAGAGATATCATCATCTGTTTGTTACAAAGTGACGAATTTTGAGGGCGAAATTCATTTTAAGGGGGGTAGAATGTAACACCTAAGCTTTTTATGAGAAATATTTTGTTATTATGTTATATAAATCATCAAAGGAATATTTCACTACACACAACACTAGCTTGGCTTGCTTTACACGCAATCACAACCTTCCTCAATAGCTTGCACTGTACGCAATACCAAGTTTCACTAAACAATGATATGCTATTAAAATATTATCAAAACTAGCCATTATGAATTGTAATACCCACTTTTTGAAATTTTATAAATTTTATCTTTCAAAATAGACTTCATTTTTGGATTCATAATATCGAAATTATCCTAGGGTAAATTTTTGATATTTTTCTGAAAACATTCAATTTTTGATGAATAGTGAAAACACTGGGTTACTATTTAAAAACCGAATTTTTATTTAAATAATTATTTATTTTATTTAAATTTATTTTAGGTAAAAATTGATACATAATTCCTATATAAGTTAAAATTAATTCATTGGAGTCATTTTATAATAATTTTAGATATATGAAAATTTTATTGAACTTTTCACCGTCTTTTACCCACCTCCTAAGAGAGTTTGAAAATTTACATAAAACTTAATTTTACAGCTTCTGTGAGTGGAATTTTGAAAATCCAAGAGACACAGTAAATATTAAGGTGTAAAATTTGGTTTAATAAGATAAATATAATTTTTGGTGAATAGTAACCTTTCACTTTTATTTACCAAGGTTAAAAGTAAATAGGGTAAGTAAGGGTACAAATGATATTATTTTTACCCTAACACATGTACTAATTCTATTGGATAAGTTTAATTCGACCAAAAACAACCATAGGAATAAAATATGACCATTTAGGTCCACATGGATTAGATTAGGACATTTAATATTATTTTATTTAAAGAAGAGTTAAAATAGTTAAAATCAAAGTTTAATAACTAAAACATTTTTAATATAGGGTTATAAATAAGATAAATTCGACTTTAAATATGAATTATAAAGATTAAAATATTTCCTACATAATGGTATTTTATTAATAATTTTTAGACTTTAAATAATTTAATTTATTTATGACACAATGATGTTGCAGTAATTACCTTATTAAGGAAATATTAACAAAATTGATATTATAAATACCCAAATAAATGTAATTTGAGACTTTTTAAGAATTAAACTAATTTTCTTGGTTAATATGACATATTTATATTTATTTAATTAACTTTTTTCAAACTAATAATGCTGTTATGATTTTCACAAAAATCAATTACCAAATAGTGTCAAAATTGACATTAAATAGTTCTTAAAAAAATATTATATTATTAATTGTAATTTTATTCCTAAAAATCTATGGTTCGGAAAAATGACTTATATAAGGTTATATATATTAATAATTAATCACATGGGGTTCGTTTGGCTTGTTATAGTAATTTTATTAACAATATAGTGTAAGAAAACAAGAAGACACGGTAAAAGTAAAATTATTTAACTTAGAGTTAAATTTAAATTATAAGGTTAAAATAGTAACCTAAACTTCTCTAAAGTCTATTGGATGAGATTATTGCGACCCATCCCCACCTTATCTTAGAAATAAATCAATTTGGAGCTATTAAAAACAAAATATGACTTTATTATAAAATAATATTTTAAGTTTTTCCTAAGGTACCCCTCTCCTCCCTTATAAAAGGGCACCTCCTCCCTCTCCTCCTCACACCACATTGATCCTTCATGATTGGAAAAAACCAGCCAATTTATTTTCTCCACTTCCATATAAACATCCTAGAGGTCTTGGTATTCTTCATAGACCATCTTTAGTGCCCTAATAAGAGGTTAAGAAGGGGCGCTTCAAAGAAGAGGTAATGTCCATTACTGATTCTTTCAAATTTATTTATTCTTCTACTTCTTCTTCTTTAGTTATTTTATTATGAAGTAATAACCTCATTATCACTAATATACTTAAATTTTATTATAAATATGAAACAACCCTATTCCATATTCTATCCATCCTACGGAAAATGAAATCACCACGCGTGCGTACGTACAGAATACCGTCTCCACGTCGTGGTGTAATCTGTTTTCCACCACCACCTTACTTGGATGGGTATAATGGTGTAAAGAATATCTATATATTATTATTTTAAAGTGATATTTATTCTGAAATATTATACATACACTTCAATACAATTCCACGATCATGGGAATGATATCATCGGTCGTGCTTACGTACGCCCTACCGTCTCCACGATGTGACGCGACTCGCTCTACATGATATTCCTTGCATAATTATTATATAAATAAATTTAATGAATAAATATGATATATATTACACTAATAACATTCTGTAAATGAGGTATCTATAACCTAAAAATAAGAATAATAATTTATTCGACAAAACACGCATAAGAACAAAAAGTAATAAACACCCGAATAACAAGTAGCAATGAAATCTTACTAATAAGATGCTAAGAATATGACCATATATGATATCATAACAATGATTACTATTCTAGAATAAGTCAATAACAATATTTAAGTCATTATACAGGAGGTTCGTACATGTACGAAGAAAATCGGACCTAAGGTAAGCGAAAATCTCGCAATCTCATTTTTATCCGAGATTTTTTATACTTTAGAATTTACTGGAAAATATTTATCATCCACATCCATGTTTCATCAATATGTAAAATTATTTCTATCCTCCTACAATTTTTGAAATCCAATTTTACCCTTCGGTGAGTTTTTAGTAAAATATATGAAAGGAATCTTTTGTCGTTTTTAGTACGAGGTACTTTTTTGACTTTTCCAACCAAAGTACGAGAAGAATGTTTTTCTTTAACTTATACGACATGAATGGATTTTTAGAACATTACTTCCAGGAACCTTATTTTAAAATATTTTAATTTTATTTTTAATCAACTTATTTTAGTTTAAAATTGTATGACATGTTAAGAAAGGAAGAATTCTTTTGAAGTACAAAGGATATTTTCCTCAAGAATGGAGTTCAAGTATTTTATCAAAATTATTTTCCATCATAGATATTATGGGGTTCTGTTTCTATCCTTATTTTTACATTGATTTGATTATGATATGATGGATTTATTTTTATGGTATTATTTTTATTTTATATGTATAATGTTATGATGGCATGGTGTTTAAGAATCCCATTTTTATTACATGGGTTATGCTATGATGTATGATTTATCTTGTGGAACACATAAGAATTGTATCATTATGAGATGGGTCTGACCTATATCTCCCTCCAATACATTGGGTAAAGATTTATATCTCATGATATAGACATGGATGGAATGGCATGTTAATCCAGTTCAGTGATACAGGACTGAAACGAGGAGTGAACTCGGTTCAGAAATGGACTTTGTCCGCTAGGATAGTCTTGGAAATGAGTCTTGAATACTAAGAAATGATTCTCTATGATTATGTGTGTATGCCACAAAGTTTGATGTTTTAAGTTATGATAATTTGGATTACATTTCACTACTATGATTTATCCCATGTTATGAAATTATGATCTCTTTTTCATGTTATGATTTCCAAAATGTTATGTTCTTGTGACTATGATGTGATTGATATTTCTTTTGTTTACCCTTACTGAGCATTTGAGCTCACCCTTTTGTACGTTTTCTTTTCCCCAGGTCAGGAAGAAGGGTATTAATTAGGATATGCCAAAAAGGGATTATAGATATGATGAAATAAATGGGAGACAATGTAGATGCTTTATTAACCAGTTGTTTATGTTTCCCAGTTTCTAAAGACCCTATACCTATACGGTCCTATTGTGGTTTTGTTATATGTTTTAATAAGTATGCTTCAATTATGATGTAATAATAGTTTATGTAATGTAAGGGTCATTATATCAAATCCCTCTATTTGTGATTTGATCATCTCGAGATAACGTAAGACTGGACAAACTCTGCCTACCCTTAGTTCCCACCACCCAATCATCATGAACCTATCACCTCCCATTGAGGTTAATGAAACCCAAATCCAGTAGAAATCAATATGAGATTAGAAATTGTCATCCAATCCATACCATGAATCACATCAATGATTTTCATGTCTATTATCATGAATTATCATATATTTACATATATTGTAAATAATAAATGACACTATAAGAATCATTGGAGATCATCCAATTTTAGGCCCAATGGTGAGTCAATAGAGGGTATATAAAATGATAACTTGGATGGTAATTCGTGTCTAATAACTACTTCTGAAGAAGTAAAATAATGGGAATCACTAGTATAAAACAAGGTAGTAGTAAATATAAAAATGATCAAGACCGTATCTTTTACAATAAACAGTTCCTCCCCACCATAAAATGGGGTCTAAATTACTATATATATATGTCCAACCTCATCTATGTGACCCTATCCTTAATATGGATGGCTTGAATGAGTCATCATTATAGGGGTATTTTTCTAAGGACCTCAACTAGATCCCTAGTTAAAATATAGAGTTCCTCTTGCACCCTAATGAAATTTTGGCCTCAATGATCTATCATGAAGCTAAAGGATATGTTACATATTTATAAATAACCTGAACTGAAATATGAGTGTTTTTCAAACCTTGATATACTCTCCAAACATTCAATTCTTGAAACACTATTGGTCGCCTACTGAGGAAACCAAATAAACTAAACTCTACCCCACATATAATCTACTGATCCACTATAGGTCCCTAATCTTCAACAACCTAGTACTCAAAAAGTACTCACTACAGAACTAAACGATCCACTTTCTTGAGTATTGAATTCTAGATGAAGAGGAACAACTCAACCATCCTCCAATATACACTCGATGGTCAATGCATTTCATAAAACCTCTATATAAGATGTTAGGCCATATATATGGACCTGTTTTCAGATGTCTATAAAAAGAATGCTATAGTAATTAAAGGCATTCTGAGCATCCTTTTTGGCCAAAAGATGTGTAAAGTGGATAAGCTTAGAAAATTAAAATATTATGAAAAAACTAGCATGGAGACCTATAGAATATTCATAAACACATGCACTCAATAAATCATTAGTATATCAGAAAATAACTCCCGGAAGAATAATTCCCTAAAGTTCTCCCATGTGAGTCCCTTTATTTGACAAGTTTGACCCATGAATCCCCAATAATTAATGGTGGGTACCTATAGCAAGAACACTTCTAGATTCACCTTCATTACTATCCTTGTATCGACAATGTAATATATTCCATTGATGATGTCTACTCAATCCCCACTATCCTATCATCTTGTAGTGCCTTAAAAGGCTAGAGGAAGATAAAGCTAAAACTACCTAGCATTATTAACCATGTATCTCATTGTAATGACTGAAGAATGTTTTTGACCTACTGCCTACACCATTGGAGAAGGTGAAGGAATGTACTCTTGAGAACCCTCCTTCTCAACTGGTGGTACCACATACCATCTATGAGGTGTCATCCCCTATAACATGAAATAAAATTAAGAACATAAAGGATTCCTAACCATGATATGGGAACAAAAATGATATTCTATGACTCTACTCATAATTAAAGGTATATCCATACTTGCACTAGCCAATGTATCTTGCCTGCACGTTAGTCACAATCATCTTATATGTAATAAATGAGTGTATAATATTAAGTTCAATGAATAAATCCCATTATAGATATATCATAATAGAAATGAAAAATAGATATATCACATAACAGAGAATATATTATGAATAAATAGAACAAATATATGAATTTAATTAAAGAAATACTATAAAACATAATAAAGTATATATATGGAATTTTTACCTGCATTCCTAATCATAATGCATAAACATATACAAAATATCAGATAAATTGTAACAACAATACCAACTACACTAACTTGGATGTCTGTTACACATACGTAGTCTAGGAACCTGAAAAAACCTCTTTTGTGTCCCACATGACTATCTCCATTTTACTATGTCCTAGGTTATTCAAAAATTAAAAAAAGAAAAATCGTGAACTTGTACAATTTTTTAATTCCTCAACCCTAACCACCAGGTATGATATGAGGTACCACATAGTCTCAAACATACATCCCATTATGAAAAGGGTTGTTGAAAATCAGTGAGAATCTATGTCCACTAACAGGGGGACTATAATCATAGAATCGTTTCCCACAAAAATAATAATAATAAACAATCCATTAACCCAACAGAGTAACCATGAATCAACTATATAATCAATTGAGTACACATGGCATACATATAATCAAATTGACACCAAATTGAATATTCAAATCAATTTATAACATATGGAATATAAATAAATAAATAAGAATGCGTTAATACCAAGAGTCCCTCCAAATATCACCTCCAAATCCATGTTCCAAAACTCATTTATCTTCAATGGGCACCTTCCCCTACATCGGATCCCTAATCATGAAATATTTTATGAATTCTGAAATGATCATGTAGGGTGTGAGTAAAATCCTAAGTATTACACCACCAATGCATCCTCAACTAAGTTTTATGAAGTATAGCATGTGTATTTCATGATAATAATAATTAAATAGTTAGCATAACAACATAAAATCCAAGAATGAGTGGTCATGTGATAACCAAGCCACCATAGAACCCGAACTATAAATTATTTGGGTCTATTATTTCAGTATAATGAGAACATCTTATAAGTAACAAAGCTATCCACCTTCTAGTGAATATTTCACTCAACAACCTCATTGATTTTTTTTCATACATGAGGCTCGATTTTCCCCAGGCCGCAAGTATAACATGCTTCTCACAAATAATTTGGGCATCGAGCAGGTCCTCAATTGGGAATGATACTCAAAAATAAAATAGGCATCAATTAAACCAACACTTAAGAAATCATTTTGTCCCAAACAACGTGTTCCATGTTGTCATCATATCTCAGACATATGTTCAGTTCCATCATCTCTATGGTTGCAAGACAATCCTACTTCTTATCTAACGGATAATATTTTCACAATAGTCCTCTTATTTCAAGCACCAACAATGATACATCTATGAAAGGTAACATACATACATGGTAGATAAAACACATAAAAAATGTAATCGCGAGAATATGGTTGCAATATACATACATGTGATCAACATCAAAAATGAAAAAAAAAGATACAATAAAAACTCATGGAATCAAGCATAATAATGGGTTTCATGGGCTACACGCACTCCCACATGTGATCTAAATCAAGCATACTGAATCCAATATTCCAAAACATTATCTATATCAATGAAACCTCTGAAATTGAGGGTCACTAAAAGGTAAGTGACTTACTACCACATTACATTGATAGAATATCTAAGGATTCTTCAAGGGAATATCACCTAGGCCACATCCACATATTCATAGACTGGAAAAACATCACAAATCATTTCTAAAACTTAGTCGATCTATGTTATTTCAAAAAATAATAATATAAAATGTGGAAAAATTTTCTCTATCAAGGATAATTTCTGAATTATCATGTTATTTCAAAATTTATTCTTGAAATGTTTCTATCAATGGATAATAAAAAACCACATGAAATAAAACAATATCTTTCCAGAATAATATCCATGTGAGATTCATTTATTATTATTATTATTTATCGTAGGGTAATAATTGTTTTCCTTCTTTGACAATCAAGAATGAAAAATCAATTATCATCCTCAGATAGTAATTTAATTATCATCCTTTTCTAATTTCTAGATTATCATCATTTACGAATTATTTATACCTATATTTATAGAAGGAATCATGAGGACCCAATTTTAAGAAGAACATAAATTGAATAAATGGAAATTTTCCCTTATATAATTCAAAACCAATACTAGAAGAGGGAGAGTGAGAGAAACTAATATGACCTGCACTCAGAAGGTATATCTTGGTTCAATAAAGAGGGAATCACATATCTCATGTATGTAAATTATGTATTTCTCAGAAACTATAGGATCAAAAAAATTAAGTCTATAAGGGTTCATATATTTTTAATAAAGAAACCATGTTAAAGCCATAAAATTAATTCCACAAACATTGTTGGGAAATTAATTTTTCTTTCAACTATTTCTTAGAATATCATCTTAAAAATCATATTAAATAATTTTACTTAATTGAAAAAGAATAAAAAGATTTTAATTCCATGTTTTTTAGAATTTAAATCCATTGAAACTGGATTCATAGTTTTTATAGAGAAGAAATAATGAAAAATTTTGGTTTTAAATTTTTTTTCACAAAACAGTCATTGTGTTGGTGAAACATGAACATACCATTACACTAATTTTAGGTGTTGTGTAAGGGTATAAATTAACCCTTGAAAATCATTTAATGACTTTCTCCAACCCTTACATAGTAGTGGGTTATGATTACACAACCTATATAAATCATGGTCTACACTTTCAAATATCCAAGGATACACTTAGGTACCCTTTTCAAACCATGGATGACCCTTGCATAGTATTTTTACATGAGATCCAAGTAGCCTTACCCAATATCATGTTTACCCTTAAGTATCTCAAGATCATAGGGTTACCCTTACATAGTAGTATTGTTACCCTTATTTAACCCTTCTAAAATGTTTTTTAACATTACACAAGGTTCAGTAACCCTTATGAAACTCAAGGAAACCCGTTTTTACCTTTATGAAAGTCCTTAAAACCTATAATTACCTTTACATAGAACATAAAATTATGTAAGAGAACTTTTATTGATGAAAATGGATTCTATCATAAAAATAATTACTGAATAAATCTAAAATAGAGTTTTAAGAATAGTTAATAAATTTGGTAATATTACAATTCTTGTTTCATTATTACAATGACTAAGGAGGGAGGTAAACCATAGATACAAGGTGGTTTATTAGACGGAGGGAATTATTTGAATTTTAGGAACCCTGTGAGGGACCCATATGCATGGATGAGAGGGACCCTCACCTAGGGGGTATTTATTGGTAGACCCTTATCAGGTAATATGGGAATAAGGTATCTTACATAGGGACCCTTATGGAAAACAATTATATATAAAAAGTTGTAAAAGGACTATTACATAGTGAGTCTATTGATTATTTGGAATTTGTTTTAATAACTACCAAGTGAGGTAGTGTCATAATCTTATTCAGTTATTGGAGTTGGTACGACTTTTTAGTGTTTAGTTATTCCAATTAAATTGAGTATTTTTGGAGGTGATGGGATGAATATCACTTTGGTTTTCTTTATTGGTTGTCAAAGAAGACCAGACCTTGGGATGTCTCCGTTGTGGCTCCTAGTGAGTTGTCTTCTCCTTGAATTATGTCATTTAACTTAATCTTATTCTACATCTCATTAACCTTGTTCTTCTCCATATTCAGTCCAACTAATTCATCAATTGTATTTATATTTCTATCCCTTCTGGAAATATTTAATATTTTTGTGTATTTGTTCTTCATTTTCTATATATTTACTTTCATGTGTTCATTATTATGAAATAATCCTAAATCCTTGTGTATACTATCATATATGTAGAATTTTATTTACAAAGACACATTTTATTTAACCACTTATCATATCATATCTGATAACGAAGATTATTATACACAACCTTTAATTATAATCATTTGGGATTGATAAATTATGTTTCTATCAAATATTTATTATTGTAACTCTTTTTTTATCCTTGTAATTAAAACTACAATCTCTATTAATACTAACATTTATTTAGAACTCCTATATATTTAAAACACTTACAAAATATAAAATTAGCATTACATACCATTTATAATTAATGAATTTATTTCTATAACCCATTTACCTGAAATTGAGATTCCATGGAGTTTCTGAATCTCCTTAAAATATTCTAGATAATCGAATATAAGAATTTTTTTACTTATTCTAGAAAACCATAGGACCAAATGATCTTGATTTTATTTAATGAAACATTATTGAAATTTTAAACTAACATCTTTTCTTCTAGATTGAACTTTTACCCACTTGCACTATCTACACAGAACTAGTATCTCTACATCACATTTATAATATCAAGTAAAAGTTTCTTTAATTAATTCAAATTGTTAAAAAAATTCAATAAATGAAAATATGTTGAATTTTCTAACTACAATAAACCATTTAGTTTATTTTAAATCATGTTATGTAATCTAATAAATAAAAAACTATATATATCAAAATGCACATATAATTTTATTCAATTTTAAACTCATTAAATTTTCTTATCATTATAATAATGAGATAAAATACACATCTTGTGAACATATAGCCCATGCATAAAGCATCATAGATATCAATGAAACAACTCATTTTTTTCTTTGTTGGAAAAAATGTCATGTTTTAAAAATCAATTCCTTACCACCATCATACCTATTATATATTTAAAACCCTTTCAAATCGTATAGTAAATGAAATATATCTATTGGAATAGGTCTTAAGGAATACATTAGGGTCACTATATATATTTACATATTCAATCATATTGAATAAAATTTGACATAACCAAGTATATTGAGTTTAAGAAACTAAAATTCATCTGGTTATTTATAATCTAATTCAATTTGAAACCATAATTGAGTCATTCTCCAATTCCATTATTATCTATACCAAATTCGTGAAATTTTATAACACTTAACTACTCAAAAAGGACTTGTTCTGACACATCGAATTTTTCTATATCTTAAGAAAATTTCTTAAAAAAGGATTATTATTTAAGAACTATTATTAAGCTAACTTTCTTGGGAGAATCATACATGAATATTTTGTCTCAAATGATTAATATGATTGTTTCATTTGATGATGATTCTTTTATTCATCTACAAAATTCCTTTATCAGAGTAGTATCATTTCATATAAATTTTCATTATGGAAAATAAAACAATTTGATCCCATTAAAAATAAAAAACATGAATTTCATATTTTCTTAAGGAATCATGATCCATATTTTATTAAACAATGATCCCACTAGGGTATTCTTATCACCAGTATATTATTTAGGTCTGTAAACCTCCTTATCACAAATTTTTTGAATCCTTGATAATTTATTAGTTAACAATTTATCTAAATCCATTATATGGATTCAATCACCTATATTCCTATTATATCCTTCACAAGGGTTTTCTAACTATGTTTAACCGAAATAAAATGACCTGAAAAAAGTAATAAAGGATAACCCAGAAGAACCATTCTAGATAATAACCTACCAAAGGATGATCTAGTGTTATCTATTATTGTCTTTCCTTACACAATATAATACAGGGCACCCTGAATAGAATAAACCAATATGATTGAATGATTGAGGTCTTGAAAAGTTCTACATTATAAGGACTATCACACATATTATTTTAATGAGGGGTTAGTATATCCATCTTATCTCATTTTATACTCTTTACATAAGTATAATTCTAGAAATTTTGTTTGGAATATTATTCCCTCTTCCAAACCAATATGTTCAATTAATATTTGTGTATAAATCATCAAATGACCCACAAATTTGTGTTACTCACCAAAGAATGAATCCAAACATATTCATAGAAATACAAATTCATCATATTCATAAAGTAGATGGAATTGTTTTATGCATACTAACTTTATATAAGATTACTAATCACCATATTAATGTGGCCAAAGAGAAAGATAATTAACCTTATTTACCTCTCTAGGTAATGAATAAGCCTCCTAGTCTGTCGAGTTTCGGACCAGAAGTCCCTATACCCAGGGATAAGTTACTCAAGAGATTCATCGTAATTCTAAAACATAATATACATAAACTATATTCAATAACTTAATACAAGTTTCTATCATTAATTAAAATATGAAGTCAATATAGGTGAAAAAATAATTACATTATAAAACCTAGAATGTAATGAAATGATCTATTCCATGAACATGATTAACGTTTAAACTAGAGCATAAATAGACCACAATAAAATTTTTCTATGACTATGAATAAAATAAGGAATAAACATCAAATAAATAAACAATCGAAATAATTAAACATAAAATGAACATTTATAAACAAATTCGTATATAAAATCTTATTATTAACATTTTATAATTTCATCATTATATTTCGGACATTCCATAATTTTGAATTTAATATTTTTATTTTCATTCATATTCAAAATATTTTTTATTCTTCAATATATGGCATTTATATTTTAATTATTTAATTTTTTTAGGAATTATAAAAATATTTAAAAATCTAAATATCATATACTTATCATTGTTAAATCCATGATCAAATCAATCATCATAACCCTTTTTATTTAGTTTAAATAATATCCAAATATATTTGAAATAATTTAAATAATTCAAATTAGTTTATTTTGAATAATTCATAATTTAAATATTAAATTTTTTATATATGTTTGCCTTATATATGTAATTTATAGATCATTATAAATTACTCTTTATGATTTATATATAAAAAATTTATTTCTAGATCCCAAAACATGCCCTATATTTGTTTATCGTATTTAAAATATTAACATTTAATATTAAAATTATATTTAATGATAAATTTTTCCTCAACTCTGATTATTTAATTATAACCCCTTTATAATTTACTAGTTAATAAAATCATTATTAATTAATAAATATCACTAAAATATATTTTACTATAATTTTTAGTAAATTATTAATCCAATTCTAAATTAAAAAATCGCATTTTTCTTAGCACCACAACATGTACTTTTCTTTTCGCATCACCACAAATTTCACTAGGATATCAATCACAATTTGGTAATTTAATATACTAAGGATAACTACATAATAGTAATGCACATATTGACATTGTGAATTCATGATATGTATGGGTAAATTGATCCACAATGGCACACACTATATTATGGTGATCTTTCTGAGACTCTTTTGATAGAAAAGAGGGCGAACCACAATCAAACTGACTTTTTCATCATTTTACATTTCAAATATGCTAACTATTAAAGCATAGTGAGTCTGAAATGACTTCGACCATTCCATGAATAAGCTTCTCTAACCATTTTATATGCTTTAATGCATAACATATGACCTGAAATGGTTTCCTCACCATGACATAATAATTGTAGAGTGTTTTTTTCATTAACTAATGCTTAAAATGGTAGAAATGGATAACATTATAGTGTGGTGATGGGAAGGAAATGTTTTGGTGATAGTTCACATGATTCTTTTTTCATCATTTATCAAATATGATTTCCTAATATAAGATCATGTCTCAATATGATACCACAATTGGGTTTCTTTAGCGGGTTATTAAAACTTAATCATAGTAGTGAAACCAAATGAAACCAAAAATATAGGATCTCCATATAGGAAATATAATAAAATTCAAAAACTAAAAATTATGAGATAATGTAAACATGTGTACTAATTACCAATGTAGACTCTATAATATTTTTTAACTTATTCTAATGCACTTGATAATAATCAAATGAGTGAAAACTATAGGATGTCCCACCTCCCGATGTATCTGGAGGTTGAAATGAATATTTATTTATAGGAATGAGATTCCTCTACATCCAATGTGTTTTGTAACCTCAATGTGATAAGGGTGGTGAAGAATAAGGATCTTCTGTTTCCAGAAGAATCAACCAGGAACCATCAATCACCCACTACTGCCATCACGTGGTAGTTGATTTATAAATACTCAAGGATTTTCCTTGATAAGACTTGTAATAACTCAAGCATTAATAATGAATGGGTTAATTATAATGTCAATCCATATGTTATATACATGAATTAATGTGCAATCACACATTAAACATATCAAAAAATATTTTAATAATATCCAAATGATAAGGATGATAAAATATAAATTCCATGCATGTCACGAAAGATACATATTAACTATATTTGGAGCTCATATGATATATCCATGCACCACATACCGGATAAGAAATATATGAATCACCAATTTGTGTCATATAAATATTAGAATTTTGGTTATATATCCACCAATAAATACTATTATATGGGAAAGGATAAAAAATATGAAGCCCCAAATAAAAATTTCATAAAAAACCTTTCAATTATCAACGGTAAAGGTGAAATTAAAAATTTAAAAATATAAAATTTTTGATATATTAATGAAAACATAAAATCCAAATGTTCCTACACCACCTAACAAAAAAATCTATTTAGGAAATCATGCTAAATAACCAAGACATGAAAAAAATTATGTCCAAACTGTGGTTGTCAAACTATGAAATAGTTATGTCGAAATGTTTTAGTAGTGTGATGCACAAATAAACTCATAAATTCAATATAAGATACTACTAAAACCATGATCATAATATAAAAAACTAAAATAAAATAATTGAATTAATTCACCTATACATATATTATTTTACTAATTCACATACCTAATATCTTTTCTGATCCCTTACCATCTTGAGGTACCCAGAATAGCTCTAGTTCCTATCAAACACTAACATATCGGGTAATACACATCCTCAAATAAAACCTTTCATAAAATAATATAAAGGTATAAAAATAAATTGAATGTAAAATTGTTTATATGAAAATAAAATTAGTAAATAAAATTAGAATTAAAACAATGGAAAAAAATTAAACATAGCCAATTCTCTAAGGCTTATAGTGAGAAAACCAGTAACTCCACCCGAATCTAAGTCAATCATAGAAAATTATCCCCCATAAGAGAGGAATCATCCTAGAACTAAGAAATATGTGTAACCAGGTTCCTAAATTATACCACTACATTCACATAAATACCTAATGCAAAAGGAAAACTCATAACCATGTGGGAACAAAACTATCAATCTAGGGATTCCCATTACAGACCTAAGGAAAACCCCCATAATTTTATCTAATGAAGAAAATTTGATGCATAATTCACAAGTACTTACAAAAATATATTAAATGGATACCAACATGAAATCCATTACATTGTTTTATTACCAAACTTATTCACATGACACTACCACTCTACACACTACTCATAAAACACTCTTCTCAAACCGGATAACCTTTTATGAAGTCTAAAACCATTATGAGACAAAATAAAAACACCAAGTAATTGAATACAAATTTTCCACCCTAAATCACACTATAATGAATATAAAACATTAATATCATCGTAACCAGGCCTACTAAATTGAATTTGGACTCTTTACTTTTTGATCCATTTTTCTTCAAAAATTCATTATCAAAATTAACTAGATAACCACATTGATAACACATCATAGAATTAGACCGAGCTTTACCCTTCTAATATTCAATGTTTCTCTTACATCATCCCCTATTATTTATCCAACCCATAACACTAATCCCATATCCCTTTGATCTCATCTCATTTTTGGTTTGAATTTATTTTGACTGAAATTCTAACATGTCATATTATAATGACAGAGACTATTTCTTAATACATCATAGAATCACATAAATTTTGATAGGGAAAATATATTAAATTAAAAAGGCTGATGTCTTGATCATAAAATATAATCTTAACATTTATGTTGGATTTTCCTAGGGAAAATTATCAAATTCATTTATCCTATCCCATAGAGAGGTCTCATGTTGCTTTTAAAAAATAAAAAGTCTAACTTTTTTACAATTCCTACCAATCAAAGACGTTGTCCAATTTTTTTTTCATGTATAGTATATTTAAAAATTATACCTGTCTCATATTATACAAAACATTATACATTATCACATGAAAACAAAAAAATAATTATATGGTCCATAACTACATCATTACATGAAATGTATTTATATGAAACAAAAGGTTTTCCATCAGTGGACAACACTGTCACCTAATTCTAGGGGACGTAGCGGGAATCAATAAAACCACAATGGAATAAAAAACATTCCTTTTAATTAACCATAAACTAATATAATTTTTGCAATTAAATTTCTGAATTTAATATTTGGGGGTTTCATCGATAATATAAAGTAGACTATGATAACAATTTTTGTGGGTTTCATGGAATAAATATAACGCTCCATCCTAAAATACTGAATCCAATCCAAAGAGCTAAAAGACCCCATGTGTTCCTCCCCATATGAATACATTTCTTGACTAGAAATGTCTATATGAACACTATGAATGTGGATACTATACCCACTATATCATATCCATACACTATAAATATAAATAAAATATAAAACAACTCAGTGTAATAAAGGGTAATTGCAAAGTATCTTAATGAGACGATTGATGAAAATCTTATAAAAAAATGGCTCTATGTTTGGATTGAAAAATATATTATAGGTGTAATTAGATAAAAAATAAAACACTAAATAAATCCCATGGAGTCTATTATGGTCCTGCTACTAACTTCATTCTCTACAACTCAACAATATTCCATAAACCCTTTTCCATTACCCAGATCCCTATACATGATATTATCACACACATAGAGATTCCCATATAGAGTGTGAGTATTAGAACCTAGTAGGATATCACTAATGTGTCTTTAACATATGGTCACGTAAATATCAATTGTTGATCCTAATAAAAATAACTCTACAAGAAATCATAAACAATCATACATCGAGAGTTCTAATTTTAACCAAGATACCACAAGCCTTGACCATACCTTCTTTATATTACTTCCACATGGATAGTCATAATGATTTTAAAAGTGAAAAATCACAAGTATTGTGAATGTATCACTTAGCAGTATGAATCATCAAGTCTGATTGGGCTAAAAAATCACCACATCCCACCTTCATTATGGGGTAGGCCTCAAATCATCAATCCCAAAATATGAAATGTGTCAAGGAACAAGGTTGTTGTATTATAATGTTATATCTATGGTTCTAGCCTCTTGTTCATCATTACCCTATACTATATTCAGTTCCACTGTCATCATTATTGCATGATGTGATCTCTCCCCCTCTAAGGGGTACCCATACCACAGTGGTCCACCTATCATGAGTACCAAGAAAAATACCTCCAAAGGCATGATATTACACATAATAGGGTATAACAACCAATTTATAAAATTGATGAACATCATGTGAATATTAGTAATATATAAGTACATGTGATAAAAATAAAACGAAGATAGTAAGATATATAAGCATACTCATGGAATCAAGTATCAAATATTGGTCTTATAGGCTAAAAAGAACAGACACACACATGATCACTATCAGTCATGGTAAATATAGAAATTCCAATATAAGAATCATATCAAGAAGAAACTTGTATAAAAGATCGCCAAATGGTATGGAAGATCCTACCACAGTCTCAATGATGAAGTACAATAATATTCTTTAAAGGATCAAAGCTCGAAACACATTGTGAACCCATAGAGACTAATTTTCACGTCAAGGGTTCCTATATCATATTTTGATTCATCATGAATGAGATTAAAAAAGATACCCACAGATGATCCATGGAAAACTTTTAGCTCATGAATCTCATTCCTCATATAATCAATAAATGGAACTAGTTATGAGATATGTCAAAGAAGGAGACATTAATTAAAAAAATGTATTGGTGATTCAAGAGGATATTGTGAATTCCTCATCAATTCTAAAAGGGGACCGTGGGTCTAGCCAATGAACATTGATCCGAAAATAATATTTCTTTAGAATATAGTCCCAAACTGTTATTTAATTAAAATAAGGTCTCATTATGATTAATATATGAAAAATCACCTAGGAACATAAATTGTTCTTTTCATAATCTACCTATGATCAAGGGGATGTCATTGACACATTGAAACTACCACCACTCTACCAAAGGAGCATTAAAAATATTTTGGTTATATAATAAATTTGGTATCAAAAAACAGGTATTGAACGATGATACACAAAAATACACCTGTAGGATGTCCATAGTCGATGGTAAATCTCAATCTAATCATGAATTTCATTCATTTACAAGATATTTCACTAATATATGAATGAGTATTTAATGTGTCATTGGACATGTATGGAATTTATAGATCTATCATAGATCCATTAATAAATCTTGAGGAATTAGAGGAATATTTTGTAGAACTACATAAAACCGACTTTTCTAGTATAAATGATTCGTTACAATGTTAAAGAAAGATGTTTGGATCCATGGGATTTTCATAGAGTTAAGAGGGGAAGTCTATAATTATAAATAGGGGTTTAGGGTTATAATTATATACTTAAGATTTTAAAAAATGATTGGAATTAAAATATAAAGGGGTGCATTTAAAGCAAACCTGGTTAGACTACACTAGTGAGCTAAAGGGACATACTAGTGGGCCAGTTGAACCACCGTCGGTATTTGTTAAAAACTAAAGACTTGATATAGCCTCACCAGATAGTTATTGGTGTTTTTCACCCTCCACAGGACCCATCCTAAAAAAACTTTGAACCACTAGTTACTAGAACCTTTTCTTATAAAAACCATCCTATTAGAAACCAATATTAGACACAAACAAATATAGGAACAAGGAATATTATAAACGTAAACATCTCCAGAATATAATTTAAAATATGATGTTACAATTATATCCTATAACAAATTATTAACCTTGATCAATAATTTCAACGGTTCTACTAAAATTACTCGGGCCATTGAACCAAAAAATCTTCCTACATTAAATCCATACCAATAGTATCTTCCTCCATTTTAGTTCTTTATTTATCTAGTATACAATACAAAATGGTTTCCTTACATGTGATGCCTCAGGTTCCATCTCAACTTCCTCATATTTAATAACATTACTAGGATCATGCATGTACCACCAAATAATTGTCCCAAGAAAAAAAATCATGAATACCTCAATAGTGTGAAGGAATATACAAATGTTTCCCGACTTTTACAATCCACTCAATGATATTGAAGGGGCCAAATAAATGTTGAGCTAACATCCCCTGATTCCTCAAATATTTGTTTCTTAATAGAGGAGTTCCTCTGACAATGACATGTTCACCTATAACAAACTCCAAATGTCTCCTCTTGAAGTTTGTATAAGACTTATTCTTACTATTATCTAGTGTCAAACTATTCTAAATTATCTGAACTCTCTCAGAGATCTCTTGTACCATTACTGGCCCTATAATTATTGTCTCACCGGCCTCATTCCAACAACAAGGTGAATTACATGGCTTTCAATGAAGAGAATCACAATGCATCTTTAGAATCGAACCCAGAAAAGTGTTGTTCTTTGAAAAGTCATTCAAGTTTATGTGATAGTATAAATCTCCCCCAATGTCCAAATTGTATCCTCATAGCATAACCACCAAAATATTAATTTTCTACCTAGACTATCTATATGTCTAGAGATGCTATGATTTTCTTAATCTCAGTAATGTCCTCAAGGCCAACTGTAATCCCTTAAAAAACAAAAAAATAAAATGTGTATCTATATAAAAAAACTAAATGTAACTCTGTATATGTAAAAAATAACATGGATATACATATTTCATAGCTCATCAACTGACTGAGTCTCACTTATAGATAAAAATGATCAATATTAGATAACAAATCAATAGTGACACAAACAACATCATGGATCCCAATGTTCCTTGGTAACCTTATCAAAACGTCCATCATGAAGTCTTCACAATTCCACATTGACAAATGAAGTGAAAAGGGAAAACAACTAGGACTGTGGTGCTCATCCATAATCCCCTAGGAGGTAAGGAAATGGTAAATGAATCCAGAAATGTCTCTCTTAATCACTGTCCACTAGAACTACCACATAATGTCATGGTACATCATTTTCACTCTAGGATTCATCACTTACATTGATGTATGGAAGTATTTCATTGGATATACCCTAATGGAATAAGGGTATGAAAATTTATCTTGTTCTAGGATCACATCATCATCATCCAATGATCTCCTAAGTATCAGTTCACTGACTGTTAGTCGTTCATTAATCACAACACGCTTATGGTCAGATTATTAACTATCCATCACCTAATATACTAATGAAGATATGATCACTAATGTTGATCATTACAAAAGACCCTGATCCTTATAAGAATGCATCCTCTATTTGTCCAATATGATCATTAATCACTACTATTATATCGAAGGTCACTCACTAGGTTCTTCAGATACCTATATCATACAACTAATGGAATTAACAACAATTAAACCTTACATAGTGTATGGTTCATCTCAAATTAGAACCTATATATACAATAACCCAGTCTTAAAATATATTGATATTAAAAACCATTTTAGAACACTTTAAATATTATTCAAACAGGCACCCAAATACTGTATTAGTTTAGTGACTTAGGAAACTTGGAAAAGTAAACACTAGCACATAAGTGGGATACATTATCTCCCACTAGGATATTCATGACTAGAACCTTTTTTATAAAAATAATACATAATAAAAACCTTCATAACATGGGGAAGGAAACATAGAAAGGGGTGAGCACAGATGCTAAGTAATGATAAACAAGGGAGTTATATAAGAATTAACATGAACATAGGGGTATGATAATGTCAACATGAAAATACAAGATCATACACTATATGTTAAATATCATAAACATGAATCATGGAATAATTGTTGGTAGTTCATAAGACATAAATCATATAAAAATAGGAGACACAATCCATGAAAGCAGAACATATGAATAAAATAATGAATTTTGGTAAAAACAAAAGAATATAATATTATTTCCATAGTAGTGGAGGCATGGCTCCCAAGGCCATCATAGTGCATACAGTCCTTTACTGAATTGGCTTCACACCTAGTTCCATCCCTATATTATTGGACCGAGTTCACTCCTCAATCAAATCCTATAATACCAAACTGATTTCACTCATCATTCTAGCAATGTAATACTGAACATAGTTAACTACACATTCTAGAAATGCCTATCGCAGGATATATACATATTTACACAGTGTATTCAATAAAGATACAGGTCCCACCAATTTCATAATGGAATCATTCAAACATATTCCACAATATCATTAAAAATAATATCATAACCCATGGAAAGAAATGGGTATCACAAACATGTAAACATATCATAACCTATGCGAAAATATCTAGGTTTAATAATAATTTAATCATTTTTATGACCCATGAAAGAAAAATAGATTTCATAAACATATAACCCATGAAATAGAAATGCGTTTAAAAAATTCCATTACATTATGCATAACTCATTTGGAGAAATAATATGAATGGAACCTATACATAATTTCCTAAAAGGTCAAGAGTGATATCAAGAGATGCCATCTTACACTGAAAATAATTTTTAAACATTTTTCAAAACATTTTCTTGAGAAAAATACCCATTTTTTGTAGGAAAAATGAATTTTAATACACAAAACCATTTGAAAATAATTTTATTAGAAAATACACTAAAAACATTTAAAGAAAACCTAAATTAATTTTGAAATATTTATTTCCATAAAAAATATAAAATAAGATTAAAAAAATTTTAAAAACGTTTTTCATTGAAAATAATTTGAAATCATACAAAGAATGATTGAAAATGTTTTGAAAACTATTTTCTTGAAAACTAATTTGAAAAATTATAATGAAATATTAAAAATGTTTTCAATAATATTTTATTGAAAATAACATTAAAAAATTATAAATAAGTCATGAAACTGTTTTGAAATTATTTTTACTTGAAAACATATGATATAATATTTAAATTTTATTGAATAATATTTCATGGAAAGTACTATGGAAACATACTTATAAATAATACTTAAAAAAAAATTCAAACCCATTTTCCTTGAGAATTTATAAAAGAGTCCGGAAAATATTTTATGATCAATCTTCCTTAAAAAATAAATTTAAAATAATTTTCATAAAAATTAACCTTTTAATAATGTAAAGGTATCTTTAATGAAATAATGGTAGGTAAATCTATACATATTGTATGAGGTAAAAAGAATATTATTTTCGAATTGTAAAAAGGGTTGAAACATACCTTGTTCAAAAAGAAACAAGAATATTCCTCTAAAAACATTGGTAAAGAAAAAAAACAAAAAATATATATTTGAATGATTATAGGATTATATTATAATATTGTTTGAAAACATTTTTAGAAAACATGGTTTTGAAGGAACATATTTTTTTAATTTAAGAGAGGGTGAAGTTAGGATTTAATAAAAAAAACTTATTGATTATATTATGTATCAAAGAGTGTAAAATGGTACCAATACATTAATATATCATGAATAACTATAGGATAATAATATCCATGATTTTTCTTGAGATATGTATCATAATATTTCATCAAAATAAACATAAACATAATGAATATCGAAAATTGAAGAGATGGTTTTAATACACACTTAATCACTTGGTAACATTGGATCATACTCTCCATGTAAGAAAAGGAAATTAAAAGAAGCATAAAATATCATGCAAATAAAAATATTAATTATATAAAATGTATAATGGAATTATATACTCCTCAAAGTTTAATTTTGGTGCATAACAAAACATGTGTCTCAAAGAAGGCAAATTGAGACAAATCTGTCTTAATGATTTTGTAACATTTGAATCACAAACCCCATGAAATAAAGAACATATAATTGATATGTAAATAACAATAAAATTAAGAATATGTATCATATAATACATTCATGGGAATTATATACATCATACAAAAGAAAAGAGTAGTGTCTAAGGCATGTATCTCACAGAAATAAAAGGTGAGATAAAATTTCCCTTACCTTGTGTCTTAAATCACGTCGTACTCATATAAGATTATTATATAATAAATTGAATTTTATTATAAATATATTTTTAAAAAATATTATTATATCTAATAGAAAATATGGATTTATTTATACCTTATATCACCTACTTTCTAATAATTATATGTTAAGGTTTCACTTTGGGTAACATTCACATTGTTCTTCACACCTGTCTTAAATTGTTTTATCATGCATCATATAATTATATATTGATATAAAGAATTTAAAACATGATAAAAATATTATTTATATTAATTATATGTGTGTTATTATAATATAAAGAATATATAATTAAAAATAGAATACGTCGTTTATGGAGATGGTAAGCCGTTTATACGCATGAATGTTGTTTCTGTTTTGTTATCATATTAGAAGAAAGAGAGTAAATAGATTATAATAATCTATATATGTATATATACAATTTTTATTGAAAACTTATCATGTCATATAAATCATATATGTTTAATAAATACATTATCAATACATTTCGTTTAGTTTGTGAAAGAATCACATCACATTGAGTAGGTGGAATTCTAAAATTCTTCAAACACAATTATCATACATACACAAAAAAAGTATAAAGATATCAATTGAAAAAGATTTAAATATTATTAAATACATAATAAATATAATATATAAAATATATAAAAATATTTTTCATCATAATTTCCACCATGATAGGAGTTAATGAAAAAAATGAACAATCATCGATTTGTGAAGCGATAATGTGTTGCACATGTAAATAGTATATTCTTTACCCATTAGATGTAGGTGTATGAATGTGTTGGTCCAAATATTAGAATAAATACATAATAATATATTGAGTATACTTTTTTATACAATTATTAAATAATATCATTTTAGGTTGTGGAGAAGGAAAATAATATAAAGGAGTTTGAGGGAGTGTGTTGCCTCCTAATCGGGTAAATTATTTCTGTTTGCACCAAATGGATTCTGTTGAAGACCTTTTTCACAAGGGGTGATTAATATAGGATGGTATGGATGTTTTTATATCTTATGAAGATTTTGGTCAAGGAATAATGTCTAGAGAGGTGTGATAAAGTGGGAAAAGAGGAGGCCTTTTATAGTGCAGGAGGTGTGGCACTCTTAGTATTTTAAAATAAGAATTTCAAATAGGTTTTTCACACGTCAATGGGATCCAATAATATAATATATTCTATAAAATGGATTATAGGGTCTATATTTGATCATAAAATGGATATTCAAAATGTTTCTATGTCAATTGGGGTCATAAATTTAAGTATTAATCATTAGTTAAGCTTAATTTTACCTTAATTGATGTAATTAATTTTAATTATGTTCCACAATATCTTTAGTAAAAAAGTAAGTTAAAACTATTATAAATTATAATTTACAATAATAAAAAATATGGAATCCATTTTTCAAAATTCTGACAACATAAATGGCAGAAATTAATTTAAAATTAATCTCACATACAGGACGACACTATGGGTTTTCAACAAAAAATGATTAAAAGATTTCTAAGTTTTTATATCCAATTTCAATGTAAAATTGGTTATAATGTCATATATTGGATTAATTGACATAAATATCATCTAGAAAAAATTTTAAACCAAATTAAAATATAATTTATCTTTAGAAATAAATTAGATGAAAATGTAGTTTTGAATTGAAATCTAGTATTTTTAACTATTCATTAAAAAATGAAACCTTAATAAAAAAATACCGAAAATTTAATCTAACCCAAATTTTATGTCTTACATCCAAATATAAAGTTTATTTTTGAAAAATTGAATCTTTAAATGTGTATAGAATTTGATTTAAATAGTTTTCTCCATTAAAAGGAAGTAAAAATGCCTTAATAAAATTATTAGGGTTTAAGCGTAAAATTAAGGATTTTAGTATCTTATGTTGTTAAAACATTTTGGATAAAGAAAAATAATAATTCATTGATTATATAACATATATATTAACTTAATATTACTAACTAATTTTAATTAATTTAATTTATTAGGGTAAAATCACTTTGGGTAGAATAACATTTATCTTTATATTCAATGAGTTTCCATATTAATTTATAATTAATTTGTAACCAATGAATTCATTTTATATTGGTTTAAACTATATATTTTAATATTTTATTTAATACTATTAACAAAATCTAATTTAATTTCTAGGGTATATCTTATTATTTTAAATAATAATATATTATTGTTTGATAAAACTCAGTATTGGGTGTTACAAAAGCCATCAAGAAAAGTCATTGTTATGTGTAACACAAGATTTCCTTGGTGTGTCTTGTATAGAAAGATAAAAGTTATGATGCATTTAGTGCACAATGAACATATTTTTCATATAACACAAACCATACAGAGTGATTTAATATAAAGTAATTTCTTTTTTTAGTCTTGAGTGAAACGAAAAATATCAAGAAGATCTACTCAATTCAAAAATATATTTCACAAAATATCAAGGTCTTACATTATACCTCCCTTAAAAATGATTTTCCCTCAAAATTTATCTGGGTTATCAATGTTTTAACACTTTAAAGTTTAATTTATAGAAAACCACAAATTGAAAACAAATACTAAAAAATAAATTGAAATGGAAAAGGTAAACCACAACAGTTACCAAATGTAACACCCAAATAAGTATACTCATAGGAGAATGCAAATTGAAAGCAAATATTGGAGATAGATGAAAAGATTAAATATTTATTTGGAGTGATTGAGGTTATCAATCAAAAACAAAGTGAATGATCAAAGAAAATTTGAGAGCCTAGAAATAATAAATCTGTGATAATTTTAAAAGATACCGATGAAACAAAATTTAAGGTGTAAGAATATAATTCATTTTTTATCACTTTCAAAATGATGATTAATTATTGATATATTTATATAAACAAAATTTAATAATTTTATTGTAATTTAATGTAACACCCTGATATTTTATGAAAAATATTATTTTAATTTCATTAATGTCTTGTGTTGTATGCTACACCAAGATTACCTTGCACTATACACAACACCGTATTAGCTTGCAGTATACGCAACACTATTCTTGGATCGTGTTACACACAATTTTGATAATAGTTATTCTACGCAACATTGAGTATATATATATATATTCAATGTATAAATGAAATTTGGTTGGATTATGTTATACGAAACAACGAAGTATTCTTGCACAACATGCAACCCTGACTTGGCTTGCATTACACGCAATCGCGACCTTCCTCGATAGCGTGTCTTGTACGCAATACCGGGTTTTACTAAACAACGATTTATTATTATAATAATATTATGAACTAGTCGTTATGAATAGTATTAACTAAATTTTGAATCTTATAACATTATTATTCGTCTTTCACATTTTCTAAAACATGGTATAAGAACAAAATAAAATTTTCAGGTAAAATAAGTATTTTTAAAAAAATGCATTTTTTCCACCTTTTGATGGCGCACCCACATTAAATATAGTTTTTGACATGTTTATAAGTTCAATTTGACAAAACAAAATTATTCTTTTGAATCATGAAATAAAAATTTACTTTGGATAAATTTTCATATCATTCTGGTAATTTTCATATTTTGATGAATAGTAAAACCACGCTATATTTTAATTGAAAACAAATTTTTCCATCGAAATAATTTATAGTGATAAATTATTAATTTGAGTGGTTTTAAAGTATATTTAGAATATATTTTTACAATTTAATACAATGTTGGTCATTGGATGTAATTTCACATTTAAACCAGACATAAACAAGTGTCAATTTTTTTATAGTTATTATCTCTTAAGAACACGCTATTTGTTTTGACGACAAGAATTAATTTTTAAATTAATTAATGCAACTAATATGTTTTGAATTTGGTAAAATAGACATCATTTTTGAGTTCATAATATCAAATATAGCTTAGGCTTAAAATTTGGTATTTTTCTGGAAACATTCATTTTTTGATGAATAATGAAACCACTAAGTGGTAGTTAAAAAAATGAATTTTTCATAAAACATAATTTCACCACTTCTGTGAGTGGAATTTCAAAAATCCAAGAGACATGGTTTATGTCAGTAAGTAAAATGTGGTTCAATGTGATGAAAATAATTTTTGGTGAATAGTAACTTTCTACTTTTTTTTACCACGGTTAAAAGTAAATTGGGTAATTAAGGGTAAAAATGATATTACTAATACCCTAACACATGTCCTAATTCTATTGGATATGTTTAATTCGACCAAAAACAACCTTAGGAATAAAATATGACCATTTAGGCCCACTTGGATTAGATTAGGACATTTATTATTAATTTATTCAAAGAAGGGTTAAAATAGTTAAAATCGAAGTTTATTAAGTAAATCATTTTTAATATATGGCTAAACATAAGATAAATTCGACTATAAATATTCATTAAAAAGATAAAACGATTTCCTATATAATGATATTTAATTTGATATTTTTAAACATTAAATAATTTAATTTATTTATGACACAATGATGATGCAGTAATTTCCATAATAGTTAACAATTAGAATAATTGATATTATAAATACCCGAATAAGTGTAATTTGAGGCTTTTTATGAATTCCACTAATTTTATAGGTCAATATGACATGTTAATATTGGTTTAATTAACATTGTTCGAACTAATCATTCTGTTATGATTTTTACAAAAATCAATTACTAAATAGTGTCACAATTGACATAAAATAGTTTTTAAAAACAATATTATATTATTAATTGTATTTTATTCCAAAAAATCTAAGGTTCGGCCAAATGACTTAGATAAGGATATATATATTAATAATAAACAACTTGGGGTTCGTTTGGATTGTTTTAGTAAGTTAATTAACCTTATAGTGTAAGAACACAAGAAGACACGGTAAAAGTAAAATTATTTAACTTAATGTTAAATCTAAATGATAAGGTTAAAATAGGAACCTAAACTTGTCTAAATTCTATTGGATTAAAGGATTTCTATCCATCCCCACCTTAGCTTATAAATAAATCAATTTGAAGCTATTTAAAATCGAATTTGACTTTATAATAAAATAATAGTTTTAGTTATCCCAAATGTGCCCCTCTCCTCCCTTATAAAAGGGCACCTCATCCCCCTCTTCCTCACACCACTTTGAGCCTTCATGCTCAGAAAACCCCTGCCAATTTCTCCTCTCCACTTCTCTATAAACATCCTAGAGGTTCATGTCTTCTTCAAAGACCTATTTTAGGGCCCTAAAAGGAGGTCTCAAAGAAGCACTTCGAAGAAGAGGTAATATCCGTTACCGACTCTTTCATCTTTATTTCTTCTTCCACTTCTTATTCTTTAGTTGTTTCATTATGAAGTAATAATATCAGTATCACTCACATACTGATATGTTATTATAAGTATGAAACAAACCTATTTCACCATCTATCCATCCTACAGAAAAATAAATCACCGCACGTGCGTATGTACGGAATACCGTCTCCACGTCGTGGTGTAATCTATTTTCCACCACCACCTTACTTGGATGGGTATAATGGTGTAAATAATGACTATATATGACTATTATAAAGTGATATTGATTCTTAAATATTATACATACACTCCAACACAATTCCACGATCATAGGAACGATATCATCACTCATGCGTACGTACGGAATACCGTCTCCACGATGTGATGCGACTCGTTCTACATGATATTCATTTCATAATGATTATATAAATGAATTGAATGAATGAATATTATATATATTACACTAATACCATTCTGGAAATGAGGTATCTATAACCTAAATAGAAGAATATGAATTTATTCCACAAAACACGCATAAGAACAAAAAGCAATAAACACCTGAATAACAAGTAGTAATGAAATATTTCTAATAAGAAGCTAAGAATATGACCATATATGATATCATAACAATATGTATGATTCTGTAATAATTCAATAACATTAATTAAATAATTATACAGGAGGTTCGGACACTTACGAAGTAAATCAGACCTAAGGTAAGGGAAATATCTCAATCTCATTTTTATCCGAAATTGTTTATACTTTGGTATTTACTGGGGTGTATTTTATCATCAACATCCATGTTTCCCCAATATGTAATATTTATATCCTTCTACAATAGTTTGTATCCAATTTTACCCTTCGGTGAGTTTTTAGTAAAAGATATGAAAAGAATCTTTTGTCGTTTTTTGTACGAGATGCTTTTTGACTTTTCCGACAAAAGTACGAGAAGAATGTTTTCTTTTAACTTATACGACATGAATGGATTTTTAAAACATTATTTCCAAGAAGCTTCCCTTATAAGTTTTCAAGTTTATTTTTAATCAACTTCTTTTAGTTATAATTTTATGACATGTTAAGAAATGAAAAGTGTTTTTGATGTAGAAAGGATATTTTCCTCAAGAATGCAGTTCAAGTGTTTTCTCAAAATTATTTTCCATCTAAGATAATAAAGGTTTCTGTTATTATCCCTATTATTACTTTTATTTTATTATGTTGTGATGGAATTATTTTTATGAATTCCTTTATCTTATATGAATTGTTTCATGATGTCACGATGTTTAAGATTCCCATTTTTATTACATGGGTTATGCTATGATGTATGGTTTATGATTTTGTGGCACACATAAGAATGATATCATTATGATATGGTTGGGACCTATATCTCCCTCCAATGCATTGGGTAAATATTTTATATATCATGAGATAGACATGGTTGGAACAGTAGGTTATACCGGTTCAATGAAGCAGGACTGAAACGAGGAGTGAACTCGTTTCAGAAAGGGACTTTGTCCACTATGATAGTCTAGGCAATGAGTATTGACTAATAAGAAATGATTCTCTATGATTATGTGTGTATTCCAAAAAGTTTCATGTTTTAGGTAATTATTATCGGGATTACATTTCACTACTATGATTTATCCCATGTTATGAAATTATGATCTTTTTTGCAGGTTAAGATTTCCAAAAGATATGTTCTTATGAAGATGACGTGATTGTTATTTCTTTTTGTTACCCTTACTGAGAATTTGAGCTTGCCCTTTTATGTTTTTTTCCCCATGACATCAAGAAAGGATTTAGGTTAAAAAAAATAAGATCTTTATGGGAGATGTTGAAGATCTTTCACCACGATTAGAAGATTATATTCCGAGTTTCCAAAGACACTAAACTATTACGGTCCTTGTGTGTGTGTTTTTGTTATGTACTAAGTATTCCACAAAAGTAATGTAATGTCAATGTACGTCAAGGTTCAGGTCTCTACAGTTGGTATCAGAGGAAATGTTTAGTCAACCTTTGGAAACTAGGATGCGGAAACGTTAGTAAGATCCCTAGAGGTATTTATATGGTATGTCTAGGGATGTCCCTAAAGATAAGTATACGTATAGGATATAGTCCTAGAACTATGGTAACAATATTAGATTAAACCAAAGATGTTAGATATTGAAGTTACTCCCCCTTTATTATGATTTTTCCCTCTCACACTATTCTTTTTGGGTTTTAGAAAATTGCTGGAAACAAGATGATTCACGATAATGGATGATATGATGGACAATGGAATGATATTCTTCATGAGAAACCACATGAAATTGGATTTGGAAGTCCAAACATCATTATTATGCCAAATCACCAATCTCATAATATGATCAATAAAGTAAAATTTGTTATGTTTCCTGACTCGACTAATAAGAGAAAGATGGAGTTTCATGATGATCATAGAGGAAAGAAAGTTCAATTTCCCCTATGTAAATCACATGGGATGAGGCATCAAGGAGAATGTTTCAATGGAACTGGAAGATGCTTTGGGTGTGGAAAAGAAGGACACAAAGCCAGTAAGTCCAAAGGAAAAGGTTCAGTTAACAACAGGGATGGGGATAATGGTATTGCTATGACATCAACAATGGTTAAATGTTTTATATGTGGAATGTACAGGCATTATGAAAACCAATTCCCTAAGGGAAAGTCTCATAAAGAGAATCAGTATGGTCGTATGGGTAGTATTTATGTTTATAATGATGAAGAGACTACAAATGATATATGAGATGAAAGAATTGTTGAAGCTCGGTCAATGGTTTAAGAATATAGTGGAATGATTACATGTTTATCATGTGTAATGTTGTATAAGTAATCTCATGGTACTATGGAATAAAAAGACATATAAGGATTGTTACACTGTTGTCTTTCCTTGAGTTCTTAAAGTGTATGATTAATGGTACCATTATCCATTAAAGGTTATTCAGATATTTTTGGAATGTAGATGATATGTGCATAATGAAGGGATAAGGAGAAAATTAAATGTTTGATAGTATTCATGAGATCATGACTGATATAAGGAGAAGTTTATATCATGGTTTGAGTATATAGAATTTTCGGATTTTTGTATGTGGAAAGATTTAACTTTTTACTGCATTCATGTTTTCACTAAGGTTCAATGAGTATTCATTCTTCAAGAGAATACATGATTAAGGTATTCACATGTTTGTAATTTGACCAACAAGATATATCTTATGATATATGGGGGATAAATGATGGCATTCACGTGATCATTTTCTTTATACTATGAGCTTGGACCAAAGTATTATAGATAAGCCTAAAGATTGGAATGGATTATGTAGACATAAGTTAGTATTGTTTAAGGATAAATTTTTATTGATATTGTTGATGGGATGTTATAGTAATATAGCTTTAGAAAAAGGAAAACCTGTAGGATGGGCGATAGCCCATCGCGTTGGACAAGGCTGTGGGAATCGAACCCACAACCAAAGTGCGATTGGCCTTTATCGCCTACCACTGGCCTACAGGAAGTCCCTGTTCAGAAGAAACTAGTTTTATTATATTAAGCAGTATGATATATGAAGTATAAGTCCATTTTAGGAACCATATATGATTAATCTCACTATAGATGGACTTATGTATTTTTTTGATAACTTTTCTAACCTTTTGTTTGAGACAGATGGAATGACCCATCATTCTATCACATGATCTGCTAACACATCACGAATGACAAATTCAACTTCATTTCTTTAAGAGATGAAGTGGAAATTGTCCAAAGAACGACCAACGGTGAGACTATACCAAAATCACGAAAGTATTTCTTCTAATTCCAATTTCATCAACTTTAGGGAAATGATCTTGAAAACCAAAAATGTTGTCATGGTGCCCTTATATCCGATGAATCAGATGGTACCTTTGATCATCACAAATTTATGGCTTTGTGATTGATGGCTTTTTCATAGCCATGTTCTCTACCACTCTCCATTAGAACATGATGGTTAGATTTCTCATCCATATCCATATTTTCACCAATGTGGAAACCCAGTGATTAGATTATTTGGGTAACCATTACGTTTCATACTTTTGTTTTTAAAGATTGGTTTTGGTATTCCTTTTTACGATATGGGTTTCTTTTAAAGAAACATTCGAATAGTAAAACATTTATAACCCTAATGAATTTCGAGGGCGAAATTCATTTTAAGGTGGGTAGAATGTAACACCCCGAGATTTTATGAAAAATATTATTTTAATTTCATTAATGTCTTATGTTTTATGCTACACCAAGAATACCTTGCGCTATACGAAACACCGTATTAGCTTGCAGTATACGCAACACTATTCTTGGTTCGTGTTACACACAATTTTGATAATAGTTATTCTATGCAATATTGAATATATATATATATATATTAAATGTATAAATGAAATATGGTTGGATTATGTTATATGAAACAACGAAGGATTCTTGCACAACAAGCAACCTGGTTTGGCTTGCATTACATGCAATCGTGACCTTCCTCGATAACGTGTGTTGTACGCAATACCAGGTTTTAATAAACAACGATATATTATTATAATATTATTATGAACTAGACGTCATGAATAGTATTAACTAAATTTTGAATCTTATAACATTATTATTAGTCTTTCACATTTTCTAAAACATGGTATAAGAACAAAATAATTTTTTTGGGTAAAATAAGTATTTTTCAAAAAATGCAGTTTTGCCGCCTTTTGATGGCGCACCCACTTTAAATATAGTTTTTGACATGTTTATAAGTTAAATTTTACAAAATAAAATTCTTCTTTGGAATCATGAAATAAAAATTTACTTTGGATAAATTTTAATATCATTCTGGTAACTTTCATATTTTGATAAATAGTAAAAACACATCATATTTTAATTAAAAACAACCTTTCAATCGAAATAATTCATAGTGATAAATTATTAATTTGAGTGGTTTTAAAGTATATTTAGAATATATTTTTACAATTTAATACAATGTTGGTCATTGGATGTAATTTCACATTTAAACCAGACATAAAAAAGTGTCAATCTTTTGATAGTTATTATCTCTTAAGAACACGCTATTTGTTTTGACGACGGGAATTAATTTTTAAATTAATTAATGCAACTGATATTTTTAGAATTTGGTAAAATAGACATCATTTTTGAGTTCACAATATCAAATATATCTTTGGCCTAATTTTTGGTATTTTTCTGGAAACTTTCATTTTTTGAGGAATAGTGAAACCACTAAGTGGTAGTTAAAAAAATGAATTTTTCATAAAAATTAATTTTACCACTTCTGTGAGTGGAATTTCAAAAATCCGAGAGACACGGTTGATGTCAGTAAGTAAAATGTGGTTCAATGAGATGAAAATAATTTTTTGTGAATAATAACTTTTTACTTTTTTTTACCACGGTTAAAAGTAAATAGGGTAATTAAGGGTAAAAATGATATTATTATTACCCTAACACATGTCCTAATTCTGTTTAATAAGTTTAATTCGACCAAAAACATCCTTAGGAATAAAATATGACCATTTAGGACCACTTGGATTAGATTAGGACATTTATTATTAATTTATTCAAAGAAGGGTTAAAATAGTTAAAATCAAAGTTTAATAACTAAATAATTTTTAATATAGGGTTATACATAGAATAAATTCGACTATAAATATTCATTAGAAATCTAAAACGATTTCCTATATATTGATATTTAATTTTTAATTTTAGACATTAAATAAGTTAATTTATTTATGACACAATGATGATGCAGTAATTACCATAATAGTGAAAAAATAGAATAATTGAAATTATAAATACCCAAATAAGTGTAATTTGAGTCTTTTTATGAATTAAAATAATTTTATAGGTTAATATGACATGTAAATATTGATTTAATTAACGTTGTTCGAACTAATCATTCTTTTATGATTTTCACAAAAATCAATTACTAAATATTGTCAAAATTGAAATAAAATAGTTTTTAAAACAAATATTATATTATTAATTGTTATTTTATTCCTAAAAATCTAAGGTTTGGAACAATTACATAGATAAGGATATATATATTAATAATAAACAACTTGGGGTTCATTTGTATTGTTATTGTAAGTTCATTAACCTTATAGTGTAAGAACAGAAGAAGACACGGTAAAAGTAAAATTATTTAACTTAATGTTAAATCTAAATGATAAGGTTAAAATAGGAACCTAAACTTGTCTAAAATATATTGGATGAGATAATTTAGACCCATCCCCACCTTATATTCTAAATAAATCAATTTGTAGCTATTTAAAACCGAATTTGACTTTATAATAAAATAATAGTTTTAGTTATCCCAAAGGTGCCCCTCTCCTCCCTTATAAAAGGGCACCTCCTCCCCATCTTCCTCACACCACTTTGTGCCTTCAAGCTCGGCCAACCCCTACCAATTTCTCCTCTCCACTTCCCTAGAAACATCCTAGAGGTTCTGGTATTCTTCAAAGACTTATTTTAGTGCCCTAAAAGGAGGTCTCAAAGAAGCACTTCAAAGAAGAGGTACTGTCCCTTACCGACTCTTTCATCTTTATTTCTTCTTCCACTTCTTATTCTTTAGTTGTTTCATTATGAAGTAATAACATCAGTATCACTAACATACCGATATGTTATTATAAGTATGAAACAACCCTATTTCACCATCTATCCATCCAACGGAAAAAGAAATCACCACGCGTGCGTACGTACGTAATACCGTCTCCACGCCGTGGTGTAATCTATTTTCCACCACCACCTTACATGGATGGGTATAATGGTGTAAATAATGACTATATATGAATATTATAAAGTGATATTGATTCTGAAATAGTATACATACACTCCAATAAAATTCCACGATCATAGGAACGATATCATCACTCGTGCGTACGTACGGAATATCGTCTCCACGATGTGATGCGACTCATTCTACATGATCTTCATTTCATAATGATTATATAAATGAATTGAATGAATTAATATGATATATATTACAATAATACAATTCTTGAAATGAGGTATCTATAACATAAAGAGAAGAATAAGAATTTATTCGACAAAACACGCATAAGAACAAAAAGTAATAAACACCCGAATAAAAAGTAGTAATGAAATATTACTAATAAGAAGCTAAGAATATGACCATATATGATATAATAAAAATATGTATGATTCTGTAATAATTAAATAACATTAATTAAATCATTATATAGGAGGTTCAGACACTTACGAAGCAAATCAGACCTAAGGTAATGGAAATATCACAATCTCATTTTTATCCGAAATTGTTTATACTTTGGTATTTACTGGGGTGTATTTTATCATCCACATCCATGTTTCCACAATATGTAATATTTATATCCTTATACAATAGTTTATATCCAATTTTACCCTTAGGTGAGTTTTTAGTAAAAGATATGAAAGGAATCTTTTGTTGTTTTTCGTACGAGGTACTTTTTGACTTTTCCAACTAAAGTACGAGAAGAATGTTTTCTTTTAACTTATATGACATGAATGGATTTTTAAAACATTGTTTCCAAGAAGATTCCCTTATAAGTTTTCAAGTATATTTTTAATAAACTTATTTTAATTATAATTTTATGACATGTTAATAAATGAAAAGTGTTTTTGAAGTAGAAAGGATAATTTCCTCAAGAATGGAGTTCAAGTGTTTTCTCAAAATTATTTTCTATCTAAGATAATAAAGGGTTTTGTTATTATCCATATTATTACATTTTTTTGATTATGTTGTGATGGAATTATTTTTATTAATTCCTTTATCTTATATGAATTGTTTTATGATGTCACGATGTTTAAGATTCCAATTTTTATTACATGGGTTATGTTATGATATATGGTTTATGATTTTGTGGCACATATAAGAATGCTATCATTATGAGATGGGTGGGACCTATATCTCCCTCCAATGCATTGGGTAAAGATTTTATATCTCATGAGATAGACATGGTTGGAACGGTAGGTTATATCGGTTCAGTGAAACTGGACTGAAATGAGGATTGAACTCGGTTCAGAAAAGGTCTTTGTCCACTAAGATAGTCTTGGCAATGAGTCTTGACTAATAAGAAATGATTCTCTATGATTATGTGTGTATGCCACAAAGTTTCATGTTTTAAGTTATGATTATTGGGATTACATTTCACTACTATGATTTATCCCATGTTATGAAATTATGATCTCTTTTACAGGTTAAGATTTCCAAAAGATATGTTCTTATGAATATGACGTGATTGATATTTCTTTTGGTTACCCTTACTGAGCATTTGAGCTCACCCTTTTATGTTTTTCCCCAGAAAATAATGAAAGGATTTAGGTTTTAAAAAAAGAATATCTTTATGGGAGATGTTGAAGATCTTTCACCACGATTATAAGATTATATTCCGAGTTTCCAAAGACACTAAACTATTACTGTCTTTGTGTGTGTGTTTTTGTTATGTACTAAGTATTCCGCAAAAGTATTGTAATGTCAATGTACGTCAAGCTTCGGGTCTCTACATTTAATCAATTTCTAATAAATCCATTAATTTAAGGAATGAATGTCCAAAAATAATGTTTGTTGCATAAAGAAATAAAATACACTTTTGATGGATCTTAAGGCCCCCAAAAAATGAAATTTATAATTATTGGTCTCTTTAAAATAAATATGCATTAATCTACAAACATGAAAAGTAAAACTACTTATTAATCATTAATATTTAATTATTAAAAATAATTAAACATTAATCGATACATCATGTAGGCCAATGGTAGGTAGGAAATCCTTATCATCCTTCAGTCATGGGTTCAAGACCCGTGGCCGCTTTATACATGACTGGTTTTCACCAAACATACATGATGTCCATTAAAAAAATAACTCTAATATAATTTCCGAAATATGATGGATATCCTTGAAATAATTTTAATCACTAAATATACTTTAAATCATGGGTTTCAATACAACATTAATACATAAGTACTTACTTCAAAGATTATCTTATAATTTTCATGAATGGTTAACCTTATAACCCTACAGAAAGATCAAAATAAAAAATAGTATAAAAAGGGTCATGAAATCAACTTAACATTGATCCCCCATATATCACAATGTAGCTCATTATTTTCACATACCCAAAAGTTTAATACCCTGATTGTATATTCTCATTAAACATGGTAATAACATGAATTAAAATAAATAATTTGGGAAAACATACATGCTTACTTATTCTAAAGGTTTATGTATATTTTCCTTAAATCAATGAAGTTGTAATGTTTATCCATGATAACATTGACTATGTTTTCAACAGATCCTTTATCAGTTCTTAGTTAAGGAATAACATTCAATTTACTTGTTCATATCCAAAATATATTAAATACTTAGCCAAAAATATATACTAAACAATCCATGTATATTTCACCATTCATACTACATAATTTTTAAATCCAAATACATTCAATCCTTATAATTTAATTATTTTCACAGAAAATGTCTTTCCCTAGTTTAGAAGTAAACTCTTATGTTTGTGCATTGAGTTGGATAATTCCATTGTTGTCCATATATTATACATTGAACTCCAAAAAAATTCATCACTTTATGACCCTTCTTCCCGTCTAGATAAAATCTTCCTCTCCATTTTAGGAATTCATAAAGGTACTTATTCCCTTATTCTTGATTTTAATGAAGCTGGATCATCATTCCTCTATAATACTTAGAATTTGAACATTTATAAAATTTCATCTTCCCCTAATGCGATGTGTTAGGAATATCACTATAGTTCCCATTTTCAACCATATATCGTGATAGATGATTCACCGTAAAATCCAATTTCATTGCTCGTAATCACCAGATTTCCCAACCAACACAATGTTACCCCAGTTCCTTATGGTTTCCTCCATTAACTAAAACCAGAAAGAATGGTGTGAGAAACAAATATCATAGAATAAAACAACATGATCATGAAAAATTACCTATAGGATGTCTAAATAACAGCACCTACATTTTAATCAAGACAGCTTAGGTTTATCCTAGGTTATTAATAGTCATATTCTATTAAAATACATATTGATGGTCCATGAAGGGTCTATGAATTTACAAAGCATATCCCTCGGGAGTGTCAATATAGGGTTGCATCGAGGCCCCTTTTTCATGTAACAAATGACCCCAAGTCAGGACTAGGACCTATTTTTGGATTTGTTACCCCTTGGTAGATCTGTGGAAAATACACATCCACTTGTAGTATCTAGAAAGGGATATATTTATAGGAAAAAACATACTACATCCTTTCCAATAGGCTAGGATCGTAACCTAAACATTAAATCATCCTTATAATTATCCTTAGAGACATCCCTAAACATATCCTTAGAAATATACCTTGGCATCTCACTAATGATTTATCATCCTAGTTTCCATAGGTTAACTAAATATTCACTCTAATACCATAAATATCGACCGAGTATTGATGTACATATTAATTATATTTAATTTTTGGAATACATAAAAAAATACAATGATAGACTCCCAAATAATGTTATAGTTTAGTGCCTTTAGAAACATGGAAATATAAAAAATGGTACTTAAGTGATCTATATTATCTCACACTAGGCTCTTCATGAATAGCACCTATCTTAGACTAATAATACTTAAAACATTCTTCATAACCTAGGTAAGGAAACATAAAAAGGGGTGATATCAGATTCTCAATAAGGGTAAAAAATTAATACATATAAGAAGAAATATGAACATATGGGTATGATAAGATGATCGTGAAAATAAAAGATCATACCCTGCATATCAAAGATCCTATATAAGAATCATGGCATAAATACTAACAGTTCATAAGACTTGAATCATATGTAAATAAAATAAAAAATATATGAATGAATAACATAGGAATAAAACATTGAATTTTGTGAGGAACATAGGCATAAAATATGATTTCTATATTAGTAAAGGCATCACTACCAAGGCCATATTTGTGGACATCAGCCTTAAATGAACTAGGTACACTATCCATTTTAAACCTATATTACTGAACCAAGTTGACTCTTTATTCCATCCCTATAACACTAAACCAATTTCTCTCCTCGTTCTATCCATATAATACTAAACTGTATTCACTCCCCGTTTCATCCATGTCTCGTTCCATCCATTTATATCTCGTGAGATATAAATATTTAGCCAATTAATTTGAGGGATATATAGGTATTACTAATCTCATTATGAAGTAATAAATACAAGTACCACAAGATCATTAAAAATCATATCATAACCTATTTTATTAAATGGGAATAATAAACATGTAAACATATGATAACCTCTGGAGAATATACAAGTATTTCAAATATTTCATCAAAAACATAACCTATGAAAGAGAAATGAATTTCATACACATATAACTCGTGAAAGAGAAATGGGTTTCACAAATACCATGACATTAAGAATAACTCATTCTGAGAAAGAATATGATTGGAACATTTAGATTATTTCCTAGAAGATAATGAGTAACATCCACAGATGTCATCTTAGATAGAAAATAAGTTTGAAATATCTTTTAGGAACGTTTCTTCAGGAAAATATTCTTTCTTCTTTGGAAATTGTTTTTTAATATGTTAAACCATTTGAAAATAATTTTCATATAAAATATAATTAAATCTCATAAAAAATACTTGGAATCATTTTAAAAATCATTTTCAATGAAAAAGTATAAAATAATCATCAAATCATTTTAGAAACCTTTTTCTTTGAAAACACTTTAAAAACATATAAACAATTATTGAATATGTTTTGAATACCTTTTCATTGAAAATAACATTGAAAACATATAAAGAAATATTGAAAATGTTTTGAAAACCATTTATTTGAAAATATATTTCAAAAATTATATAAAAATATTGAATTTTTTTTGAAATCATTTTTACTTGAAAACTTATGAAAGAAGCATGATTTTTTTTTGAAAAATATTTTTTTGAAAATACTTTTAAAACATGTAAATAAGGATTGAAATTATTTGAAAAAAAATCATTGAAAACTTATAAAATAATCATGAAATAATTTTGAATACAGTTTTCCTTAAAAATTACTTCTGAAAAAATTTTCTTACAAAACAACCTTTTAAAAATGAAAAGGAAGCTTCAGTGAAACAGTGATGGGTAAATCTATAGATGTTATAGAGGTAAAAAGAGTATTCCTTTTACATGGTAAAAAGGCTATAAACATGATTTTTTTGAAAAGATATATGAATATTAACTTTTGAAACATTTATAAAAAACAAAAGGATAACATTTATTTTAATGATTATAGGATAAAAATATAATATTTTTTGAAACCATTTTTATAAAACATGTTTTTTAAGGAACTGGTTTTTCGGACCGAAGAGAGGGTAAAGACAAGATTTCATTAAAAAACACTTTCTTAACTATCTTATGTATCCAAGATTATAAAAATGGTAACAATCCATGAGTTTATCATGAAATATTTCAAGATAAAAATATTTATGACTTCTCTTGATATAAGTATCATAATATTTCATCCAAGGATTCATAAACACAAAAAATCTCAAAAAGCGATGAGATTGTTTCTATAAACACTTGTCAATTGGTAACATGGGATCAGAAACTCCATGTAAGAAGAGAAAATTAAATTAAAATTAAATTACCATTAAAAAAATTATATTCATGATGTAACATTTCAAATGAAATTATATACTCCTCAAAGAAGAATGTTGGACCATACCAAAACATGTGTCTTAAAGAATGAAAATTGATACAAAACTATCTTAATAATTTGGAACCTTTCGAAACATTAACCCCATGAAATAAATACCATATAATGGATATTTAAATAACCATAAATTTAATAATAATAATTGTATAATACATTCAAGGGTAGTATATGCACCACACAAAATAAAAGAGTGGTTTCTAAGGCATGTATCTCCCATAAATAAAAGTTGATATGAAATTCCCCTAAGCCCATGTCTTGAATCTCTTCGTACTCAAACAAGGATCCTATAAAATAAAAATATGTTTATTATACATACAATAAAAAAGAATACTATTATATATAATACCACATATTGTTTTATTCTGACCTTATATTACATGCTTGTTAGTAATTCTATGATATGGTTTCACTTTGGTTAACATTTTATCTGTTCTTCACATGTGTATTAATTCGTAATATATTTGTTCATATAATTATATTATGATTTCTGTAATTTAAAACATGATATAAATATTATTTATATTTATTTTATGTGTATTATAATAATCTATATGATATAATATTACGAAATGGAATACACCATTCACAGAGACAATAAGTCGTGCCTACACATTAATTTTGTTTCTATATTATTATTGTATTGAAATAAAGAGAGTAAATTAATTTTAATTATATATATATATATATATAATTATTCAATTATAATTATTTTATAATATATATAATAAATATTCAATGAATATATCCTTAATATATTCCATGTAGTGTGTGAAATAATCACATCGCTTCAAGGGGGTGGTAGTCCACACATCCTTAAACGAAATTATTATTTATAAACCAAATGGAATGTATAAATATATATGTTGGAAAATGTTTAAATAATATTAAAGACATAATAAATACAATATAAAACATATATAAACATATTATCCATCAAAATATCAACCATTAGAGGTGATAAAGGAAAAACAAACAATCATTGTTTCGGGAGGATGCGGTTCACCATAAAAGTAAAAAATAAGTTTGTTAAAAATTAGATGGATGTGTCTGTAAGTGTGTTGGAAACAAGTTGTATAGATAGGGAAGTAAGAAGAGTTTGCTGTTATAGAGTGTTGTCTTTTGTTGTCAAAGAAGATAAATCAATTCACTTTGTAAAGTACATGAAAATCAGACGATGCTTTGCTGATATGTATTTCCCAAATATCATAATTTAGTAGAACCTGTGATGTTATCCTTATGAAGGAAAGGGGATGAAACGGTGATGTCAGTAATATACTATTTTTATTGGAAGGAATGATGCTGCTGGAAGATAGGGAAGTTTTTGTACTTCCTATTGAAACTCTGACGATGCTAAAGATGATCAATCTAAAGGTATATATCACGATAGTAGAATTCATGATGAATACTGAATAATGGTTATGGAATGAAGTATATAGAATCATGGAAAATTAATGGATTATTTGGTGTGTCACAAAAGAATGTTTTAAGGTGCGCTATTTCCCAGTGTTTTCCAAATTTTAGGGCCTGAAAATAGGGAGATGTAGAAATTTGTTTTTGGGAAAGGATGTTGCACACAACATTGAAGATGACTTGGTATGTTGTGTGAAAGTGGAGTTCCATGATACAAACATCAAAATATTTAAAAGGATAGGCTTGCATGAAAGATTTGGTTTTTCATGCAAGATTGGTTTTTTCTGCGTGCAATATTGAAGGGAGTTTGGAATCTTGGGAGAAAGTCATGATTCAAGGTCCAGACATTGAAAAATGGAAAAAGAATAAAGTGCGAAAAATATTGAAAGAATTGAGAGAAAGATGAGGTTGGTGCGAAAGAGACTTACATGCCCAATGTGATGTCAAATGGGGGTTTTCACAACACGTTGGGATCTAGCATAAAACATCAGGATTTTTGCACATAGGGGTTAATGAGGACTATAAATAAAAGGTGACCCCCTCAAAATTTTTGTGCTAGAGACTTAGAAAACTCCTGATCACTAAGGTGCAAAAAAATATTAAGAAAATGAGAGTGCGTGAATGAAATAGATTTACGTGCAAGAAGGATAAGTTGCGCGCAATAAGGGAGTTGCACACAAGATTGAAGTTGCATGCAAGATATGTTACATGGAAAAAGTTAAATCTTGTGTGTGTGGCATAAAATTTGTGTGCAAGACACATAAAAGGGTGTGAGAAAGATTTGGGGTCTTCACACGTATTTAGTTGTGCGTAAAAGAGTTCTTACTGGCTTTTGGGTAAGAATGTGAAGATTTTTACTTCAAAGAATACACCAATTCAATTGTAAAGAAGCATTGAAATACTGTAATTCCCTATTTGTGCTAAGAGGGAGCACACAAACGTGAGGATTGCATTCCAAGTGCTACACGAGTTTAAGGGTATATCCTAATCATTGTATTCCACATCAAAGGATTGTTTTCTAGTGGATTGTGTGGTATTAGATTATTTCTATACCATATCAAGGATGTAACTACTCTTGTTGAGTATTGAACCTTGTAAATCTTGTGTTCTTGTGGTTGTGTGTGTTCATATAGCATCCCGCCTTTTTATTACATATCATTTCATTATATTTTACAAACAAAGTATCTTTAAAGTCTAGTGTCTTGGAAATCAGGAACACAAAACATGAGAACAACATAAAACATTATTCTAGACCACTTTTAAGGCTTCTTCATTGTTAATCCTAAGTTCATTACAATATCTCATAACCTGGGAGAATAAATCAAAGGAAAAGGTAAGCAGAAGTCCCAGTAAGAGAAGTAAGAGAAACATTTTACATGTGAACTTGAGATATATCAATAAAGTCATGATAAATAACTTTAAGGCATGAGAAATAGATCATGATGCATATAATAATAAAAATAATGTGTTTCATAACTTGAAGATATGGATACAAAATTTAACATAGACAATCATTTCTGTATCACCAAGGTCCATCCCCAAGGTTTCATTAAAAAATTAACAATGTTATTCACCAAGGTATCATTGAAATGGTCATCTCTAGAGATTACGTCTTTACCCAATGCATTGGAGCGCTATCAGGGCGTACCCTTAATTTGTATTTATTATCATGTGAGCCATATATTTCATCATAAAAAATTTCATAAAAAACCTATAGAGCATTAAATAAATGGGTTTCATTTCATAACCATAACATTTTAAAAATAGCTTTAAAGAAATGATCTTTATGTCACTTTAAACCTATGAAAAAGGAAAGTGGGTTTCATGTATATAAATCCCAGAATTAAATAGAAATTATATATATATATATATATATCTGTGTGTGAATAACCATTTAGAAGAAAGATATTTGATTATTCACTTAATAAAATAAAATAATATGAGAAAAAGAGAAAGACATTTTGAGATGAAAATTCTGCAGCATAACAACTATGTTACAGGGTTTTAGAAAACATTGAAAAGAGAGGGTACATGGGTCAACCACTCATAAATTATTCATAAAATAGTATAGAGACATAATATAAAGGTTATAAGAACATGGTAATGAAATTTTAATGACATAACATATGAAATGAAAAAATTGAAAGGATGATAAAAATAAGATTTGTCTTATAAAAAATTTGGCAGCATAGCGGCCTCACTTAAAACAAAAAAAAAATGAATTGATGAGATTAAATAGGGTCTATCATCATGTGAAAATAAAATAAAAGTATTATGAATATAGATATCATACCCCAACATGGAAACAAGGAACATGAAAGACTTGGCATGAAAGTAGATCTTTGAAAATGGGAAGACTGAAAGAATCCCTCACAAAAATTTGGCAGCCTAACGACGCCACATAAACATTAATAAAATGAAATGATGAGAGTAAGAGAGGATATCTAATCATATGGTCATGAAAAGTGAAGTAATAGGAATATAAAATAACATCCCCAAACATAATAACATGGGGCTTAAATGAAATGAAATACAAAAGAGTACTTGAAAAGAAAGAGAGAGGTAAGATCCCTTACCTTGAAGAGTAACATAAAAATCCTGAAGGTTGGGACCTTGGGAAGCATGAGGGAACCTCAGAAGGACCCCTTGGGAGGTAAAGAGTCCAGAACATCGTTGGGGAGGATTTGGAAATGAAATTATTGAGGGAAGGGCTTGGTATTTATAGAAGAAGTGAGGGGACAAATCATTAATTTCCCTGGGACACCTCATCGGTGGTATTGGCAAAACCATGGGCTTGACCATGGTATTTTCCCATGGTATTGGCCACTTGGGAAACCTCATACCTTATCTTACTATCCATAAGTCTACCAGAATTATTACATAATTATTACATCCTTAATGATGTCATTAAACACCTAAAACTCAAAAACTGTATTTTCACTATTCACCAAAAATTCAACTTTCTCAAAAAAATCCCAATATTTCAGCTTAACCAAATATCGATGCTCTGATTTCAAAAATGAACACCATTTTATGAAAATGATTTTCTAAATATTTTTAATTTAATTCTCAAATAAAAACACTATTCAATAAAAATTCAACTGTTTCAGAAAAATCCCATAAATTCACCTTAACCAAATATCGATGCTCTAATTTAAAAAATGAACTCAAATTTATGAAAATAATTTTTTAAATATTTTTAATTTAAATTTTTAAATAAAAAGAAGTATTCACCTGAAAAAAGCAATACAGAACCAATAATTTCTGAAACAGTTATTTGCCTATTTTATTGTATCAAATTACTTAATAAAGGTTTCTAAATTGTATTAATACTTTCTTAAGTGAAGTTACTTAATCTATTTGGTCACATTACTAATCATAAGCATAAAATCACTATTCATAATTTAATATTAATCCAAAATTAAGATGATCTTATTAGACTCTAAATTTCTTACTGAACATAACTGTAGAAGACCATTTTTTGAAAATCATTACACATTATTAATTATTTAAGGTTTACATAAATATTTTAAAAATATCTTTTTAAAAAAATTCATCAATAATATGCATACTATATTTATCCATACATTTGAAAATTCACAAACTTCATCATAAGAAGAAATCACAATTTTTATTTAAATCAAAGGATTACACAAGGCAGTTACGATCTCGTTACATAGCCCCTGATAACACCAGCATGGGACCTAAGAGTAAGGTGTTCTAGGGTGATAGAATCTTGGGATGGATCAGCCAACATTTCCCGAGTAGTGATTTCTATTAGCTTGAAATTCTCACGAAGGTGATTCTGTTCCAGCTTCACATGATTAAGTTAAGCTTGGGTTCGGTCTAGAACAAAGCCCAAAGGTGCTACCTCCTTCCTGCGTTCCATTAGATGGGTTTCGATCAGCCTGAGACTACTGGATGGGGCCATCAAATCTTTTTCTATATTAATTAATCATGATCACTTGTATTTATATATAATAATCACAACATTTAGTTTCCAATGGTCTTATTTTAATTATACTCTGCTGAAAATTAAATTTTTATTATGCAAACACTTTTAAGGAAAAAGTGAGAAACCAAACATGACTTCATTACCACACAACTACATCAGACCTCCACATCACCGCCTCACCATGTCATCACATCATCACATACAAAAAACAAAATCAAGGCCAAGAAACCATGAACCAAGGCACAAACATCAGACAAGCAGACCAATCCTCAGAACCAGCCTCCTCAAACGTCCACCGGTGCAACCATTGACACCAGCCCAAATCCTCCCATCAGCAAACTCCAGACGGAGTTCGCCCAACCAACCAGCAACGTGAGATGAACCTGAATCCATCCACAAAAGGAAGTTGAAGAAACCAGAATGAAGATCAGGCTGCCCTGATGCCGCACCCTGCTCCGCATACAACTCGGTCGTTCCTCCTTCACCCTTAACCACAGAAACTCATTCATCTTCAACCAATTATCACGATCACCCACCATTTCCCGTGATCAAATCATACACCGTTGTTGAAACTTACCAATGCCACTTTGAAGAAAACGTTGTTGCAAAGACTCTGGCCACACACTGCCAAGCCAGAGCACAGAACCCATCGCCGCCCACCAAACCGAACGCAGAAACCACAACAAACCTCCCAGAAAGCGCTTCCACGGCACAGAACACCGGGGTAGAAAACCAAAACCGCACCAGATCTGGATGAAGCGCAGATCTGGAACCACCGCTCGGGAATGTCGTTGGCAGATCCGAGCCGGGATCCTCCCCAACTGACGCCAGCAGAACCGTCACCGTCGCAGAGCGTCGAAGCCGACCCAACCCGAGACAAAACCAGAGCGAAGCCGCCTGAGAGCGCCGAAGCACGAAGCCAACCGCGAGGCCACCGCTGAGAGACGCCGACGTCGGAAACCGACCACCGGAAGCCGAATCCGCCGACGAGAAGGCCGAGGCCGACGCGAAGAACCCGACACCCGAAGTCAACCACAGAAATCTGAAGCGGCCGCAGAGAGAACAACGCCTGAAGTCGACCGAGACCGAGACCGAGAGGGGGAGAAGGCCACCACACGCCGGATCTCACCGAGAAGCACACCAAGGAGATGAATCGCAGCCTACCCTGCGCCGAAATGAAGAAGGCGGCGACGGGAAACCCTACCTCAAGCGGTGCCCCTTACGGGCTCATTGTGAGTCCTTTCAATGCATTTCTTTAATTATACTCATTTTATTAAATGAAATAGTTTTGTTGAGTATAAAATAAAATAACTAACAATGTTAGGAATAAAATTTATTCAAAATTTCGGGTCACTACAATCTTCCCCCTTAAAAAATTACATCCTCACAATTTTAAAATTGGGCTTGGAAATTTCATTGAAAGTCCCACATTGGAAAATAGTCAGTAAAACTATTACTTAAAAAGAAAGAAAGGGAAGTACAAAGGTCACACAAGTTAACTGATACTAGGATTCTATATAGGAAAACATGGACATGGAAGAGAAAACAAAGGGTCAAGTTCTGATAGAGAGTGATAGAAAACATGATTATGAGAAAATTAACCATAAGAAGATCACAAACTTAAGATGTGTTAAACTGTCTTTGATCACCCAGTAGGAAACATAAAACAACAATGTTTTTTTTACGTTCCTTTTCATAATATTGAGGAATTCATTTACAACATAAAAAACATAAAGAAATAAATTTACCTTCAAGTTGAGTTTCATCCCTTAATAAGTTTTCACCAAGACTAATCTTTTCTCCAAACAATGATCATTCAAAAATACTGAGTCTCATCAAAAGCACAAGAATCATCTTCTAGAGAATCACATAATCCACAAAAGATTAACTATATTTTTACGTTGTCTTTAGTCATCAAATAAAACTAAAAAGGTTAGTACGAGATCATATAATCCCCAAAAAGGATAATCCTATAAAAAAATAAATATGACAATAAATCTAGAAAATTCAACAAAAGTACCCAAATTTCCAGAAAGACCATTCAATACACAACCATCTATACAATTCTTTAGAATAATCCAAACTAAGATTATAACCCAAAACTCAGAAAGATTTAATCATATAGTCTTACCTAATAAATCTTAACATTTATCTCCAAATAACATTGACTACTATTAAAGTCTCCTACAAAAGTGTAATTAACCTATTCACATATTCTCTATGCTAGGTTCATCATTTTCTAGAAATAACCCAAATCACCGTATGTACACAATAAATACATAAATTCCTTTAAAAAAATTCAATCATTCCTCCTCAAATTAAATCTTTTATTATTTTATTTCCCTTAGGAATATAGTACTCCAAAAGAGAAATCATTGTCCAAAATAACCTTTATCATTTAATCACTAAATCATTTTCCTATACAAATAATATCCATTTGATAAAACAGAAGTTTCCAAAACAAACTTATTCTTGATCCACAAAAATAGCAGGTGTATTAGTCAGTCCAAAGGGCATAACAACAAACTCATAATACCCATATCTTTATTGAAAGGAAGTTTTTGGAATATCATCATTCTTCACCCTCAAGTGATGATAACCAGAACGAAGATCAATCTTAGAGAATAATTGAGTCCTATGAAGTTGGTAAAATAAGTCATCAATTCTTGGAAGAGACTATTTGTTCTTCACTGTGATCTCATTCAGTTCTCTATAATCAATGCATAGCTACATCGATCCATCCTTCTTCCTCACAAAGAGAACTGGTGCTCCCTAAGGAGACACACTTGGTTGGATAAACCCATTCTCCAAAAGATCTCGGAGTTGTTTATTTAATTTCTCTAGCTCCACATTTTCCATCATATAGGGGGTCTTCGACATTGGATGAGATCCAGGTATGATTTCAATGGAGAAATCTACCTCTATTTCTGAGAAAGGTCCGGGTAACTCCTCAAGATATATGTCAATGTATTCCTAGATGATGGGGAAATTTTCTAAAAGAATAAATATTTCGTGAGGAACATATTTCATTTATGAATATTTTAACTAAAAAAGATTTTATGTCTTAAAACTTCATGCTTAGTCAAATTACATTTTTCTATAATTCCTTTATAAGGATTCATAAAAATCTTTCCATTAAACAAACGTATCCCCTAGGAGTATCATAACCAAGAGTGCAGCAAGGCCCGTTGTTGTGTTACAGTTTCCATTCGAGTCTAGCTCAAAGCGTTGTTTTTAGGTTTTATCTCTATGTACATCTGTGCCAAAGCCACCTCTACCTGCTCGTATCCAGACAAGGATGTATTTGCTTGATAAACCACTTACTCAATACTCACCAAAATACCAGGAAGATTTATAATATTTAAACTTTTTTATAGGGTTATTCCTAAATTTGTCATATCTTAATTTCCATAAATAAGTAAACTATCCTTTGATACCAACTATAGCATCCCACCTTTTTATTTCATAACATTTCATCACATTTTTCAAACAAACGACCTTTAAAGTCTAGTGTCATGGAAATCAGGAACATAAAACATGAGAACAACATAAAACCTTATTCGAAACCACTTGTAAGGATTATTAACTATTCATCCTAAGTTAGTTACATCATCTCATAACCTCAGAGCATACATCAAAGGAAAGGGTGAGCAGAAGGCCCAGTAAGGGAAACAAGATAAAAATTTTACATGTGAACTTGAGATACATCAATAATGTCATGATAAATAACCTTAAGACTTGAGAAAGAGATCATGAGGCATATCATAATAAAAATTACTTTTTTCATAACTTGAATATGTGGCTACAAAATTTAAAATAGACAATAATTTCTGTATCCCCAAGGTCTATCCCCATGGTGTCATTAAAAAATTACCAAGGTTATTCACCAAGGTATCGTTAATATGGTCATCTCTATAGATTAAGACTTTAACCAATGAATTGGAGCTATATTAGGGAGAACCCTTAATTTAACTTTATTATTATGTGAGCCACATATATCATCATAAAAAATTTCATAAATAACCTATCTAGTATAAAAGAAATGGGTTTCATTTCATAATCATAACTTTTTAAAAACTTCTTTAAAGACATGATCTTTATGTAACTTTAAACCCACCGAAAAGGAAAGCGAGTTTCATGTTTGTAAATCCTAGAATTAAAATAGAACATTTTAAAATATATGTGAAGAAAATTTTATAAGAAAGATCTTTTAGTATTAAATTAATAAAATAAAATAATTTGAGAAAAAGAGAAAGACATTTTGAGAGGAAAATTCTGCAGCATAACGACAATGTTATAGGGTTTTAGAAAACATTGAAAAGAGAGGTGACATGGGTCAACCACTCATAAATGATACAAAATACAGTAAAGATATAGAATATAATGTGTATAAGAACATGATAATGAAATTTTAAGGACATACCATATGAAATTACAAACTTGAAAGGATGACAAAAATAAGATTTCTCTTATGAAAAATTTGGCTACATAACAGCCTCACTTAAAACATAAAAAAATTGAATTGATGAGATTAAATATGGTCTCTAATCATGTGAAAATTAAATGACAGTATTATGTATATAGATATCATACCCCAAAATGGAAAAAAGGAACTTTAAAGACTTGACATGAAAGTAGAACTTTGAAAATGGGAAGAGTGAAAGAATCCCTTACAAAAATTCGGCATCCTAACAGCACCACTTAAACACTAATAAAATGAACTGATGATAGGAAGAGGGGATATACCATCATATTATCATGAAAAGGGAAGTAATAGTAATTGAAAATAACATACCCCAACATAAGAACATGGGGCTTAAAAGAAATGACATACAGAAGAGTACTTGAAAAGAAAGAGAGAGGTATGATCCCTTACCTTGAAGAGTAACTTCAAAAGCATGAAGGTCGGAACCATGGGAGGCTTGAGGGAACCTTGGGAGGACGCCTTGGGAGGTAAAGAGACCAGAACATAGTTTGGGAGGATTTGTAAATGAAATGAATGAGGGAAGGGCTTGGTATTTATAGGAGAAGTCAGGGGACAAAGCATTAATTGCCAAGGGACACCTCATCGATGGTATTGGCAAAACCATGGGCTTGAACATGGTATTTTCCCATGGTATTGGCCACTTGGAACACCTCATACCTTATATTACTATTCAAAAGTCGACCAGAATTATTACATAATTATTACATCCTTAATGATGTCATTGAACACCGGAAACTCAAAAAATGTATTTTCACTATTCACCAAAAATTCATCATTCTTTGAAAAATCCCAAAATTTTACCTTAACCAAATATTGATGTTCTGATTTCAAAAATGAACTCAATTTTATGAAAATAATTTTCTAAATATTTTTAATTTAATTCTTAAATAAAAACACTACTCACTGAAAATACAACTTTTTTAGAAAAATCCCAAAAATTCACCTTAACCAAATATCGATGCACTGATTTCAAAAATGAAATCCATTTTCTAAAAATAATTTTCTAAATAATTTTAATTTAAATTAAAAAAAACACTATTGACATGATAAAACTAATACTTAACTAATAATTTCTGAAACAGTTATTTACCTATATTAATGAATCATATTACTTAATCAAGGTGTCTAAATTGTATTAATAGTTTCTTAAGTGAAGTTACTTAATCCATTTAGTCACATTACTAATCATAAGCATAAAATCACTATTCATAATTTATTATTCATCAAAAATTATGTGGATCATATTAGACACTAAATTTCGTACTGAAAATAACTATAGAAGACCATTTTTCAAAAATCATTACACATTATTAATTATTTAAGATTTACATAAATATTTTAAAAATATATTTTTTCTAAAATTCATCAATAATATGCATACTATATTTATCTGGACATTTGAAAATTCATAAAATTCATCATAGGATGAAATAAAAATTTTTATTTAAATCAAAGGATTGCACAAGGCAGTTACAGTCTTGTTATATAGCTCCTTATTACACCAACATAGGATCTAAGAGTAAGGTGTGCTAGGATGATAGAATCATGGGGAGGATTGGCCAACATTACCCGAGTAGTGATTTCTATCAGCTTGAAATTCTCACGAAGTCGATTCTATTCCAGCTTCACACGGCGGTGTTTGGCTTGGGTTTGGTCTAGAGTAAAGACCAAAGGTGGTACCTTCTTCCCTAGTTCCGTCAGATGGGCTTCGATCGACCCGAGACTACTGGATAGGGCCATTGAATCTTCTTCCAATATTAAATAATCAAGATCACTTGTATTTATTGAAAATAATCACAACATTTAGTTTCCAATGGTATTATTTTAATTATACTCATTTTATTAAATGAAATAGTTTCATTGAGTATAAAATAAAATAATACACAAAGTTAGGGAAAAAATTTATTTAGAATTTCAGGTCGTTATAGTTCAGCAGAGAAGAAACTCTTTAATTGGAGGCAAAGGCTGTTTCAAAAAGGAGGAAACATAAAAAGAAAAGGATATCACTGATTCAACCCCTTCCCCTCTCAGTGATACTTAGATCCTGATTGGGAAATTCAAAATGTTGTTATGGCCATTAAATTAAAGAAATCGATGTATATTGAGAATATTTTTTTTATACAAACATTAAATAAGAAAATTTGGGGGATTGGAGAAATAAAATAAAATAATGTAGTTTAAGGTAGTTTGTTACCTCTTAATCGGGTAAATCCTTTTGGTTTGCACCAAATGGATTACTTGGAAGTCTTTATGACCAAAGTGATGATTAAATAAAGAATTTATAGATTTTTGGTACTTCTTGGGAAGAGGTTGTGTGATCCAAAGTGTCTTGAAAGGTGTTAAGAAGTGGGAGGAGAGAATTCCTTTTTATAGTGAAGGAATGACACTCTTGTAGTATTTTTATAAATGGATTAGATAAACGTTTCTAACATGTAAATTGGATCCAAAAATGGGAATATTTTTCTCCAAGGGAGTATAGAGTCAAAATATTTCCAGACAATGTCTCTTGGACAAGTTTCGAGGTTGTTTTAAGTCTTAAATTTAAGGATTAGTCCTTAATTATGATTAATTTTACCTTAATTGATGTAATTAATTTTAATTACATTCACTAATATATTTAGTCAAAAACAAAAATTACCTTGTTATACATTACCAAATTAAACATTGAAACAAATATAAATTATAATTTAACCTAATAAATAAATTAAATGAAAAATCAGTTTTGAATTAAAATCACGTATTTTTAACTATTCATTGAACAATGAAACCATAATAAAGAATACAAAAAATTTTACCTAATGTAATTTTTATGTTTCTCTTCAAAATATGAAGATTATTTTTACATATTAAATCTATAAAAGTTCCAAAAATTGGATTTAAAATGGTTTCCTCATTAAATGGCTGTAAAAATTCCATAATAAAAGTATAGATTTTTTTAAAAAATTTGGATTTCTCCTTATATTATGTCTATAAAATCTATTGTAAGAATATAATTTTGTTTTATAGAATATATAAAATATATATTAAACTAATATTTCTCACTAATTTTAATTAATTTATTTTATTATGGGAAAACATCTTCTTGGGTATAATAATATTCATTTTATATTCAATCCGATTCGATATCCATTTCTAATTAATTTGTTACCAATGAATTCATTTTATATTTGTATAAAAAATTGATTTTCATACGTTAGTTAATAATATTAACAAACAATAATTTAAATTCGAGGTTATATCTTATTATATTAAAAAATAATATATTTTAGATTGGTAAAACTCAATATTGCGTGTTACACAAGCCATCAATGAAAATCATCATTGCGTGTAATTAAAGATATCCTTAGTGTGATTTGTAGAGAAAGATAAATTTTATGTTTTTTATTGTGTAATTAAATTTGGGTTTTTATTACACAATCCAAGAATAGTTATTGAATATAAAATAATGATGTTTTTTATTGTTTCCTAAAATGAAAAATATTAGAATGATTAAATTAATTTGAAAAATATATTTCCCAAAATATTAGGGTGTTATACTCTAGATACTTTACCTATAGAATATACCTCAAAATATGGACCTTCTATAAAATTATATAGTATATGATCTTTAAGTATATTTTGATAATAAAACTCTCACCAAAGAGGTACTGTCACCAAAATGTAAAAGTGTGGACTATAACTGTTAGCTCTAGGTCATGGGTAGGACAGTTTTTCTATTGGGGTCGTAAATGACATGACACATAAGATACTTCATGTCCCCTCTACATCAATACAGTTCCCAAACTGACACCTTTTGAATCACATTATACACTATAACTAGTCACTATCTTATGAATAATCAAAAATGGATCCATAGTCAACCTCATGTTCAGCTCATGAAAAATCTCCACACATTGGTCTATCCACAATAGCTTCACCCCTTTATTTAATAGAACAATCATATGTTCTGATAAAGGGGAAAATTCATTTTTAAAATGCCTATCGTACCCTATTAAATGATAAATTTCATGTTCTCAAACATGAATCAAGAAGGTTTTTTGGACATCACCACCTCCAATTTCTCTATGTGTACTGATATTCTAGTCTCAAAATCAAATTCCTGAAGAATTTTACCTTCTAACCCCAACATTTGAACCTTAAAAAATATTCATAAAGTCTATGAGATTGAAGTGTACTGATGATTATATTAAGATTGATGGAATGCTTCATTGGGGTCGTTTTGTAAATGGGGATGTTGATAACCAACCCTACAAATAATGAGTAATGAAATGGGTGCCAGATATATTTCATGAGATCCATGAACACTATCAGTGCATTCGTCGATCTAAATGACATCACAAAGTACTCATATATCCTATACCTCCTACTATAACCAATATTTTTGGTATCCTCTTATTTAACCAACAACTGGTGATATCTTGATCGATTATCAATCATGGAGAACTAAAGAACTCTCTATAACTAATAAAAATTACCATCGATACTTGGTAATGGAAACATATTCTTCATGGTCACCTAATTATCCTTTCTATAATCTAAATAGATTCAATGTCTACTATTTTCCTTCTCTGAAAAAACAACTTTAGCCCATGGATATATACTAATCCTGATATATCCCATCTGTTTCAAGTACTTGAATTATACTTTAAGATTCTTCAACTTAGCTAGCATTAAATGATAAGGGGCTATCAAGATAGACTACACACTTAGCATGAATGATATCTAAAATTCAACTCCTCTATCAAGGGGAAGACCTAAGAAGTTTTTAATGAAAACATCCTAATAGATATGCAAAAATTAAAGAAGGGATGAGGGTGATACCAAAAATCCTATTAATAGATCCAATCCTTCCATAGTGCTGTAATCATTCTAATATGAATAGTGTATGGAACTACACTACAATCTCACATCTCATATTCATAATTCATCCTATACATATATACATTAGTAAATTTAAATGATATCAATTTTTTATTATAATCAAAAAGGGCTTGAAAACCGACCAATTAGTCTATGAAAAGAACCAAATACAAGTTTATCATCCCTAGAATCATGATTTTCCATCGATATCCATAATCAAAAAGGGCAATAGAAGGCACTAGGTGTCACTAAATATTATCTACTCCTAATTTCTCTATTAGATCATGAGTTGGAAACTTATAAGTAAATTTTATCAGTGACTCAAATTCAAAAATAAATTTTTATGATATAAAGGAATGGTGTAACATCCTGGACTTGGGTGGCACGCAACGGGTGCCCCGAGCCCGGTTTGCCATGTGACCTCAAGTGCATTTCCCCAAACACCAGGGGCTGCCGACTAGCAGCGAGGGCCCAGGTCTGATAGTGGGGAAACTATGCCCTCATTTTGTCAATGTGTAGCGCAGCAGAATTTAAATAAAATATACAACAAACAGCAGAAGCAGTAATCCATACACAACTAAAATACACAACAGCAGTGGATATAACCATCAATATATATAAATAATGATGCTATATATCTCAAGTTCTAAGAAAACAGCCAGAACTTGTTATACATCAATACGATACGACCAAAAGCAGAGTACAACAAAATAAAGCAAAACAGCTGGCAGCGGGATCATGAGCCTAGGCTCAGTCCCATGCCCTCCTACTCCTCAGCAACAGTCAAGTAACTGTATAGGGACTCTTGCACCTATCTACACCTACAAAAATGTAATATGTTTGGGCAGAAAAACGTGACCCAAATAGGGTGTGAGAAATATATCTCAGTAGGCACCCACCAAAGGTCCGTGCCCAACTGCGTGTAAGCATGGAATGATAGTGTGTAGTAATAAAATGCAATAAAGTAAGCAGTACTAAAAAGTAACTAGCTTAACAATTAAATTTCCATTTTATTATTCATTTAATTTATTTAATTTAGTAACATTCTTGTGCTCAATAGCACCAAGCTCTCAGGCTAAAATAGTAACCATGCCCTCAGGCTTAGATAGTAACCACGCCCTCAGGCTTGCCCTCTGGCCATACAGAATCCAACCCACAGGTATTTCTCTCAGGCGTAACAGAATTCTCGCCCTCAGGCATACGAAGTGTCGCCCTCAGGCACATATGTCAAGCCCAGAGGCACGAAAGGTTTCCCTCAGGCGAAATACGACAGACCTCGGGTTAAAACAGTCATGCCCTCAGGATAATCACAATAACGCCCTTAGGATGAACAAGTAACTAGGCCATTCCAAACAGGTAAACAAGAAGTAACAAGCAATTCCTCTCAAGGCAATTCTACCATTACTACTTTAAAGGCATACCCTAGGGTATCCTGGCCAAATGGCTAAAAAGTGAAACACAACCTGGGGGTGGTTCCGGATCCAAGCAATTATCTCAAACAGTATTTTATTGTCACGATTTAATCACCTCTGCAATTCTAGGCGTTAAATATAGCAACGGCCTCAGCCACACGACACCCCAACATGGGTTCGTGGCACGAAAACGCACAAAAAACGCATGACAATTGGAAAATGAACACAAAGCCACCTACATTATATGGAATCAAACGTTATAACTGAATGCCAACTCCAGAAACGCCCAATAACGGCGTAGATCTAACGAAGAAAAAAACTTATTAAAATGTAAATAAATTACATTAGGAGAAGAATTGGCAAGAACGGTACCAGGAGAGGAGAGGGCTTACCCGTGCGGTTCCAACGATATAGTTCAAAGCTGAATTGGATTCTAGATGAACTCCCAGTGGATCTTCAAAGCTCCGGCCTCCTCCTATGGATCCAAAATGGCTCAAGTGCCTCCTCTGCAAAATGAGGAGGCTACTGCCTATTTTAAGCCGAAAAACAAAGTACACGACATGTACTTCCAAGTACACGGCATGTACTCCCTTCATTTAACTGTTCATTTGGCGGCACCGCCACACTGTTCATCCGTCGACATGAGTACACGACATGTACTCTCAAGTACATGCCGTGTACTGTCGCCCAGCTGGCGGAGACGCCACCGCCTTACTGTTTAAACCTGCCGACTGACTACACGGCGTGTAAGGTACCACTACACGACATGTAGTCAATTCCTACACCCTTCATCACTGGCATAGCTACACACCCCATGTACTTATCCCAACACATCCAAAAGTACACGACGTGTGGATAAAGTACACGGCATGTAGTTCCAAAATTCATGATTTTTCCCCATTTTCCATATTTTCTAAAAAACACTTAAGGAAAAGGAAAAGAAGAAGCCCGTACCTCTATAACAAGAACCAGTTTCTTACAGACTTACCCCCTTATAGAAATTCATACCCGAATTTTCCTTCCAATGGTGGTGAAGAGAAAGCTCAGAACAGCTCTGGCCACTGAGCACGTACGTCGGCCTCTCGCTCCCAGGTCTCATCCTGCACTCGGCCATGCTACCATAGCACCCGTACGAGAGGAACTGACCGGCCTCAGAGAACCTTCATTCTCTTGTCAATGATACAGATTAGATTCTCCTCAAAGGACGCATCATACTAAAGCTCAACCTCCTCTGGTTGAAAGGTGTGAGACGGGTCTGAATGGTAGTGACGCAACTGAGACATGTGGAAGACGTCATGCATGGCTCGGTACCACTGTGGTAACTGCAACCGATAGGCAACAATCCCGACACTCTCCAGAATCTCAAATGGTACCACATACCTCTGTGAAAGCTTTCCCTTTCTCCTGATCAGTTTGTGTCCCAGCCTCGGCAAAACACCCAAGAAAACCTGATCCCCAACCACGAACTCCAAAGGTCATCTACGGTGATCAGCATAAGACTTCTGACGAGACTGTGCAGTAGCCATCTGCTTCCGAATCAACTAGACGTTCTGAAATGTCTCCTGCACGAGCTGTGGCCCCAGTAAAGCTGCCTCACCTACCACTAACCAGCACAAGGGTGATCGGCATGGCCAACCATATAAAGCCTCGTATGGTGCCATCTCAATAGTTTCCTGAAAACTATTGTTATAGGACAACTCAAATAAGGGTATATGATTCTCCCAAGAGACCCCAAAGTCCAGGACGCATGCGTGCAGCATGTCCTCTAGCACCTGTATCATCTACTCTGATTGGCCATCTGTCAGAGGGTGGTATGTTGTGCTCAGAAGCACCTGTGTACCCAGCGCCCTCTGAAAACTCTGCCAGAAATGAGACGCGAAGTGGGAGTCCCTATCTGAAATGATAGAAGAAGGGACCAATGAAGACGTACGATCTCTCATATATAAAGCCTTCTGAGCTCGTCCACACCGAAGGTCTCTTTGATCGGCAAAAAGTGAGCTACCTTCGTGAGTCTATCCAGAACAACCCACACGACGTCATTGCCATGAGGTGACCTCGAAAAAACCCGTCACGAAATCCAATCGCAACATCATCCCATTTCCACTCTGAAATGGGTAACTGCTATAATAGTCTAGCTGGTCTCTGATGCTCTGCCTTCACCTGCTGATAGGTGGAACACCTTGTAACAAAACCAGCTATCTCTCTCTTCATACCCGACCACTAGTACTGACGTCTCAAGTCACGGTACATATTGGTAACCCCAGGATGAACTACCCAAGCCAAATCAAGAAACTCCCACATCATCTCCTCGCGTATATCCCTTGGAACCCATACACGTCCATGGAAACGCAAAAAATCATCATCGCCTATCATCCAACTGGGAGGAGGGTCCTCACTTCCCACCGACTCCCATAGAACTAGGCATTATGAATCCGATAGCTGCCTCATCCTCACTCTGTCCAAGAGAGTAGAAGTCACAACTAACGAGGAAAGATAAGTCTTCCCCTGACTGTCATGCACCTCCAGATGCATCTCAAAGAACAAATCCATAAGCTGCCACTCACCACTAGTCTCCTGCACTGCCTGTAGCTGAGTCTTCCTGCTTAGTGCATCAGCTACTGCATTACCTTTACCAGGTGTATAGGAAATCTCAAAATTGAAGGACTGTAGGTACTCAACCCACCTCCTCTGCCTCATATTCAAGTCACGATGAGTAAATATATACTGGAGGCTTGTGTGGTCAGTGAGAACCACAAAATTCTCCCCCAATAGATAGTGTCTCCAATAGCGCAATGCATTTACAACTACAGCTAACCCGAGATCATGCGTCGGGTAATTCCTCTCATGCGGCCTTAACTGCCGAGACTCGTACGCAACAACTCGATCGCCCTGCATCAACACTGATCCCAGCCCAATACCTGATGCATCACAGTAAACTGTATAGTTCTTCCCCTGCTCTGGGAGTATCAGGATCGGTGCTGATGTTAACTTTCCTTTCAGGTCCTGAAAATCAACCTTGCATGTTTCTGACCAAACGAAATTCACACCCTTCTTAGTCAAGCCCGTCAACGGCGCTGCCAAGCAGGAGAAGTCCTATATAAAATGCATGTAATAACCAGCCAGCCCTAAGAAACTCCGTATCTCAAACACGTTCTTAGGCTTCTCCCAGGAAACTACTACTCTCACCTTCTCTGGGTCTACTGAAACTCCTGCCTCTGAGATGATATGACCCAGGAAGTGAATCTGGTCCATCCAAAAGTGGCACTTTAAGAGCTTAGCATATATCCAATACTCTGTCAGTGTACTCAATAAGATCTCAAGATGGGAGGCATAGTCGTGTCGAGTGTGAGAGTACACCAAGATGTCATCTACGAATACTACCACAGCCGAATCAAGATACAGATGGAACACACGATTCATCAGAGCCATGAAAACTGCTGGCGCGTTCATCAGTCCGAGCGGCATAACCGTATACTCATATAGACCATACCTGCTCTTGAAAGCTGTGGGAGGTATATCAGATGGTCTAACGCGCAGCTGATGATATCCGGATCTCAAGTCAATCTTCGAGAACACTTGTGCTCCACGAAGCTGATCAAATAGATCATCTATCCTCGGCAAGGGATATTGAGTTTTAACCCTCAACTGGTTCAGCTTCCGATAATCCATTCAAATCCTAAGGGTACCATCCGCCTTCTTCGCGAAAAGGATCGGAGAACCCCAAGGAGATGTACTGGGTCGGATAAAACCCTTCGGCTGTAGATCCTCTAACTGCCTGTTGAGCTCCTGCAACTCAGGCGTGGCCATACTATAAGGAGGAATGGACACTGATGCTACTCCTGGCACAATCTCAACATAGAAATTCACCTCACGCACCAGTGTTAGACCTGAAAAGTCATCTGGGAAGACATCCCTAAAACGATCGACAACTAGAGGGAAATCTGCCTGACAAGTCCCCTGGTCATCCAGATATAAGCTCGCAATCTGGGCTGTGACTCCACCTCGCCCATGATGCTATGGTCCAGCTCGACTTGCCTGAACATCCCATTCACCCTTGTATAGAAACCCTCCACCCTCTGGTGACGTGAAACACACCCTACGACGATAGGAGTCTACAAAATCTCGAAAGGGAACCAACCTGTCCATCCCGAGAATGAAGTCATAGATCGTTATCTCTAAGACATAGAGGTCCCAAAGGAAGTGACGCCCATCAACCTCAAGGGGGAACACCTTGCACTGACGCACACCAGCCGCTCTAGTCCCCAATGGAGTGTCAAGCGTCATGATATCAGAAGAAGAGGAAACACTGAGACCAAGTCTCTCCACAACGGGTAAAAATATGAAACTATGCGTAGCACCCGTATCAAAAAGTACGGAAGACAAGACAGAAGCTACTATAATAGTACCTCTGACTGTAGAAGGTCCGAGATCTTGCTCTTACTGGGTCTGTTGCACTGCATATCCATTCCTAGTGACGCGACCCTGTGACACAGCCTGGCTACCCTGAGCTGTCCTGCCCTACTGCCTCTGCGTTCCTGGTGTCTGGCTACCACGGCCACGACCACCATCTCTGCCTGCACGCCCTAACGTATTCCGATTACCAGACTGGTAAGAAGTCACTGGTCCTGCTCCCACACGCGGAGTCTGCACAGAACCCCTCTCACTAGACACTGGTAGAAACACCCTGCCAAAGCACTGCAGATGAACCATCTTGCTGCAAGCTCGACACTCCACTGGGTCTCATGGACACTGTGGTCTCTTATGCCCCTCTCCACCACACTGGTAGCACCTGATCGGACCACCTGTAGAAGCTGCCTAGTTGTTACTGCCGCCCTGAGAGAAGTCCATCTGTCTCTTCCTCTTGCTAGCAGAAATAACACTAGTAACTGGTGCTGAACTGCCTTGGACCACACCACCAGATTCTCGGAGGTTCTCTCTGTAATCAACGCCTGGTTAACAATCATGTATACAGTAGGTAAACTGAAAACATTCACCAGCACTCGGATGTCATACCATATACCATCCACAAAACGTCTGGATCTCAGCGTCTCATCACCCACCAACACGAGTGCAAAGCGCTGAAGCTCCGTAAGAAGACCAGAATAGTCCATCACCGACATAGATCCCTACTCCAGATTCATGAACTCTCAAGCTCTATCTACCCACAGCATCTCAAGAAAGAAGAATTCAAAGAAGACTGCAAGAAAATCTTCCCACACCATGTCTCTGTGATGCTCTGACTGGGTGGTAACATCCCACCACCTCTTGGCAGAATCACGCAGCATGTAAGTCACGAGCTTGACCCTCCGCCCTGGAGGCATCTCAAGATGCTCGAAAATAGTCTGCATCGATCCTAGCCAAGACTCTGCAGCCTGTGGTCTACCATCCCCTGAAAACATAGGTGGATGCTGCTGCTGAAAGATACGTGTCAGCTCGGCCATAGATGTGGCAGCCTGCGGTGCTCCCTGAAAGTTCTGCAAGAACCGCAATAAGCCTTCACGGAACTGCGCGTTCGCGCTCGTGTCCGGTATAACAGTTGGTGCCGCATCTGGCTCTGCTGGTGGATCAACTGGTAGTCCATGGCCCACCATCTCCAGAGTATAATTGTCACCGCTCTCCTGGTGAACAACTCGCGATCTTCTAGGAGGCATGACTCTACAAGGTCAAAAGCACGCCTCAGATTCAAGATTATTAAGACTGAAAGTGAAGGAACCACAAAGGGAACAAGAGGAAAAAGGCATTCAAAATTTTGCAAAACAGGACTACACGGCATGTACAATGACTACACAGTGTGTACTTGACTTCCCTTCCCCCTCCCTGGTCCTTTTACACGGCTAGGCCACACAGCTTCCGTTCAAAAAAACTACATGGTGTGTATAAGATCTACATGGAATGTACGATGTTATTTTCCAACTTCGCGTGTCGTCTGTGACACGGCTGAATACTCAGCTTACGACTACACAGCATGTTACACCCGCATACGGTGTGTACACCACCCTCGTTTCCCAGCCACACGGCTAAGTCCACATGGTCTGTCCTCAGACAAGACTACACGGTGTGTCCCATAGGTACATGACGTGTTCAAGGATAGGTGACACCGACCCGTGTTGTTAGTTACACGGCCGAGTCCCCAGGTCACACTACACGACGTGTGAATCATTGACATGGCATGTTCTATGAAAGAGTTTACCGACCCGTGTTGTTTGTTACACAGTCGGACTCTGGGTCAACACTACACGACATGAACAGACCTACACAGCGTGTTTTACCCAAGCCCTTCCCTACCCTGTGTCGCCGCCCACACGGTTTGTGACACGGGAAGAGACTACACGGCGTGTACTCCGGGTACACGACGTGTACTCAAAAGTTCATTTTTCTCCCTGAACAGAAGAACATACACTGCGTGTATAAAAATACCACAAGGCGTGTATACTGGGATTCCGGACAGTATGCCTCCGAAACTTCTCCAGAACCCAAAAAATGCTGAAAAACAACACCTAAGTGTCAAATTCTGACCCGTGGGGGCACATAATCCCCATGAATCAAAGTTTGACATCTTATATGTGTTATAACCAACAATCAGTCAACGACCCACCAAATTCCGATCAATAGGGGCCCATACTCCCCAAAAACCAAAGTTTGGTGTCCATTCTATAAACAAGCTCAACAAACATACCATATCACAAGGCATGTATTTATAAAGCAGCTATCACAACAACATTCAATATTAGCACAAAAACTATCACAACAACATGCGAATTTCTAATGCAACTACATGGCATGGAAACTATGCATGGCATGTGATATCTAGCATGTGCCTATATGATGCACAAGATGACATACCCTAATCTCATCGGGTTGCAACTAAATAGAACCCACAGATAAAATATAAATAGCACAATCCAAGTGCGTCACCCAATGGTGAAAACATATCTACCGTAAAATTGCAAAATCAAACAATGCAAAATACGAGGTAGACTGGCTTTTCCCTGTACACGGGTTAGCTACGCCCGGGCACAACTTATTACCAACCACCATTCCATCCTATCCCTAACTACAGCTCCAAATAGTAAGTCAATGAAAAGAACTCCTTTGAAACCACTTTGTAATGTCCCGGACCCGGGCGCCACGCAACGGGTGCCCCGAGCCCGGTTTGCCACATGACCTCAAGCGCATTTCCCCAAATGCCAGAGGCTGCCGACTAGCAACGAGGGCCTAGGTCTGATAGTGGGGAAACTATGCCCTCATTTTGTCAAAGTGTAGCACAAAAGAATTTAAATAAAACATACAACAAATAGCATAAGTAGTAAACCATACACAACTAAAATACACAACAACAATGGATATAACCAACAATATATATAAATGATGATGCAACATGTCACAAGTTCTATGAAAACAGCCAGAACATGTTATACATCAATACGATACGACCAAAAGCAGAGTACAGCAAAACAAAGAAAAACAGCTAGCAGTCGCATCGCGAGCCTAGGCTCGGTCCCATACCCTCCTACTCCTCAACAACAGTCAAGTACCTGTATATGGACTCTTTCCCCTATCTACACCTGTAGAAATGTAATCTGTTTGGTCCGAAAAACGTGACCCAAATAGGGTGTGAGAAATATATCTCAGTAGGCACCCAGCACAGGCCCGTGCCCAACTGCGTGTAAGCATGCAACGATAGTGTGCAGTAATAAAATTCAATAAAGTAAGCAGTACTAAAAAGTAACTAACTTAACAATTAAATTGTTATTTTATTATTCATTTAATTTATTTAATTTAGTAACATTCTTGTGCTCAACAGCACCAAGCCCTCCGGCTAAAATAGTAACCACGCCCTCAGGCTTAGATAGTAACCACGCCATCAGGCATGCCCTTAGGCCATACAGAATCCAACCCGCAGGTATTGCCCTCAGGTGTAACAGAATTCTTGCCCTCAGGCATACGAAGTGTCACCCTTAGGCACAGATGTCAAGCCCATAGGCACGAAAGGTTGCCCTCAGGCGAAATACGACAGCCCTCGGGATAAAATAGTCATGCCCTCAGGCTAATCACAACAATTCCCTCAGGGTGAACAAGTAACCAGGCCATGCCCAACAGGTAAACAAGAAGTAACAATAAATTCCTTTCAAGGCAATTCTACAATTACTACTTTAATGGCATACCCTTGGGTATCCTGGCCAAACAGCTAAACAGTGAAACACACTCCGCGGGTGGTTCCGGATCCAAGCAACGATCCCAACCAGCATTTTATTATCACGATTTAATCACCTATGCAATTCTAGGAATTAAATATAGCAACGACCTCAGCCACATGACACCCCAACATGGGTTCGTGGCAGAAAAATGCACAAAAATGCACGACAGTTGGAAAATGAACAGAAAGCCACCTACCTTATACGCCAACGAACATTATACCCGAACGATGACTCCAAAAACGCCCAAGAACGGCATAGATCTGACGAAGAACAAAACTCATTCAAACGTAAATAACTTACGTTAGGAGAAGAACCGGAAAGAATGGTACCAGGAGAGGAGAGGGCTTAACGGTGCGGTTCCAACGAGATCGTCCAAATACGAATCGGATTCCAGATGAATGCCTAAGGATCTTCAATGATCCGGCCTCCTCATTTGGCTCCAAAATGGCTCAAGTTCCTCCTCTTCCAAATGAGGAGGCTACTGCCTGTTTTAAGCTGAAAAAAAAGTACACGGCGTGTAATTCCAAGTATACGACGTGTACTCCCTTCATTTAACTATTCATTTGGCGGCACCTCCACACTATTCATCTATCGACATGAGTACACGGCATGTACTCTCGAGTACACGGCATATACTGTCGCCCAGCTGGCGGCGACGCCACCGCCTTACTATTTAAACCTGCCAACTGACTACACGACACATAAGGTACCACTACACGATGTGTAGTCAGTTCCTACACCCTTCGTCGCTGACATGGCAACACGCCCCATGTAGTCATACCAACATGGCCAAAAGTACACAACGTGTGGATAAAGTACACGGCGTGTAGTTCCAAAATTCAGGATTTTCCCCTATTTTCCATATTTTCTCAAAAATATTTAAGTAAAAGGAAAATAAGAAGCTCGTACCTCTATAACAAGAACCGGGTTATTACAAATGGGAAGAACCATTATCAAGAAAAGTAGTTCAAATCGTTGAAGTGATCAATACCATAACGAGGATAGTATAGAACCCCAAAACACCATCCGATGGAGTCTAATCCACTATAATAACTCATGTTACTAAATCTACATGACCTTTTACTTGAGCTATGTGATTCATTTTAGTCATCATAGTCTGATGCTGTTATTGAGGACCTTGGATAGATCTCTAATTCCTTCAGCATGTCTACCTCGATACCTTGTGGAATGATCTAAAGCCTAACTGTTTGAGATGAATCATCTTTACACACTATAGACATGTTCTCTATGATATGGAGAGAAACTATTAGTAATGTCTCATTGTTCCATAGTTGATGCACTGTGAAACTCCTCATGTGGATGATGAATAAGTAATACTTTAGTCAACCAACTTACTACCACCATGATTAAATTATCTAGCCTTCATCTTTCTTATACACGATGTGAAACTCATGGAAGCAGTAGGAGGTCCACCCACCTTAGTCTGGAATGGTGGAAGAAGACCCACTATTCGATCCTCCTGTAGGCCCTTCTTAACATTCATGTTGTTTGGTGGAACTTTAGGGTATGTTTTTAGGTCGAAAATCCTATCCTATCATGAGATGCCAGGATATAGACTGATCTCAAAATTCCTATTTTTTATTCCTCATTCCATTATAGTAGGGGAGAAAAACAATATAGGTTAGTGAAATAAGGAGAGTTTGTTGAAACTATCATGGATTTTTACTAAATACCTATGAACTCATATTCTTAGTCCATCTTTATCATGTCGGGAATTAATTCTATAAAACATTTGTTCTTCAATGCCTCATATGTGAGATCATCATGTTTTTCATCCATTACCATCATACCCCACCATCTTCTAGTTTATTTATATAGCATGGACACTGTCATCTTCACCTTCATTTCATTAGTTTTCATAATGAGGTCGAGGGCACCCTCGATGATATCAATCAAGTCCTCTACATCCTTTAGCCCTTAAGTCCCCTAAATTGATCGTGGATCCTATTGTTGTAATTCTTTAGTGTAATCGAAAATAGATAATGGTTACCCCTAACTAATAAGTAACAAGAGGAAAGACTCCCTACTATGTTTGGCTCACTACCTGCATCACTAGATAAAGTATGGGAGGGTTCTATGATACACCCTCATGTATTGTCATCAATGGAACTAGGTCATCCACCCTAGTTCCAACATGTACACCCACACCACATGGTGGTCCCATTATAATTCTTCGAGTCGAAATCATTCTGAAATATGAATGAAACATTATAAAATATAAAATAATATGGATAAATCTTAATTAGTATATGGGGGAAAATATGTTAACCAGGGTGGTTACCCATAACCCAAGGAATATCCCTCCTAGAACAACCCAAGGTTCTCTATCTCAATATGTTTGTCATAGTCGTATAGTTATTCCAAAAATATTAGCATTATAAATTTAAACAAATCCATGTCAATAAATATATCATAATAGTATGAAAAAAGGTATATCAATCAATAGAGAATACTAGTCAATCTTGATCTAATAATAAAAATCATGGAATTAAATTAAAAAACTATTAAGTAGAACATAACATGTATATATATGAAATGTAATCCAATTTCACTAATAAAGATACATGACCTCACTTAAATTCCATAAAACTATAAAAACTCATAAATCGTAACTTAGAGTTCTATTACACATGAGCCGACTAGGTGCCCAGAAACTCACCAACTCTGTTGGAGCTACAGATCCATAAGAACTCATTTGTGACTCTCCATAAGAAAATTGATTCCAACTAACAATGAAGGTTGAAAACCCATTAACAGGGAGAAAATACCCTTCATATCATAATCATACACCTAAAACATTAATAAAATATAAAAAAATCAAAATAATAAATGTGTATTATAGAGCATCATAATGAAGCAACAAATTATCTAGTCTAGGGTGTGGGTAATAAAACCTAATAAGACACCACCAATTCATCCTTGACATGTACGTGATGTTATATATTGTTTATATCATGATATTAATAAATTAAACTAAAATGTTAAATAATCATACATAGAGCATTCTTGTTCTACCCAGGCTATAATGTGTCCGGATGACACCATCTTGGGATTCATTCTAGAAGGATCATCATAATGATGTCAAAAGTGACCAAGAGCTAGTCATAAGTTTAGTGAAACTATATCTCAGTAGTCTCAACTATTGAGTTGGATAATGATAAAAAACCACTACATCCCACCTAGATCATTGTCCGGACCACAAGAACTTCAAACCCTGTCTATACATCAAGTCATGCCACAAGCCCATCATACAGTCCATTGTGTCTTTATCCTATGTCCATGTCCACTTTCATTATAATCACATGTTGTATGAACTCCCCCTCTAAGGTTTATCTGTATCACAATGATCCATCTATCCTAAGTACCAAGAATAATAAATCCAATATCATTATATTGTACTTAATATGGTAGAGCATATTATTTAGAATATATCATGCCATCATGAGAGTCAGTATAAACATACAAGTACATGTAATAAAAAAACGTGGATAAAAATATACATATGTATACTCATGGAATAAAACATCATATATAGGTTTCACGAGCTACACACACACATGTTATCATTATCTAGAGTGTTAAACCATACAATGTCATCACAGTAGTCATTTTAAAGAAATAATTGTTTAGAAGATCCCAAAATGGTGAAGAACATCATAACTCCATCTTATTGAGAAGGTATCCAAATACTCAAAAAGTTATTAAATCCCAAATCACATTACACTCTGAAAAAAAAACTAATTTCCATATTAATGATTCTTATATAATTTTCTATTTCATCAAGAAATATGTTTCAAAATGAGACATGAGGAGGTTCCATGGAAATAATTTTATTTCTAAATTAACATGCCTATTAGAGTCTATTATGAAAACTATTTCTATGATATGTTGATGAATAATATTCTAATTCACTAGATCAATTGGATATTCATGAAAAGAAAAGTAATTCCTAGTCAATTAAAAAAGATAAACTTGGTTTTAGAAACTAATATCAATATGTAAAGAATTAACCATTAGAATAAAATTACAATATGAGATTTAGGATGAAAAAGGTCTTAGGATGACCGGTCAATGATAAATTACCTTGAAACATCCATCATTCATGATGTATCTAACTTTGGTAAATGGAATTCCATTTATATGTCAAAACCACCACCAGTTTAACAAATGATCATTAATGGATTATAGTTATATAATCAATCATCCCTTTAGAATAGGTATATGAATATGATTCAAAAACACCTTCTCAATGGATGTCCATAGTCGATGGCAGATCTCGATTATATTTAGATATTTTGATAAATCACTAGATTCATCCTCGATCTATATAAGAAGAAATAAATCCTCATTGTATACACACTTAATTAATGGAACCATCATAGTTATATGTAAAAACTCTCATGGTGGAAGAATAATTTGGTATAGATCTTGAGAGAACCTACAGTTCTAGCATCATCAGATCACTCAAAAATTGAAGAACTAAGAGGAGGACAATGGGAGAGAACTGGTGTCAAGAGGTTATATATCATATTTGAAATAGGAGGTTCAAAGTTATAATTAAGTAATTAAGGTGGTAAAATGAGTATAATAAAAATGTCACATGACATAGTTAAGGTACACCCATCAAGACTGCACCAATGAGTAGCTAGACAGAACTGACAGTTCGGTGGGTTCCACCATCCAGTTGGTTGTCTCTTTCTCACCACCACACAACTCTAAAACAAAACAATGTTCAACCATAGGTTATAGACCCTGTTAACATAAAACATATCCACTTAAACACCCAAATTAGTGATAAACCAAAGAATGATTGCAGAATATTATTATCTTAATCATCACATAAATAAAGTTTATGATAACATGTTATAAATAATATCTTTATTCAATAACCGTTGCAATTATTGGTTTTAGTGATGTTGTAAAAAAACCAAAAAATTTAAAAGTTTCAATAAAAGGTTATTATATGTTTAAAAAATAAGAAAAAATCAGTATCAATCCATCAAGGACAAATAAAATGATTGAAAATAAACCATAGAATCAAAAGACCAAAAAAAGCTTGCAATGAACAGGATTTTACGTCACTATATAAGAAAATATTCAAGAAAGTGATACAAATTTCACAAAACTATAACATGTTAAATGAAAACTAGTATCCAAAAATAAACCTCAAGAACTGCTAATAATGTATTTAAAATAGCACACTATATAGAAAAAATAAAAGTTTAGATGAATGAAACAAACAACTATAATCCATAAAAGCAACAAAACCTGATTTTCAACAATAGTCAGTAATAATTCATTAAAATAGAAACAATTATTTTACATGATTACTCTAATTGGACCATGTCCATACAATATGAGTGATGAGGTTTCACTTAAAAAACAAGGATAGTTTATTAGAGTGGACTCCAACAGACTAAAAACCAAGAAACAACCTTCAATTTACCATTTTACGCAGGAAAAAATTGAAAGAAAAAACTTAACATACTAATTTATTCTTAATAAGAACTCATAAAGGATCCTCTAAGATAATGGGTAGATAAAGTAATTTTTTCCCAATATCCATGATTATATTCCACAAACAAAAATGAAATCTTGTTTTCATTCATTAAATTCTTCTGTATCAATTCTGCATGGTCTGGAAACACTGTATCCTGAATTACTACACATAAACCCTGGTCAACCTCTCTGAAAATATTATTAAAAACTCTTATAAGTGTCGAATGAGATTCCATGCTTGTATATTTCTCATATGGTTTCACTGATAATAGAACCAAAACACATTTGGATTGATTTGTCTTGGAACCAACACCCCTATCTTTGAACAATATTTTTACCTCAATTAGATAATAAATCAAATTAATCCAATTAATGAACCATATAAGTTTATATAGATGATGATGTAGTTACAACAGATCTTGGTCCCTCACCACACATGGACTATTTAGAGACATCCCATCAAAATTACTACGTTAAAAAGTAGGATATACAATGAGAAAGATAGGACAATGACATAAGAAACTTATCCATGGAAATCCCTTTAGTCATAAAACCAAACTGAAGACACATATATAGTGTCAAGGTAGCTAGATGATCAGAATAGATCTATAGATGAGGTTATAAGTGTAAAGGACCAAAATTTTATCAATGGAATTTCTGCATTATATAATTATTCTAAATAATATCATCATGTAACATAGCATTAAAAACACCATGAAAACATTATAAATGAATAATGAATTAAATATAAGTTATTTCTATAAGTTGAGGAACCTATAATGAGGAAAAAGAAACCTGAAATTTGGAATAGTAATATGAACCTTATGAATAGTAAACTGGTCAGCTGAATAGTAACCTTACCAATGAAAGTATATATAAAGTTTATCCATCTTCTAAGTGAAAATATGATATAATTATATCATAGTATAAGTAAATAATTATTTTAAAATTTATTAATTATTTGTTGGTATTTTTTAAGTTATAAATATCTAATTAAAATGTTATGATTACATTAATAATTTAAAAGAAAATATACATAAATAAAATGTATTCATAAATTAATATTTTTATGTATTATGATTTTAAAACAATTTTATGACCTTAATAAAGTTTCCAATGTGTTATAAAATTAGTTATAATTTTAAAATCCATATTTCTTTATAAAATGGTAATTTCAATTGAAAAATAAATTATCCATATTTAAAAAATTATTTTCATAAAATGGTGTTCATTTTTTAGTTATACACATCAAAAATGGTTGGGTAAATTTTTGGTATTTTTATGAAATAATTGAATTTTTTATGAATAGAAAAATATGATAATTTATGGTATAAATACATTTAAAATTAAATACACTATTCAATGAGTCATGTATGATGTAAAAACCATTGGTTATAACTCACATGATCAAATTACTTAATTGAGTCTCAATAATCAACACGATTTCTTGTCCTGTGAAAAAAAACCAATGAATTAAATAATGAGAAAACACTAATATCCACCACTATAAATACCACTCCTCATCCCCTCTTATCCTCACACCTCTAAATCATTGAACCTTGTCCAAATTCATCCCAAAACTCTCCCCAAGTACCTCTCTTACATCTTGGAGATCATGGTCTCATCCAAAGACCAACACATTTTCCCTAAGGATGTTCTCAAGGAGGATAAATCCAAGAGGTAAAATCCTCTTCCTTTTTCTTATAATTAATTTTCAATTTCCTTTCTTTTATTATGTTTTCTTAACCTTCTCTTATCCAAATATTTTTATAACTCTATTATGTTTTATATACTTATATTCTATATTTTTAATGGAATATCCCTCATTAAACTCTTCCCTCCCTCGATTTTATATTAAAAATGAAATCATCACCCGTGATCTATAAATTTACAAACATCATGGAAGATGGTCTTTCATTTTACTTTTAAACCTCCAATGATATAAATAAAACCATTAAATGGTTGAAAAAAGATTTTAAAATTTATCTTTTAACACTTTTTATGTTCTTCACATAACAATTATACATAATACTAAATGACAAAACAGAACAAATTCATTGTGACCGAAAACCACCAAAATTAACCTAAAATTGTCATCATTAACTTTTATCCAATGATTCATCCTCTTACCAAATAAAAAATATCTTTATAAGATAACTTAGACTTTTGGAATATCATTATTAATATATAATAACAATTCTGGAAATTTATCCTCATTTTAGATGAACTTCCATTCATGTATACTAGCAAACTAATCATAAAAACAATTAAAACACATGTTTTTGGAAAATGAAATTAAATTCTATAAGTTATAAAAAAGAATATAAATTAACATAATAAAGCTATAATGAATAATATTCTTGTATAGAAGGATTTTTATTTCTTAATTAATTAATCTAATGTAATTATACCCGAAATTAATGTGTGGAAATCATCGAGACATAAGGTAAAAGGAATTCTTGAACCCACCTATCCTTCTTTGGGGTTTCATTATTTCACCCTATTTTCTATATGAATATTCATGAAATCTAATTTCCTCATAATTATCTTACCTTTTATAGAATACTTTTTTATTTAAGTTTATATAAAACACAATGTCATTCAAAATAACAATTCTTTGAAAAAACACACCTTTTACTTCTCGAGATTGTTTCATCTTCACTCATGAATGATAATTAATATATCGTGTATGTTATTATAGTTTTTATTTGGGAACCCAAATTTTATAAATGTATAATTTATAAAAATAAACCCATTTTCTTCCATGGGTTATTTTATCTCCAAGATTGATATACGTTCTATGTGGCATGCTTGATAATGTAAATGTTATGATGTGATGGGTGTGCCCAGAATTATATAGTGCTCTAATGCATTGGGTAATGTGATGAATATTATTAAAAAATGTGAAATATCCCTGAACATGATCCTATATTTGTTCAAAAATATATTTGGTAGTTTATCACTAAGACATGATGTTTAATGTTTTTCATTTCCACATTCCATGACCTTATCTAATTCTTCCTCTCATGATTATGATCTTATAAATATGTTATGATGATAATTATGCTTACCCCTGTTATATTGATTCATGTTCTTATCTATCTTCTTACTGGGTTTTTATATAACCCATTTTTTATGTATAAACTTACATGGATACTTATAATAATTATAATTCAAGATCCAACAATAAGCTATTGAAGAAGGAATTAAATAAACGATTTAGTTTTATTTCCTAAATGGTTTGTATGGTACTCATTTTTCCAAGACAATAATCCTTAAAATAATGGTCATGTAAATTATTTAAGTTTTTTTTCATTAAAATTTTGTAATAGTAATGTAATAAAAGATCGGGTCACATTGATTGGTATCAGATAATAGTTTAGTTAATTTGGGAATTAGGATTAGGGAACCTTAGTGAAAACTCTTAGATTGAGACTAAGTACAATTAAGAACCAAAGAAACATTGTTTTAGAAAATGATATACGTGGGGAACCCACAATATATTTCATTATACTTAATTCTACGAAGGAATAAATTATTTATTTTTGACTTGCAGACTTATTTTTTGTTCTAACGTTTTCTATTTTAGAAAATGGTGGGAACTAAGAGAAACTAGGCCAACAACCCATACAAGGGATAATGCAGCGACTTTCGGAATCACATCCTTAATTACTTGGGAGTTAGAGTTAAAAATTTCATGGAAATGCTTACCCAGCGATCCTAGGTGATGCACAATAACCTGAATAATGTATAGCATATTCCTTCACGCAAGAGAGTGAAACATGATACTGATTGTTTTATGCAGCAACGACAAATGATGGTTAGTGGATCTTCTGATCCACTTGTAATGGAATAGTAGGTCAACTCAATGTATGAGATCATTTCTATGGTTTTCTGTTTTGATATGGAAAATGTGACTCTAGCCATTTACCATTTTGATGGTGTTTCTGATCAATGTAGGGAATTGATTACAAACACCAAGACAAAGGAATAAATTGATCAGATGGAGTAGAGAGATATTAAGATAATGTTTCATAACAAGTATATCTATATAAATATTCATATAATGATGGAGAGAGTGTAACGCCCCGACCCCAGTTGCCCAGAGTTAGTGCATTATTACATAACATTGGCATGATCACAAGAAAGATCAAGTCTTGAAAGACAGATTGGTTTTGTATCCTTGGAATAATTAGATACATTCATAAAGTTTACATTACATAATAAAATGAAAACTACAACAATATAGTCTCCATAGTCCACACTTTTATCCCCTCATACTATCCCTGCAAGTCATTCATAAAATACTTCTTCACATCCTGGTAAAAATAAAACATAGAAAGGGGTGAGCTAAAATTCCTAGTAAGGATAACAATAAAGTAGAAACTTTAATAAATAAGCATAAAACTTTAAGTCAATGTATAACTCAAAGAAAATACTTTTAAACTTGAACATCAACATAATATGGAAAAAATAAAATGAAATAATTCCATTTACTTATTAACATGGATATTATACTAGTCGAATAATCACAAGCAATATCAATAACCACATTCATAATGATGGAATACATAATGTCAGACTATCATAATCACATAACCAAGGCTTCATGCCAAGACTAAAAATAATATTTTGTCAAGGCCTTGTGCCAAGACACTATTTTGTCTCATGAGACCTACTGATGCATCGAGGAGCTATAGTGGGCTCCACCCATCACTTATTAAGTCCAATGCATTCCTCATATGAATAGGTTTAAACATAACATAAAAATTTGTATTAAAACTAGCATAAAAAATGTCATTACTTTCTCCATAAACCATGAATGGTATAAAAATAACACATCCACAGTCAAACATATCACAAAACCTTCAATACAATATGGAAGATTTGTATCATAATAAATAAACTTAAAACAATCTTAAAATCCACCAAAAGATGTTGACATAGATGAAATCAAAACTATTTGAGAGAAAAATGTTTTTTTAAATAATTTAAAATTAAAATAATTATAAAATAAAACTTTTACTTTGAAAATATTCTTATAATATTTTAAGGTAAGCTTCAAAGATTTTATAACCGCGGAAAATAGCCGCACCTACCATATAAGTTAAAAAAAGACATTCTTACCTTAATTCTGTCGAAAAGGTTAAAAAGGAAATTTTTTGGAAAATGAAGGAATGATTACCTTATAAACTTCTTATAAAAAGTCATACAAGGGTATAAATGACTTTAACCCATATTCTGTAAAATAGTAAGAATGCTTTGAAACACATTTTTAAGAAACATGGATGTGGATGATAAAGAGGTCCCAGTAGATAATTACGTATAAACAATCTCGGATAATGAAGATATTGTGAAATAAACCCTTACCTTGAACTTTTACTTGGTTTAGGGTAGGTTAACCTTCTGTATAATGATGAAATAATTGTTATTAAAATATAAAATAATAATTTACAATAATATGATATCATATATGATCTTTTAACATTGATTTGTTAATAATATCTTAGTATTATCGTTGTTTTGGGTGTTCATTTTATTTTATATGTTTTGTTATGTAAGTCTTGTTTGTTAGGGATATTTTGTATCTTATCATATCCAGAATGATATCAAATCCTTAAACATTATTTTTAATCATTAAATGAGAATTAGTCTTGAATGGATACGATGGGGAATGAATCTCATCGCGTTCGTGGAGACGGTAGTCTGTCCGTACGCACGAGCGAAAATATCATTCTTTTGATATTAAAATAATATATAATTTGATGGTATATAATATATCAATAATAATTATCATGTTATATTTATTATTTACAAGAATTACACATCATTATTATACGCATCAAAATAATAATTTATTGAATAACAATTACATCACGTCGTGGAGACGGTAAGCTGTACGTACGCACATATGGTGACATGTCATTCAAAGGATGGATAGAATACTGAATATGGATGTAAAATATTTATAATAAAATGACAGTATATATAATATACTGGAGTTATTATTTTATAATGGGAATAACAAAGAAAGAAGATGTTGAAGAAGAAAGGAACTTGAAAGAGGGTGGTGAAAACATTACCTCTTCTTCGGGTTCTTCCTTTTGATTTCATCAAACTTTCTCCTTAGGTTGGATTTATGATAAAAATAAAGCCTATAGGTTGAAGTGAGGGAAGTTTAGAGAGTATTTGGGTAGGTTTTGGTAGATACAAAAGGCTTTGAATGTGTGAATTAGTGTGAAGGGGGAGTGCCCTTTTATAACAGGGGTGATGGGAACCTTTGGTAAAGCTAGAAATATTATTTTGTAAGAAATTCATATTCGGTTTCTAATGGCTCGAGAGTGGATTATTTAATGGTTAATGTGGGGATGGGTCTAAAATCACTCAACCAATAGAATTTAGATAGGTTTGGGTCATTATATTAACCTTATCTTTTAGTTTTAACTCTTAGTTAATTAGTTTGACAATTACCATATAACGTTGTATTTTTATATTATATAGTTAATAAACATACTATATAACTACAAGATACCCCCAAGTGGTAAATTAATGATACACCTATCATGATATAATTCTCTTGGATGATACTTAGTTTTTTAGGAATTGAATATAAAATAATAATATAATATTTGTTTTAAAAACTATTTTATGTCAATTTTGACACTATTGTTTATTTTTTTTGATAAATTTATAAAAACATGATTACTTAGAAAAAAATTTCTATAACCAATACTAATATGTCATATTAACATATAAAATTAGTGGAATTCATAAAAAGTCTCCAATTACATTTATTTTGATATTTATAATATCAATTTTTTTAATAATTCATTAATTAGTTAATTACTGCATCACCATTGTGTCATAAATAAATTAAATTATTTAATATCTAAAAATTATAAATAAAATACCATTATGTATAAAATCATTTTTTATTTTTAATGAATATTTACAATCGAATTTATCTTATGTATAACCCTATATTAAAAATGTTTTGGTAAATAAACTGTGATTTTAACTCTTTTAACTCTTCTTTGAATTAAATAATAATAAATGTCCTAATCTAATCCAAGTGGACCTAAATGATAATATTTTACTCCTAGGTTTGCTTTTAGTCGATATAAACTTCTCCAATAGAATTAGTAAATGTGTTAGGGTAATATTAATATCATTTTTACCCTTAATTACCCTATTTACTTTTAACCGTGGTAAATAAAAGTAAAAAGTTACTATTCACCAAAAATTATTTTCATCTCATTGAACCAAATTTTTGTCATTTATATTAACCGTGTCTCTTGGATTTTCAAAATTCCACTCACAGAAGTGGTAAAATTACGTTTTATGTGAATTTCTAAATTCTCCTAGGAGGTGGGTAAAAGACGGTGAAAAGTTTAATAAACTTTGTATATATCTAAAATTATTCTAAACTAACTACAATGAATTACATTGAACTTATATAGGTATTATGTGTCTATTTTTACCTTAATTGAATTTAAATAAAATAAATAATTATTTAAATAAAAATTCGGTTTTAAACTATAACTCAATGTTTTTTTCATTATTCATCAAAAGTTGAATGTTTTCAGAAAAGTACCAAAATTTCACCCTAGGGTTATTTCGATATTCCGAATCCAAAAATGATGTCAATTTTGAAAGATAAAATTTATAAAATTTCAAAAAGTGGGTATTACTATTCATAACGTCTAGTTTGATTAGTTGTGGTGTGTGTGTCAGAACTCGAAGTTGCGTACAACACACGCTACTATATTATTTAAAATGAAGCGTACCGTGGAAGCTTGGGGTGTTACATTCTCCCCTCATTCAAATAATTTATCCTCAAAATTTCTAGAATACTACCACATGAAAAGACTCGGGTGGTTCTTCATCATAATTTCCTTGGGTTCCGACGTTGCCTCTTCCATATTATGGTTTCTCCACAAAACCTTTACCAGACGAGTCATCCAGTTTCTCAGTACTTGTTCTCTCATATCAAGAATCTTGAAGGGCTCTTCGCAATAAGACATATCAGGTTTTAGTTCTAATTCCTCATAGGTGAGTACATGCGTTGGGTCGGGCATGTATTTCCTCAACAGTGATACGTGGAACACATCGTGAACTTTGGAGAGACTTAGCGGCATTGTCAAATAGTAAGCTAAAACCCAATTTGTTCTAGAATTTCGAAAGGTCCTATGTACCTAGGACTTAATTTACCCTTCTTATCGATATGTATAACTCTATTCCATGGAGATACCTTCAAGAAAACATGATCTTCTACCTAAAATTCCAAATCCTTCCTTCGCTTATCGGCATAGCTCTTCAGCCTACTTTGAGCTTCTTTGATTTGGTTTTTGATTACCTTTACCTTTTCCATTGTTTCCCCCACCCGTTCTAGGCCTACAGGTTTTCTTTCACCAACGTCATCCCAATAGGTTGGTGTGTGACATCTCTTTCCGTATAACGCTTCATATGGTGACATCTGAATACCTTAATGGAAGCTATTATTATAGGAAAATTCCACCAGAGGTAAATATTGATCCCACATACCCAGAAAGTCAAGTGATCATGATCTCAACATGTCTTATAAGGTTTGAATAGTCCGTTCTGATTTTCCATCTGTTTGAGGGTGGTAGGAAGTGGTCAAACTAAGTTCTGTATCCATGGATTTCTGAATACTCTTCTAGAATATTGAAGTAAAACAGGGATCACGATCAGAAACATTCGATAGGGGTACTCCATGAAGTCTCACCACTTCATTAATATATAGCCTTACTAGACGTTCAAGTGGTAAATCTTCCCTTATAACATGAAAATGTGCTAACTTGGTATGATGATAAAAAATAACCCATATTTCATCGTTCCTTCTAAGAGTCTTTTTGTCCCATTTCCACTCCGGTATGGGAAGAGGTTGCATGACTCCTCCAGGCTGTTGCCTTCCAAATTTCACTTGTTGACAAACCATACATCTTAACACAAAATCAGCAATCTCCCTCTTCATGTTGTCCCGCCAAAAAATTTCCTTCAAGTTTCTATACATTTTTGTGCTCTCAGGGTGTATAGAAAAATTGGAACTATGAGCATCATCCAAAAATTCCCTTTTTAGATCAAGTATATTTGGAACACAAAGTCTCTTCCCAAATTTCAAAATTCCATCTTCATAGCCAAATTCATTCAATCTCGCATCATTCACAACTTTAATATTCTTTTGAAATTATTCATCATTAGACTGAGAACTCTTTATGCTTTCTAGTAAAGATGGTTTGGAAACCATTTGAAAAAGCATTGATGTTTCACCTTCCATGGTACTTCCCATATCCATTTTCATTAGATCCATGAAAATAGGATCCCTTTCAATTCTGATCATGTTCAAAAATCCATGATATTTTCTACTCAAAGAATCTTCCACCTTATTTTCCTTCCCCGGGTGGTAGTGTATCATGAAATGATAGTCCTTGAGTAGTTCAAGCCATCTCTTTTGCCTCATGTTGAGTTCTTTTTGTGAGAAAATATATTTCAAACTCTTGTGATCAGTATAAATCTCACGTTTTTCACTATAGAGGTAGTGCCTCCATATCTGTAAAGAAAAGATCACAAAAACTAACTTGAGATCATGAGTAGGATAGTTTGGATCATGAATTTTCAACTATTGTGATGCATAGGCAATAACCCTATCATTCTGCATAAGGAAACAACCAAGTCCTTTCTTCGATGCATCACTATAAATAATGAACCCATCATTCCCTGATGGTAGAGTCAATATAAGAGCATTTAATAATATTCTCTTCTGTTTTTCGAAACATTCTTCATAATATTTCTTCCAAACAAATTTAACCCCTTTACGTGTGATATTTGTTAATGGGTTAGCCAATTGGGCAAAATTCTGGATGAAACGTCGATAATAACCTGCTAAACCAAAACAACTGCGTACCTCATTTATACTCGTATCTTCTGGTCATTCTTGGATTGCCTTGGTCATAGAAGGATCAACAGAGATTCCATCTTTAAAGACAATATGGCCAAGAAAATAATTCTTCTAAATCCAGAATTCACACTTGCTAAACTCCCCATATAATTCATGTCTTCTCAGAGTCTTCAGGATAATGCGCAAGTGATTTTCATGATCTTCATATCATTTGGAGTATACCATGATACCATAAATAAATACCACCAAAAAATCATCGAGATATTCCTTGAAAACTCTATTCATTAGATCCATGAATACAGAGGGTGCATTAGTCAGCCCAAAAGGCATCACTGTAAACTCGTAATGCCCGTACCTTGTTCGAAATGATGTCTTTGGAATGTCTTCCTTCTTCACACACAACTGATGGTATCCAGATCGAAGGTAAATCTTTGAAAACCATTGAGCTCCATGCAGTTGGTCAAATAAATCTTCAATGCGAGGTAGGGGATACTTGTTCTTTATTTTTATAGCATTGATCTCCCATGTAGTCGATATATAACCTCATAGATCCATCTTTTTTAACAAAAATAATTGGGGATCCACATGGAGAAACACTAGGGAGAATAAATCCCTTATTACTAAATTCTTCTAGTTGTTACTTTAGTTCAACTAATTATACAGTGGCCATTCTATAAGGGGTCTTCAATATAGGCCTTGATCGAGGAATTAAATCAATGGAAAACTCAACTTCTCATTCTGGAGGATGTCTAGGTAAATCATCCAGAAACACATCTACATATTATTTCACAATAAGTACATCCTCTATTTGAACATTCCTTTCCTCACCCATAGTCATTTAATTCTCTTCCTCCCCAATAATTGAATTTAGTTGAGCTACTGGGGGTAGATCTAGATAATAATTACGTGGTGACGATTCTCCTCTAAAGATAAGGTGTTCCTTATCATCATCATAAAAAATTATAACCTCCTTCTTCTTACAATAAATTTTCGCATCATGGTCCAAAATCCAATCCATACCGAGGATTATATCAAACTCAATCATAGGTATGACGATGAGATCAGCGGATAAAGAACATTTATGTGCTCTAATGGGAACTGATTCACAAAACGTTGTTGCAATGATACTTCCCTTAGGAGTTATAACAGACAACTCCCTTGTTAAATCAAATTGGAAATATCTAATTTTCTTATCAAACTGGGAAGATATGAAACAATGTGATGATCTAGAATCAAATAATGCATTTGCTAAACTTTTAGAAACCATTATATTAACTGCCACCATGTCTTTCAGAGCTTCTACCTTAGCAGTAGTGATAACATAATCTTTTCCTTCATCCCTTGGCCTTTTCTAAGGAAAGTTACCCTGATGATTAGGACGTTAATTTGAATAATGTTCCATCTCCCTATAATTGTAGCATTGGACATCGGTAGCTTCCTTTTTCCCATTGCATTCATGAGCTTGGTGGCCTTTTTCACCACACTTGTAACAGACTCCCATTCCTTTTAAACAAGTACCAGGGTGTTTCTTCCCACATTTACCACATGATGGATATTCAACCTTTCCCTTCATCCCCTTATTTCCATTCCCAGATTGATCAGCAGATCTCTTCTTATCTTGCTTTTCTTTAAAGTCATAAGACTAATAGAATTCCTTTTCTGACTTGATAGCACATGAGACAATGTCTTCATACGATGAGAAGGATTGTGAGACTAATGCTTGACGAAGAAATGGTTTTAACCCATCAAAGAAACGATCAATATTACTTCTTGGGTTATGTATATAATCTCCTGAATACCTTGCTAACCTTGTAATGTTAGCCTCATACATTGTGACATTCTCATCCTCCTTTTGTCTCAGACTCAGAAATTGCCTTTCCATATCTGCTCGATGGTCGCGAGGAAAGTATTTTTCTAAGAAATGATCTTTGAACTCCCTCAATTCCATATTTGATACTTCATCATCTTCCGTCGTGTTTTGAATCAATGACCACCATTGATCATCATCTCTAGTGAGGTGATAAAGTTCCATGACAACTTTTTCCCTTTCACTACTCCCCAAAGCCTGAAATATTATTTCTAGGGAACTTATCCATTGCTCAGCTACTAATAGATTTGTACTCCCATTGAATGTTGTTGGTTGCTGCCTCATGAAGCGAGCTAACATTGATCCTCCATGATATGGATCGGGGTGCTCCATATGAGTAAGGTTATTATTCATAACCTGAGTGAGTTGTCTCAGTATGGTGATTAGTTGATTAGCACCTGTTGCATCACCAGCTCCAATATAATTATCTTGAGCAGGAGGATAATCCCTACATGGAATGCATGCATTGATACAGTTTCTCTTTCTTCCACTAGGCTCCATTTCTAAACAATAACATAAACTAGATCAGTTTATGAATCAAAATACATAATTCCATACATATAAAACACTTAACGTAAATTAAACTATTTATGGATATAATCCATAATCATAAAAATGTTTTCTTTGAGAAAGTATATACTCATAAACCCTTCATAATGATTTGTAAATAAAATTAGAGTTATCTTAAGCATATCCCCCAGGAGTGTTGTAACCAAGAGTGCAGTAAGGTCCGTTTTCATGCACCAGTTCCCGTTCGAGTCTAGCTCAAAGTGGTTTTTTCGGGTTTTACCCCTAGGTACATCTGTGCCAGAGCCGCCTCTACCTGCTTTTATCTAGACAGTGATGTATTGCTTGGAAAACTCATAAAATCTATATAATACCAAAATTTAGGAAGTTCTTCTATACTAATCCTCAAAGTCTATCTTAGGTCTATGTGCTCTAATCAGAGATTATCTAAATATAGTTTCCAATGTTTGTACTAAAACTCCCTCTGATACAAACTATAATTCCCCAACCCTAGTTTCATAGAGTTGGTGCATTATTACATAACACTGTCATGATCACAAGAAAGATCAAGTCTCAAAAGACCGATTGGTTTAGTACACTTGGAATAATTAGATACATTCATAAAGTTTACATTACATCATAAAATGAAAACTACTACAATATAGTCTTCATAGTCTATACTCTTATACCCTCATACTATCCCTACAGGTCATTCATAAAATACTTCTTCACATCCTGGGAAAAATAAAACATTGAAAGGGGTGAGCTCAAATGCCTAGTAAGGATAACAATATAGCGGAAACGTCAATAAATAAGAATAAAAATTTAAGGCAATGTATAACTAAAACAAAATCCTTTTAAACATGAACTTCAGAATAATATGGACAAAATAAAATGAAATAATTACATTTACTTATTCACATGGATATTCTACTGGTCGAATAATCACATACAATATCAATAACCACTTTCATAATGATGGAATGCATAATGCTTGACTATCATAACCACATAGCTAAGGCCTCATGCCAAGACTACAAATAAGATTTTTTCAAGGCCTTGTGCAAAGACACTAGTTTGTCTTATGAGACCAACCGATGAATCGAGGAGTTATAGCAGGCTCCACCCATCACTTATTAAGTCCAATGCATTCCTCATATGAATAGGTTTAAACATAACATAATCATTCATATTAACACTAGCATAAAAATTGTCAATAATTTCTCCATAAACCATGAATAGTATAAAAATAACACATCCATAGTCAAAAATATCACAAAACCTTCAATACAATATGTAAGATTTGTATCATAATAAATAAACTTGAAATAAGCATAAAATCCACCAAAGGATGTTGACATAGATGAAATCAAAACTATTTGAGAGAAATATCTTTTTTTTTGAAATCATTTAAAAGTCACATAATTATAAAATAAAACTTTTACTTTGAAAATATACTTAGAAGCTTGTATGGGAAGCTTCAAAGATTTTATAACGGTGGAAAATAGCTGCACCTGCCGTATAAGTTAAAAAAGTCATTTTTACCTTAATTATGTCGAAAAGGTTAAAAGGACCTTGATTGGAAAACAACAGAAAGATTCTTTTATAAAATTCATATAAAAATTCAAACAAGGGTATAAATGACTTTATCCCATATTCTGTAGAATATTAAGAATGTTTTGAAACACATTTTTAAGAAACATGGATGTGGATGATAAAGAGGTCCCAGTATATAATTACGTATAAACAACCTCTGATAATGAAGAGATTGTGAAATAAACCCTTACCTTGTACTTTTCCTTGGTTGAGGGTAGGTTAACCTCTTGTATAATGGTGAAATAATTTTTATTAAATTATACAAGAATCATATACATTAATATGATATCATAAATGATCTTTTAACATTGATTTGTTAATAATATCTTAGTATTATCGTTGTTTCAGGTGTTCGTTTTATTTTATATGATTTGTCACGTAAGCCGTGTTTGTTATGGATATGTTGTATCTTATTCATATCCATAATTATATCAATTCCTTAAATATTATTTTTAATCATTAAATGAGAATTATTCTTCAATGGATATGATGGGGAATTAATCTCATCGCGTTCATGGAGACGGTAGTCCGTACATACGCACGAGCGACAATATCATTCTTTTGATATCAAAATAATATATAATTGGATTGTATATAATTTTTACAGAATAATTATCATGTTATATTTATTATTAACATTAATTACACATCATTATTATACCCATCCAAATAATTATTTATTGAACAAAAATTACACCACGACGTGGAGACGGTAAGTCATACGTACACATGTATGGTGACATGTCATTAAAAGGATGGATAGAATACTGAATATGGTTGTACCATATTTATAATAACATCAAAGTATATATAATATACTGGAGTTATTATTTTAGAATGGTAATAGAAATGAAAGAAGAATTTGAAGAAGAAAGGAACTTGAAAGAGGGTGGTGAAAACATTACCTCTTCTTCGGGATCTTCCTTTTGATTTGATCAAAAGGGCTCCATAGGTGGGCTTTCTGATCAATCTAAGAACTCTAGGTTGAATTGAGTGTAGTTGAGAGAGTATTTGGGCTGGGTTTGTCCGAGCCAAAAGGCTTTGAATGTGTGAATTAGTGAGAAGGGGGAGTTCCCTTTTATAAGAGGGGTGAGAGGCACCTTTGGAAAAGTTAGAAATATTATTTTATAATAAATTCATAGTCGGTTTCAAATGGCTCAAAAGTGGATTATTTAAAGGTTAACGTGGGAATGGGTCGAAAAGCACTCAACCAATAGAATTTAGATATGTTTGGGTCATTATATTAACCTTATCTTTTTGTTTTAACTCTTAGTTAATTAGTTTGACACTTACCCTGTCACTTTTTATTTTTATATTATATAGTTAGTAAACTTACTATATACCTCCAAGAGACCCCAAGTGGTCCATTAATGATACACCTATCATGATATAAGTCTCTTGGCTGAACCTTAGATTTTTAGGAATTGAATATAAATTAATAATATAATATTTGTTTTAAAAACTCTTTTAGGTCAATTTTGACACTATTGGGTATTTTGTTTTTGATAAATTCATAACATCATTATTACTTAGAAAAAAGTTTATATAACCAATCCTAATATGACATATTAACCTATAAAATTATTGTAAGTCATAAAAAGTATCAAATTACATTTATTTTGATATATATAATATCAATTATCTTAATATTTCCTTAATTAGGTAGCTACTGCATCACCATTGTGCCATAAATAAACTAAATTTTTTAAGGTCTAAAAATTATAAATAAAATACCATTGTGAATGAAATATTTTTATATTTTAATTAATATTTACAATCGAATTTATATTATTTATATCCCTAAATTAAAAATGTTTTAGTAAATAAACTCTGATTTGAACTCTTTTAACTCTTCTTTGAATTAAATAATAATAAATGTCCTAATCTAATCTATGTGGATCTAAATGATAATATTTTATTCCTAAGGTTGTTTTTAGTAGAGATAAAATTTTCAAATAGAATTAGGACATGTGTTAGGGTAATATTAATATAATTTTTACGCTTAATTACCCTATTTACTTTTAATCGTGGTAAATAAATGTAAAACATTACTATTCACCAAAAATTACTTTCATCTCATTGAACCAAATTTTACTCCTTGATATTAACCGTGTCTCTTGGATTTTCAAAATTCCACTCACAGAAGCGGTAAAATTACCTTTTATGTGAATTTCCAAATTCTCCTAGGAGGTGGGTAAAAGAAAGTGAAAAGTTCAATAAAATTTTTATATATCTAAAATTATTCTAATCTAACTCCAATGAATTACATTGAACTTATATAGGTATTATGTATATATTTTGACCTTAATTAAATTTAAATAAAATAAATTATTATTTAAATAAAAATTCGGTTTTAAACTATAACTCAGTGTTTTTTTTCACTATTCATCAAAAATTGAAAGTTTTCAGAAAAATACCAAAATTTCACCCTAGGATAATTTAGATATTCTAAATCTAGAAATGATGTCCATTTTGAAAGATGAAATTTATAAAATTTGAAAAAGTGGGTATTACTATTCATAACGGCTAGTTTAATTGGTTGTGGTGTGTGTGTTAGAACTCGAAGTTGCGTACAACACATGCTACTATATTATTCAAAGGGAAGCGTTCTGTGGAAGCTTGGGGTGTTATAGAGAGAATTCATAGAGATGATGAAAAATGAAGGATAATCTGTCATGACCTAAAAATAAAATTTCACAAGTCTTTAAATCACACAACATGTTTTGTAATCAACATTGGTAGAAAAATTGATAGATTCTTTACTGGCTTAAAACCCCAATATCTAAAGGCTCTATAAAATAAAGACTTTGGGATTTATGAAGAATTTGTTCGATGTTCTCTAAAATTGGATATGGATTTTTGAGGATTTTCCCATGGATATGGTTATAAAAATGAATGATGGAGTTTCATGCTGATGGATCTAATGAGAAATGTGGATAGAAAACATAACAACCCACAGGTCAAAAATGTGAGAAGAAACATCATCAAAACATCCTCAAAGGGATAGAGAAATGATTCAAATGTGAGAAATAAGGAATCAAATCATCTGAATGTGTAAAAGAAATTATTAATCAAGAAACTGTGGTGGAGGAAATGAGGCACCACCCATAGTCCAATGCTATAATTGTAGGGAGAAAGAGAACTATTCAATCCATGTGATAAACCGTGAATCATAAAGAGTAATCAGTGTAATCATCCAATAAATCCAAAGGATCATGGGAAGGCATATTCAATCACTACTTCAGAATTACAAAAAGAAAATGAAGTCTTATGAGGTACACTTTCGATTCAGTCTATAATGGAAGAATTCATATTTGATTCTGGTTCTATACATTTGTTTATATTTTAAAAGATTCAAAGATATATTGAATTGAATTACTGAAACCATGATGTAAATACATCGATAAAAACACTATTTGGTGAAATCATTGTAACCCATGTGTTGGACTATTCTCATGTTGGAATATGTGGGATGTTTCTTCTAGTGAATCTCGTAATACTTACCTTGGTGGAATTAAACGCTATAAGTGGGATGGATTGGATCTCAATAAATAAATAACACATATAATATTAGAAAAAGGAAATATCTTTTCATATTATAAACCATCCCATAACCCTCTACAGGGGTCCCTAAGCCAGTGTGGTGGTTGAGGTGCCTTTGGAAGTGACCAAGGATCATTCTTAGGACTCGGGGGCCCATAGGATAGATGTTGAACCATCCTCCAAGGGTGTAGCTAGAATTGAACCATGTTTCTATACCATGGTGGTATGATCTAGATATAGAAACACCTCTGATAGGGGGGATCGATCCCATGGAAAGGGAAAGCACAAGGATGGACAGGAGTGGCAGGAGCCTGCACATGATGTAGGCAGGTCTCTGACCACTATCCAGGGGGCCAAACAAGGAAGGATTTTGTCTAAGAACAACTTAAATAACATATTCTAAGGTTTAAGAAATGAGGGAGAGCCTGAAGGGAATTTCAACTGCCTCTCTGAAGCAGATACAGATAGAGAAGGACATCCTGCAGATGATATTAATTTGGGAAGGGCTGGTAAAGGTTTTCACAACCAAAGGAGGATAAAAGGTAATAAGGAAAATTGGGATCCGGGAAGTTGTATTGTTTCCAAGAAGCTGAAATATAAGGTCTAGAAAGACTACTCTTATCTTCCTAAACTGATAGAAACTCGGTCGGCCAAAAAATATGATAAACTCAAGGAGCATAAGATCCAGCAAGGATCAGGAGAGGAGACTCGATAGGATGATGTCCTAGCTACCCAAGCCCAAGCAGATGGAGATCCAAAGGAAGGTGATCAACACCAAGGGCAACTGAACCATGTGATGATGATGTGAGGAAGGGAGGATACTCTTTTAGCGGGTCAGCAATGTGAAACAGGGTCTGATGACCAACATAGTCTGAAGGAGGTGGAGTTGGATTCCCATCTGGAACTCCTCATGCGCTATGGAGAAGACATGAATGAGGATGTTCTAGTGATTAAGGAAATTATGGAAGATATTGATCAAATGATGGGAAGATTTATCCAAGTGGTAGTTTCTAAAGAGCAAGCTGATTGGATTGACAAGCAGGACCGAATTCTGACCAGAGGTTTCGACATGGAGAAGATCACCAAAGCAAAATATATGCATGCTTGGGAGTATCTAGAAAGGCACTATAAAGAACACTTAGGGGAAGATCCCAACTTCCAGGTAAGTTCCCTACCCTGGAAATTTCATAGGGAAGGAGACTCAAATCTCTTTAGACTTGCATTTGATAAGTCTGTTGTAACCTTTGATGCTTGAATTCCTTTTCTGTAGGTTTATCACTTCCCCCTAAATGTGTTTGAAAATTAAAAAGTTAATTTGGATGGATGGAGTTCTCAATAGTATTCATACCCGGAGCCACTTCTATCTTAAAATGCCTCTATAGGATAGCTCTTGTAGAACTAGAGTAGTTAATGAATTAGCTACAAAAAAATTTAGAGAAGGGGTTCATATTCCCTAGTGCATCACCTTGGGGTGAGATAGTGCTATATTTCATGAAGAAGGATGGATCAATGTGGCTATGTATCAATTATTGGGAACTCAACAAGATCACTTTAAAGAGAAAGTAACCTCTTTCAAAGATTGATGACTTTTTCAATCAGTTACAAGGAGATCAGTACCTATCAAAGGTGGATATTCATTCTGGATATCATGATATAAATTTATTGAAGGAAGAAATTTATAATACTACTTTTTTTAAAAGGTATGGTCACTAAGTGTTTTTGGTGATGCCCTTTGTACTTACTAATTCCCCATCAATCTTCATGTATTTGATAAATAGAGTCTTTAGGAATTACCTCAAAAATAATTTTGGAAGTGTTTATAGATGATATTGTCATATAATCCATGAGTAAAGAGGAACATGAAGAATATTAGAGGCTTGTGTTAGTGAAATTAAGGAAGAAAAATTTGTATGCCGTGTTCAGTAAGTGTGACTATTGGATGTAGCAAGTCACATTCTTGGGACATGTGATCACAAGTGAGGGAAATTATATGAACCCATAAAAAAGGAAATTAAAGAATGGATCAGACCCTACAGTGTCATGTAAATCCAAAGTTTTCTTGGATTTTCTAGGTAATATCTATGTTTTTTAGAAATTTCTCATGATTATAAAGCTTACATACTAAGTTGACATGGAAAATGGTAAAGTCTGTTTGGATGGAAGAATGTGAAGAAATATTCAAAGAGATAAAGTAGAAAGTGATCACTATACATATACTGACTTTACCAAAATGTGGATAAAGTTCCATGGTATAATGTGATGCATAAAAGAATATCTTAGGTTATATACTCCTAAAAAATGGTAATGTGATAGCTTATGTCTCACGATATTTGAAGATCCATGAGCAGAACTACCCAACACATGATCTAGAGTTATTAGTTATGATTTTTCCTTGAATGTCTAGCGACACTAACTCTATAGTGAGAAGTGTGAAATATATACAAATCACAAGAGCTTAAAGATAATATTCACATAACATGATATCAACATACATAAAAGGATATGTTTAGATCTAATGAAAGACTATGATTTATCTACTCAATATCATCCCGACAAGGAAAATAATGAAGATGATGCTTTTTTAGGAATAAACTTGCTTCATTATCCGAGTTGTAGATTGAGAATGACCCTATATTCATTGAAAAGAAATGTATGGATTTGGAAATCATAACGGCCGAGAATACATCCTACCTTTCCCAAATGATTTCCCAACCGACTGTCCAATAGAATATTAAGGAATCACAATTGTTTAATCTAGAGTTTCCAAGGAAGGATAATGAAGTATTGGAAGGTAAACTACAAGGGTTTCATATCGATGATGGTGGAGTGATTTTTTTGGGAACAAGGCTTTATGAGCCTTTATCACCTGGGATAAAGAATGAGCTATTGGAAAATGAACATATCTCAACTTTCACTATACATATCAGGGGTACCAAGAAATATTGTGATCTTTTAGAACACTTTTTGTGGGACACATGAAAAAGGATATTGAATAATATATATCAAGGTTCTTGATATGTCATCAAGTTAATGAATAGAAAAAAAGTCTAAAGGTATGATGAAACCATTTCTTATACCATATGCGAAAATGTGAGAATTTCACTATGGACTTTTTCATTGGTCTCCCAAAGATATCTGAAGCAAACATTGTGATATCAGTTGTATTGGACCGACTCACCAATACATCCCACTTTATCACTATTCAGGAAGACCACTCTCTTTAAAAACTTGAAATGTTATATTTGAAGGATGCGGTGAGACTTCATGGGGTCTCAATCTTGATTGTCTCTAATCATGATCACATATTGACATCTAAATTATAGAGGAGTCTTTAACCTATATTGAGTACTGAATTAAACTTCATCATGACCTATCACCCCCAAACTAATGGCTAATCTGAAAGTACTATTCAGACACTCAATGATATTCTAAGAGCATGATCATTAGTATCTAATGTTGGGTGGGATTAGAATCTCCCATTGGTTGAGCTCTCATATAACAATAGCTTCCACTTGAGTATTTAGATGTATCCATATAATGAATTTTATGGAAACTAATGTAGAACTCCAACCCATTGGGATGAAGTTGGTGAAAAAAAGATACTTGGACGTGATCTTGTGAAACATTTGAGAGAGAAGTTTCAAGCTCTCCAACAACATATCAAAACCTCACAGTGTTAGAAAATGATCTATGATTGCAGCTGTCGAAGGGACTTCGAGTTCGACATTGGAGATAATGTCATCCCTCAAATATCACTGTTGTAGAGAGTCATGCAGTTTAGAAAGAATGGAAAGCTAATCCCAAGTTACATTGTCCCCTTTTAGATCCTTTATCTCATAGGCGTCATGAACTATCATCTTTTATTTCCACCAAATATAGATCAAGTTCATGAGGTGTTCCACATATCTTTCCAATGGAATTAAATACTAGATCCCTCACATGTTTTGAACTCAAATGTTGTACAACTAGAAGATGATCTATTTTATGTAAAGTATCCACTAATGATTCCGGACCAAAGAGATAAGGTTCTACACAACAAGACAAACCACCTTGTTCTAGTGTTTTGGAAACACCCTAAGTATGAAGAAGTAACTTTGGAACTAGAGGAGGTGAGGAAGGAGAAGAACCTTCACCTATTTATGTGAAAATAAAATTTTGGGGGTGAAAATACAAAAGGGGAGAAGAACGTAATGACCCTAACTTTAATAAATCAAATTTCACCCTTATTATAATCATTTCATATAGTATAATCACTTAAAACCACCTTAAAGACTCAATAAGAACTATATAAATGATCTATTAGTGAAATAAAATGTACATTTAGAAGTTAATGAACCAACATTGTCGAAATAATAACTTCAACTATGGAATAGTAACGTGAACCGTTGAGAATAGTAAACTGGAAAATTGAATAGTAACCTCCCCAATGAAAGTATAATTAAAATTTATATATCTTATAAGTTATAATATGATATAATTATATCATAGTATAAGTAATTAAACATTTTAAAAATTATTAATTCAATGTTTTTAATTTTATAGGTTATAAATATTAAATTATAATTTAATGATTAATTTAATAATTTACAAGAAAAAGTATCTCCATAAAATGTATCAGTTAAATAATAATATTATTTGTTATTATTTGAAGATACATTTATGAGACCTTACGTAATTTTACAATGTGTTATAAAATCATTTTTAAATTTTAAATGAGTATTTTTCAAGTTACTGGTGATTTTAATTAAAAATTAAATTACTCATATTTAAATAATTAATTTTATAAAATGGAGTTTTGTTTGAATTATAAACAAATAAAAATGGTAATTCTGAATATTTGAGATTTTATTGAAATAATTTAGTTTTTAGTGAATAATAAATTTCGAAAATTTATGGTATAAATACATTATAAATTAAATATACTATTCCTTGATTCAATTATGATTTAAGAACCACTGTTTAAAAATCACATGATACAATTAATGAATTTTGTCTCAATAATAAACACTATTTCTTATCTTGAAAAAAATACTAACCTAATGAATTTAATAATGAGAAAACAACCCTCCCCTCCACTATATATACCGCCCATAACCCTCTCTTCTCCTCCCACCTATAATGGTTTTAGCCTTGTCTAAATTTTTCCCAAACCTCTCCCCAATCGACCCTCTCACTTCTTGGAGATCTTGGTATTATAAAAAGACCAAATCCATTTCTCTAAGGAGGTTCTCATGGAGGATAAATCCAAGATGTAAAATCCTATTCCTTTTTATTCTAATTTCTTTTCAATATCATTTATTTTCTTCTATTATCCTAAATGTATCATATACAAATTTCATGATAACTATTGTATTTTTGATACACTAGTATTATATCATTTTAATGTAAAATACATCATTAAACTCCTCTCTCTGTCTCTTTTATTTTAATAATGAAATCATCACCTGTGATATGTCAATTTACCGACATCGTGGATAACGTGCATTCATTTTCCATTAACACCATAAAATATGTAAAAAAACAATTAATTGGCAGAAAAAAATTTTAAATTTAATTATATAACTCTTATTAAGTTCTAGAAGTAACATTTATACATAATACTAAATGATAAAACAAAACAAAATCATTGTGATAAAAAAATCACCAAAATTTACCTAAAATAAACACCATTAATTTTTTTCTAATGATTCATCCTTAAACCATATAAAACAATTCTTTATAATATAATTAATTTTTTGGAACAGAATTACTAACATATAATAACGATGTTGGATATTTTTCTGCATTTTACACAGATTTCCATTCATGTATATAGGTAAACTAATCATGAAAACAATGGAAATGAATGCTTCTGAATGATGAAATTAAATTCTATAACTCATTGAAAATCCAAAAAACTAACTTAATAAAACCAAAATTAATAAAATTCATGTATAAAAGAGTTTTTAATTTTTAATTGATTAATATAATGTTTTTATATTGGATTTTAATGTGAATAAATCATTCGTACATAATTTAAGGGGAATTCTCGAACCCAACTATCTTCTATTGGGTTTTCCCTATTTAAACCCATTTTCATCATGTCTATTACTTAAATATCAATAATTAATCATTATATTAACTTTTGTGGGATATAAATGTTTTCTAATTGAGTTTATGACAAATACAATGTTTTCCAAAAGAACCATTCTTCAAAAAACACACTCCTTTTACTTATTGAGATTGTTTCATCTTCAAAAAATATTGATGATTCGTACATGAAGTATTTTTTCCCATATTTCATTTAGGAACCAAAATTTTATCAAGGTATAATTTATGTAATGAATCCAACTCCCTTATATGGGTTGCTTTATGTCAATTATTTATATACATTCTATGTGGCATGTCTGATAATATAAATGTTATGATGTGACGGGTGAACCCAGAATTATAGAGCACTATGTAAATGTTATGATGTGATGGATGTTCCCATAATTATATAGAAATCCAATGAATTACGTAATGTCATGAAACTCATGAGGAAATTTGAAATATATGTGAACATGATGCTTTATTTTTACACAACTATGTATGGTAGTTGACCACTAATACTCAATGTTTCATTTTTTTGAATTGCCACATTCCAATACATTATCTAATGTTTCTTCTCATGATTAAGATCTTATGCTTATGTAATGATGATAATTATTCACACCAATGTTATAATTGTTTCACTTTCTTATCTATCCTATTACTATGATTTTACCTCACCCCTTTTTGATGTATAACCTGAAGTGATTACTTGTACTAAGGAGAATTCAAGGGTCAATAAGAAGCTACAGAAGAAGGAATTAAATAAATGTTTAGGTTTTATTTTCTAAATGTTATGCATGGTCTTAATTTTCCCAAGATACTAGAAATTTAGATCCTGGTCAGGTAATGATTTTATGTTTTTTCATTAAAATGATGTAATAGTAATGTTAGAAAAAATTGGTCACTATATTAAGGGGTAAACAATGAAGATAAAAAGGGAATTCTGGAAAATAAGATGTTAGAAATAATAATATCATGTAAAAAATTTAAACCATTAATTTTCAAACATTAAAAGTGATGTTAAAATTCAAATTATTTTTTCATTTATAGGGTGATATTTTTAAGGGGGTCCACTTCTACAGGATAATGCATTTAGCTTCCAATATGGGTTGTCCCTCAAAAAATCCAAACTACCACAAATATAAGTACACATTGACCTCAAATTCATAACATCCGTGACCATAATTCGAAAATACCACAACCAATGAAACTAAACCTCTTATATATAAAATACCCAAACTATTCTACCCACACCACTCAATATTAAGCTTATCCACACCTCAAAATTCCAACCAAGTAATTACCAGCAACCAAACATACCCGTAACTTCCCAAAGTATATCCTCTTCCGTACCAACATACTATTAAAACCACACCAAGATTATATTAAATTCAACATTGTTCCATTCCAATAATTTCAATTCCAACCATTAAATTCCTACATAAATTAGAATATAACCACAACCTCAATAACCCTAATCAATTTAATCCTTCCAATATAACATGCTTCAACCATGAAAAAATTATTATACTTCTAACGAACCCACTCCCAAAATACTAACCCACCGCAACAAAGGAGGGAAAAATACAACACATTAGAGGGAAAGTGAGATTTTTGGAAGATATTTTTCAAGTAGTTACTAACAGTTTAAAGGGGGAGTAGTATAGTAATGTGGTATTATAATTTTTCATTTTTTATATCACATTCTTTTAGATTATTCAGAACTATTTTTGTACATTAAACATTTCAAACTGAAACAAATTATAGACAGATGAAATTCATTTGGAATTATAATATTATTCTAAAATTCAAATGCTAATGTTTAAAAATACCTAATAAATATGAAACAAAAATGATATATATTATATAATATCTTATTATTTCTAGTTTTCACCTACATATGTTTCTCACAAATGATAAATTTACTTAGAATTGATCAGCTGATAATTTTGTATCTAATTTTTGAAATATTGATTTTAGAACAGTTTAATAATATTATAATTAATTCACTACATTAATAAATGATAAAATGTATTAAATGTAATAATAGGTTACAAATTACTTTATTAACATGACTATGATGGATGAAATAGTTAGTTATCATGATACTATTATTTTAAGAAAATTTAATACCAATTTTAAGACTCAATTTTTCAAGTAACCTTTAAATTATTTCCTCATTCATTATTTTGATTTTTAGTCTTTTTATATATGGTCTATTATGATAAAATAAATTAAAAAAATTATGCAATATTTGGAAAATTATATTTTTGGGTGGCCTCTGACTATATCATTCCATTCTATTTGGAAAGTTGCAATCAATTAGGTTTCCTTCCAACATTGTCTATCACACACTCAGAAATGACACATCTCCCTTTCGATCTCTGTGTGTTGGTTTCTATTTTATAGTGGATCATGTGAATGAAAATGGGTTTTACCCCACCGATGATGGAAAATCATTGTGGTTTCCCATTGTTAAGGTTTAAGATATACTTAAAATGATTTATTTGATCACAAGAGCATGGTTTTGTTAATGAATATATTAATTAATTCATTTTCAATGTGATATTAATTTTTGAATATTTTATTAGTATTGGGGATTTGGAATAAAGAGGATAATTATTTCAAATCACTAATTCATAATTTTTATTTTTTTATTAATGGAAATTTTATTTTATGTAATTTTATTTACGTTATATCTAATTTTATTTATGATGATTTTTTGATTAATTATTATATTTTTCCACCCCATTATAAAGATTATTTCGTGTAACATAATAATATATATATTAAGTGAAGCCAATTTTTACATTAATATGTAGAATGTCATTTTGGGAAAAGATACATTTTATTTCATTTTAAAAATTATTTTTTTAGAGAAAACCTATTAAGTTATCAATAACTCAAGAGAATGGATCTAATTTAATTGAGATATTGAATTTAATAGTATGAAAGAAGTATTTGAAATGAAAATTTTATTTTATAAAACATGTAATAATTTATTTTGATTAATTTATATCATTAACATCCTTCTATAATTGAATCTCTCTATAGATTTCTTTATATTCCTGAAATTTTAATCCACCTTAACAATTATTTTAGATTAAAATTCCTCAACATTGGTGGACTAATAATAATTTAAAGAGATTGAATATATTGAGAAAACATTCATTTTAATGTTGTTCAACACTAATTGTCAATAATGTTGTAGTTAAAAAAATTCTTATTTTTAAATTTTGGTAAACCCTCATGTTATAAAAAATTCTGATACTTGAATATTTATAAAAGGTATGAATAAATGAAATTTATAACAAACCAACTCTTTATTACACATTTAAACATGCTTCATTACACAAACATGCACATAATATAACTTAGAAGATCATTAGGTATAGTATATTTTTAGATTATAAACATTACATGAAAAATTAAGACATAAAATACAACATCTTTATTGAAAACATTATTTACATGACTAACCCATTCCTTTATACTTAGCATTTCATGGGATAACCTGAGGACATACATAATAAAAGGGTACGGTATAAAGCCTAGTAAGGGAGTCAACAATGCATAACATGAAGAATACAATACATGTTAGGCCGTAGTTATATCAATGGATTATTAGAGAAACATGAAAATAAAGGCATGATATTTCATGATTATCATAACATGGAAATGTGGCAACAACATACAACATGATATGGGAATCATCCAAGGATTATTGCACATGGATTAGCATGAGTAAACCCCCATTTCACATGAATTATCATGAGTAAACCCTAATTAAATATGGATTATCATGAGTAAAACGTCATTTCACATGGTTTATCATGATACTAAACTATACACAATGCATTGGAGCATTATCAGGATGCACCCTTTATAAACATTTCATTTCATGCCGAAGTGTGCAACATGGATCATATTACATGTAATCATTCAATATCATAAGTTATTCCAGAATTAAGGAATGTGTAATACATACATGAAAGTATCATTTAATATGTATATGTTCATAAAGGTTAATACCCTTATTATAGAAATGAGCATGGTATTCAATAACTGATGATTTTGTCTTGGAAAATCACTGTTCAATTTCGTCAGCATAACATCGTAATATTGAAATTGATATGTTGGGTTGATGATATATAAAGGGGTATCTCATAATTTATACATCAAATATATATTAAAGGGATAATGTAACATAGTATCCCAAAATATGAAATGGAATTTATATGCATAATATGAGAGAAATAATTAAATGGAAATAAGAAGAGAGAAATCCCTTACAGAATTTCGTATTGGTAATGGGTGTACATAGAAGGAATTAATGAGAGAGAAAGTGGAATCTCATTATTAAAACATAATGAGGTCAGAAAGGATGAGGTTATAAATCATACCACAACATTTTTAATTGAGAATAAAATGTTATAACAACATAAAGAAACATGGATAAAAATGATAAAGGAAGGAATGTGAGGATCCCTTACAAACATTTGGCATGGTAACAAGAATACATAATGGTTAATAAGTGGGATAAATGAGAGTGAAATGGGATATCATGATTTATAAATTATATTGGAAATATATATTATATTTAATAACATATCCCAACATAAAAATAAAATAAAATAAAAGACATAACATGAAAATAGTTCTTGGTAAAAGAAACGGGTGAAATATCCCTTACAAAATTTTGGAATAGTAAAGGCTTAGGTAAGGGTAAAAATTAGGGAGGATAAATAATCCCTCATTAAAATAGAATAAAATGGATATTAATATAATTATTATAAAATAATGACATTATAACCATTCTAAATTACAAGAACTACTTTCGAATAATATTCTTGAATTTGAAAGGAGAGAAACGTGAGGATCCATTACTTGGATGTGTGATCCCAAAGGCTTGGGAGAGGCTTCGTGTGAGAATGGGGGAACATTAGAAGGACTAAAGGGAGTATGCGGAAGATTCTGGTTGAGGTCCAAATGGTTTTATTGAAGATAAATGGGATATTGGGTGGGTGTATATAAGAAAGGATGGAGAATTATTTATTATTTTGGTTTTGTACTCTACACATTAAAATATTCAAAATCACAATCCAACCCATGGTTTTGACCATGGTTTCAGAAAAAGGGTAGTCTTATAAAATATTTTATAAGTAAAATGTCCGAAAAAATTAAAATATCATCCTTTCATATCTGGAGGTGAGTCACATTCTCAAGAAAATAATTTTAAAAAGTTACAATATTTTATAAGTTTTGGAGGGTCCACTAAGGAATTATAAAATTATTCAATCAAAAATAAAATCACATTATATTACAGGTAAAACATATATTGTATGAATATTAATTTTATAGTATTTTATGAAATCAATATTGCGTCATTATGATGTCATAAAACATACTATATATTTATATATTATTTAACTTTTACCCAAAAATTCGACTGTCTAAGAAAATTACGAAAAATTCACCATAAGATAATTTTGACGTCTTGAATCCAAAAATAATTTTAATTTTATCTAAATAGTTTTCTAAATATGTGAATTTTATATTTTAAAATAAAACTTACATTTATTTAAAATTGATTGGTTTTGGAAAAAACAAGTTTTAAACCTTAATAAAAATTACATTTGACTTCATAAAAATTATATGATCATTCATATTTGAAAAAATTTATTTAATAATAAAATTTTATCAAAATAATATTTATTACAAAAAATCCATAATTAATCAAAATAATTTCTTTATTTTAATCTAAAAATACAATTTCTGTTTTATAGTATAAAAATATAATTCTTATCAAACTGAATACTTAATCATTTATAGAGTAAAAACAATAAATATGATCAGAATTTATAATTAAAAGGAGTGTTATTAAAAAATAATTATAATAAAATTGTCAATAAAACCTTAGCTTAATATAATAATTTATCTATGTCAAAAAAGTACCATTTACCCAAAAATCAATTTATCTAATTCACTATATTTTTACAAACAACTATTCTCATAATAGAATTGATGGAATGATAATATTATTTTTAAAATGGATTACATGATAATAAAAAAATACCGTTTTATATAACCCCTTATAAAACTCGAACAATACCTAAGGGTAAGGTTTGTGATGGTGAAAGACTCTTGGGGCGACTCAGATAACATCGCTCGGGTGGTAATCTATATTAACTTGTACTTCCCTCATAGGGAATTCCATTCAAGCATAACTTGTTGAAACTCAGCTTGGGCTTGGTCAAGGATGAAGCCCAATGATGCTAACTCTTATCCAAGCACCATCAAATGATCTTCGTATGGGCCGAGTATACTGGATGATGCCATCCGATCCTTTTTCCATGTCAAAGGGATTAATTTTAAAATACTTAAATTTATATCTATCGTGTGATCACTGTTCAATGACTATATTATCAATGGTAATGATACCTAATGATCATTTAAACATAATAATAATAAAAAAGAGTCTATGTGTTTTTTATAAGACATTAAAAGAAAGGTAATTTTATTCATAAATGTTCAGGTTGTTAAAACCATCCCCCATAAGAAATGTTTCCCTCAAAATTTTCTTTTCCCACTCAAAAAAAGATGAGGGTAACTTTGCCTCATCACTTCCTCTGGTTCCCACGTTGCTTCTTCATGCTTATGGTTTCTCCACAAAATTTTGATGAGGGGAATATTTTTTATTTCATAGAAATTTTTCCCTGTGATCTAATTTATTCACTGGCTATTCTTAACAGGAGAGGTCATTCTTTAATTGTACCACCTTTGGATTGAGTACATGCGATGGGTCATGTATGTACTTCCTCAAAAGTGATATATGGAATAAATCATGGAATTGAGACTGGTTCGGTGGTTGTGCTAGTTGATAGGCCACTGCTCTAATGTGATCAAGGATCTAAAAATGGTCAATGTACCATGAACTAAGCATTACCTTCTTCCCAAATATCATAAATCTCTTACACAATAATATGTAGAGGAAAAACTTATCTCTAACATCAAAGTCTTGGTATCATCAACGAATGTCATCATAATTATTTTGTCAACTCTGAGTAACATTTATGTACTTCTATATGGTATAAACCTCATATACCATTTCTTCAACCATTTAAGGACCTAGAATTTTTTTCCCCAACTTAATCCCAACACACCGTTGTTATACATTTCTTCCCATAAAGTAATTCATATGAATACATTTGGTTTCTTGAGTGGATACTGTTATTTTAAGAGAAATCAACTACATGAATATGTTGATACCATCTGACTTTGATGTCTACTGAGAACTCTCTTAACATTTCTTCAAGAGATTGGATAATCTGCTAAGACATTCCATTATTTTGAGGGTGATAGACTATACTAATGTTCAACTCAGTATTCAGAGCATGTTGGAGACTCTTCCAGAACATAGAGTTGAATCTTGGATCTTGATCAGAAACAATCTATTGTAGAACACCAAGCAAACATACCACTTATATAATGTATATTCATGAAATTTAATCCAATGATAAATCTTCTCAAATCACAATTAATTGTGCTGTCTTTGTAAGTCGATCCACAATAACCTATATATAATTGTTTCCTTTGGATGTATTCGGATGTCCGAGGATAAAGTCAATGTTGATGTTTTCATATTTCTATTCTAGTATGGGTAATGGTTTCATCATCCCCTTAGACTTCTTCTTCTCATCCTTCACTTGCGGATATATTAGGTACATTGATATATATTTATCAATCTCTTTCTTATTATTATCCAACAAGTAATTCACTCAGAGATCTCAACACATCTTTTTGTTTAGTGGGTGAATGTTGAAATTTGAATTATACCCATCATCCAAAATATCTTTCTTTATTTTAGGATTTTAAGGAACCCATAGTCTTGACCCAAATATCACCATTAAATTTTTTAATTAACATTGAATTATGAGTCTTTCCCTTTTCTAACAGATCCCACATTCTTCTCAATTGCCACATCATCCTTTTGAGCATCCTTTAACCTTTCCAAAATAGACGGTTAAGAAATAATTTTTGAAAGGATTGAAAATGTTCCCTGATTTATGGTTTCAATTTCTATCTTAATAAAATCTATGAAGACTTAATACTATTCAATTCTCATTAATGATAGAATCACTAGGTATTTTCTACTTAGAGAATCCCCCACCTTGTTCTCTGTCCATGGGTGGTAATGGACTGAATAGTCAAAGCCTTTAATTAGATTTAATCATCTTTGTTGGTTCATATTCAACTCTTTCTATGTGAATATATACATGAGGCTTTTGTGATCCATATATATTTCACACTTCTTTCCAAATAGATAATGCCGACAGATTTTTAATGCAAACATAACTACTACCAAATACAGATCATGTGTGGGATAATTTTGCTTATGAATTTTCAAATTCATTGAGGCATAGGTAATGACTTTTATATTTTCCCTCAAATTCCATCAAAGGGATACTTGTAATATTTTCAATAAGAACATTCTCAAAAAATTAAAAAATTGATACAATACTCATAGAAGTTTTTTGTAATATCATTTCAATGGAAAAACTCGATGTTCTTAGAAAACATACAACATATGATAATAGAACATGAATTGAAATAAAATATGACATAAACTACTTTGAAATAGTGGTTACATTTAATTCATTCATTATTATCCATCTTAGCATAGGAATTTCATTGATTCTTTAATCTTTGATATTGTTTATTCTCATCACACTTCTCGGCCCTTGTAGTGGAGGATTTTCATGGATAATTTCCGACTTATCCACATTTATGACATAGAACTGTGTAAGATTCCTTAGATGTAACTTTGTTTCCATCCATCAAATTATAAATTTTTCATGGAAATATGATAATGTTTTCCCTTCCTTTCTAAAAATAGAACATCTCTTAGCCCCTTTGGTATATTTACCTTGAATACTCTTTCCACACATGTTGCACAAAGAAAATTGGGTCTTCTTTCTCTTATCACTATTATCCGATTAAATTTCATGAAATTTTATCTTCCTCTTCTTTGATGTATTTTGTAATTAAGCAAGGATCCAAATGTTAATCGTGATTTTTGATAACTGGTATAGAATAATCACGATATACCCTATTTGATCTCCCATTTGACTATGGATCTCATTGGGACATTCATAATGTTTCCCTTCACATCAATTTTTATAAATATTCCTCATATTATAGGACATTTTCTAGAATAAATGGAAAATTAGGGATTAGAATTTTAAAATATTAACAACATAACGGAGAACACGATAATATTAAAGGGATAACATATAAATTACATTTATCTCTTTAAATTATAAATTTCTTGGATTTAATCTATGTTATCCTTGACCTATATTTTAACGTATATTCTTATGGGATTTTTTGTCCCTTAATAATGGTTCATAATAAGCATATGAATTTACCAAATCATATCCATTGAGAGTGTCTAACAAAGAGTAAAAAAATGCCTATTTTCATGCACCATTTCCTGTTCGATTCTAGATCAAAGAAGTGTTTTTGGTGTTTAACACAAGATACATATGTGCTTGATCCACCTCTAAATGTTTGTATCCAAACTCGGATGTATTATCTTGATAAACCACTTAATTTATACCGACAAAAATTTATGGATGTTTTTGTTATACTTAGTCTTATCCCTAAGGCTTCCACTAGGGTTTTTTAATCCTAATCCGAAAATAACTAAACCTATCCTTTGATACCAACTATAACAACCCTACTCTTTGTTACATATTTAAACATGCCACATTACAGAAACATGCACTTAATAAAACCCATAATATATAGAGGTTTTGTGTATTTGTGGAATAATAAAATTACATGAAAACATAATACATAAAATAAAACATCTTTATTGAAAACTTCGTTTACATGACCAACTCATTCCATCGCAATTTGCATTGTATGGGATAACTTGAGGACGTGCATAAGAAAATGGTGATCTATAAATTTTAATAATGGAGTAAAAAAGGTATAAAATGAAAAATAAAATACATGTTAGGAAATAAGAATATCAATGGAGCATAATAGAACCATCAAAAATAAATTCATGATATATAATGATTATCATAATATGGAAATGTGGCAACAACATACAACATGATAATTTCATGTGCCAAGGATCATTTCACATGAATTAGCATGAGTAATACCTTATTTAACATGTATTATCATGATTAAAACCTCATTGAACATGTACTAGCATGGTTAAAACCTCATGGAACATGATGTATCATGATACTAAACATTGACCAATGCATTGGAGTGCTATCAAGGCACACCCTTTATAAACATTTCATTTCCCGCATAAGTGTGCCACATTAATAATATAACATAGAATGATTCAAAATCAATAGTTATTCCATGATTAAGGAATGTGGAATAAATAAATTAACATATAATTCAATATGTATATGAGAATAAAGGTGAATAACCTTGTTAGATAAATAGGTATGATATTCACTACATGATGATTTTGGCATGGAAAGTCACAGTGCAATTTTAGCAACATAACGTCATCATATGAAAATTCATATGTTGGGGTGATGAGAGAGAAAGTGGTATATAATCATTTATACATGGAGTAGACATTAACAGGGTCATGGAAGATAATATCCCAACATATAAAATGTAAGTTAGATGTATAATATGGGAGAAATACATGAATGGAAATAAGAAGAGAGAAATCCCTTACAGAATTTCGTCTTGGTAACAGGTGTACAAGGAAGGCATTAATGAGATATAAAGTGGTATCTCATCATTAAAACATAAGTATGGAAGTATGAGAGAGGTTAAAAATCATACCAAAACATTTATAATTGTGAATAAAAGTTTCTAAAAACATAAATAAACATGGATAAAAATGATAAAGGAAGGAATGAAAGGATCGCCTACGTAAATTTGGCATGGTAACGAGTGTACATAAGGGTTCATAAGAGAGATAAATGAGAGTGAAAGGGGTTATAATGGTTTATACATATATTTTTTAGTATTTATGATATTTAATAACATATAACAACACAGTAATAATATAAATTAAAATACATTACAAGAAAGGAATGCTTGGTAAAAGAGGAGGGTGGAAGATCCCTTACAAAAGTTTGGCACAGTAACAGCTTATATAAGGGTCCAAATGAAGGAGGATAAATAAGACCTCATTAAAATAACATAAAATGGAAAATAATAGAATTATTATAAAATAATTACATTATATACATTCTAAATTACAATAACTACTTTCGAATAAGATGCTTGAATTTGAAAGGAGGAGAGGAAAGTGAGGACCCCTTACTTGGATGTGTGATCGCAAAGGCTTGAGAAAGGATAATTGGGAGATTTGGGGCCCATTAGAAGGACTATATGGAGTATGGGACCGTGGTTTTTGTAGATATAAATGGTTTTAGTGAAGAGTAATGGGAGATTGGGTGGGTTTATGTAGGAAATGAGGGATAATTCTTTATTATTTAGGCTTTGGACACTACATATTAACATATTCAAAGACAGAAACCCTCAGATGTTTTTACCATGGTTTATTCCAAAGGGGATTGGTATAAAATATTTTATAAGGCCAAGGTCCCAATATATTAAAATATTATCCTTTCTTATGTGGAGGTGAGTCACACTCTCAAGGAAGTCATTTTAAAATGATAAAATATTTTATAGTCATGTAATGTCCACTAAGGCATTAGAAAATTAATCAAACAAATATAAAATAAAATTATTTTAAAGTTAAAACATATATTTGATGGGTATACCTTTTAGGGAATTTTATTAAATCACTATTGGTTCATTTGGATGTCATAAAACACTCTATATATTTATATATTATTTAATTTTTACCCAAACATTTGACTGTCTCAATTTTTTTTAAAATATTCATTGTTAGATTATTTTGACATCCTGAATAAAAAATAATATTCATATTATCTAAATAAATTTTTAAATATGTTAATTCTCACTTGTAAAATAAAAATAAAAATTTATTGAAAATTGATGGGTTTTGAAAAAAACAGTTTTTAAGCATTAATAAAAATTACATTTGACTTCTTAAAAATTATATGATCATTAATATCTAACAATAATATATAATTAAAATATAATTTATTACCAAAAATCATTAAGTTATCAAAATAAATTCTATAATTTAAATTAAAAATATTATTTCTATTTTATCGTATAAAATTATAATTTTTATCAAACTAAATACTTAATAATTTATAGAGTAAAGATAATTAATATAATAATCATTTATAATTAAAATTAATTTTATTGCTACAATGTTATAATAAAATTATTAATAAAACCTCAGTTTAATATAATAATTTTTATATTTCGGAAAAGCACCATTTTACATTGAAAAAAAATTCATCTAATTTATTATATTTTTATGAAAAAATATTCTCATAAAAGAATTGATAGAATAATAATTTTATTTATAAAAGGGATTACAAAATAATTAACTAATACCTTGTTTCATAACCCCTTATAACACCTGCGTAAGACATAAGGGTATGGTGTGCGATGGTGACAAACTCTTGGGGCGGCTTAGATAACATCACTCATGTGCTAATCTATTTTAACTTGTACTTCTCCCATAGTCGATTCCATTCAAGTTTAACGTGTTGAAACAAGGATTGGGACTGGTCAAGAGAATAGACCAGTGACACAATCTCCCTTCCCAGCTATAAAAAACGTTATTTGTAGGGCCTGAGTCTACTATATGAGGCCATCGTCTCCTTCATATGCGTTTAAAAGATTATTTTTAAAAACATTAAATTTATATCAGTCATGGGATAACTATTCAACGACTATATTATCTATGGTAATGATAATTAATAGTCATTTAAACTGAATAATAATAAAAAAAAGTGAATGTGTTTTTTATAAGACACTAAAAAGAATGAGATTTTTAATAATAAATGTCTGGGTAATTACAAAATTGATGTTGGGGTGTAGGGAACTGTGGAACACCACTAACCAAAAAATAGTTTCATCAATGAGGATCAGGTTTAACGATGAACTTCAATAAAGGAATGAAGAAGTCTAAACCCAAAAATTTTAAAAATTAAAGATTAAATATTTCAATAAACTGAAAATGTTGTTGATTACATTGATCTTATATTCATGAGAAAAATCTTAAATCACAAACAATTATTACACAAGAAAAAAAATCACATTTTACAAGTTAAGAACAGTAGATCCAATGAATAAATATACTCACAAAAACCCCAAATAAAAGTAAAATATAATAATACTACACAAAATGAAGAAATAATGGGGATGAACACTCTTAAAAACCCATGCAAATTCCAATAACCTAACAATGATTTGAAAAATTTCTAAACAACACCATGTCTATCTTCACATTCCTACAAGATCACAATAATCACACTTTGACACAAGATTAGTCATTGTGGGATGGTGGTGGTATGTTTTATCAAGATCCTCCTCCTCCCTCGAATTTAATTTCAGTGGGAATTTAATATCTCTATCATAGTCTCTCTCGATAAACACCAGCATCAATAATGAAAAAGGAGTAGAAGTAATCATCTCTAACTATAACTATGACATGTGTTTGGGTAAGAGGATTTTTGTAGAAAAAATCATTACAATATGATGTAAATACATATGATCATATATGAATCATCGCTAGAATACATAAAGATATGTTTTTGACATATCATATATGATATGTGAGGAACCATCATAGTGAAAAAATAAAAACCCCATGCTATGGATGAAAAATATTGTACAGTATATAAAATTTCTCACAACATCAGATGAGAGTTCCAAATACATTAGGTGAGAAAATACCATCCATATATGGAGAGCCATAGCCGATTCAATCCTTATGGAAGACAAGCGTCTCCAACACACCATGATAAATTAAGTTTTATCTATCTGTCTATAAAATGTGAGATGAATTATATATATAATTAAATATCTGAAAACTAGGGTTGTGTCATGTTATCTATGTCAAACATGTGAGATTCATCAGCTGAAAACACACATCACCAAAGGTGAAGTAAATACCACATGATACTAAATAAAAACATTCCTCAGAGATAAATAAAAAATTTATAAATGAAAAATAATAAATATAAAGACAGAATAAAATCATAATTTTCATAGAAAAAAGATACGCATAAAAAATGAAGAAACATAAACACATGAAATAAAAAAATAAAAATAAAAACATTTAAATTTGTAACAAATATTCAGTATGCATAAAAATAAAAAATCACCAACTTTAAAATTTAAAGTGTAAACAAGTTTACATACTAGTAAAGATACACTATCTTATAATCTTGTTTAATTATTTTTTAATTAGTATATAAAAAATCACTATCATAATATTAACAAGAATAATATCCCCTTAACATGTATTAAAGTGGCACATTTAATCCCATGAAACCTCATATACTACTATGAACTACTAAATTATGTTCTAAAACCATTATAATATAAGAAACAACATTACAAAGAGATTACCATACCCATATATCTATCTCCCATAAGCCAGTGGAATCCCTTGTGATTATCCTCTTAAAAGTTGGATGATTTCTACTAAACTCTCCATTAACACCTAAAAAACAAAAAATAAAAAATGAATTCGGTATTACCTTTGAAAATAAAAATAAAAAATAATATAAAATAAAAAACACATGATGCTCAAATTAAATTGGTACAAGAATTATAAAATAGTCATTAAGTAGTCATAACAGGATAATGAGAGGCATCCGTTTACTTGGTGAAAAAAATCTAGAAACTAGCCCAACTCAAACCCTTATTTCTAACAAGAGACCCCTAAAAGTCACTTGTAGTGTCAGTACATAAAAAATAGAAGAAATAAAACCAATAACTACACCAGACTCTAATCTAAGGGAATCTTGATAACATCGACAATATCATAACAATAGTATAACACATTGTTCCATTCCATAATATCCTTAGGAATAATATTAGCTAAATATATCTTAATTTTTACAATTTTAACATAATTATAGAACTAAGAATTCCAAAATTTTCTATCTTATATCTTCTCCTTACTACTGTTTTTTCATTAAGAAACATAGGACTAGATTTCACCACACTAACCTACATCTCTCGACCATTCATATGAAGATCCCTATAAATATTAATGACTACACATCATCTAAATCAAATGAATCCATACTATATACAATTTAATAATTAATAATATTAAATAATTATCTAAAAAAATTTAATTTTAAAAATTCTCAACCATATCTAATATCTTCACATCTACATTCATACATCCAAAATAATCTTATTAAAATCATCTAAATTCACATGTACCAAAGTGACATAGATTATTTTAAATATATAAATATGATTGATCATTTTCAACATACCATTAAAAGACTTATTATTATAAATATTTTCAATTTGTAAAAGGTAGTACTAACAGAGGTATCATAGACCACTTCTCAGATCACCTTGTCACATAGGGTCAAGAACAACAGGGAGTCCAAATTCTTTAACACTCCAGTATTAAAATATACATTTTAATTTGAAGTCCTCACAATTGTATAAGTACCGGTGATCCTTTTGAATGGTACACTCAAAGCACCTTCAAGTCCATTTTGGATATGAAGAACCCACATTTTCAACTACGACAGTCTGTTTGTTAAACATATTTATCTCAAACACGGTATACGACATCATGAAACATGATATAAAATATTAGATACCATATTTTAGGGATATGGTACATGTAACACCAAAAACCACACAACATTGGAAAAATAGATGTTTGAGTTTATTGCTGAACTTTATAAAAATAATGTACATGGAAAACCCCCGAAAAGTTAAAAAAGTAAAAAATAAAAAATATATGAAATTTAATGTTCTATGGACCATGTTTTACCAATATAATAAATAAGAACAACATCTTTCATCCTTTTATTACACAAGAAAAATAAAAACATTCTATAATAAGAGAAAATATGAAGTAAGAAAACATATAATCACACACATGTATACAACCCATGAATATAGATAGAACTAGAAAAGTACACCAAACCAAGAAAATGTGTGAAGAATACTCTTAAAATCCTAGGAGGGCACCAATAATGAAATAGTGATCATCCATATTGTTGAATGGATTATTCCATATCATCATCTTTTCTAAAGATCCAAATAATCATTCTTTCCTATCGAAGAAAAAATGATGGGATGGTGGTGGTGAGTTCTAGAAATATCATCTTATTTCCCTCTAAGATTCTATCTCGGTGGGAATTAAAATCCCTATATCACTATTTCTATTGATGAAAACAATTATCAATAATGATAAAGGAATAAAAAAATATCATTTAGACATATCTAATATATGTGTTCATACAATATACTTTCAAAAAAATAGTCACATCTATATGATGTAGATAAACACCCTCACATATGAGTAATCCATATATTTCATCATAAGAGGTCTCCTGTAACTCATTAATTTAAGAAAATTTTCACCCTGGAAGAAGAATAAAAACCCCATAATATAGAATAATCACACACTATGAAAGGAGAAACTCCACCACCATATTAGGTGAGAATGTTCACTAATTTAGGTGAAAATTCCCCAGCCACATGAAGAGATCCACAATATAATTCATTCTCCAAATTAATAAATATCTCCCACAACCTATGTCAAATTTACTTTAAAATTATTATCTATGGAACGTGATACCATTCCCAAATGTTATTAAACATAAAAAATTAAGGTTTGTGTTAGATAATATCTCTTATACATATGATATTTAATCATTGTATCTCATATCAAAATAATTTTTTGAAGATTAATGTAAAAAAAGGACTAAATAACTTATTTTTGAAGATAATTAAATATATTACATGAGATTAATTAGTCCCATACTCAACTCATATATGTTGAATTTAACCCCATGAGAAATTGATGAAAAACAGATGAAAAGAGAAAAAATCAGTTATCTCTAATAAAAAGAGAAACAAATCCACAATAAAACTAGATTTTTTATAGAAAGCAGTAACATGTAAAATGTGAGGAAAAAAGTGTATGGGGAATTAATTAAAATAAGAACATTTTAAATTGAAATAATATATAAGCATGCTACAAACATAAATCATTAAATTATTACTTAATGTATTAAATAGGTTTATGTTCTTACAAAACTATATTATTCTATCATCCTGTTCTGGTAAATATCAATCAATATAAAATTGTATGAACTATCAAATTTTTCCCATCCTTATTTTCCCCTTATCATGTATCACATTGGTATATGTATTCCACTACCACATCATATACTTTTATATATTGATAAATAATTCTTTTAAACCATTATAATATATCAAGAATCTCTAAATATAGATTATCATATCCATATAACTATGTACACTAAAAAAATTTCCATCCCAAGAAATTCTCCACCTAGTAGCGGGACAACATATGTTGAACTCTGACTTGAATCCATAAAAATTACAAAAACATAATATATTAGAGACTCCCTTAGAACAAAAAATTAGAATGAAATAACATATATACAGATATCAAATTAATGTGGTAAGAAATATAAAACACTCAAAAAGTAGTCACAATAATTCAATAAGAGGATTATCTCTATCTGGACCTAAAAAACCTAGAAACATGCCCAACATATTGCCTTCCCTTCTTTCGATGGCCCATAAATATCACATGAAGAGAAATATTAGTGAATGAAAAAGAAATACATCCTAGAGGTATACCTAACTCTTCTCTATGGGATGAACATATAACACCAACTTTGTCATAACTAAGGTATACCACATTGTTCAAGACCATATTATCCCTAGTCATAATCTTGTAAAAGTATGTTTTAATCTATTAAATTTTATCGAAAATGATAACACATAAAATTACTGAACCTTTAACCATTATTCGTCTAGTTACTAATTTATTTTGGTAGACCAACTATACTGAGCATCTTAGTCCTAGAATTCACCCCAATACCCTCCATCTTCATGTCATACATCTAAGGTTCCCTAGTCAAGATCCTGGATTTTACATCCTCTAATGTAATGGAATCCATATAATGCATCATCAAATCCTTAATATGATTAAATTTTTAATCCAATGAATTAAATAATATAAATTTCTAGTTCTCATCTGATATCTAGGCAACTATATATATGTTATTTTTGAAACCACATTACTAAAATAATATAAATACACTATGATAGACGTTCTATAGACCCATTTAAAGTTATAATGATACATTTTATTGTAAAAACCTCCAATAATAGACATATTCATATAAATAGTTTCATGTTTTTTCCATATGATCCATATACAACTTCTAGTAGAACCTTATCACCCAGGGTCAACAACAACATGGTGTAAGATTTCTTAAACCCATTATGTTAGAAATATATATAAGAGGTTTAAGTCTTCTAGTGGAATATAAAATGGTGAAATTTTTCATTGGTTCACTCAATGAATATTTAAGTCTATTATACATAATAAAATTATTCATCAATTCTATCCATACATATAATTTTATTCTCACCATTACACTTATCAATTTTAACCATATAAAAAGACATTTTGAAACTTTGTATCAAATATCTGAATCCAATTATTGTCTAGAAAGGTATGTGGAATACCATTTACTACAAAATAGAGAAAAAATATAGGATTCATTTTTCTGTTTAATTTCAAAAATGTAATCATAATTGAAAACCACAGTTATGAGAAAAATACATTGTAAATAAATCATGAAATTTATTATTCTTTTAACCACGTTGGTTGTACCTGTATAATAAGAACACCATGTCAAAGCTGTTTATCATATGATAAGACTTATAGGTTGATAAAATAAGAGAATATAAAAGACCAAAATTAATTTGCTTACACACAACCAAAGAAACAATAATGAATAATAACAACAAATCGAACTAAGAAAAAGGTTGAAGATAACTCTTATAGACCCTAGCCTACTAAAATTGTTATTATCTTTATCTTCCTCTAATATAAAATAAGTTAATATTATCCTTTATAGTAGGCATGGTGGGAAGATGGTGCTGAGATCCATTATGCTCCTCCTCCTCCACTATTGAATTTTCTCTCAACAAGAATTAAAAATAGCTCTCATTATCTCTGTCAATGAATAATAGCTTTAGAAATGATAAATATATAAAAATAATCACATATAATAGTAGATGAGATAGATATTCATGAAAGTCTCTTGTGAAGTAAATAATCATTGAAAATTTCTATAGATAATTTTCCTTTGTGTATAAATCATTCATGTTCTACAACAATAGAGGTCACCCATGGATCATTTATGTGAGGTAAAGATCCCCCACAAATGAATCATAAATAGCATGCACTATGAAATAATAACACACTATGACAATCAAAAATCTCCACTATTATAGATGAGAATTCAACACTACATCATATGAGAATTCATCAACCATGTAGGGAGTCATGAATCTGTATCAATCCTATAAACATACTTGAATTTATTACACCCTAAATCATATTATGTCCTATATGTTTAGCCATGAAAGGTGAGACTTCTCTTGCATATGATTAAAATTTTGAACACATGGGCTACTTCAAGTGATCTATTAATACTATGTGAGATTAAAACCTTAAATATCACATTTTAAAAGCTCATAGATGATTAAAACCATGGAATATTAAACAATTACGCATAAAAGAAAGGATAACCAACTAAAAGGCATTATTTTTTATCGATAACATGTCATGTAAGATAATTTAAACCCCACATAAGATTAAATTAAAACATACCGCATGAAAAAACAAACATATAGAATAGTAAAGATAATATAAAAACATACTTTTCATGGAATGTATGAACAAATGAAATGTGAATAAAATATTACCCATGTCATCAATTCGTCAAAATCAAAACATTTTAACATTAACAAATAGTATGATTTAAAAAAATATTGTGTGGGATCTCATGCTTATGGAAGAATCTAAAAAAGAAATGGTCAGTAAAGACTAATTATAATGATAGTTACATAAATTAAAAAATACCAAATTACTTCTTTGTTTCCTTGAATAATTTTCAAATTATAAAAAAATACACGATGTAAAATTGACAATAATATCAACTAATACGAAAAAGAAAATACAGTTTTGGTAAACACTATACATAAATATTAGAGTAATAGTGATAATATCTATATCACAATTGACACCATAATCATTATAGAAAAATTTATTCAACATAAATAAAAAATTATTTCAATTTTTTATGATAGAAACATTACATATCATTAATTATGATTCAATATAAAAACAAAATAGGTAATTAACCAATCGATAAAATAGAATTAAGATCACTGAATAAAAAATGGGGAATGAAGTAACCAACATTCTTGTACATATGTTCATGATTAATGAAAATAGAATAATCAATCACAATAGGTTTCTATATACAAAATATAAGTTAAATATAATTAAAATGATATAAAATAAACTCAAATATAACTATTTCATGACAGAAAATATAATAAAAAATTAGAATTTTTTCAACATACAAAGTCAATGAATAGTAATAAATAAATAATGAAATTAATATTAGGATTTATATTCATTGGCATAATTGGACCTAAATGAGTGAAAAGATAATTGTAAGACACATAAAATAATAAAAATAAAATATAGATACAATATAGTTTATGTAAAGTTGAAGTGGAATAAGAGAACTATCCATGAACTATGTTCTTTTAATCCCAAAATTTATTAGTCAACCCAAGATTATGGAATGTGAAATTTACCCCCAAAGGGAGAAGACCACACATGACATGCCTAATCTTGACTAATAGTATCATTGGACCAGTGTTGACAAACCTAAGATTCGGGAATCAATCTTTGTCAAAATTTTACCAAATTCAAAATATAATTTCTATAATTTTAAATATTTTATGTGAACCTCTTTTACCTATTAAGATATGAATATATTGTTGTCACTTTTTCCCAAAATTAAACAAAACATGAATTGAAATATATAAAAAAGATATCAACATGAAAAATAATCTTGTTATCAATTAATGTGGGATGGAGAAATATTATAATGAAACTTTTTTTACCATATTATGCAGGTGAGGTCACCACATTACACAAGTGACTATCTACTATATTTTAAAAGTTGATATAAATGAATCCAATAGGTTATATATACTGGAATCACACTCGTTCTAATAAAAAATTCAACTTTTGAAGAAGATATCTATGTTTTTATTGGGGTATCCATGCACACATAAATTTATTTTGTTTCCTCAACTAATAATGTCTTCTAGAATCTTTTTGTAGAAATTAAAAAATGAAGTTCGAAATCTAAATTTATAAGCACAAACTTTTCTATATTATTCAATTATTATTACTGACTTCTCATCTAAAACATCTCGAATACAATCCCATAAAATATTTCATAGGTAGTATACACTAAATAAAACAAGTGAAGACTTTTTGTTCGTCATAAAAAAAATGAAATTGGGTATTCTCTTACTCAGAGCATGTTAATACTTATTAAACTACATGTTCTATCTCTATTTACTTTCATGAAAATTTCTATCAAATGGAAATGGAAAACACACATAGATCTGATACATAGTAGATTTGGATTGAAACAGTCGTATTAGGTTTTATCTTCATCTTCTTCAAGGGCTATATCATGTTTACATATCTTCCTCCTCGGTTCAGAGTTTTGGTTTCACTCAATACACTCATACATAAGGTGTGAACATTAAATAGTCTTATCATGCTATTTATATTATTTTTAGATCCTCATTATATTTTTTTTAATAAACAATACTTCAACTCATTGAGGTATTTTTCATTTACATTAATATAAACTTCCCAGATAAATCATTCTCTTAAGAACCATAAGAATTAGTCCAATTTTTATCCTCCCCATGATCTCAATGATCTCATTTCATTAAATTTTATTTTTTGAAATATATTTCGAAAATATCATGTAATATTCTACTCTATATTTTATATGGGTAAATTAATATTCTAAATTTATTCAGAAAGCTCAAATTATTCTATTATATAAATAATCCTAAAAAATACCCACAAATAAATATTGTATGAATATATATAGAATACATTACAACATAGTACTGAAATAGTGAAACTCAATTCATTTTGAGTTCATCCCATTGAATTTTCTATAAACATAGCATGAGTCTTCAATCTTCATAAAATAGTTCCGAATCATTCTCTTTTATCTTAAACATAAAAAATACATTTTTATATTTAATAAATTGAAATAAAACACTTATATCAACATATTTTAACTATTATATTTTATGAAATTTGGAAGAATACCATTTATGGGAAATTTAGGCTCCCATATTTTCTTTCGATCATTGGTATTCCATATCATCTTGATATTAATAATCTAAATAACACACTATGATTGGGATATAATTAACTCAACTATGATAAATTTTCAAATAATTGAATCAACAATATTTTCATTATTCTTCAGAACTCATCATTTTTTTTGTTTTTCAAGAAGAATGATCCTCTTCAAACTCAAACGTGGCTCATAGCTCATAATTTCACCATGATGTTTTTAATATGATAAAACAAGACGATAATCATCCCAAATTGTTATCCTATTCAAAATTTAAAATAAATAAACTCAATTTTCATGTAAATGAATTCTAAAGTCTTTTAAATATTGATGTCATCTCTATCTCCATGTAAGTCATACAAAGTCTATAAGATGTTTTATATTATTTCAGGGAATTTGATACATGAAATAGATTAATCATTATGAATTTCTAGTGATATAAATTACTCATATAATTATACATCGATTTAAGAAGTTATACATGGAAACTTCATACATCCTTTGAAAAGTCATATGGTGGGTTTATCAATGTAATACACCAAGACTACAAAATTTATAGACATAGATATAGTCATACAATGTGGTTTATGACTTCTTGCATTAAGAGTCTCAAATTAAAATTCCAAGATTTAAAAATTCTTATGCGTAGACATAGTCATGTAATGGGGTATCTTAAGTATAATGAAAAACAATTCTCACATGGATTCAAATTTAGACATGAGTAAACTAAATGGATTACAGAAGACTAATGTCATATGAATCACCCAAAAAGTCACACACATAATGACTGTAATTTTTTCAACTTTTATTATAAAAAAAATTTAAATTTATTTTAAATAATACCAAATTTCTTCAGATCAACAATTTACCTTCTCAACAAATTTTAAAAAACACCGACCCACTTCAATTATTCTAGGACTTTTTAAAATAATTCCAAAACCATCAAGATAACGTCAAATGTACTTACTAGTATACAAATAATAAAATTGAGTATTTTAATAAGATCCACTGGAATAATATTTCATCAAAAAATTTATCTTCCAAAAAATATCAAATTTGAATTTATTAAAAAATGTTTGTATTTAATGTGATGGATAACACAAGGTTGGACTCTCTAAAATTTTATAATATCTAATTCCAAACATTGAGCTTATTTAAACCATTGAATGAAAGTTATGAAAACTACCCAAAAATATATATAGGCAGAACAATCAAACTCACCCTTAATATTATAATAATATTTTAGAAAATTCTTATTCCACTTGCAGTACTTCTCTTATTAATACATATTAGCTAAAATAATCATTATGTTTATGTGCTACTGATATAGAATCTATCTCTTCCATTATCCCTGAATTATATGAAGAAATTCCATATTAAATGGTTGGATAATCATTTTATCATCCAAAACTTTACCTCATATAAATTCATTTAAAATATCTTGGAAAATAATGTTAATTTACAAAAAATAATATTTCAACCCTAAGGGTACTTCAGTCTCCCCCATTGGATTTGTTATAAATTCAAAATACCAAATTTCACTTCTGTTCAATGTAATTCTTTCTCCATGAATTGAAAATAAATGAAAATGGAATTTTTTTCTACCACTTATTGACACCATGAGTTTACAGTAGGTGTCTTACTTCTCTCATTGACTCAAGTAATTTTATAAAACTTTTCTTCTCCCTATTTGTTTCCTCTCCCACATTTAGTGATTCATTTAGATTTCATTTGAATGAAGGGTGTCACAACATGTTCTATTATAATTGATCCACAAAACAATAAAATTTAATTCAATAAGAGGTAAGCTATTATAGAAAATAAGAGTGACCAATTAAGATAACAAGGAGATCCATTAAAAAACCATCAATACACTACCAGCACCAAAATTCACATATTTGGGGATAATCATAAAATTTTTCTGGTAATTTTTAATCTTGGACTCACATGAACAAACATGTAAAAATTATTCATTTGAACGATGTTTTTACTCCCTTAATGTTTATAAAATCACTACCCATTTATAAAAAAACTCATCAAAATTAAAACAATTATGAGAGTGGAAGACATTCCTCAACCCTTAATTTTAACAATTCTATCCAAAAATTTTGATTAAAAAAATGAATATATCTGAGGTAGCATGGTCTTCTTAGATAGTTCCCCCCAAAGAGATACTTGTTATACTTCACTATGGTTCATTCCAAACATATATGATACTGGTTAAGTTGTCTAATACTAGTTTTGAAATGAATTCAAATTATTACTGACCATGATTGAAAATTCTATATTTTTCAAGCCACATATTGATTTACCATTTCTATTATGTAAAATCTATAGAATATGGAAATAGGATAAATTTTAATCATATATTAAATGTGAGAAACATTTTTGATACTTTATAGTCAACCAATATAATACTTTTATTGAATGTATACAATTAATAGATCTTTTAATGCTTGAAGTTTTCTTATTTTTTCATATAAATTTCTTTATGGGAAATTTGTAAATCTTATATTTTTCAAAATTTTAATTTGAATTGCCTTATTCACATGAAAAATTATAGTACATTAATTTATTCCATATTCCTCATACCTTTTCACCTCTTCCAAATGAGTGGGATAAATTTTTACATATTCCAATATCACATTATTTTCCTTCTTTGTGCATGTCATACCTTTTCATATAATATTGGACTTAATACCATGACTCATTGGTTATTTTATTTTGATTTTAATGGTTTATCTTGTTTAGTATGTCATGTCATACACTTGTTACCAACATGTCATATCATTTTGGATAATCCATGCACTACATCGAAACCTTTTAATTTTCCATTCATGGTTAACATCACAACATCTTCATAAGGAGTGTGAAAACTAATCAAATATTTATATCCCCCTCTTGAATTGAATCCAATTTTGTTTCCATAGTTCTCTCATATTAATTTATTTTAATATATATATATATATATCTTGAAATGGTATATGGTGTGGCATCTCCTACCATAATAAAATAAATTATTCTTTTATCATGAACCAGCCTAGATTCCATAGTACGATGACACCCAAGACAACAATGACATAACTTGAAGGGAATTCCTAATCCTCATGGGTTGGATACAACAACCCAAAATCATAATAAGAATAATAAAGGAACTTTCTTTCAATAAAAAGGTGAAATATAAAATATATAAGTCTGTAAGATCAATACCCCACAAGGTTAAAGTACCATAAAAATCTTGAAAAACAACAATGACAAAGGAAATCTTCCATACATGACACATATTTCATCCATGCATCATCAGAAACATCACCACTACTATAGAAACTCAAAATACATTTAAAAAGTGGGTTCTAGCTCCACTAGTCACCTCAATCACTTATGATCCCAAGGTTCATTAACATCTCATGCCATCATGTGGCGATTTCCCTTTGTTCAGACCTAGCAATAAAAAAAATAAAATCCCAAAGGAAAATGTATAGTGTAAGATAAACATCCTAGTAACATATCACCAAGTGATCATAAGAAATACCATATAAATAACCAATTTATGCTTTTAAATATAATTAATAATGGAATAGAAATAAATTTTCATATTTAAAAACAAAACATTATTTTATATCAAAATATTGATGTTGTACCAAATGGGATAAAATGAACATTTTATATAAAGCATTTATATTAATGAAGAATCATGAATAAATTATTTCATTAATTAATGATATAAATATCAAATAAAAGAAAAAATAGAACTAGGGTCATGTGATATACGATAAATTAGATTATTGTTCAAGGATCCTTATACTACTCAATAAGTTATCTCAACTCAAATATGTGTGAACACATACCTATGATTAGGTAACCATAACCCAACTCCCAATAAGGGAAATCAATCCGTAATAAGTTTTTATAGTTTTATTAATCGTCAATCCATTTCATGGTGGTTTGATCATAGCAGACTTTTCCTAGTATCTTACTAACTACCCAGACTCCCATTTTCTTCAATAGATTATTCAGTAAATCATGATCAGTTAAAAAGAATCAAAAAATTCATTTATAATGGTTAAAAAGTCCAAATTTTTAGGTTATACATAACTTTGAAATTAAAAATAAAATCATGGGTTTTAGTTAAATTAATTCTTTTCAAATCAACTTTGAATTTTACCCAATATCCTTATGTATCAATTATCATTATAAGAAAAAAATATTTTTTTCAATTTCACTATCTTATTATATTTCCATTGAAATTGGAGTTTTTACTGAATTTACATACTATTGAAAATAACACATCAAAAAATTCAAATATTGTTTTTGAAATAAATTTAAATACTCAATTAAATAACATAAATAATTTAAAATATTAAATTATTAGGAAAAGTCACATAGAACAAACTATATTTTATCAATGGTCAACACAATGCAATCCTTGGAGAAAAAAAAACAAATTTTTAAGGCGAAAGATATCAATATAGAAATTGTAGATCGTAAATTGTCATGATAAAAACTAGATAAAAAATCATTTGATCAAACCATAATAGATTAATAATGTTAGAGTGAAATAGAAATAAAAATGTGTGGAAACACATCAATGATCAAATTCCAAACTACGATGCATGGGAGGGACGTAGTTATTCATTGTGCATTAAAGGAAGCATAGGGTTCTCAGGAGGTGCACCTGCAAAATGACCAAATGAATCAGATGAGAAGAAAAAATAAAAGAATTGCACATGATAAATTTACATCATAAATAATCAGTTTATCGTGTAAATTAATTGCATTTAACATACTCTAAAAAAGGCATCACCTCAGGTTAAAAACACAATGATGAATAACTTTTTACAGTGTCTGTAATTTTTTACTGTGTAAGGCCCTTCTACATCATAAGAAATTTTTTATTGAATAACTAATTTATAGCCTAATCCTTTATAATAGCTTATTAAAAGTGAAAAATTTAATTCATAACATAAATATATACATCATAAAAGGTCCCTCATCCAGTTCCAAAAATAAATACCTTGCAAAAACACCCAAAAATATTCCAATTCATCCAAAACCCAATGTGAACCCTCCATGTCATTCAAAAATTTATAATCAAACTCAATTAATTTAAAAGAAAACACACATACATGAACATTATATAATTTTACCCAACAAAATATCAATATCCTTCAAGACCCCAAACATGAAAAAAAATCGATACAAAACATGTGTTAATAAGTACCTAAAGGAATGTTGTAGTATGTTACAACCTCCCTACCATAAACACTCTCATCGATAGAAATATTTTCAAGAATATTAAATGTCCAAAAGATGAGACCACTACTTAGTCACTAATTTGTGACACTCCCATGTCTAAGGGTAGTATAAAAAATACTTCCATGACACATAGACAAAGAGCATGGTTCACCCATAATGAATATTTCTCTCAACGTCAACAATATTGACTGGCTACTCAATCACAGATAAATCAGGTTCGTCTTCTAGATCCTTCTATGCCTGGATAGCTGATGGATCAAAAATATATTTCTTGATATGAGACACTTGAATCACATTTATTATCTAAGTCAAATATGGTGTAATTTCTAAAAAATATGTCACATTCCCCACCAGCTCAATAATCAGGAAATGTCCTATAAAACATTCCTCAATATTTCCCTTTCTTTCTGGATATCGGTGACCCAAAAGGTTGAAACTTTGAAATGAATCTTTTCACCATCTAAAAAATCTAATGGAAGTCAATGATGATCATTAAGGAATTTACACTAGAACTACACCATCAAAATTCTCTAATTAATTAACAGAATTCTCAACATCATATCTTAGACCAAAATTTGTCAAACTAGGAAAACATCACCAATCTATGACCAACATCACAGAGATCCACAAGCCTTACCATTAAAGGCATAAAAAGGATCCATTTTGATTCTGTAATGGAAATTATCTGTATAAGAATACTCAACCATTTTTAAAGGATCATCCCAACCACCGAAAAAATATAGAACCCAAGGATGGGAAATGTCTTACAAATATTGTACATTATATTATTTTCTATCATCCACCGATAGATAGTATGATATACTCAATTGAAACCTAGATCCCACCACATCCTAGGACCCTCTCTAGAAATGGGATGTAAAATGAGGATCCCTATCAGAGACAATATTCGATGAGACTCATTAAAAATGAACAATATCTCACACATATAGACTTCCAATGTCCTCAAATATGGATGTATCTCAAATGGGTATAAAATGTCCAAATTTGGAAAACCTGTTGATTAAAAACCACATCACATTTTTCCTTGAAGGGTATATAGAAATCTACCTAAAACTTCTATAGAAATATCATCCCTTTTACCAGATTACATTGGATAGATCACAAATAAATTTGAAGGTATCTAGTGTTCGACTTTGACGTGTAGGATATTATAACAATAAGAAATAAAGTTAGTGATGTATCATCTCATAAAATCCCCCAATAATTGTCAATTCATCTCCTAGAACATTTTCTTTGTTCTATAGAACACTATCCATTAAGAAATATGTAAATCCCCAATCATAGCCTTTCTTATAGGAAAAAGTACAAAATACTAGTTCAAAAAACCCAGGATTCAGTCATGTCAGAATGATCACTAGACAATAGACTGCCCAAAATAAAAAGTGTGCCTAGTTCTATGGAACTTATCAGCAATATGACCCCATAAAAACCATCATATGAATAGAGGATCTCAACTGAACATTGGTCCAATAATGATTTGTTACATACTCTTAAAATCCCAAATGTAACTGACCAAAGAGGTCGACAATGTTCCACTATTATAATGATTATTTCACGCCTTGGGTTAGAAACTTCCTTTTCAAAGCATCACTAATGAAATAACCCTTACCAAGGGTGTATGAAATGTTCAAATAAATATTTTTTGGAACTCAACCGAACACATCTATTAGAGATTTATATGTTATTGAGAAATTATACAACATGATCTTTTGTGGTCAAAGTAAACATAAAAAGCTTTTATGAAAATTCAATGCCTCCAACTCTTAATATAATTGATCATTTATGTGAATTCAAAACCATGATTTGGATAGTTTTTTGAATGTGGTCTAAGATTCCAAGAACTATAGGATACCATGTGTTCACCCTGTATAAGGATATAACTGAAACCATATACAAATGCATCACAAAAAACCACATATACCTATCTATCCTTCAGAGGATTCAAAATTAGTGTAGAAGTCATAATATTCTTCAAAATATAAATACAAATCCAACATTTATAATCCCCTAGAAACATCACTCCATTTTGAGTGATAGATGTAATGAAAGATTCCAACTTCCTAAAATCATTCACGAACTAGTGGTACTAGCCTTCCAAAACCAATATTTTTTATATCATGAAATCATTATGTGGATTATTCTATTTCATCACATAATTCACCTTATCAGGATGATATAAATTACCATTTTCAAGATAATATATCCTAATAACATCACATATTAAATCAATAAATTTAATTTCAATAACTTGGTATAGAGTTGTTCATTTATCAACATTTCTAGAACTATTCTCAGATTAAAAAGAAGACTATCCTTGGAAATTGAGGAAAACAATATGTCATCCAAAAAAACCACAATGAACTCATAAAACACTCATGGATTATTTTTTTCATTCATGAAAAAAACTGAAGAAACATTTCTCAGACCAAATGGCATTACATGATACTCGTAAATTTTGTATTTACACTTGAAGGATTTATTGTGAATGTCATAATCATTCATTCTCAATTAGTGACAACCAGAAAGAGGATAAATCATTAAGAATAACTTTTACCCTTTTAACTAGTCAAAAAGTTCATCATTACATGGAAAGAAGTAAATTTTTATCATTGTAACAAGAATTAGTTTTCAGTATTCAATGCAAAGGAGAGGGGACCTACTACCTTTCTTAGAAATAGATTAGGCACTACAAAATGTGACACACTCGAGTGGACAAATAATTTCTCTAGAAGATCATCCAAATAATTCTTCCACACTTCCATATCTTCAGGTGCGATATAGTGATAGGGAAATGTTACATGCTACATTCCATTATAAAAATACTTGAGAACTCAACCTATATTTTTGGTAATAAACTAGATAAATACTCATGAAATGTGTAAGGAAACTGGGTGGAAACTAGTGGGAGATCAATGATTAAAAATTCTAACTTCATGTCCAAAGAATACATTGACATTACAACACTCAATTATAGCTAAGGAGGTCTTTCTCAGCTAAACCTCAGGTCCCATTCCTCTGTGAGAACCCAATACAACCTATTTGGCGAGTAAAGGGGAACTACCAAAGATAAATTTTAACCTAGTATTTACTAGTTATCAACCAATCCATCTCAAAAATTATTTCAATAAAATTATGGTTGATTACTCAAATATTATTGGTATGCAAAATATTTGATAAAGAGGAAACACAAGAAGGACATCAAAGAACCATATCTTGCTTCTTTTAAGGGTGTCTAGTTGTACCCACAACATAAGATAAAATCTATATTGGAGGATTCAACAAATTAGAAATATGAGTTGATATAAATTATTGAGATAAACTAGTATCAAATAAAATAGTCACTAGAGATGAAGTGATAGTGATGTAACTTATCATAGTCACTCGATACTCTTTCTATGTTTAAAGAAGATCCATTTTTTGATTCCTATAGATGGAAGTAATTTAGAGGCCTTTTATAGGAATATCATGAGGACTAAGAGTTGCAGGCTATATAGAACCACCATGAGACTCATCATGCATTATCATTTATTTGAGATTACATATAAAATTTCCACTCAGAGAATTGGTAACTCCAATCAACCCTAACATAAAATCATGGTCATGATAAAACATGAATGCTCTAACCAAAACATCATTATATGAAGTGAGACTCATAAATAAAAACACGTGACATGGTATTAGGTTTTGGAACCATATCGAACTATTGAGCCATAAATTTCTTATTAGATACAAGATTATATGGGAATTGGACAAGCACAAAAAATGGCATGCATACCATGTAACTTCCTGGTCACCCAGATGAAGGTTGAGAAACACTATTTACTTTTCCAAATCCATCAAATCTAGATAGAAATTATCCCAGAAAAGAGATTTGAATTATTTCCACTACAAATATGCATGATTATTTTATTTAACCAATAAGTCCCACCATCTATTTTTAGGCCATTACATCTTGAAGATATCACATTTCTCTTAAATCAAATCAGCTGTTTCCAAGAACACCAAATGCAGCACAATCATTCTCAACCAATACTTAGCCTCTTGAAGATCACTCAATCCCTGGAAATATGGTGGTTTTGGAAAAAAATAACCAGAATGATCTCTAAATTCATACATTCGATGGTTCCACTATAGGAGACTAAACCTAAACGAGTTCAACCACATATCCCTTATCTTGGACATCATATACAACTACCTCAACAAGATTATGCTCAACCAGAGGATTTACTAGATTTGGTTCACCAACACATTCCTCCTATAATGAAATTTCACATCTCCATGGTGTAATGGTAATATAAAACACTAATTGACAACACTGAAGCATTATCATGGATACTTAGAACACAAACTCAATTAATTAATATAAGTCTCATAAAAACAATAAGATATGTATCAATATTGGGATTACAAAATATTCAAAAAAAATAAAGGAAATGAATATAATAATATTTGTTTAATTCATCAATGATGCTATTATCAAATACCCATGGTGACATAAATATCATCCATTATCATGAACATAATCATTAAAATACCAATTCAAAATCCCTATGCAATAAGTAGACCATATCTCCATAGGTTACCTCCATCACTATAGGTCAAATGGATCAAGAATATCTTCAACCACCATGTGCTAATTTCCCTTTATTAAAACTTACAAACAACCAAAGGAAATGGTTGGGTGTGAGATAAACAATCGAGTAGGGTCTCACTAATTATTCTATAATAAATACCTTTACAAAAAGTCATTCATGATTTTAATTTAATAAAATAGGGCTGCGAAATATATTTATATATTTAAACACAAAAAAATTATTTTATATCAAAAAATTGAAGATATACCAAAATAGTATTAAATTTAAAAATTATATAAAACATTTATATAAATCAATAAGTACAAAAAAGGAGTTCTATAATCAATGACATGTGTGTCAAGTCAAAAAAAACATATCACCATGGTCATGAACCAAGTACTATATTAGTTATTGGTTTGAGGAACCTTTCACTACTCAATTAGCGATGTCAGGTTTGATATATATACACATGTCCCCCAGCTCAGGACATCATAACCAAACTCTCTATAGGGGAAGTCATGCTGCAATTAGTGTTTTCACTGTTGTAAAATTTCATTCAATTTCACTGTGGTTAGATCTAAGAATACATTTCTTAATTACATTCTAACCACATAGGATCTTATGTGCTTCAATATATCAATTTACTATCATAGGAAATTTAATTAGACAAAATAAATTCATCAAACAAAATTTAATTGACCAAATTTAAAGGTTCAACATTCCATTCAAATTCATAAAAAATCCTGGGTTTTCATCAAATTCATGCCTTTAAAATCATCAATAAATTTAGGAAACAATTATCAATAATAAATCATTAATCATTTAATCAAAATCATATTTTAAATCCAAAAATAATTTTTAGAGGTATCTAAAACCAATTCCAATTCCATTAAAATTGGGATTTTTCAAAATTTATATACATTTTTCAAATCACACATAAAATCATTTCAAATATGGGGTTTCAAATCAATTAAAAATCTCAATTAAAATAATTTAAGAAATTTAGAGTTTCAATTGTAAGAATAAGTCATATGGAACCACATTAAATTAATAATTTATCAAATAAACACTCACCAGGGAAAAACCATTGAAGAATTAAGGTGAATGAAATTAACAATGACATCCTAGATCATAAATCCTTATGATCAAACAAAAATGAAATCTTAAATCATGATATCAATGATATTTTGATAAATGGTATTAGAGGTAATGATAAAAGAAATGGGAGGGAACTCACCGAAGATAAAATTATAAATAGATATGCTAGATAGGATTTTATTCATTTTCTCTACATGGGAGGAATAATATGGTTATTGGAAGTAACTCCTACAGAATTAAAAAAATGTATTAGAAAAGAAACAAAAATAAAATCATTAGGCATGATGAATTTATGTCATAAATCACTAGTTTATGGAATAATTTCATCACATTACACATACACCAATAAAAACATATTCATGGGTTAAAAGAAAGTCTATAGATGATTTTTTACTGTGTAAGTCTGATTTTTATGGCCTAATCCACTCCTACAGAAGAAAAAAAATGTTTTATATTTTCTGATAGTTTATGGAATAATCCAGGTTCGTGGCTTGTTTGATGTGAAAATTTTACATCATAAATTAGAAATTTACATTGTATGTGTCTGTCATCCAATTACCAATATAGAAAACAACCATAAACTCCAAAAAATAATACAATTAAACTAAAAACAAAATTGTACCCTTAATATCATTGACATATTTATTCTCGAAATCCATTAATTCGAACAAACATAAATCCCTACAAATTAGGTAATTTTCCATGAAAAAAGCTCTATGTACTTGAATGTCCCCAAATTATGTTTAAAAAATAAAACACAATAAGATTAAATATGTACATAATGTAAGTTAATTGTATTCTATATCATTGTTGAGACATACTCTTCAAACATCAAAATCTAACTTGTTTGGAGCATTTTTTTAATAGTTTTCTTCACTAGTTTGATTCTTAAGGAATGTTTTTTTTTCATCACCAGTTTTTTCGTTCGTTGAATCCCTTTATACATGTTAGTATATGATTTTTACTACTTTATGACATGCCAACACTCCTCAGAAAAAGGTCCTCATAGGATACAACAAACAGAGAAGTTAACAAAATAATGTTGTTCATTATTCCTGAATAAATTATTCTTTAATTATGATATCTACTTCTTTCTAGTAGACCTCCTCTAATTTTTATATTTTCTACATATAATTTCTAGAAATCATTAAGATTCACACAGTAATATTTTATGAAAACACTCTATATCCTTGTGTAAAAACATCATACAACACAAACAATTTCTTATAAACCTAATTCTATTCTCTTTATATAAAATATATGTCATTTTAAAAGCTTTATATTTTAGAATATCTCAACACAATTTTGAGAATTTATTTATAATAAGATATTCACAAACATTCTCACCTCTAAGATTGATACATTATCATTTCTATCAACATTTCAGATTACCAACATTTGTATAAATTATATGATGTTTCCTACACTTATCGATAAAAAATAATTAATGGAAATGGTTTTTTAGAGTTATGAGATACCTTATTCTAAGATATTAAATAATATGAATTTATAGAGTATCTAAATACCTTTTTCCATAATTTTGAGTCTTCAAAGAGGAAAGACCCTTATATAATTGTTTTGGCATCATTCATCTTCTCATCATATTTGGATATCCCATACATCACTTCATGTTGATTTTTTAGTTTTATCTTTAACTTGATACACTTTAAATTGGGGATATTATTATCAGATTCCACTAGGAGATTAATATATTCCCACTATTACATTAGATTTTTATATTTATCCTTGTGAATTTTATTTTCCTCTTGAAAATAATTTATATGGTATTTTATACTATATTCCATGATTTTCAGTTGCATATATTTTACATATATTGAAACATTGTGTAGCTTTTAAAATGTATGGATCACCTCAAATAAAACATTTATAACACCACTTCATCACAAGTAGAAAAATTCTATTATTATTTAAATATTGAGATTAATTCCTTAAAAAGTTATTTTTATTCTTCACTAACCTTCATAAGTCATGTGATGGGGCTGAAATTTCATTATTTCTTAATTAATAGATCCTCTATAGAATCAACATACTTATATAGCTGTAACATATCAAATTAGAGACACTTGATATAATAAAATGTATATTTCATATCTTTTATGGTGTCATTATTAATGTCATATTTTTTTGAATAAAATTCACTAAGTGAATCATTAAATTCATCTTCATCATAGCTTGAATAACTTCATAATAGGATAATGACCACTATATTTGATATAATAACCCTAACCCTTCTAATTAACTCCAAATAAGGATGATTCCTCATTATTTTTTTTATTTTTTCTCAACTTTTTTTCCTCTTTCTTCATACTATATTATAAGTTTTTGGTATAAACCACCAAATTTGTTTTAATAGAGATGAAGTATTGTTTTTTCATCCAATTCTCTTCTTTAATCATTTAAAATCCACATTTTATTTTAATGCCTCATAAAATAAACTACAGAATCAATAATAGATAATATAAGGTATAATACTAATTGATAATTACATTAGACTGATGATGGAACACCTAGTGGGGGGGAGGGCATTAGTATGTGTCAACTTTTTACTAAAGTAAAATATAATTCCCGTATTTACTCCCTCTATGGTATTTGAACCTATGTTATCTATTTGGGTATGAATAGAATTTTTTATATATTTCCCAAAATGTCCCAAATTCATAAAATGTAGAATATAAAAATGATATAAGAAAATGATATTTTTACAAGATCTGATTCCAAGATGGTAAAACTACTCAATTTTTTATTCAAATCATGTTGACAGACAAATTATCCACTTATAATCTTGTTTTTTATTATAGTGGGTTGGACATAAATTATCCTAAAATCTGGTTTTTCATATTTCATATGTGAGGTCACCATATTACATAGTTGAATATCCAATACATTACAAAAGTATATTATACTAATTCTAAAAGGTTCTCTATATTGGTATCACGCCATTTCTTCCAAAACATCCAACTTTTGAAGTATGTCACTAAGTTTGTCAACCAATGATTCTACCCAAAATTTTTGGATATGAATCTTAAAAATAAAGAGTATTTTAATGAATTTTATTATTTTAGAAATTAACATGCAACTGAACCATTGAATCATTCATCATAACTTCTTAGATTTAACACCCTGACCCTAGATACCTAGAGTCAGTGCTTTATTACATAACATTGTAATGATACCAGGAATCATGTTCCAAAATACTGATAAATTTAGTATTATTGGAAGAAGATGCCTACATAAGTTCAATATTACAACTTCAAAAGAAATAGAACACTAATTTGTTCCATTATAAACATCCAAGTCTCATAGATTATGCCTGATAGTCACTCATAACTAACTTCTTCATATCCTGGGAAAATGAATCTTAAGAAAGGGGTGAGCTCAAATGCTTAGTAAGGGTAAGTAATATTGCATAAGATAACATAAAAATTAGGTATGATGAATATTTAAAAACACATGCCTTTACAAATAATAAACATGAACACTTTATTGAAGGAATATTAGATAAGTAAATATTTCAATAATAAAACATAGTCATGGGTTTTCTACAAGTCGAATAAACACATGAACCATCATTATTATTTTCATAATGAGGGAATGTATAATGCCGGACATTCTGAAACATCTTTTCAAGGCCTCGACCAAGACGTCTAAAAATAATTTAGGACTTGACCAAAATCATATATCAAATTGGGAAAGGCCTCGTTCAATTCTATGTCTAATTGTCTCATGAGACCTATTGATGCATCAAGGAGCTGTAGTGGGCTCCACTTGTCACATACTAAGTCCAATACATTCCCCATATGAAAATATTGAAACATAACATAAACATTCGTATTAAAACCAGCATATGAAATGTCAATAAATTAACCATAAACCATGAATGGTATACAAGTAATTCATCCATAGTTAAATATATCACAAAAACATAAATACAATATGGAATATTTTTATCACAATAAATCAACTTCAAACAAGTGTAAAATTTATCAATGGATGTTGACATAGATGATATCAAAACTATTTGAGAGAAATATATATTTTTTATTTTCAAATCATTTAAGAGTCGCATAATTCTAAAAGTGAACATTTATTACAAAAATATTCTTATATGCTTGTAAGGGAAGTTTGGATGATGTTATAACTGCAAAAAATTGCTACACCCGCCGTATTAGTTAAAAAACATTCAAACTATAATTTTGTCGAAAAGGTCATAATTGACCTTGTTTGGAAAATGAAAGAAATATTCCTTTCAAAACATATAAGGTAAAATAAGGTTATAAATTAATTTAACCCATATTTTTGTAAATAGTAAAAAAAATTGAATTAAATTTTTATGAAAACACGAATGTGGATGTTAAAGAGGTCCTAATTGATACTTACATAAAAACAACCTCAGATAATAAAGAGATTATGAAATTAACCCTTACCTTGTACTTTTCCTTAGTCGATGGAATGTAACCTACTATAAAATAGTAAAAAAATGTTATTAATATTCACAAGAACTATACACATAAATATGATATCATATATGATCCTCTAATAGTACTATGTTAATAATATTTCAGTAGTATCATCGTTTTGGGTTTTAACTGATTCATTTCTCATTATATTATTGGTTATTTAAGCCATGTTTGTTATGAATAGGATGTATTTGAATCATATAAAGAATTATATTATGTTAATAAACATTATTTTTAATCATAAAATGAAAATTATTCGTGAATTATTATGATGGGGAATGAATCTCACCACGTTCGTGGAGACGGTAATCCGTACATACGCACGAGTGACAATATCATTATATTGATCCTAAAATAAATGTAATAGGATGGTATATCATATATACAGAATCATTAACATGTTATATTTATTATTTACATCAGTTATACTCATTATTATACCCATCCAAATAATAAAGTGTTTGAATAACAAACTACACCATGACGTGGAGACGGTAAGCCGTACGTACACACGTATGGTGACTTTGTCATTCATATGATGGATAGAATAATGAATATGGTTGTAAAATTTTTATAATAAAATCACATTATATAGAATATACTAGAGTTATTATTTTATAACGGAAACCATAAAGAAGGAGGAAGTGGAAGAAGAAAATAACTTGAAAGAGGTGATGAAATATTTACCTCTTCCTCGGGTTCTTCCTTTTGATTTGATCAAAAGCGGTACTTAAAATGGATTTATGACAAAAGTAAGGCCTCTAAGATGAAGGTAGAAAAGTTGGGAGGATATTTGGGCAGGTTTTGGCCGAGACAAATGGCTTTGGATGTGTGAAATTAATAGAAGCGGAAGTGCCCTTTTATAAGAGAAGTGAGGGTCACTTTAGGAAATTCTTAAAATATTATTTTATAATAAAATCATTTTCGGTTTCTAATGGATCCAAAATGATTTATTTCTAGGATAAGGTGGGGATGGGTATAAAAATCTCTGAACCAATTGGTTTTAGGTAGGTTTAGATCACCATATTAACCTTATATTTTAGATTTAACTCTTAATTAAATAGTATGACATTTACCATTTCTCTTTGTATTTTTATATTATATGGTTAATAAACAAACTACAACAAGCCAAGAGAACCCCAAGTGGTTTATTATAAATATATATAGTCTTATCTATGTATTTTGTCTTAACCTTATATTTTTAGTAATATTATATCAATGAATAATATAGTATTTGTTTTAAAAACTAAATTATGTCAATTTTGACACTATTTAGTATTTAGTTTTTGTGAAAATCATAACAACATGATTAATTCAAAAAAATCATTTAATCAACCCAAAAATTTCATATTAAACTATAAAATTAGATTAATTCATTAAAATTAACAAATTAATTTTATTTGGATATTTATAATAAAAATTATTTTAATCTTTAATTAATAAGGTAATTAATGCGTCATCATTGTGTAATAAATAAATTAAATTATTTAATGTCTAAATATTATAAATAAAATACCACTTTATAGGAACTATTATTAAATTTCTAATTAATATTTATTGTAGAATTTATCTTATGTGTAACCCTATATTAAATGTGGTTTAGTTATTAAACATTGAATTTAAATCTTTTAACTCTTCTTTAAATAAAATTATAATAAATGTCCTAATCTATTCCAAGTAGATCAAAGAGGATTATATATTATTCCAAAGGTTGTTTCTGGTCTAATTATACTTATCTAATAGAATTAGAAAATGTTTTAGGGTAATTATGATATCCTTTTTACCCTTAATTACCCAATTAACTTTTAACTGTGGTAAATAAAAGTCAAAAGTTACAATTCACCAAAAATTATTTTCATCTTATTGAACCTCATTATACTTAATAATTTTAACCGCTTCTCTAAGATTTTTTTGAAATTCATCTCACAGATGTGGTAAAATTATGTTTTAGACAAATTTTCAAATGCTTCTAGGAGATTGGTAAATGACGGTAAAAAGTTCAATAAAATTTTTATATATCTAAACTTATTATAAAATGACTCTAATTAATTACATTGAACTCATTTAGGTATTATTTATCTATTTTGGCCTAAAATAAATTTAAATAAAATAAATAATTATTTAAATAAAAAGTTGGTTTAAACCAATAACGCAGTAGTTTTTACTATTCTTTAAAAATTTAAAGTTTTCAGAAAAATACCATAAATTCATCCTAAGATAATTTCGATATTCCAAATTAAAAAATTCAATCCATTTTAAAAAATAAAATCTATAAAATTCCAGAAAGTGTGTATTAGTATTCAAAATGTCTAGTTTCATTGGTCGTGGTGTGTTAGAATCGCGAAGTTCAGTACAATGCAAGCTATTAAATTATTCAAAGGAAAACATACCATAGAATCTTGGGATGTTATATCAGATCTTTTTCAAATCCAATTTCAGACTTCTAAACATAATATCTACGAATACAAACCTACAAAATATTACCTGGATAGTATATAATAAATAAAAAATTTGAATTATTTTTCATGGAAATGAAAATACTGAACATGGGTCCTCACTTTATTATTGAATAAAACTCCTCATAAAACGGTTAGTTCTATCTTTATATTCTTTATAGACCATATCTATTTAGAATAATAGTTTGGAATACTCACGTTCATTCATTATATGTTTGGAATTACATTATTGTATCATGTATCCTATAGTTCTTCTTATTCTTCTCATTCAAGAGGTTGTTTCTTGGTTACATTTTTTTCTTCCTCCTTAAATATTACTAATTTCTATTAGATCATTCACACCTTAGATGTAGAGACTCAATAGTTCTCTCTTACTATAAATTTTCTTTCAAGATCCTACTCAAATTTTTGTGTACCAAATCTAAACATTTATGTGATATTATTCATTTCCATTAAATGGATAATTCTTAGATAAATCTTGTATAAAACATCCACATGTATTGGTCTAATGTTTTTCTTCCCCATAATATCCATGATCTATTTTCATTAACATTTACTTACATGTTTATTTATAACAATACCCATCACTCTTATCATATATTTTTAATCTAGATAAATAAATAATCTACTTTTATTCTCAGTATCAACTACTTATCTTCTAAAAATATTCCACTGTAAATACCCAAAAATAATTATCTTATGATTTTTATAAAATATAAAATATCACATTAATGGAGTAAATTATATCAATATAACTTTATTGCATCACATTAATGTCTATTCAAACTCAAATTTAGTCTTCAATTTTTATACAGTATCCTAACCCTATTCTACCTTCTCTTTATTTTGAATCATATATCCATTTGTGATATTTAATACTTTGGATAAAAACACTTTCCTTGACACATTCCAAATTTAAATATTTTTTTAAAATATATAAGCACCCCAATTTTTGGAAATTTCTTTTCCCATATTTTCTTCTCAGATTTTTTCTATCATCTCAACCGCACCTATTTATCTTTGTTCATAAGGATATAAACACTGATGAACATTCCATGAATGGATAGAAAACTAATAAAATTATTATGGGAAGATCATAAAATTTTCTTTTCAGAAACATAAAAATTATTATCTTAAAATTTAAACATGGTTCATGGGTAATCATATCATAAGGATGTTTTTAACATGTTATACTAACATAATAATCATGAAAAATTGATTTCCACTTTATAATTCAAATTCTGGACACCAAATTTTCATACAAAATAATTCTCATAAATTTTCTCAATATTGATTCCATGTGTGGACCTCTAAAAGACAGATTTTCTCCTTATGTAGTCTTATATAATTCCTATGAATGTTCAACACGTAAAAAATTCATTATTTTATATTATTGTAGAGTCATATAAGATATCAACAAGTCATCTGTGGAAAATTCATAAACCCTATGTAATGTATTAAATTGAGTGTATCAAAGTCATGCATTTAGACTTTAAAATTAATACATGTGTATTGATTAAATATTAAGGTCTCTAAAGTATTATGATTGAAGTCTCAAAGTCTTATGCTAGGACTTATAAAGTATTACATCCAAAAAGAGTCATACACCATGGTCCATCAAGTCTTACATTGGAATTATCACATGGATTCAAATATATATGCATGTTGGATAAAATTAATAGATATTTATAAATTATAAGGAATATCCTAGAAATTTATACACTTAAGGGATAGTCATTTTTCTGTTTTTCATCATAACTTATAGATTTTTTCAAATAAGCTCTAATAAATTTTAGGTAAATTATGGGACTTATCAACCAAATAAAAAAACCCTTGAACAACTTTAAAAAATTATATGAATTTTTAAAAAAATTCAAAACTCCCCAAGTTAAATTACAAGGAATATAAAAGTATATAAATACTCACATATAGTATTTAAAACATTCTCACTCGTGTAGCTTTATTTTTAGGTCATAAAATCATCATACAATTGTAATTATATTACTTATTTCACTAAACATTTTTATAGATAGAAAATATATAAATTTTTTAAAAACAATTTCTAGCTTCATCTACACTTTAATCTTGTTTAAACAAATTAATAACATCTACACATGATATCTAGAAACAAGTCGAATATTTAGTGAAATTGGAATCATCTATTCAATTATTAACATGTCATAGCCGATTATCCATATAATTTTATCACATTTCGAATTCAATTATTGAATCTAAAAAAATCATTTAGTTTATGGGTCTCTCATATATAATCCAACTCATCCCTTACCCATGAAGTATGGAAAACATTTCCATGTTGAGTGGGTGGATACTCATTCAATCACCTATCACACTTTCCTACATAATTACATTCACAACTTTCATGAAAAAAACATATTCAATGTAAAATACAACTTAAAGAAAAGGTAAATTCAGAGAGACATCATTATAGGAATGATTATGAGAAATGGGATCGAAGTATCTTAAATAAGGTTGGGTTATACCATATTTTTTGGATTTTAATTCCACAAAATTGATGATTAATATTACTATTATAGTTTAATCCCAATTGTTATCCACAATGTTTATAAGAGTTGAGACTATAATCTCTAGAAATATGATGCATTTCATGAACCCACGACACAAATAAGATTAAATTTCATAAGTAGTGAGGGTTAATGGGAACACCAAAACCAAAATCCATATGAAATGATACCTTTTGCTGACTTATTTATCTATCAAAAAACATGTGAATATCATAAACATTCCTATCAAAAATAATCTCCTGGAAAAGAAAAAATATACTACCATAATTGTCCACACAATCGTTGAGAGACCAAATGATAGAGGGAGTAAACAAGGACATGAGGAAGTCGTGCATGTGGTAGTATATCAATGCAATTTCAAAAATATTAATCAACCACAAATGAAAACAATCAAGAGGAAGGATCTTGAATCTGTCCATCCAAGAGACCATAAATTTAAAAGTGTGGAAATTTCATCACACAGAAAGGGTATACATGAATCTGGGGGAATACACTGAGTAAACAAGAGAAATTTGAAACAATGTTTTTTAACATGGGCCATATGACAAGAGTAATCAATTGACCTAATTTTAGTTACTTAGACAAATGAATAAACATGAAATGAGGTGAAATAATTAATTAAATGTAGGTTTAAGTTCATATAATGTAATTAAAACCTTTAAAATCCCTCCAAACCAATGTGAAAATTCCCAAAAGTAAATATTTTTAATAAAATAACCATATCAAAAAAATTCAAATATCCCATTCCTAACAAATTGATTAAACACAAATTCACATTTTTTATACTACTAAAATCATTTTAATAAAAACTTATTAAAATTATATTAATTTTAAAATGTATTATAATGTGAAATTTTATAAGAATAAACAATTTAAATATTTATCATGAAATATTCATCATATATAAATTTCATTTTAATAAAGTGAATAATTTATATTTATTAAATATCAAATATTTTATATACACATCGAACATTATTCCATATACCAAAAAAATTATGGTATGGAAAAATATATAAATAATGTATTAATTTGAAAATTATTTATTATAATATTTATGATTCCATCGTAAATATTAATATATAAATTTTATATTTATATTATTTTTTAATTTATAAACAAAATATTAATTATTAATCCAAATCTAAAAATAGTGAAAAAATTATAGCACATAACAATATATATCTATATCAATGTTCAAGATATATGTTATCCTATATCACAACTCTTGGCCACAATGATATCATATATTTTTTTTATTTCTAACACATATATCAATATCTTCAAATTCCATCCTATGATATATACAATGAACATTATGAATTTTTTTTCATTAATGTACTTTAGGGATTTATGATTTCTCTAATGATTATATCTCTATCACTCGCAATAATAAATAAGAGCAAGAAATTTCAAAAAATTACACTACCAGTGATATAAAAATATAGTTGATGTGATATAGTGACTTTTTTATAATTAAATCTATACATAAAAAAGTTTGGGATGTATCATACATTAGTTCTAGGTATACTGATAAGAAAACTGGATTAGCACACATAATATCATGGTTAGTGATATCAGTATATCACTACCTGAGATATCAATTATTCATTATTTTTGTATAATTATCAAAATTTAAATGTTCCTTAATCTCTTTACCAAATATATATCTTATAAAATTCATGTGATCAAATATTTATAATGAAATTAGAAACATAAACTGAATTAAAAACATTATTTAATAGAAGGAAAGAATAAATCATAAAGAATAAAAATATAAGAAATGTTTCTTCAATCTAATTATCTTTAACACATACATTTGACTGTGATTACATAGAAAAGAAACATAAAATTTATTTCATCTAAATGTGATCCACTAGTTTTGAAAATTAAAAATAATATTAGAATGACATTCTTTATTTTACAACGGTATTCCATTTTCCTCTCTAGTTTGTAAAAAATAATAAAAGGTATCTTTGGTAATTTTTAACATAATCCAAAATCAAAAAATGAATATTTTTTGCTTGGTTAAGTATTTTTATATCCTTATTGCACAATATTGTTTTTAGTTTATGAATAATTATATTTTTTATTGGATTTTGTTTCACTTGATGTGTTTTTATCAATCTTATATGTGGTGCAGTTGATCTAATGTGAGGTGTGTTTATGACCAATGATTTTGTCCCACCTAGGTTTTTATATTTGAATTACAACCCGATTAACTTCTAAATATTGACTTCTCTCTCATGTTATGGGTGTGACCGATTTATATGTTTATGTAATATTTTTATTATGATTATTATTGTGTTCATTCTTTCATTTAATCAAGGTGATTTTTTTGATAATTTTAGTTTTTGGGCTTGATAGTAGGTAGCATACATTTGGAGAATGGTTAGAGGAAAACATATAGCTCAACCATGTTATCCATGTGGCCTTGGAGTGCTTCTGGTTTAGGGTGAATGGACTACGCATGGTTAGAAAGACTGTGTACAGTGTTTGGGGATCTATTATATCTTGGAAGAACCACCCCATTGGGTCGACACACATTTTTCCAAACTATGTGACCAAACAATGTGAGTTTCTTAGAACATGTATTTTTTGTAATTCATATACTACCCTGATGGGATTTTAAGCCTAAATTCTCCCATTCCCCCCCAATCAGTTTGTACAACCCTAGGTGTGTGTCTCTTGGGTTCATCAAGTCTCCCCTTCTCCTTCTATGGTATATCTAAGGTGATTCTTTATTTTTGGGGCTATATCTCACAATGTAATCTCCTATCATATTCTCCATCAACATTATTCACCAATTTTAACTTGATTTTATCTTCTCTCATGGTCATGTGAACCTATGTTTCATGTTCATACTATGTTTATATTGCGGGATTTCTATTTCTAGGGTACCTATTGATTGTATTTGGATCTTGGAACTTTTATGATGTTATTTCAAGTGTACATTGTTACAGTACCACGATTTTCAGATCGTTATCCCTTTACCCTTTCCATTAAATTTGTAAATCATCAGTTTCATTTTTTTTCAAATTCCTTAATTGATAAATATTTATTTTTGACCTTTGTAATGGTTTTTTGGTGTGAAAAGTGGTGATTTCTTCCTTGTTATAAATTTATTAGCATTTTTTATTAATTTTTCACAAAAAAATGTCTAATGAAATGTCCAATTGGCTTTTGTTATAATTTTATGGTATTAAAAGTGTTTCATGACATTGTAAATATATATTTGATACAAAATATTATGGTTTGGATTTATGAAAGGGATTGATAAAAGGTTTTTACTTGAAAATTGTTTTTATTTGTTTCTTGAAAATGGTTTGTCTTGTGATAATGATGTGTGGCCACTTTGGCATTTGGATAAAAATGGATTTGGATTGTAAGTGTAGTGTGATTGATTTAAATGAATTTTTTTATAAATGATTCTAAAATAAAAAATTTAGTATACTAACCTTTTTGGAAAGGTGTTTTTTCTTTTATAAATGATTTTTTTGTGAAATGAACTTGAGGACTGTTTGGTAATTTTGTTAAAATGGTGAATGTGTTTATCATGAAAACCATCCTCAGATAATTTTATTTTATATTTTATGTTAAATAAGTGGGAATTAATTTCCATGGAGTACTTATGAACCATTTAATTTGAATGGAATGGGAGTTCCTCGGTGTTAACTCCTTTGGGATCTATGAGTTTTAAGTCAAGAGATTGATCCTTCAAGTGACACGAGTGATGCCTTTTGGGTGAATTATTATATATTTCAATGTGATTGGATTATCAGTTTTCATAGATAAGATCACCCTATTTATATACTGACATGGGTACCCAATGTAGTGTGAAACTTTTCTAAGAATAATTACTGAAATAGTTAAAATTATGATCTGACTAGTGGCCCACATTCAGGATGGTTTTATGGATATGGGATTGTTCCACTTAGTATATACTAGGCAGGGGATGATTGATCTTGTGGGTACTATTAATTTCATTCAGTAAGGAATTATTTCTATGATGATTCATGATGTATAGTATGTTTTAGATTATTAATGTGCTCTTAGGTTTTCCTACTTCTATTGGAACTTAGTTGAATGCGGTGAATGATTGTGATGTATTGTTTGGTAGATTACATTGTGTGTAATTTTCCATTTCCCATTTTGTTGATTATTGTACTTATTTATTGAGCAGTTTAAAAAAATTATATAAGTGACAAAATGTTCAAAATTGATTATATGAAAAAGGTTTTGAAAATTTTGTACATAGTTTCTCTCATTTATTATGGAAATGTAACCTTTGTCTTTTAAAATATAAATGGTTCCTTCTTGGAAAAGTGTGTGGTTTGAAATAAGAAAACGATAAATGGATTGTGTTTGGTTTTAATGTGGGAAATGTGTGGAAAATATTTATTTTATATATTTTACTTAAAAAGTTATGTTAATATTTCTTTTATTTTAATGTAAGTGCACTGGGAATGGATTATTTGGGAACACCTAGTGAGTTTTTATACTTAGTTCTATAGTTCATTATTATTTTTAATTTATGTTGCAAACTCTAGCATAGTTTTGAAATCCTTAGAATATGGTTGGTTAGATGTTAGAGAGTGACCCTTGGGGTCATATGGAGACGTTTTGGTTGTCAGGTTCAATTTAAACATTTGAATACAATTTTGTTATATATTTCACATTCTTGAATAAAGATGTTCGGTTTGGTTATTTATTGATTTATTGGGATTCTCAATTTATTTTTCATTATTCATTTTATTTATTTATATTATGTGAAATTAAACACTTTTTGTTACATTGTTGATTTTTGATGCTAGTTTCTAGCCTGTGGGGATTGGGAACACCATTTGGGACAAGCCACAGAATAGCTCGAGTGACCGGTTTGAGGACGATTCAGGTTGGTTCACGAAAAAATTATATCAGAGTAGAGTGGTTCTGAATAGGAAATAAATTTAGAGAACCCAATGTTATTTGAGATGTCAATGTATGTATAGTAGGATTATCAGAACATGTGGTGAATTTTTGGGAGAATGTCTGTCCAACACTTTCTGGATCAAACTTGAGTTTCCACAGGAAGTCAAGTTTTATTTGAATCTTTTGTTTTGTTTTTGGTTGGGATATGAAACGTGAGTTGGGATAATGGTCTAAATGAGATTGAAGGGCCTCTAAATCCATGTGTATCCGACACATAGTCCTAGAAGACTCTCTATGATGGTGGCATGCTTGGAATATAGCTGCCAAATATATTGTCTAGTCACCCATTGACACTAGTTCCCTCTTTTGAGTTATGTTGGGTCTTCTAAAATTATAATTTTTATGAAAACACTTGTCTGGGAATGATGAAAATGACTATTTTAATGATAATGGTTTGTTTTTGGAAATGTGGATACTTTATTGAAAAAATTTACAATAAAGAAGGCTTTAGAAAAGTGGATTTTTGTTAAATGACCCTTTTGGGATAAATGGAAATAAATTTGTGGGATTTATATTTTATAATAAAAACCAAGGGTTTTTTAATTGAAATATTTGAAATTAGAAATTTATTTTGAATAATGTTGTGGAAAATTGTTTTAAATGATGATAAATTGTTTCTTAATCACTTGGTTGTAGATCGAGTGAGATTTTTAAGCTACTAAAAATGTTTTCAATGGGATGAAATGGATTTATGTGTGGAGTTTGAAAATGATTTTTGACTTGGTGTTTAGTGATATTTTTTAATTTTGGTGAGTTTTGAAATTATAATGTTTTATTTTGACCATTGTTATATTCATGGGTGCTAAAATGAAAGATATGTTCATAAAGTGGATGAGAAAGTCTCTAAATTGAAATTAATTATTGAGTACCTATAGTGGAATGGGAATGTACATGTGTGAGGTTCCATGAAATACCATTAGTTAGTAGGAAAATCCACCATGTTATTTTCTATCAAAAATATTTTCAAGAGAAAAATATTTATTTTTTGATAGAAAATGTTTTTGTGCATCGTTTTTTCTATGTTATGGGCGGTGTTTCATGAGCAGTGTTTTGAGTCTGGGAATTGATGTTGATGAGTAATATTTGATTGCTCTTTTAGTTTTCTGGTTTCTTAATATATGCTGCCTAAAATATTTGATGGATATTAGAAGTGCATCTACGGGTGGTTCCTTGTATGAAGGATTTCTAGTTGATTAACCTAATTATTTATTCCTTGAGTTTTTAAAGTTAAATCGACCTCTCTTTTATGGTCAAGCATATGTTCTTGAAGTGAAAGAGTGGATGTGGAAAATTTAATGTAACTTCTAACTCATTGATTTTATTGATACATTAAAGGTTAAGTTTGATACCTTTATGATTAAAGGACCACCTTGGAAATAGTAAAATTATGTCTTTTAGAGGAAGTCTTAGGATACTGTTATTTAGTAGTTATTTAAGGATTTTTTTAATTCGTTATTGATTCCATTAGGTGGTAAAGGTGTGGACGAGGATAAATTTGTTCTATTTATGGAAAAGTTATGGTTCAGTGTTGGAATTATTTTTTCATTTTTTGGATTTACTTATTTCTTTTCTAGATTTGGATGTGGATGATTCCTTGAAGGCTTAAAATATTATTTATGGGATTACTCCTGATACACAGTCAATGGTGTTATAGTTTTATTTAACCTATTTTTACAATGTGGTCAGGCAAGATCTTTTTTCAAAATATGTGATTGTTGGAGTTGTTGTTTTTGTTTTCCGTCTTCAAATTACTAGAAGAAGTAATATTAATTACTATAATAAAGCGGGTAAGTGACCTGAAGTTATTGGTGCTGGTTGTGGGATGAAAAATTCCTATTAATCATTCTATTTTAAGTGAAGTGAGTCTAATGGGGACTTCTGTTCTTTTGGTTTTTCATGGGATTTTATGTTCCCTCTCATGTCACCCTAGATAAAGAGTTATGATTGATGATTATTATATTTAGGCTATGAGGTAGGATATTCTTCAAATATCAAGGCTCTAGCCATAGGCCCCAGAGTAAAGCTCATGCGTTGTAAAAAATCCCCAAGGTGTAGGGGCCCTTAGTATGGATTTTTTCCAAGTGCGGGATAAGGATAGTTTAAGATTCTATGTTATAGAGTGTCTGTCTAGGATAGTCTATTTTTTGGACATTAGCATCAAGGCATCATTCACTGTTGTTATCCTTGTGGGTTGAAAGGTTCCTCTTTAATTATAGCGAGTCATGGTTATCTTGTTTTCTTGAGATTCTAGTGATTAATATTTATGGATGAAGATCCATGTTTGTTTGTACCTTTACGGTTATCTTTCATGAGTTGGATTTGGTGTTAGCCCATTGATTGGAGTGGGGTTTATATTTCCATGTTCCTTCCCCTTCTGTTGGGGGTTTATCGGACCATGGGGATAATTACCAGTTTCTAGGTCTTTTATTGTTCATTTAAGCTCGTCACTTATTAATGGAAGTAGATCTGCCATTGGTCTCATTAGATATTCTTATAATTTTTTTAGTGATGGCTATTTTCTACTGGATGGGAGTCCATTTGGGAATCCCCTATTGGTAATTCATTTTTTAGTATTGGTTTGGCCGTGGGTAGTCTCATTTGGAGATATCCAATTTTGAGTTCCTCTACTTATGTGTGAGTTACAGTTTTAATTTATTGGTGTGGTTGAGATGTTTTTGGGATTTTTTCTTCATTTTAGATAAGAGGTGTCGTTCCTTTAGTTTTTGTTGAGATACTCTTTGTTTGAGAGGTTAGATCATATATTTGTGGGAATGTTTTTTCCTTGATCATTCAACAGGAAAATGATTGGGCATTTTCGGGGTGGAAATTTTTATGGTGGGGAGACACTGGGGTGTTTATATTCGAGCTTAGTTTTGGTTCACTTTTTGGTCATGATTTTTCTATCATGTTTTGGGTGTGATAGGTTTAAATATTTATGTGATATTTTATTTATCTTATGTCCCAAGGTCATTCCTTTTTTTCTCAAATATATGTTTTTAAAAAGCTATGTTATGGGCTTGATAACAGATGGCACATTATTTCGGAATGGCTAGAAGAAATCACGTGGCATAGCCTAGGTAACTGTGAAGCCTTGGAGTTCTTCTGGTTGAGGCAACATGACCTCTATAGAATTACAAAAACCATATAGTGAGCTTGCAAGTATCCTATGTCTTTTGGAAGAACTATCCAGCATGGTTTTTGCTCAGTTTACCAAACTGTGCTCCCAAACCTTGGTCTCTACCCAAAACACAAAAATTATGATATAATTAGACTACCCTTAAATGATTTAACCCAAAATATTCCCATTTACCCCCACTTAGTTTATAAGTCCCTAGGGTTTCTTCTAAATTTTTCATCATGTCTCCCCTTCTCCTTCAATGGTATATCTAAGGTGATTATTCATGTTTGGGGTAAGATCTCTCAAGGAAATATCCTCTCATATTATCCCTCTTCATTATTCATCAATTTTATCTTGATTTTATCTCATCCCAGAGTAATGTGGACCTAGGGTTCATTTATCCCATTGTTTTATGTTTTAGGTTTTTTGTGTCTTAGGTTCCTCTTAGTTGTTATAGGATATTGGGACCTTTTTTATTTGATTTCTGGAGTGTGTTGTTGAAGCACCATAACTTTGAGGTATGTTTCACTGTAAAATTGCCTCTAAATTTAAGAATCATTAATTTTATGATTTTACCGCCTTAATTATATTCTAAATATTGACTTCTGATCTCTAGAATGAATTTTTAGTGTTGAATGTGGGGTTTTCATCCTTGTTATAAACTGATTGGAATTATTTTGTTAATTTTCCACACTAAGTGTTTGATGAAATGAATGGTTGGCTCATGTTAGTATTTTTTATGTTGAAATAATATCTTGACTTTGTATATCTATTTGTGACACCCAAATGGTGGTTTTTATTTAGATAATTTATTTCAATATGGTTTGTAAATAAATGTGGTTTATATTTGGTTCTTAAAAATATGTTAGCTTATGATAACGATCTGTTTCATGTCTATCATTTTGATAAAAATGGATTTGGCTTGTAAATGTGTTTTCAATTCATTAATGGAAGTCTTTTATAAATGATTTTGAAATGAAAATTCTATATTCACACCATTTTGGAAAGGTGGTTTGGTTCTTTGGTAAATTATGATTTTTAAAAGAACATGAGGCCCATTTAGAAATTTTGTGAAAATGGTGAAAGTGTTTGGCCTGAAAACCCTCATTTTATAATTATCTTGCTGAGTTCATGATAAATAGGTGGGATGTCCTAATTGTAGAGTCATCATGAACCATTTACTTTTTATGGAATGGGAGGTCCTATGTGTGTACCTATTTGGGATATATGAGTTTTAAGGAAAGAGATTGATCATTACTGTTACTCGGTTGATGAATGTTGTGTGGATTATTATTTTATATGTGCATTTGATTGTATTATCAGTGTGCATTGGTTAGAACATCCAATTTAAATCCAAAAATGGTATCCTGGCATAGTGAGCAATTTTTTTGATAATGATTGTAGCAAAATTTATGATTACAATCTGACTATTAGCCCATAGTTGGGATGGTTTTATGGATATTTGATCAAACCCCTCTGACATTACTAGATATGGGATGGATGAGTGTGTGTGAATTATTGATTCCATCGAGTGAGGCATGATTTTGGGGAGAGGTCAAGATAAATAATATGCTCTGGATTATTCACAAGCTCCTAGGTTCACAAATATATATTGGCACTATGCTGTGTATGGAGAATTATTATGATGCATTGTTGGTTAGATACCCTTGTGAGTTCTTTTCCATTTCCCACATAGTATGATTGTCTTTATTTTTCTTGGGTAGTCTGAATTATTGATAAAAGTGATGAAATGTTTTCATGTTGTTTTGTGGAAAAGGTTTTTGAAAATTTTTACACTCTTTTTTTCCTTTATAAATCAAATGACACCTTTATCTTTTAAAATGAATATGGTTCCTCCTTGTAAATAAGTGTGGTTTGAAATGGCAAAAAGTGATATAGAACTTGTTTGGATTTAAATTGTGAAATATTTGGAAAAGATTACTTTTATATATTATGTTTCAAACCTAATGTTTATGTTTCTTTTATTTTAATGAATGTGCATTGGGAAATAGATTATTCGAGCACACCTACCAAGTTTTAATACTAAAGCTTATAGTTCTTTCTTGTTTTTAGTTTTTGTTACTGGTTACAAATCAGTTTTGATTTCAATTGGAATAAATTAGTTATGGATTGGATATTAACCCTTGTGGTCATATGAAGACGTTTTAATCATCAGGTTTAGTTTAGATATTTTTGTATTTTTTTGTTGTATATTTTCAATTCTTTTATAAACATATTTTGTTTGGGTATTTATATATTTTTTAGGCTTCACAATTTATTTTTTTTACTATTCTGTTTATTTATTTTTATTCAGAAAAATAATTTCATTTTTGTTTCTATGTTGATGCCTGATACTTTTCTTTCATCCTCTGGGGATTGGGAACGCCCATTAGTCCTTGCCACGTATCGGTTTGGGTGATTAGTTCTGGGTTACCCATGGTTGGTTCATGATAGATTCTCACGTAGCCAATTGGTTGATCACATATAAATGCCTATTTATTCAGATGTGAGATACATGATTGAATTTGAAAAGGATGGGAGTTTAACCTATCATATATGGGATGAAGTAGTGATTCATTATTACATGGTTTTTGAGTTTTTTATGATGAAGCAACAAGATCATTCATTTGTGAAGCTAACCTTCTACAATCTATAACATTGACAATTTAATATATAAGGACCACAATTGGTCATGTATCCTTTATTTGGTTAGAGGTAATGAGTTCATATCCTTCATTATTTACCAAGGTACATTTTTATTATAAGGAATACTAAAGATAGATTTTAAATTCCCTTTGAGAGAATTTGATAGAGAAGGAGACAAAGCTAGAGAGAGGAGGGTTGGTTTGCAGCCCTTTTAGCAGTGGGGTTCATGCTTGATTACAAGATTATTATTATGAAGTAGTTTTTTTTCATTATTATATTATAGGAGGATCCATTTATGATAATGTGTCATCGAAGGTCTTGATAGGCGATACCACCCCCTAGTATGTGGGTTTCAGTTTTGTTTCTTTTTTCCTTTCAGTTTTTTTTCATTGTATATGTTGTTGTTTTACAGTTTTTGTGTATATGTGTGACTTTGGATTTATTCTTTGGTTTATTTTTTTTCTTTCTTGTTTTCTATTTTTATAAATTCAGTCATAATTTTTATATTAAAATGATTTTTGATGATACTCTTATCATTCAAATAAATCTAACATGGTCTGAAAAATGTTTTATATTGTGATATTTTACTTTCCATATTTTTTTCTTTCATTGGGTTTTAATATTTCAATTTTGTTATATTCATTGGTTTTTCAACATCTATATTTTTTATCATTTATTTAATAAATGAAATAATTAAATGATACCTTTTCTATTCCAATATTAATGGGTTGGTTTGTGTTTCATAGATACCACTACCAAATAATTAGTATAAAAGTTCTAATATTAGGTTTTATTATTTCTTATGCTATGTTTGAGACTCAAAAGTTTGAATTTTAGAATGAATTTAATATGAGGAGACTTTGTATGTATGAACTTTTTTCACAATAGACTTGAATATTCATGGAGTATATCAAATTGAAATATCACAATTATCTCTAACACTAGAAAAACTTAAACTTATTATATAGATGTTGAATTTAATATTGGGAAAAATCCTACTCCCTATTGTTGTTAACCCCTAGTGAATGGTCAATCAAGAAGTGTTTTACGAAAACATTTCTAGTGATATATAGATAAATATTGAACATATTTACATTACTAAGTATCTTCATGACAGGTTGAAAAAAATCATATTTTTAATATAAAAACGGTCCATGAAGCTTCTATCTGGGTATATTTAAATTATTTTAATAAGATTGTATTAGACTTACATAGTGTGGATGTGTAGATATTAGATTAAGATAATAACTATTTTTTATTAAATACAACAGATGATTCGTTTTATTCTATTAAGTATTTTATGATGAATTATAGGGATTCTATTACATTAAATGTATTTAAATCTAATTTTTTTTGGGATCATCAAATTAATAGTCTAAAGATTTAGGGTACTTGGGATAAGTCCATGCTTGGTACTCTTAGTGTGAAGTAATATATATGGAATAACAATAGAAATAAGAATGATGGTTTAATGTTTATAAATTATTACTACTATTAGTGTTGTAAGATCAACAATATAAAAACAGATTATCCTCAGAACATGTTCAAGGATAATGTGGACAATAAAAATATGGTATACCACAATAATAATTGTTCATATTTTCATTAAGTATGTTCAACAACACATATAATAGATTATGTTGTTGATATATGTTTTCTTTCTTCTATGATATTAGGCTTATCTCTTCATGTTATTTATAATGGATGATAATTAGTTGGAAAATGTGAATATAGTTAGTTTTTGGGTCTATTTAGGTCTAGAGGGAGAATTTCACCAGGTTGGATTAATGTTTGTGCATGCTGAATTTCTTTTAATGCCTTAGTGATTCTATTTTTTATTTTGATATATATGCAATTTTATATTGTCTTTTATTTTTTTGACAATGAAATTTATATTTCATCATGTTTGTTGGTTTACCAGTTTTTAGTGGAAAGTGTGGAATAAATGGTAATAATGTTGGGTGGTGAATCATATGAATTAAAACTGTTTGAGTGAAGAAATATATATATATATATATATATATATATATATTATTAAGCCCTTTTTAGTATAGTTACATAGATTCTAATAATTTAAAGAATTATTTAAATGATGATAACAATATATGTTGTGGAATAATAAGACATTTTAGACTATGGAACATGCTGAGGGGATAATCAAATTAGGATTATTTTCAAAATTATTATGGTTTTTTATTGATAAAAATTCTTTAATGATTAACTTTTTAAGAATATTGACTTATATGTTTTTTTATTTATAAGGTCATGGTTTTTTCTCATGCTTTCTATTATTATAAATTAAATTGTTTTTATTTTTTATTTTTTGACGCCATGTGATTATCTCCTTGTTAAATAATAATTTTTATTTTATTTTTCATGTCATGTTTTCTTGGTTTATTTTTTTTCTTTTTTTCTTTTTTTATTGTTATATGTGATGTAATTTACCTTTTATGAGGTGATCTTTGGACAATAGCTAGTTGGATAATCAAATGAGAAGGATTATTTATTCCTATGTAATATGAAATAATGATTATTAAATTGTGGGAGGTTTAACATGATTTAGTTGGGCATGGGATTATTTCATCCTTACATGTTTAATCCATTTAATCTATTTTATCATAATAATAATTCATATATGAGACCATCTGTATACAACCTATTTCGATGGTTGTTTCTTCCTTGAGCACCCAAACCAAATTTTTTTCCCTTATGTAGGTAGAGTTCTTGATTTCATATGATTTATCAAGGAACTTTTTTATTTCAAGGAATACAATGGAGATATTTTTTATTCATATAAAAAGAATTCCACAACTAAGGATGTGGAGATAGGGATAATCCATATAACTATTCGTGGTGGAATTCAATCAAGACTTATATAGTATCATTATAGTGTAGATTTATTATAATAAAAATATATACAAGGAGATAGTAATGACATTGTATCATTAAAGTGTTAATAAAGTTTGATTAATATCAAGAAAAGGTATCATGATCTATTTTTATTTTTCCCATGAGTTTTTTTTCTATGAAAATGCTATTGTTTATTTGTAGTATTTTGTGTGGGTGTCTTCCAATTTTTCTCTAGTCATATATATCTTGATGTATTTTTTTCTTCTATTTTTCTATTTCTATTTTATTATATAAAACTTTTTGTGAGTATTTGTTCTTTTAATTCATGTAGGTCCGACATGGTTCACGGAACACTATATCATGTGTTTTTTTGCATTTGTTTTTTCTTATTTCATTGAGGAATGAAATTAGTGTTTTCTTTATTGGTCTTCTCTTTTAGGTTTTTTTCACATATTCTTTTGATTTTATTTACTTTACCATTTACCAAATCCCTTTTATATGCCACTTTTGAGTGGATGGTTTCTATTCCATGGATACCACCCCCTAATAATGAATGAATTAATTAATTTATATAGACATCATTCATAAAGGATTAAGCCTCTTCGATTTTGACTATTCTACAGATTCATAGGGGGGCCTTTTCCATATAAATTATAAATTAAAATGTTTAAGATTATTTTAAACTGAATTACCATTGATTAAAAAAATAATTAAATACTAGTCACAATTTAATAAGTGCATTCTGACATGAACTCTATAGTAATTAAATAATAGTGTATGTGCCCAAAAAAATACCACACATGTGGAATATCTATATCACTAAAATATAAATTCATCTAATATATAAATCACTAATAATGATATAACCCATATCAGATGTCGGTATAAAGGATTTCAGTATATATTAACATTCGTGTACCATAAATTAATGTTTTATAATGATTAAATTAAAAAAAACCATGATGTAAACCATGGGAATGGTCTGAAGACTAATTTACAACACCATGGAAAATTATATTATGCTGGGAGTAATAATCTTGTTTAAAAAGAAATCATGGATATTTTAAAAGTAGTTTTCTAATATATTAAGGTAGATAATATCTCAGGGAATTTATAAATTCTTTTAGGATAAACATTCAGAGAGGTAGAGTATGTTTTCATGCAGGTAAAATTTATTGAGGATATGATGGTTTTATGGTACTGAGAGTATTTAAAAACCATAAAGTGGGGATTAAATATTATCACTAAGCCAACGATACTCTATGATCTTATATTGTAATGTTTAACCTTTTGTGATATTTTCATTATAATTAATTAAAATTGATAACTGTATTTGATGTCTTTAATATGAATAAATGTGATTCTAGTCCAGGTCAATTCCAATCATTGGAAAATACTGATAATATATATGATATTTGTAATTTTATTTTTATATTTTTGGACTATTATTAAATAAATATTGTGTGTATCTAATTATAATGATAGATAATATATTTTAAGTATTAAAATACATTAAAAAATTGGAGGTACTTGAGTATGGGAAGAGGAAAAAGAACCATGGGAATGAAATGGGTAGAGAATATAAAAAAATTATTATATATATATTGATTCCAAATGAGGGAATCTAATAATTTCTCATGTTGGAGTACACTTCAAAAAAATACCTAGTAGAGGAACTGATTCGTTTTTGAGAAAACATGGTTATTGTTGAAATTTGTGACATTGGTATAGAAAGTATTAGTAGTGGAAGTGATGACTATATATTACATATTCGATTGTTCTACACTGATTATGATTGACCCGAAGTCTCTTATAGTTTTTTCTAAAGGTATGTAAATTATATATTCTCATTTATACCAATATAATTCTATAACATGCATTTTATAATGACCACGATAGATTAATTTTTTATTAATAATATATAATGTTAATTTTATTTTTGCATAATTATGTAAAAGTGGTTTGATTTTTTAACCACACTAATTACAAACTAATAGTTAGTATAAATGCTTATTTATAAATATAATAATTTTGTGAAGGGATAAAAAAATTAAAATAAATCAATATTTGGAGTCTACTACTATTCAAATGTAGTAAAAATAAAATGAGATATATTTTTTCTCTAAATTATTATAACATCCTGATAATAAATATAATTCATATAATAATCCAATGAAATAATCATGAATAAAGACTACAAATATGAAAAAAAACTAAGTAACATAATGAAATATTTTATATTGTTTTTAGAATGAGGTTAGAAAACTAGATATTATAAAAAACAAATATTTCAGATGTATCCTACTGTATAATTACAATATAGGTGGAAATTGAAGACCCAAAAAGGGAAAAAGGTATTATATCATGTTATATTTCATAAATTAAGAATTTTTATTGGTGAAAAATTGGTATTTAAGATAAAATTTGATGGAAACAATCATGTTGAATATATCATGAAATATTGATGGTTAAAAAATATCATCAATAAGAATATATTTATTTTAATAAAATATATTATCCAATAATTCATGTTACAAAAGATTAATTAGTTTTGGTAATGTAGATTTGTTATGTTTTATATATTGAGTAGTTGGTTGTGAAATTGTCTTCAAACTATGGGGTAATTGTAGAAATATTTAATATTCTAAAATTAAAATGTTATATGTAAATTTGAAAATAGAAAATTGATTTCATGTTAATATTAATTATATAGACTAAAATAGGATAAAAAACTCAACAAAAATATTTGGTTTCAATATATTGAGTCTTGAATAGAAAAAACATAATTCAAATACATGTAAATATTCAAAAGAATTAGGTAATGTTCAATGTTTTATTTTTTTATTTTCTATAGATGAATTGTTTTTCTTAGAATAAATAATTAATTAATATATGTTTTGAATGTATAATCATATATATATATTATAATATAAAAGAATTGAGAGAAACAACCTAGATTATTTGGATGTAAACTTAAATATAAAAAAATATTGAGTTTTTTATTTGTTATAAGAAAATGTTAAGGGTGTATTATCTTGCATCTACATGAAAATTTATAAGCCAATTTATAACCTTAGTAATATTAATTTCAAATTATCATCTAAGATGGGTCATGCCAATGGAAAAATATGATATTGATTTCTTGATTTTTATATTCATTATAAATATGGATTCTTAACGTATTTATAATACTTATAAGACTAAATATTTCTCATGTGGTGAGAGAATATAATTAGTTCATTCAAAATATTTATTCTTTTTGTAGGAACACCTAATTTTCATCAAAGTTTAAGTAACACATTAAACAAATAGATTTATAAACATTGAATGAACATGTAATTAATAACATGAAACTAACATGTGTACCTTATGTATGGTGTACTATATCACTGATGAATCTTGATATAGTCTATTTTATGGAGATGGAATACATATAGTTGAATGAGTCTCACCTCCATAGTTTCTACACAAACCAATATATTCCTTATATGATACAAGAGGAACCTATTGATCCATATTGAGTGACATAATGACTCATTAGGGGGATAATGGAGTTATAAAAAAATCTAACTCCATAAATTATTATCCTATAAAAGTTTCTTTACCCTTTTATCAAATATATATTGAAAATAAAAATAGAAAATATTATAAGAGAACAAAGAGGATTTATGGTGGTTGGGGGAATAGTAATCTCCCAGTCCACTCCACCAATGATCTCTTTGTGATCATGGTTCATTTCACTATGCATGTCATTTTTTCACAGAACCTTACGAATTGAGTGCAATAAACAATAAATTGTTACAAAAAGTTACCAAGAGAATTTACACGGATTTAATTTTTTAATAATACTGATCCAACATATTTTGAAACCCAAAAATAAAGAATTTCCGCATTATAGAATATAATGATTTTGAGTACAGAAACAAATTCAAATCTCAGTTGTAGGATGAAAATTTAGAAAATAAGATAGGAACTTAGAGAACCAGAATAATTCATCAAAGGTCAACTCCATAATATCACTCAAATGCAATTGACTTCTTCAATGAATAAAAGCATCAATTTTTTATTCTTCGAAGAAAAATAGAGAAAACATAAATATACATAAAATCAATGTATGATATGTTTTCTTCAAATAACTATCTATTTCTCAATTGTTCAGGATTATATATATATATATATTTACATTTAAATTAAATACTCTATATATACTATATTGATCAAGAAAATAAGAATAACAAAAAAGTATAAATTTATAACCCATCTGACCTTTAAATTTGAAAATAGAAATCACATACATCATTGTAGATTATAATAAAGATATTAATTAGAACTATACACATTATTTAAAATAGATATCTTATTTAATTTTTCATTCCTTATCCATCCACAACATTTTAAACCTAAATAAATGTGTTCATCAATTTTTTGGTGTGTCTGAAATGGTAGTAAATTACATGAAAGAGAAGAAACAATACACTTAAAATAATTTCATCAAATGATTACAACATCAAAGGGAATTATTTTCCTTGTTGGTAATTTCTATCTTGAAAACATCATAACACGTTGTGAAATTACTATACTAAAACATCCAAGAAAAATTTGAATTTGATTTTTTGTTGACTTTATAAGATAATTATTTACAAATGATATTTCATACATTAAGAAGACAATATTGTCTTTATAATATAGTAAAACTTGAAAAACTATTATTTATGTTAAATTATATACTCATACGATGTTTTATACTTTCATATGGTAAATCTTTACTTATTAGGATAATTTCTATATTCAAATATCATCATTCTCACAAAATAAACATGTATGAAAATATTGTGCATCATTTGATTATTTAATCTTTATATGATAAAAACTGTTATCAATATCTTTTATTATTATAAATCATTACATCTTGTATGATATATCTCATATGTAAGACTTTTTTACAGTAATTTAATTTTTATAAAATAAAAAATCCAACTCAAAGACATCTATCGAGATGTACATTTACTTTCATAGAATGAAATGGAATTCCTAGAAGAAAATAAAAAATTACATCTCGTATGATAAATTATCAAATGATATGATAATTTTTAATCTCATGGGATATTTTCCATTAAAAAGTTTCAAACATGAAAAATAGATGTTAATGAAAAATATTCCAAAATGAAATATTCATAAAACACATAATTTCTTGAAAAACTAAATAAAATATTATTATTAAAACAATTGGGGATTGTTTTGAGAATTAAAACTATAAAATACTAAGATATTTTGGAATAACATTATTAATTGAAAGAACATCCCACTTTTTGAAAATAAAAACCCATGATAAATTAAATATTTTTTTTTCCAATTGTCTCATAAAAAATATATAGAATCATTTATGTTTCTATTTGAAAATTAATGTGTAACACTTCATGATAAATATATTCTCCGAATTTTTTTATATAAAATATTATAACAATTGAAGTGAGATGAAAAATTAAATATAACATAGTATTTAATGAATATGAAGAATATAGACAACTAAAATAAAAAAATGATATTTATTTTGGGATATATATCAAAAATAAATAATATTTAAAAAAGGTAAATAGAAAAAAACAATTAAATACAAAATGATAATATTTATTAAGTCAAATAAAAAAATTATATTAGAATAGAAAAAATAAAATACACCATGAAATATAGATTTTCCATATTACTAAGTGTTAAACTTTATATGGGTATGACCATGGTGAAAATTTATGAGTTTGGGGGTCTAAAAGGTAAGATAAGTCCCATTCAAAACAAGACGAGTATCATCTCATATGGATTTTTAGATTGTGACCATAATAACATCATAGATATTCCTTGATAATTTTTCATTAGAAACATCTTCTACATTGAAAAGAAAAATTAATATAGTAAATAGATATTTTATAGTTGGTATAAATACTTCATTCAGAATTTATTCTTTTACTATAATATTATCAATTTAAATTTTAGTTGGAGGAGTAAATAAATCATGAATCCTCTCACTGATATCCCCAAGTAATATTTTAGGATTATCCCTTATAGGTTATCCTACACTAAGATGAAACAAGTAATTTCCTCACACCTCTAACTAAGAGACAAGTGCATCCCAATATATATCTAATAGAAAAAAGTCCATAATTATTTATATCTCTAAAGTAATCTCAATTATTAAAAGGGTCATCCATAGAGACTCTATATTTGTCATTCAAGATATCATTAAACACCTAAAATTATTTATTAGTGAAAGAAAAAATTTCAATTAAATATTTATGATAATTAAGATCATCGTTAAAAATGATTAGTTGAGAGACTAATTTCATCCATTGTCGTAAATAATATCCACAATAGAAGATTTCCTATTATATCTTTCATTAGGTGGGACCCCCTAATCAGATTTAGTAGATAAAAAATATCATGTTGAAAATTCTTGATCATATTTAAATATCTATTATTGGGAGTCTATTATGTGTGGTTGATTTGTATTCAGATTATATTTTATTAAGAAATAAAATAAATAAATCTTCCTAATCAAATCTTGTGTCTCTTCCAAATTGTACTTCAATGAAGTAAAAAAACCCTAAAACCTGGCCATTTTATCTATTTTATTATAGATTACTTATCTTAAACTCATTGAATTTAATTTAATAAGAGGTTTATTAAAATGAACATCGATTCAAATTTTTTTTAATGGTGTCCAAATATTCCATATCCCAATTTAGTTCATAAAATCTATCATCTAAGATTATCAAATTCGAAGATATATTGTTCAATTGATCAAAAAAAGAATTAGATTCCATTTTAGATTAGGGTTAGGAAACATTAATATGATTTTTACTCAAAACCCAAAATAATAATTTATAATTTTTTTAAAATAATAAATTTCTCTCTTGATAGACTTGGATTTGAGTAGACTGGAAGTCAAAATATCTGGATGAATGACTGCAAGGTTTTTTACAATCTCAATCTGAGCCTATAACAAAGCTTTTAACTCATAAAATTCAAACATTAGAAAAAAATGTAAATCAAAGTGTAAATAATCCCAATAAAATGATCATTCTCTAATAATTATTCTTTCAATGAGGAAAATAAAATATTAATAAATCCAACTAATTCATATATATTCTTGTAGATGACTTTTATTATTCACTATGAATCTACTTTAACAAGAATTAGTTCATAATGGATATTGTTTTATGTCTTTACTGGTGTCCAAATACCCCATATCACACATTATCACCTATAATATCCCATCTAACATCATCAAATAATAATATAGATTATTCAATTGATCCAAAGAAGTATTGTATTTCAATTAATATGTTGATTAGGTAGAAAAAAAGTAATTTTATTCAGAAACTAAAAAATATAAATTATAACCTTATCAAATAATTAATGTCTACCTCGATATATTGAGTTCCATATAGAACTGATATATAAATATTTTACTGGACAACTAGAATTTCTTTTATCATCTTGATATGAGCTTATATCAATGATTTTCTCTCATCAAATTCTGGATTCAGAACCTAATTTTCTCTTAGATAATATAATTTAATCTTTCATTGATCAACCTCTGATTTGATAAAATCATACTCATAAAGAATCATATTGTAACATACCGGTTCCGAAAGCCACCAAAAGGCGCCCCGTACCTGGTTGGTCACATGGCCTCAAGTGCATTTCCCCAAACGCTAGAGGCTGCCGACTAGCAGCGAGGGCCTTGGGTGTGATAGTGGGGAAACAATTCCCTCATTGGTAGAGTACACAACGAATGATAAACAAAAGTAATACCAGAAACAGTAAATATCCAACCGACAGAAAACAGCGGAATACTGATAAAGAAACAACTAGAGCGTAAATATATATAAATGATGCATGATACATATATGTCTAGGAAAGCATCCAAACAAGTCACAATGCTGAATACAATGCTAAATGAAAGTAAAAAAGAAAACATATGGGAAATGCCTCATCATCGCAAGCCTCAGCATAGTCTGATACCCTCCAGCTTCAATACAACCAACTACCAGAAGTCGAAGGGTGTTTACCCTTGTCTATACCTATAGCAATATAATCTGTTTGGGCCCAAAAGCAATGCCCAAACCCAGTGTGAGACTAAATCCTAGTAGGAAACCACCACAATATTTGTGCCTAACATTCAGTGAATATATGGTAGGTAAAAGTACAGAAAATAATAAACAAGAAGATAATAAACAGTAATAAATCCACAGTCTCAAGAATCAAATCTACAAACATGTAAACAACTACTCAAGTAAGAAAGAACAAATAGGTAACCCTCTCGGTAGTTCTCCCGGCCTAACCCCTCTGGTTCAACCAACAAGCACTAGCAACCCTATGGGATGCCCACACAGTCTCACCCCTCTAGTTCAGCTAAAGAATAGACTCTCTAGTGAAGGACTAACCGTCAATTCTCCCTATAATATCGTATCGTACTAAAAGCACTCCGGGGAAGAACTCAATGTCACATTCCCCATGTGGCCTGCTTCGAGGAACTACAGACACTCGAAGGACTCATTCAACATCAATTCCCCCTGTGGTATCACATTGTAATTTGTAAGACACTTAGGAGAATCCATTATGTCCATTCTCCCTGTGGTCTAATACACTAGGATCTCACGAAAAAGTGTAAATAAAATAAGTATAGAACACATAACGGCCAAGGTAAACCTCAAGAACTACTTGGATAACATTCTATGGCATATCATCACTTTAGAACTACAATCCTATCATCCTACAATACTAGGCATGGAAAGTAAACAGAATCCTAATATGCAAAAATGACCCAAAGGTCAAAACAGGTAATCATGCATGGGAAATACATCCAAAACACAAAAAAATTACCCTAATCACAATTAAAATCCTCTACTCTAATATATAACCAAACCAGGTTAAAAAATAGGGCTAAAAAGGTAAAAATGCAATACCCCATTCAAGGTTATTGGTGGAATTTGCACAAAATATTCAATGACTTTCAACACAAGGGCACAAAACACCAACCTTGATGCTAGGAGATCGATATACTTGAACAAAGGGTCTTTAATCGTCTTATATTGTCAAAGATCTAAAAAATCATCTAAAATGTTCAACCCACGATAACTTGGAAAAGAGAATGAATTAGGAAATGATGATCTAGGAGAAGAGAGAACTCACCGCTGTGATTCCAACGCACTCACTGGTGTTCAAATCAGAGGATGGACGGAGGTTTGGGGGCTCGTCGAAGATTCACAGCTGCTCAGTTCTCTAGGACGAAGAAAACCTATAAGAAGTTGATTCTGGTGATTAGACATGACCCCGATGCGTTTAGTGAAAAAAAGAAGGTACACTGCATGTACTCACCTTTTCCGTACTCCGCTTTGGGCGGCCTCCATGTCACTCCTACATGGTCATGTGTGTGGCCATGACTTGTCCATCACACGACCGCTAGCAGAATCGCAGTTCATGGCGTGTACTCATAAAGTACGCGGTGTGTAATTTGAAAAATTCCAGATTTTCCTCTTTTCGTCAAAAAGGACCATAAAAGGAAGAACATACCCGAAAAGATGATCTGGGTTCTTAGAAACTTCCCCCCTTAAAGAAATTTGTCCCTGAATTTCCCTAGCATGGCGTGGAAGAAGAAACCCCGAATAGCTCTGGCCACTGTGCTCGCACATCATCCTCCCTCTCCCAAGTCTCATCCTGTACCCGCCCATGCTGCCATAGCACACGTACCAGAGGAACAGACCATCCATATAGAACCTTTGTACTGCAATCAACAATCCAAGTAGTATGCTCCTCGAAAGATGCATCCACCTCCAACTCGACTTCCTTGGGATGGAAAGCATGAAACGAGTCTGAAAAGTAACGTCAGAGCTGAGAGACGTAGAGAACATCATTCATAGATTGGTACCTTTGATGTAACTGCAAATGGTCGGTGACCAGACCAACTCTCTCCAACACCTTAAATGGCCCGACGTACCTCGGTGAAATTTTACCCTATCTCCTAATCCTTCTCTGCCCCAACCTCGGTGTGACACGTAAGAAAACCTGATCCCCGACCTCGAACTCCAGAGGTCGTCTCTACTGATCAGCATATGACTTATGTCGATACTGTGCAATAGCCATTATCTTCGGAATAAACTCTATCTACTCTGTGGTCTCCTGAACAAGACATGGTCCCAGCAAAGCTGCCTTTTCTACCTCCATCCAACATAAGGGTGATCGGCATGGCCTACCATTCAAAGACTCACAAGGTTCAATATTAATAGTTTCCTAAAAACTATTGTTGTAGGCGAACTCCACCTAGGATATATGCTTCTCCCAAGAACCTCCAAAGTCTATAATGCATGCTCGGAGCATGTCCTCAAGCACCTAAATCGTACGCTAAGACTGGCCATCAGTATGGGAGTGGTATGTTGTTCTCAAAAGTACCTGTGTACCCAAAGCCTTCTGAAGCCCCTTACAGACCCAAGAAGTAAAACATACAACTCTGTCTGAAACAATGGAGTGTGGAACTCCATGAATACATACAATCACTCGCATATACAACCGCCCCAGCTCATCAACACTGAAGGTCTCCTTGATCGGTAAGAAGTGAGAAACCTTCGTCATCCTATCGATGACGACCCAAACTACTTAATTCCCTTGAGGCGATCTCGGTAAACCTATCAGGAAGTCCATCGCAACATCATTCCATTTCCACTCAGGAATGGGTAACTACTGTAAAAGACCTGCTGGTCGCTGATGCTCTGGCTTCACCTGCTGATAAGTAGAACATCTCATGATGAAACCAGCAAAATCCCTCTTCATACCTGGCCACCAATACTAATAGTGTAGATCACGATACATCTTGGTGACACCAGGATGAACTGTCCAAACTGAGGAATGAAAATACCGCATCAGCTCCTCGCATATATTTGTTGGCACCCATACGTGTCCCCAGAAACACAAGATCTCATCCTCACCCATGGTTCATCTAGGAATAGTTTCCTATACTAACACGCTTCCCCATTGGACTAGGCCTTCATAATCTGATAGCTGACTCATTTGTACTTGATCAAGAAGGAGAGAGGTAATAGCTACAGAAGATAGAAAAGTCTACCCCTGTCTGTCATGCACTTCCAAATTAATATCAAAGAAGAGATCCATAAGCTGCCACTCACTGCTGGCCTACTAAACTGCCTGTATCTTATTCCTCCTGCTCAACGCATTATCCACTGCATTGCCTTTTCTATGCGTATAGGAAAGCTCGAAGTCAAAGGACTGCAGGTACTCAACCCACCTCTGCTCTATCATATTCAAATAACGATAAGTGAAAATGTACATAAGAATTTAGTGGTTGGTGAAAACCAAAAAATTCTCTACCAAAAGATAGTGTCTCCAATAGTGTAAGCCATGAAAAATAGGTGCCAACTCTAGATCATACATCAGATAGTTCTTCTCATGTGGCCTCAACTGTCGAGACTCGTACGCAACGACTCCATCTCCCTGTATAAGCATAGATCCTAGCCTAATACCTGAAACATCACAATAAATATTATAACTCTTGTAGGGATTTGGAAATAATAGTATCAGCACTGAAGTAAACGTCCCTTTCATCTTTTGAAAGGATGACTCACAAGAATACGACCTTAGGAACTTCACACCATTCTTGTTCAGACCAGTCATTGGTGATGATAAGCGTGAAAAGTCTTGTATGAAACGCATGTAGTATCCAGCTATCCCTAGAAAACTCCTCACCTTAAATACATTCTTCAACTGCTCCCAGAAATCTACTTCTCTCACTTTCTCTGGGTCTACTGATACCCCTTTCACTGAAATAACATGACCCAAGAAGTGAATTTGGTACTCCCAATAGTGGTATTTTGAGAGCTTAGCATATAACTGATGCTATCTCAGTGTACCCAAAATGTTCTCAATATGTGTGGCATGATCGTGTCGAGTGTGAGAGTACACCATGATATCATCCATGAAGACCACTACGAATGAATCCAAGTATGGATGGAACACTCAGTTCATCAGTGCCATGAAAACTACTGGCGCGTTCTTGAGACTGAATGGCATAACTGTATACTCATATAGACCATACCTTCTCTTGAAGGCTATAAGAGGTATATCAGATGGTCTAATGCACAACTGATGATAACTAGAAATCAATTCAATCTTTGAGAATACTCGGGCTCCTACAAAATGATCAAAGAGATCATCGATTCACAGAAAAGGATATCGGTTCTTGCCCATCAATTGGTTCAGCTTCCGATAATCTACACAAAGCCTAAGGGTACCTTCTACCTTCTTCACAAACATGATAGGAGAACCCCATGGAGAAGTAATGGGTTGGATGAAACCATTTTCCTGCAACTCCTCCATCTGCTTCTTGAGCTCCTGCCACTCTGGTGTAGCCATTCTATAAGGAGGAATGGACACCGGTGCCGCTCCTGGCACATGCTTAACAGAGAAGTCTACCTCATGCTCCAGAGGTAACCCTAAAAAGTCTTTTACAAAGACATCCCTAAAACGATCCACCACTAGAAGAATGTCTAAATACGATTTCCCTTGGTCATCATGATATAGACTGACAATCTGGTTTGAAACCTATCCTTTCCCATGATGCTCGGGTCATGTTCTACTCACTTAGACATCGTACCTGCCTCTATGAAGAAACAATTCACCCTCTGGTGATATGAAACTCACCCTGTAGCGATAACAGTCGACGAAAGCCTGGAAGAGAACTAACCAATCCATCATGAGGATGACATCATAGCCTGTCATCTCTAGGACATAGAGGTCCCATAAAAAGTGACATCCTGTAACATGTAGAGGGAACTCCTTGAGCTGACGTGCACTAGATGTTCTTGTCCCCAACCGAGTGTCTAGTGTCAAAACATCGGTAGAAGAAAAGATACAGAGCCCAAGGCTCTCCACAATAGTGACAGATATAAATCTATGTGTAGAAATAGTATTGAGAAGAGCTGAAGATAAAACTGAGGCTACTAAGATCATACCTCAAACTGTAGAGGGTCCAAGATCCTGCTCTTGCTAGGTCTACTCCACTACAAAAGTCTGACCTGTACCATGACCCTGTGACACTGCCTGACCACTCTGAGCTGATCCTCTATACTGTCACTAATAGACCGGTGACTGACCACCATGACCTCAAACTCCACCTCGGCCCGAACATCTGGAAGAACTCCAGTTCCAAGAATGGTGAGAAACTAGAGGAGCTACTCCTGAATGAGGAGTCATGTAAGAACCCCTATCACCAGCTGCTGGTGAGAAAACCTGATAGAAACAATTAAGGTGACCCATCTTGCCGCAAAATCGACACTCCACTTGATCCCTATAGCACTGCAGCCATGTATGCCCAACCCTTCCACACTGGAAGCATACCACCTGGAAACCTGAAGATGTGTCTCACTGCCTCGGATCCCCACGTGTAGACTCGCTATGGCGCTTCCTACTATTAGTAGGTGAGGCACTAACTCTGGAAGTGAAACCGTGCTGACCCTCATCTCCGGAATCTCTCAGATTGCGCTCCATAATCAGCGCCTTGTTGACAACGGAAGTGATGGAAGTCAAGCTGATGATATTCACCTGTGAGCAAATCTCCCATCTGAGACCATCCTCAAAATTCCTTTAAAAAAAAACCCATCTCTTCCCTAGAGGTGTGTGAAACGTTGAATTTCAGTGAAACAAGAAGAATACTCTATAACGGAATGAGTACCCTACTCCAGACTCATGAACTCCCAAGGTTGATCGGCCGTCAAGGTCTCTGGATATAAGTAGTCATAGAAGATGTGCTGGAACTCCTCCCAAGCCATGACCTACTGATGACCCACCTGTGAGATCACATCCCACCATCTAATTCTAGAATCTTGTAGCATATATGTAGCGAGATTAACTCTCCTCTATGGAGGCATTTCCAGATGCTCAAAGATCATTAGCATGGCTTCTAGCCAGGAATCTGTAGCCCAAGGCCCTCCTTCCCCTGAGAAGGTGGGAGGATTCTACTGCTGGGAAACCCATTTCAAGTCTTACATAGACAAGGCGGGAGGTGGTGCTCCCAGTAAGGCCTGCATCATCCTCATAAAGCCTTCCCTAAACTACGTATCAGCACCAGTAACTAGTATCACTGATGGTGCCAAGGCTTGCACAACAGAAGGTTCTGCAGGAAGTCCTTGATCAGCCATGTATGGTGCCTGATCATCACCTGGAAACCGACGTACAACTGGAGGGCTTCATGGTGGCTTGACTCTGCAAGGCCAACACACACCATAGATCATAATTTTCAAGGACTGAAAACAAGTATTTTAAGAAGAGAACAAGAGGAAGAAAACATTCGTGTTTTACAAAACATGACTACATGGAGTTTACACAACCTAAACGGCATGTTCCTTGAAGTCATTAACATGGGTGTGTAATTTTTCCTAAACTGGTCGTGTAACACCCTAAACACATAGCGTGTTCTAAAAACACACGGTGTGTACTTGAATCCTCTTCCCCTACCCAGGTTCTTCTACATGGTTAAGCCACATGGATCTCCAAAGACAACACTACATGGAATGTTCAAAGTAGACATGGAGTGCACTGTACATGCTTTACCTGGCCCATTTTGTTAGAGACACGACCTGTGTACCTAGGTTACACTACACAACATGTTCCAAAAAAACACGACACGTACTAAGAATAGATCACACAGACCCGTGTTGTCCGTGTCATGGTCGGGTACCTAAGTTATGCTGCATGGCATGTGAGATCCAGGCACGGCGTGTAAAAACAAAGTTTCATCCATCAGTGTTGTTAGTCACACGTGTAGACACATGACCACTATAACACGACATGTACGTACACTACACAACATGTTTTTCCAAGATTTTTCACAACACAATGTCCCGGCCCACATAATCCATGAAATGGTTTTAAAACTACATGGCATGTATTCATAAAGTACACACCGTGTATTCTAAGTTTTCTAGACAATAGCCTCATTTACTACACCGGAGACCAAAAAAAACACAGAAACAAACATTGAAGGTTCCAAATTCAGATCCATGAGGGCCCATACTCCCCGAAAATCATGGTTTGGCATCTTATACAAGTTATAACAATGCAAAAATATGATGATCAACCAAATTCCAGTCCATGAGGGACCATAACACCTCAAGAACCAAAGTTGGCATTCATCCAAACAAAACACTACTCAAAAAAAGTATTATCAAACAGTAGGTATCATATCAATCATCTATCACAACAGCATGTATAGTCTACACAACGTCTATCACAATAGAATGAAATCGATAATGCTTCCTAGATAGAATGGAAATAATGCATGACATGTGATTTATAACAACAGAATCTATGATTCATGAGATGTCATACCCTAATCTCATTGGGTTTCAACAGAAATAGAACCGTAATAACAACAATGGTAACAACACAAAGTATGTGAGTTACCCAAGAGTGAAATCAAATCAACTGTAAAATTGCAAACCAGTAAAATTGAATTAAATGAGGTAGTATGGATTTTCCCTATACACGGGTTCTCTATTCCTCATAACAACTTATTACCAAGTATATATTCCATCTTATCCCAGACTATAGGCTCCAAATAGTAAGTCAAGTGAAAAGAAATCCTCTGATACCACTTTGTAATGTTCGGGTTCCAGAATCCACCTAGCGACGCCTCATACCCAGTTGGTCACATGGCCTCAAGAGAATTTTCCCAAACACCAGAGGCTACCGACTAGTAGTGAGGGCCTTGGGTGTGATAGTGGGGAAACAATTCCCTCATTGGCATACTATAAAACAGAAGATAAACAAAAGAAATAGCGGAATATGTAAATGTCCAACAGTAGTAAACGACAGAAGACTGAAAAAGAAACAACTGGAGCGTAAATATATATAAATGATTCATGATACATATATGTCTAGGAAAGTATCCAAACACGTCACAATGATGAATAAAATACTAAACCAAAGTACTAAATAAAACAGATTGGAAACTCCTCAACATCGCAAGCCTTGGCTTGGTCCCATGCCTTCCAGCTCCAATGTAATCAAGTACCTGAAGTCGAAGGTCACTTTCCCTTGTCTATACCTACAAAAATTTAATCTTTTTGGGCCCAAAAGCATGACCCAAACAGGGTGTGATACTAAATCTGAGTAGGCAACCACCAAGAGATCTGTGCTTAATGGTCAATGAATATATGGCAGGTAAAATTATAGAAAACAATAAACAGTAAAATAATGAATAGTAAGCAATCCACAGTCTCAAGCATCAAATCTGCAAACAGGTAAAATAGCTACTCAAGCAAGAAAGAACAAACAGTTAACCCTCTGGGTAGTTCTCACGTCCAAACCCCTTTGGTTAAACCAACAGGAACTTGCAACCCTATGGGAGGCACACATAGTCTCACCCTTCTGTTTCAGCTAAAGAATAGACTCTCTGGGGAAGCACTCACTGTTAATTCCCCCTATACTCTTGTATCATACTAAAGGGATTCTGGGGAATCACTCAACATCTCATTCCCCCTTTAGCCTTCATCTAGGGACTACAGACACTCTGAGGAAGCACACAACTTTAATTCCCCCTATGGTCTCATATTGTAATTTATAAACACTCTGTAGAAGCCCTTACGTCCATTCTCATTGTGGTCTACTATACTAGTTTCTCACGGACTTGTGTAAATCAAATAAGTATAACGCACAAACCATCCAAGGTAAACCTCAAGAACTACTTGTCTAGCATTCTATGGAATATCAACACTTTAGAACTACAGTCATACCATCTTACAATACTAGGCATGGAAAGTAAACAGAATCCTAATAGGAAAACAGGACCCAAAGGTCAAAATAGGTTAATATGCATGGGAAATACATCCAAAACGCAAAACATTAACCTAATCCCAATAAACATCCTCTACTCTAGCATATAAGTAAAGCATGCTAACAATAGGGCTAAAAAGGTAAACACGCAATATCTCGTTCAAGGGTATTGGTGGAATTTTCAAAAAATATTCAATCACTTTCAACAGAATGGCACAAACCACTTAACATGATGTTAGGAGATCAATATACTGGAACAACAGGGCTTTAATCACCTAATAACATCGAATATCTACAAAAACGTCTAAAATTTTCAACCCACAATAACTTGGAAAAGAGAAGGAATTGGGAAACGATGCTCTAGGAGAAGAGATAACTCATCATTTTGATTCCAACACACTCACCGGTGTTCTAATCAGAGGACAGATGGAGGTTCGGGGGATCGTCGAAGATCCATGGCTGCTCGGCTCTCTCGAACAAAGACAACCTAGAAGAAGTCAATTCAGGCGATTAGACGCTACCCCGATGCATTTAGTGAAAAAAAAGAAAGTACACGACATGTACTTTTGGAGTACACTGTGTGTACTCACATTTTAGTACTCTGGTTTCAACGGCCTCCATGTCACTCCTACATGGCCGTGTGTGTGGACATGACATGGAAAACACATAGACTCCAATGGAATCGTAGTACATGGCGTGTACTCATAAGGTACACAGCGTGTACTTAGAAAATTTCTATATTTTCCTCTTTTCCTAAAAAAACGACTAGAAAAGAAAGAACATACTTGAAAAGAAGATCCAGATTCTTACACATATCATAAAAATTCTCTATGTCCTCACAATATTTAGTTCTTTTAGTCTATCACACAAAATCATTTAAAATAATTATACACACCATATGAGGATAAGGTTCCTCAGGTGGTCTTGTTATTCTATTATTGATACTAAATTATTGTTCTTTTTAACCATATTGTTTTGACATAGAATGATCAGAAATATTTATTAATCCTCTATTTGAATCCTCAATAACTCAAGAATACTGATCAATCTATTTTGTATTTATATTTACCATTTTCTATTTCTCATTATAGAGATATTTTGATGATAATCATCAATAAAATATAGATCCACATGCATAAAAACTTCTATAAAAATTTAATTTCAAGGAGAATAATTATAGGATTCTTTATCTTGGGACATTTGATGCTCAAAATCACTATTATAAGATTCATTAACAGATTCTTGTGATTATACAACCACAAAAATATATTGTTGATGTTTATATTGGGAAAACACAACATCAAATTCTTTTCCAACATCTTTTACATAAAATATCTTACATCCATATTAGGATATTCAATGATTTTATCTCGAGTAAAAATAGGTGAAATATTTTCCCTAAATAAAATTATTCTTGATATTCTGCTTAAAACTATAGGATCTTCATCTATTGATTCCAATTATTATTCTTCAATAATAGTAGAAAAATATTCATTCTTTAACTAATGTAGGGGTTTCCTAATTTCTTTTAAAAAATAGATAATAATTTTATTGAAGTGTATCTCAAAAAGTATCCTCCTTTCATTAGAAATGCATCAATTTTTTTTTTCAGGGAATGAAAATTAAATTCTCACATCTCTATAATATGCTCTCACTACGAGAAATTGTACCATTAGAGACAACCATTAGAAGTTGGTAATGGTCTTTAGATACCACCTTGAGACCTCCAATGGCGGTCACATTAGGCCCATTGGTGTAGGACTACGGCAACCGCCAATAGTGGTCTCTCTAGGGGGTCCTAATGCTCAGCCGAATAATGGTCACTATTGGGTTGAGCTATAGCTGATTCCATGGGAGGCCTCCATAGGGGACCTCTATTGGAGTTATTTATAGGAGAAAACCATTAGAGGCCTCTATAGGAGACCTCCAGTTACAGCCTCTATAGGCGACCACCATTGGCGGCCTCTATAGGCCACCTAACAATTAACCTACAGGACTGCCAATGGCGGTCGCTGTAGGATGGGAAACAAATTCAACCATAAAAAACACCATAGCTGGCCTCTATTCTTGGATTTGTTTTTAAAAAATTTACAGTGCTACTTCTCAAATAGCAGAAACAAAGATAAAATAAAAAAAATAAATTCAAAATAGCAGAAACACTAGGATCCTAAAAAACAATAAAATACAGACATACTTCATTACATATCCAGTGATCCAAGAAGCTCTAATCCATTCCAATATTCTGCTTTAATAATCCTACAATAACATACATATGAAACCACTAAACAAATAAAATAAAAATTGGACAAATTTACTCAGTTAGTATATATATATATAATAAGAAAATTGGGCTGTAAGGGTGTTAGGACATAAGGGTGTTAGGGCATCAGGGCGTTAGGGCATTAGGACTTTAGGGCATTAGGGAGTTATGGTGTTTGGCCATTTTGGTGTTTGGCCATTTGGGAATTTGGGAATTTGGAAAATCATCCAAGTCTTCAATTAGCCAATTGGACATTAGGCCAGTAGGATAATATACCATTATGCCATTTGGTCATTAAGAAAATATGCTATTATTCCCTTAGGCCAATAAGACATTAGGTAATTAAGACAGTAGTTCATTTGGCCAATAGTCAATTAGACCCTTGGGTCATTATGCCATTAGGGAATTATGCCATTATGGAATTTGACCATTTGGGAAACTAGGAATTTTTCCAATTGGACAGGTATCCATTTATCCAATTTTCCATTAGCCCAATTTTTACATTAGAGCATTACACTTACTACACTACTCTAGTAGGGACCTAATGTGTTTCTCTAATGCGATGAGGTGGTTCTAAAAGTGGTTTGGACAACCATTTGGCTATGTTCGCCTGACCTTGAACTATATAGAGTAATGGTCAATAATAAATAGCCCCCTCCCAACCCCTACATCCCCACAATCACCCCTCAAACTCCCACCAGAGAGCCCCCACCCTTAGAAAGCCCCCACTCCCCCCCAAAAAAACACCCCAACCTACACTTCTAACCCCCACCCCCCACTCACCCCTGACCACCCCTAGACAGCCCCCCCCCCCCACAAAGATCCCCCATGTAGCCCCCCACACTCAGACAACCCCCCCAAAACAAAACTTCACATAGATATCCCCCCTCCCCCAAACAAACTCCCCCCGGACAACCCCCCATCCCTAGATAGCCCCCAACCCAAGACATCCCCCACCCCTGGACAACCCCCCCCCAAACTCCCCTGGAGCGCCACCCCACCCCCGAACACCCCCCAAACTCTAACAGGACACCCACCCACACACCCTGGACAACCCCACACCCCACCCACCCCCGAACAACACCCCCAGTCCCCCCAACCACCCCTTGTGAACCCCCCTCCCCAAAAAAACAAATCCCCTTGGATATCCCCCCACATCGGGATAGCCCCCCCAAACTCCCCCTGAAAACCCCCCTCTCCAAAAATCCCCCCTGGATAGCCCCCCCCCCCCCCAAAAACACATTCCCTAGACATCCCCCAATAATTACAACCCCTCCCCCTCCACCCATCATCCCCCAACAACAGATTCAATTTATGTTACACATGCACAATGTGCCAATTTAATTATTATAAAATTATAACCAACACTAGATTCAATAAACATGACTCATAATTATCTATCCAATTAATTATCAATCAATTCCGGACATACATTAATTACCAATTTCTATTAAGAAAAACATGCTAATCTAATTCATAACAAAACATACTAACAATAATAGTATATATATATATATATATATATATTTATAGTACACTATCTAGATACACTGTAGGAAAACTACTATCATGGTATAAAGAAACAAGATTTGACATTAGATGATTAACACATTTCTTTCATTTGGGAAAAGACCATTATGCCATTTGGTCATTAGGACAATATGTTAATATTCCATTAGTCCAATAGGAAATTTTTTAATTAGGACATTAGTCCATTTGGGAAAATGTTCCATTGGGTTGACAGGCCGTTCGGCTGTTCGGACATTAGGCCGTTAGGGTGTTATGTTGTCGGGGCATTTGGCCATTGGGCCATTGGGGCATTGAGCTTTTTGGGAATTAGGAAGTTAGGTTGTTTGGTCATTTGGGTGTTGGGTCATTAGGTCATTGGGGAGTTTGTCCATTTGAGTTGTTGTACTATCTAGACATTCAGTCATTTGGCTAATAGGTTAGTATGCCATTCGACCCTTAGGCCATTGGTCCATTAGGCCATTGGGACATAAGGCCATTAGGCCATAATTCCATTGGTCCATAAGGCTATTGGGACATAAGGAAATTGGGCCATAAGTCCATTTACCCATAAGGCCTTTGGTCAATTAGGCATTTGGGCCACCTAGCAGAATTCCTCTCCTATAATGGGGATTTTAAAAAATTATCTATCATAATAAAGTGTCCAATTACTGATCATACACTTAAAATTAAAAAAAAATTGATTTTTTAATAACATAAATTGTTCTAATATCAAAAAATTCTACATTTAAAGTATAAATAAATATTTAACATTAATTCAATAATAAATATAAAAGAAACACACCTCGTGAATATGATGCATTATACGTGGTCATGACTGTTACCTCCATCCAGTGTGCTAGGGGCCTAAAACAAATAAAAATTATAAATATTTTAATAAATAAGTTAATAGAAATTAAATAAATAAATTCAGTATAAACTTGTGTCGTATGATCCCATGCACCATCACCCGGACGAACATATTCCCGTAGTGTTCTAACCTCAACGATCAATTGCGCCTTTTCCTCCTTGGAAGCGCGAAACCATGTACCGAAATCTGATATTTGTTGTGTCATATTAGAAACAGCAGGACCGACAACCCAATATCATGATACTACAGAATGAGGAATCCCTGTTCCATAGGTCAAACTATATCCATGCCCATCATGACCAATAATGCGACGAAATATCTCTTCCCCTCTCATGGGAAGCTATCGCTGGTCCTCTGGAAGGTGTTCTAACTCTGCTTCAAATTGATCCTATGAAATATTTAAATATATATATATATACATATATATTTTTATATATAAATGCATTTAATGATTGGTTATGAGTACAAGAACTTACTTTAAGAGCTGCAACCTCTAGATCATTTTGAACACGAGTTCTCATCTCCACCGACATTTTATCAATCGGTGAAACTTGTTCCTGTAACTGTATACCAATAAAATATAAAAATATAATGGAAAAACATATTAAATAATAAATTAAATGATGAATAATAAATACATCATGTCGTATATGAGACACATGATGAGTCCCGAGCCTGTGTGGTGGTCCATGCAACACTCGATTCTCGGAATAGCCTGTTGACACCTCCAACATTCAATTAAATTAAATTTCAAAAAAATATAATTTCCCAAATTATTGAAAATATATATACCAAAATAAATATACTAACTGAAATGGACTCAGTAAACCAATATTCAACTATGTGGTACCACTAGGATGTGAGAACACCTCTTGGGAATTTTTCCAGAATGTCTAGGGAATCCACGTTTGGTACCCAGTGATCCCTATTGACTTTTCCTTTATAATATTTCCAAATCTTACGACATTTTCCCATACACACTGGCCAAAACTCATAGAGTCACTCTTTCAGATTATTCTATTTAAGAAAAAAAATCACACATGTTAGTATTTTTAAACCTAGGGAAGAAACTAAAATGGTCTTCTTACATGAACTTCCATCCAAATCCAACCTAATATATCCTAAGGGATAGAAGCCCAGTCATGTGTGGTAAATTGAAATCGATTTGGGTTGCATATGATATGACCCAGATGAGGAATAAATGAAGGGGAAGTCAGTCCCACAGGATGCAATCTCTCGTCAAATGAAACATCAATGGTCATGTCTGAATGCCATGATGAAACGCCACGACTAGGACCTCTCTTGTGAGAGAAAGAAGCAGTTGAGTCTGATTAGGTTGAAAAAAAATTATACATAATTTTATATATGTTAATATATATATATATGTGTGTGTGTGTGTGTGTGTGTGTCTTTAGCAATTACATAAAAAAATAAACACAATTACATTCAAATATAACTCAACTATGAGACATAGATGGATTAGATGGATTATGTGGATCTGCTGCATGTTCCCCTGACATGCCTGTAGCAAAGAAAACATTAGTAAGGGGACCATCCAACGTTTCAAAAAGATAATTCTATTTTTTTAATAAAATCAATCTTGTAAAGTTGTTAATGAAACAAAACAATGTTTATTTAAAGGAAAAATTAAAGAGTGTAAGAGGGTTGGATATTTCATTACAAAAGAAAATTATTGTGCATGAAGATAAAAAAAATTTAAATAATGAATTTGGAGATAGGTTGAAATCTCTCGAAGATCAGAAGTACACTCTCAAAATTCTATGTCTCGAGTTGGATGTGAAACTAAAAAATTATGGAAAGCACCTAAGTTGGATCATCACAATGTGGTGAGAGAAAGGATGTTGCCACAAAAAATTTGAAGGTGAAATAATTCTAAAAAGGATTAAAATGGTGGTAAGACGATCCGTGAATAATCAGTAGATCAATAGTCAAACATCTCTTAGAAGAAGGTACCCTACAACCTTGATAAATCTCTTTGCATTGAATTTGTTTTAACTATTATTGCATGAGTAAAGTAATAATTTCTACAAATGTGGAAGGAAAAAGTTTCCCATAAATTCACAACATCATCAAGGGCGAATGATTGCATGTTTAAGAAGAGAAAACCCACAAATGGGAAAAAATGATTGAGGATTCCACCCAAAAATCCCAAGCATGTAAATCTGGCCAGACTACCTCTAAAGAGAAGATAAATAGATTTGTTATCCACTGTTGGTGTTGCTGGAAGTTCATACATAATGCTATGGAGTGCAGAAATAACATGTAATAATGTGAAACTCAATGGAATAAAGTATGTGGAGAAAACTAAAATAAAGAGAAAACTCATTGGATAACTAAAAAACACAAAATATGCAGAATTTGTCTTGAAAAAAACAGATTTGATTATTTTAGAAACTTCTATTATTACTACATCAATTTTTTACACTGTTACGAAGAGTGTTAGTATTTACCTATCCAAAAAAACTCTTATGTTATTGAAAGTAGAATTCCACAACAAAGGGGGAGTGGGCGTTGTCTGAGGCTGGGAGTGGGGGTGTGAAGGTGAATGGGGAGGGGGTGTGTAGGTGGGAGAGGGGGTCTATCTAGGTAGATGGGAGCTTTTGGGGGGGGGGGGGTGTCTGGGTGTGGTTTAGGGTGAGTCTTTGTGTGTGTGTGGGGGGGGGGGTTGTCTGTGGGAGGGGGCTGTCTAGTTGGAGGGGGAGGGGATGTCCAGGTAGGGTGGGGGGGGCTGTCAAGGTGGGGGGGGGGGGGCTTTTCATGTTGGGGTGGGGGTGTCCAGGGGGGGTATCCTAGGGTGGTCTGGGGAGTGTGTGTGTGTGTGTGGGGGGGGGGGGTGTCCATAGTTTGTTGGGAGTTGGGGATGGGGGGAGGGTTGTACCGAGGGAGGGTGGGGGGGATATCCAGGTTGAGGGGGAGGTGCTGTCCAGGTGGATAGGGGTGGGGGATGTTAGTGGGGAGTTTTTTTTGGGGGGGGGGGAGTTGGAGATGTTTGTGGGTGTACATGTGAGGTGGGTGGGGGGGGGGGGTTGTGAGTGGGGGATGTCTGGGGATGGGGGTTGTCCAAGGGGAGGGGGAGGGGCTGGGGGTGTTTGGGGTTGAGGGGCTATCTAGGTGGAGGGGGAAGGGCTTTACAGGTTTTGGTGGGGGCTATCCGGGGGGAGTGGGGGCTATCTACATGGAAGGGGAGGGGCTGGGGGGAGTTTTGGGGTGGGGGGTGTCCAAGGGGGGTTGGGAGTGGGGGTTGTCTGGGGGTGGGGTGGAGGGATGTCCAGGGGGGGAGGGGTCGTTTGGGGGTGGGGTTGGGGGGGGGGGGCTATTCTGGTTGAGTTAGAGGGGTTGTGATGGTTGGGGTGGGGGCTGTTCGGCGGGGGGGGGGGGATGTTCAGGGGGAGTGTGGGATTTCAGTGGTTGGGGGCTGTCCAGGTGGAGGGGGAGGGTTTGGGGGAGGGGGCTATCCAGGTGTAGGTGGTGGGGGGGGGGATGTTTTGGGGATGGGAGTTGATTCTGACTAATAATAAATAATAAATGATTATATGTCAAATTAGATTTAGGTTGTCTTAAAAAAATTTAAAAAAGGCTTTAAACTGAAGAGAGAGAAAAACATTATGCCCGTCATTAAACACAAATATCAACCATTTCTCCTTCAATGGATACTCTAACCCAATAAATATCTTCTTCATGTTGAAGTAAGGTATGTTCATCAAGACGTTGGGAAACCAAGGGACCCGTATTAGGTTTATCCTATTAAAATAAAAACACTCCTCATCATGAAATTTTCACAACAACTTTCCATCTAGGATTCCAATAATATCTAACAAAAAATACATGTTTCCACTTTTGATGTAAAAATGAAAGGTTCATTGTCAACTCATTCATTTCATTATTACATATAGTTAAATTTCACCAATCTAAATAGATATTTATTGACTTTACTGCCATACACTAGGTAAAACCAATTAAACTTTTATAATATGTACTTCAACTCGTGTATGTTTACAATGTAAATGATGTCTGTCAATTGGCCATAGTAATAAATAGAAACTATGAATGGACAAATGATTCCATTGTTTTTATGTTGGTCATTTGAATTTATAATATTTAATGTAAAATTTAAATCCATTAGCATCTATAGCTTTATAACGACGAGCCGATATAGATGGACCCTCATCCTGTGGGACAAATTCTTCAGTTATTGTGGGGTCACCTAAATCCCTCAGTTTAAGAACCAACTTAATTCACAGAATTCAAAAATTATTTCTACACAACGTTATTCGTGTAATACTTCACTCATAATGAAAATCAATTTATACATACAAAATACTTGATGCAACCATGAAATGACGCATAATGATATTATTGAATTTGATACTCAGTCAGATGAGACATCTCTTATTTTAGCTCATTAATGTGTTTCCTGCAAATGGAAACACGATGTTTAAATGATAAAATTATTCAAAAAAAACATGTAATAGTTAAACAATAAATGTGATAAGACACATTCTACATTAATGGTTCAATTGATGGAGTATTGAACAACATATATCGATGCGCTTGTATCCACTCTATATTTTCCATATCTAATATGGTTCCTTCTCCAACTAGACCATCATGAACCCAAGATGGATTACATAATTTTGTTTCAACATCTATAAGATATTCTTCACAAAAATTAGTACACCCATTAATCAAGTAACCATGGGCTATTGATGCCTTCAGATGGGCTCTGTTTCATACAAATCATTTCAATGTATTCAGATAACTCTCAATAAGATAAAACCATATGAATTTCACTAGACCAGTACCCATGACTTTATAATCTAGGTGCACTATCAAGTGAACCATAAAATCAAAAAAATCAGCGGGAAAATAGTTTCTAAAAGTGACAAAGTGTTAGTACAATTCGGTCAAGAAAACTTTTTAAATCACTCATTTTTTTATTTCGTAAACAAAGCTATCTGAAAAAATACTCATCTCAATCAACGTTTAAACAAAATTTGGGGATAAAAAATAAAAAATTAAAATTTGAATCAACTATTCAAGTAGTATGTGATTGTCATGAATTTTCAACCCTTGCAATGTCCTCCTCGTCAGATTCTCACACATTGAAATATTTGAAGAGTAACCTTCAGGCACCTTGTGCATCCTCAAAATAGAATGAAATGTCTCTTTCTCCATTGTAGTAATCATATACCCTGCAGTATCATATATTCCTTATTTCCCTTGGAAAACTATAAATGAAACTATTTCTTTAAACCCACTTATTCTAAATCACAATGTTCATTAACACGGTCCTTTGATTTTACACTAACACCTAAAATGTTCCACAATATATTATCACAAACATTTTTTTCAATGTGCATGACATCAAAATTATGCCTTATCATGTAAGTTTTCTAATAGAGGGGAATGTAAAAAATTGTTTTCTTTTTTCAATTATGATTGTGTTGTGTACCCGCACCATGAATATGTGCTAATGGATGAGCCACCAACTCCTGAAATTCATATGCAATGTCGATTTTTCCTTCCTCAATTTGCGATAACATTTCGACTTCTGTCATGATCATTGGTGTTGGGATGAACTATTTATAATCAACAAATATCACTCTATCCTTCATGAACCTGTGATTGGGGGGAGAAAATGTATGTGAAACATGTATTCCCATTTTTGGAATTTTTAGTCCATATAGTTTTCTTACTTTTAATGCAACTAGAGAAAGAAAATTCCTCTTTCGTACACCATCCTAATGAATTTTCATATGTCGGGAAGTCATTGAATGTCCACAATAAACCAGTCATCAATTTTAACATTTCACTTGTTTTATAGTCATAAGTCATCACACCATCACCCCAAAATTCATTCAACTCATCAATAAATGGTTCAAGGTAAACATCAATATTATCCCCCAGACTTCTTGGTCCGTCAATAAGAGTGGAAAGTAATATAAATTGTTTATTCTTAAAAATCCACAGAGGAAGATTATACGAAACCAAAACCATGGTCCTTGTGCTATGAGTAGCACCAACATAGACTTGAATGGATTGAAACCATCTGCGTACAACCCCAATTGGACATTATGAACATCTTTATCAATGTCGGGGTGTCTCTTCTCAAAATCCTTCCATTCACAAGTTTCTACTGTGTGGGTTAACGTATTACATTCTGGATTTCTTTCGGCATGCCATCTAATTAAATTAGAAACTTTAGATGACATAAAAAATATTTTAAACCTCATATTTAGGGGAAATTAATGAATTTGATTTATGGAAATCATTTTTCCCTATTTCACTGTCTAAATTTGATGAGTTTGATTTCACTTGTTCTCTTTCCACCAAGAAGAACCATGGACAATACAAATATCAAAATACACAGTTTCATTTTCAAAAAAACATAAAATTGTTTTCACATGCATCTATGGTCTCATATGTAAAAACTAAGTTCTCTGTCAACTTACGAGCATGGTAATACAACTCAAAGAATCTTTGAATTGACAAGAATAACCTTTTTCAGTAAAACCAACAACATGTCAAACGATGTGTCTAAACACTGGTTCAACGTCTTCATATGGAACAAATCCATGATAAATGAAAATTCATTATAAGTAGTACATCCAGGATATAATTCTATTTTGCATCATCAAGTACTTCATAAAACCTCCTGGAATCTCAATCTGCACTAGAGAGCCTATTTATCTCACCGGTCTCAACATTGTAGATTTTGATTCCTTCAAGAGCCAACCCATGTATGATTTCAGTAAGGATTTTAGGCATTGGATCATTCCTCGTCAAATCAACATCCATCTAAATTTCATATTTATTTTGAAAATTAATATATTCTTCCCCCTGTTGAGTCCAACTCTTATAATTTTTCAGAAATCCATTCAAGAATAGGTGCTCTCTCATGGTATCTCATGTGAATTGATATCTATTTGCACATTTTCTACATAGACAACAAATATAGTAACTTTTAAATCCTATATTGGACATAATAAATTGAGTAATTCCCTTGAAATATTCACTAGGAGTTTGATTTGGAAGATCAATCCAACTCTTATCCATAATAATATCTGTATAAAAACATTTACAAAAATCATCATTTTACATGAATTTTTCTTATCAAATATACTTAAAATAATGACTAACCAATTGCATGTGGACCATTGATAAAATAAACAATTAATATCTCTAAATAATAAAAAAGAGAATAGATAATGGAATGGAATTGAAAGCCTATGTCATCACTTCGATGTTGGTATGGTAAATCTAATGATGATTCTATAATGAAGACATTTTATTGAGAACGAATTTGGCCAATAATTCCATAGATTAATGATTTTTCAAGGAAAGAATATTATAGCTATGGAAGCTCATTATTCAAACATCCAGCATACTAATTTTTTTCACAACTGTTTAATTTTGCACAATCATTGGTTAATTTAAATCCTAAGGTAACCGATTAGGTCACCCATAATAAAATAATTCGCATTAAGCTGTGAATTTTATGTTTTGTTCTAAAATATGTTTCCATAAAGCGACTCATCCTCCTGTAAACATGATCATTTTGGATCCATTAAATATATTGTTTTTCATAATATGGAGTTAGATAGATAATGGGTCATATATAATGAAATTACATAACTCATTTGATTGGATGTGTGGGGGATTCGATCAGTTAAGAAACAAAATATATTATATATTGGGTATAGTGAAAAATATCAAACCAACATGAACAACAAACAATCTATGGTCCACTAATTTCATAATGCATAAATTTTGATACACTACAATAAAACCATATATAGAAACCATAACTATAAAAATTCAAATGCTAAATAAAAAAAATTAAACACAACATATAACCTACATGCATATGTGGTACATGAAAAAAATCATCAAATACCATTCTTGAACTATCAACCTTAGAGAATAAGTTATTTCCTACCAATAAATCAACAAATATAATTTGTGATGAAATTGAACCAAATCAATTAGTGATGAAAAGTCTTCTCAAACTCAGAGAAACTGTATCTTTCTACAAATAATGTCTCACTGCCTCTTGGATTCACAGAACCTTTATGCCATCAGAGGTAGTAAAGATTAACCATCAAAGATAGACACCAATCACTAATTTATGGAAAACTAACTAATATATATCAAGTATAGAATCAAATATATAATATTTCAGAACAAAAACAATACAATATATCTTAAATTATGTTATCAATAGATAATATGTGGGATAATGAATGTGATGCCCTATTCCTCATGGCCTCAAGCAGGTATCCTTTTTTGGAAGTTGTTTGTCACTATCAGTAAGTGTATGCATGTCATTAGTGAAGAAAATATAACCTTAGTATTAATAAAGAAAAGGATAAATAATAACATAATAGAGTCAATAAAAAATTAAAAATCATAATCCATGGTAGGTATCTCAAGTCATATAGTAAAAACCCAAATACCTTAAAAGTGTTACGTCAATCAAAGTGTTCTAAATAAAAAGAATGTGAAAAAATATTTATACAAATCTCTAAATTAAATCCAATTTCTACCTCCAAATACCATTCTCTATATCCTAGGCCCTATCATTAGGGCCTTTCCCTTGTATCCCAGACTATGAAGTCTTCATGTGAAACAAGATTCCCATGCATGGTGGGAATATTAAAGTAGTAGGAAACAAGCATTTTTTCCTTAACACGAGTGCAATGGTTTAAGAGTTTATGATGTGATAATAATGAAATGTGAATGAAATAAAACAAACAACCATTTCGGAGTTTTCATGCGGTAAAAAACATGAGCCCCATGATGGAAATTTTGTTAAAACAAAATTCACAAACTTAGTCAACCACAACGTCACGTCATGTATTCAAAAACATAATAAATGTAAGAGTGTCAAGTCAATACATAGAGGTACATAAATTCCTATCTATATCTTAGTTTATACATAAGGCCAACACATTTCAACACTCGCTTGGGCATTCGTATCAAGAACTATGTCTCAAGTCATGTCCTTGAATAAAATCATGTCCTATTTTCACCTCACGGTTCAGATCATATAAGTCTACCATGACCCTATATCTGGATAGAAAATACTATATACCCTATCATCTATCTCAATCCAACATTCATGGAACATACATAATCTTATCATGCCCCCCCCCCCCTTTAGTGCTACTAAGCCACGATGAGTACACTAGTTACATTGGAACCATGCATAGAAAAACACAATATAAAATATAAACAATACTTCACTTTGAAACAAGGAATATCATATAGAGGAAAAACATATAATATTAATAATAACATATATTATCAAAACACATGTGATAAATCTCAATAATGTGTTTCATGGGATATGCAAGCACACACATGTGGTTAAACATCACACATTTTCTCATGGGACACACACACATAGAGAGAAATGTGATAAACTCAAGAAAGGGTATAAATAAAATAACAACACATATTAATATAAATCTAGTCAACATATACATGGAATCTGAAAGGTATGTTACTTTCAACCCCATGTAAAGTGTGAGGTCTTCTCATACACACATTTCCAACACACATTTTTCTTCATTTTTCATGCACACAAACCCATAAAAACAAGAACTTCCATTTACACACATTTTATTCACACACAATATTTATATAATCTTCATGCATTAAAAATTTGTGTTGTAAATTACCCAAAATTAAAAACCTAAAATTGAAATTAGAGAGTACCTAATAGCGCAACAAATTTGAAACAAAGGGGAGTCGGAGGTGGTGCAGCAAGGGAGAGGATGGGCAGTATAGGGGAGCCGGAGTTAGAGGCAGTGCAGTGAGGGAGGGGAAGAGCAGTACAGAGAGGGAGGGGATGGGATACTACATCGGTGGGGAGCAGGAGGTAGAGAAGGTGCGATGTCAGTGGTGCGACATCACCGATGTATTGAGGGACGAGATATGCAATGACGACGATGCGACATGGGAGGATATGGGAGGCTACGGGGGTGTAGGGTTCTAGATCGAGCACGATGGGGGGGGATGTATTTTTTCCTTTTTTTGAGAAGCCGTGTGACCACCATTGGCGGTTTCTATAGGGTACCAATTGTGACCGCCAATGGTCATTGCCTGTGTAGGGGGTCTCCAAAACCTCCTTTTCTAGTAGTGACTCCAATATTCTCAAAAGGAAGGGTATTAATCCTCCCATAAGGATTTAAAATAAATTATATTATTGTAGGAAAAGTATCTATCTTATAATATAAAATTGAATATTTTAATTTGTATCAAGAAAATCATGTGGAGAAGATTAATTACAAGTTTTAGAACTCTCTTAAACACACCATTTCTTTGAATAATCTTTGTTTTAAGAACATAACTAAAACCATTCTTCCAGTTACAAATCCCATGAAAATATTTTTCTATAATACTAGAGAATAAAAATGGGACACAAAAATCTCATATGGATCTATATCATTTACTATAACAATAGATGAACTAAAATATAAACATAAATCACAAGGGTAGAAAATAACGTCAGAAAATTCCATACATAATATTGAGAAACACTTCCTACTGACTTTAGATACAAACTCATCATCCTCATAAATAATGAACTCAATATGTTTATAATAATTTTTAACATAATTCCTATAAAAAACTCATTTTCCTTTTTAGGAAAAACAAACTACCAAACTTATAATTTCACAACATTTATCATCAAAAAATTTGGACAATCCAACGAGGTGAAATCGATATTGTTTCTACTCAGAACATTGTGTAGAAATCTCATCATATATGAACTTTATGAGGCATGATCATTATACATTTTATAATTTCCCATTCTTATCATGATAGATTAAAATTAAGGTTCAAAGTATTTTGTTAGGTTCATTGGAGTTTTATTTTGGGAGAGATGGTTCAATGGATTCTCAATGGATTAACAGTTTAATGTGATTAAATCTTTTAAATTGGAATAATATAATTATAAGTATCATAATAAACACAAAATTATATGATTCATAATGAAGTTTGTACTTTATTAAAATTTATGTATTATTTTGAGGTTTAGTTTTTTAAAATTATGAAAAACAATACATAACATAGGGAATGCTAAAACACAGTGTCCATTTTTTCTACAAAACATGATTTCAAATGTAAGATCTTATTTCATTCAAAAAACATTTTCATAATTTGATATTAATCACCATAGTGTATGTAACACCCGAGACTTTTATGTTATATAAACCATCAAAGGAATCTTTTTCTACACAACACTTGCTTGGCTTGCTTTGCACGCAATCGCGACCTTCCTCGATAGCTTGCGTCGTACGCAATACCGAGTTTCACTAAACAACAATATGCTATTAAAACTAGCCATTATGAATAGTAATAACCACTTTTTAAAATTTTTAAAATTTTATTTTTTAAAATGGACTTCATTTTTGGACTCAGAATATCGAAATTAGCCTAGGGTGAAATTTTGGTATTTTTCTGAAAACTTTCAATTTTTGATGAATAGTGAAACCACTAAGTGGTAGGTTAAAAACTGAATTTTGCATAAAACTTAATTTTACCGCTTCTGTGAATGGAATTTCAAAAATCCGAGAGACACGGTTAATATCAAGGACTAAAATGTGGTTCAATGAGATGAAAATAATTTTTTGGTGAATAGTAACTTTTTACTATTTTTACCGCGGTTAATAGTAAATAGGGTAACTAAGGGTAAATATGATATCAATATTACCCTAACACATGTCCTAATTCTATTGGACAAGTGTAATTCGACCAAAAACATACTTAGGAATAAAATATGACCATTTAGGCCCACTTGGATTAGATTAGGACATTTATTATTAATTTATTTAAAGAAGGGTTAAAATAGTTAAAATCAATGTTTAATAAGTAAATAATTTTTTAATATGGGGTTATACATAAGATAAATTCGATTTTAAATATTCATTAGAAAGCTAAAACGATTTCCTACATGATGGTATTTTATTTGTAATTTTTAGACATCAAATAATTTAATTTATATATGACACAAAGATGATGCAGTAATTATCTTATTAATGAAATATTGACATAATTGATAATATAAATACCAAAATAAATGTAATTTAAGACTTTTTATCAATTAAACTAATTTTCTAGGTTACTATGATATATTAATGTTGATTTAATCAACTTGGTTCGAACATATAATTCTGTTATGACTTTCACAAAAATCGTATATCAAATAGTGTCAAAATTGACACAAAATAGTTTTTAAATCAAATATTATATTATTAATTGTTATTTTATTCCTAAAAATCTATGGTTCGGCCAAATGACTTAGATAAGGATATATATATTAATAATAAACAATTTGGGGTTCGTTTGGCATGTTATAGTATGTGTATTAACCATATAGTGAAAGAAAACAAAAAGACACGGTAAAAGTTAAATTAATTAACTTAGAGTTAAATCTAATTGATAAGGTTAACATAATACCCTAAACTTGTCTAAATCTTATTGGATTATAGGATTTCGACCCATCCCCACTTTAGCTTAGAAATAAGACCCTTTGGAACCATTATAAACCGATTTTGACTTTAATATAAAATAATATTTTGAGATATTCCTAAGGTGCCCCTCTCCTCCCTTATAAAAGGGCACCTCCTCCCCCTCCTCCTCACACCAATTTGAGCACCCAAGCTCGGCCAACCCCTGCCATTTTCTCCTCTCCACTTCCCTAGAATAATCCTAGAGGTCCTGGTCTTCTCCAAAGACCAATCTTAGTTCCTTAAGTGGGGGATTCAAAGAGGCGTTCCAACGAAGAGGTAATATCCATTACCGATCTTTTCAATTTCTTTCTTCTTCAACTTCTTATTCTTTAGTTGTTTCATGATAAAGTAATAACATCAGTATTACTTACATACTGATATGTTATTATAAATATGAAACAACCCTAATTCACCTTCTATCCATCCTACGGAAAAATGAAATCACCGCGCGTGCGTACGTACGGAATACCGTCTCCACGCCGTGGTGTAATCTATTTTCCACCATCACCTTACAAGGATGGGTATAATGGTGTAATTAGTAACTATATATGATTATTATGAAGTAATATTGATACTGAAATAATATATATATACTCCAATACAATTCCACGATCATAGGAACGATATCATCACTCGTGCGTACGTACGGAATACCGTCTCCACGATGTGATGCGACTCGTTCTACATGATCTTCATTTCATAATGATAATATAAATGAATTGAATGAATGAATATGGTATATACTACACTAATACCATTCTGGAAATGAATTATCTATAACCTAAAGATAAGAATAATAATTTATTCGAGAAAACACGCATAAGAACAAAAAGTTATAAAGACCCGAGTAACAAGTAACAATGAAATATTACTAACAAGAAGCTAATAATATGACCATATATGATATCATATCAATATGTATGATTATGGAATAAGTCAATAACATTATTTAAACCATTATACCGGAGCTTCGGACACGAACAAAGAAAATCGGACCTAAGGTAAGGGAAATATCACAATCTCATTTTTATCCGAGATTGTTTATTCGTAAGTATTTACTGGGGTGTATTTTATCATCCACATCCATGTTTACTCAATATGTAATATTATTTCCATCCACCTAAAATTGTTTAAATCCATTTTTACCCTTCGATGAGTTTTTAGTAATACGTATGAAAGGAATCTTTTGTCATTTTTCGTACGAGGTACTTTTTGACTTTTCCGACAAAAGTACGAAGAATGTTTTTTTTAACTTATACGGCACGAACGGATTTCTACTGTTTTATAAAGCCTTATTTTAATGAAGCTTCCTCTAAAAGATTTCATGACTATTTTCAATAAAATCTCTTTCTTTTAAAATTGCATGATGTTTTGTGAAAAGTAATTGATTTTGAAGAAGAAAGGATATTTTCCTCAAGAATTCAATTCAAGTGTTTTATCAAAATTATTTTCCATCTAAGATAATAAAGGGTTCGGTTTCTATCCATATTTTTACATTGATTTGACTATGTTGTGATGGAATTATGTTTATTAATTCCTTTATCTTATATGAATTGATTTATGATGTCATGATGTTTCAAGAATCCCATTTTTGTTACATGTGTTATGCGATGATGTATGTTTTATGATTATGTGGCACACATAAGAAAGGATTCATTATAAGATGGGTGGGACCTATATCTCCCTCTAATGCATTGGGTAATGATTTTATATCTCATGAGATAGACATGGCTGGAACGGAAGGTTATTTCGGTTCAGTGATACAGGACTGAAACGAGGAGTGAACTCGGTTCAGAAAGGGACTTTGTCCACTAAGATAGTCTTGGAAATGAGTCATGACTAACAAGAAATGATTTTCCATGATTATTTGTGCATGCCACAAAGTTTCAAGTTTTATGTTATGATTATGGGGATCTCATTTTCACTTCTATGATTTATTCCATGTTAAGATATTATGATCTCTTTTGCAGGTTTTTATTTTCAAAAAGATATGATATGATTTTTATTTCCTTTATTTGCCCTTGCTGAGCATTTGAGCTCACCCTTTTATGTTTTATTTTACCCAGGTCAGGAAGATGGATATTAAGTAGAATATGCTAAAATGGACCCTATATATGATGAAATAAATGGGAGACACTGTAGAAGATTTATGAGCCTGTTGTTTATGTTTCCCAGTTTCTAAAGACACTATACCTATACGGTCCATTGTGGTTTTGTCATATGTTGTAATAAGTGTGCTTCAATTTTGAAGTATTAACAATGTATGTAAAGTATGGGTCGTTATAGTTGGTATCAGAGGAAAGGTATAGTCATCCTTTGGAAACTAGGATGTGAAAGCCTTAGTAAGAACCCTAAGGATATGTCTAAGCATAGAACACAATCTTAGTGTTTAAGAAATGTCCTTGAATAACCTAGGATAAGACCGTAAGCATGAAAATTTTATTCTTGAATTATGTGGTTTTCCTATTATAATTAGTGTTGCTCACACTATTCTTCTTGGTTTTAGTCAATGGCTGGAACCCGAAGGAACCGTGTTAATGCGGAATGCGATGGGCAATGCAATGATTGTCCCCCTGAGCAACCAAACGATATGGGAGATGGAATGAAAAATCTTGTAGCCATGCTCACACAACTTTCTCAAGCTATGAATCATGCAGGACTTCCAAACGAGCAAAGGAAGGAGCAACATTCTGTTGAATCCTTCATGAGGCAGCGTCCACCTTCTTTCAGTGGGTCTACTGATCCATTAGTTGCTGAACAATGGATTAGTACTACTGAAAAGATATTTTCAGTTCTTCAATGTTCTGAACATGATAAAGTCATCCAATCAGTGTATCGTTTGGAAGGAGATGCTGATCAATGGTGGAATCTTATTAAGAATACGAGGCAAAGGGATGAAATTGAGTCTATGGAATGGGACGAGTTCAAGAACTTATTTTTCAATAAGTACTTCCCTCGTATTCTCCGAACAAAGATGGAGAAAGAGTTTCTTGAACTGAAGCAAAGGGATGATGAATCTGTTGGTACCTATGAAGCAAATTTTACACGACTTGCAAGGTACGCTTCTGGTATTATTATCCAACCTGAGAGTAAGATCGATCGATTCTTTAGTGGCTTAAAACCAAGTCTTCGAAGGGCGTTAGCCATAAGGGACTTCAATAGCTACGAGGAAATCGTTCGATGTGCTCTCAAAGTCGAGATGGAGATTGGAGTAACCCATCAGTCGCACGGGTTTGATAAGAAGAGGAAGATGGAATTCAAAGGAAACTCTAAAGAGCACACTGAAAAGAAGATGAACTTTCCCTTATGCTCAAAGTGTGGAAAGAAACATGGAGGGAGTTGTCTTAAAGGGACAAGTAAATGTTTTAAATGTGGAAAGGAAGGTCATCGGGCATTTGAATGCCGTAATAATGGGAAGAAGATGTCTAATGACGCAAACAAAGGAAGGGATACACAGAATGAACCTACTACACTTCAATGTTTCAAGTGCAAGGAGATGGGGAATTATGCCAATCAATGCCCAAATCCAAGGGTTGATGATGATGGTCGACGTCAACAAAATCTTAAGGCTAAAGACAAAGGAAAGTCACATGCAATTTCTATCAGCGATGTGGAGTACGATAACGATGTGGTGAAAGGTACACTTACCATCCACTCTAAAGTAGAAAATGTTTTATTTGATTCTGGATCCACCCACTCTTTTATTTCTAAAGAATTTTCTAAGGGTATCACCGTATTACCTCAACAATTAGATGTTGAGTTAGCTGTGACAACACCTAATGGCACAACAGTCGCATCAGAAGTTTATAATTCTTCTCCGATCGAAGTTTGTGGGAAAGTTCTTCCTGCAAATCTTGTGATCCTTCCTTTAGTGGAATTTGATGTGATTCTTGGCATGGATTGGCTTTCTCTACATGGAGCTCATATCAATTGCCAAAGAAGGGAAGTCACATTTCATATTCCAGATCAACCTACGATCGTCTATCAATGCAAGGATGAACATAACATTCCAGGGGAAATTTCTTCCATCTTGTGGGTATTGATTCCACTAAATGAAGGTTATTTATCTCAAATAGTTGGTGAGAAACTCACGATTAAGAATATGCCCATTGTACGGGAGTTTGATGATGTCTTTCCGGAGGAATTACCGGGTCTTCCACCAAATCGTGAAGTTGAGTTTTCAATAGAACTCGTACCGGGTGCTTTGCCTATTTCAAAGACAGCTTATAGAATGGCCCCAATTGAGTTGCAGGAATTGAATAAGCAACTCCAAGAGAATCTTGATAAGGGATTCATACGCCCTAGTGCGTCACCTTGGAGAGCACCTGTTCTATTTGTTAAGAAGAAAGATGGATCAATGAGACTCTGCATTGATTATCGAGAACTTAACAAGATCACTATCAAGAACAAATATCCTCTCCCACGCATTGATGACTTATTTGACCAACTACGCGGAGCTCAATACTTTTCCAAGATTGATCTTCGTTCAGGGTATCATCAATTAAGGGTCAAAAGGGAGGATATACCAAAGACGGCTTTCCGTACAAGGTATGGACACTATGAATTTATAGTGATGCCATTTGGTCTTACTAATGCCCCTGCTATCTTCATGGATCTAATGAATAGAGTCTTTAGAGACTATCTTGATCAATTTGTGGTAGTCTTTATAGACGATATTCTTGTCTATTCAAAGAGCAAGGAAGAGCATGAAGATCACTTGAGAATTATATTGAAGACCCTGAGAAAAGAGAAGCTTTATGCCAAATTTACCAAGTGTGAATTTTGGCTTCAAAAAGTTGCATTTTTGGGTCATATAATCTCAAAAGAGGGGATATCTGTGGATCCAGCAAAAACAGAGGTTATCGAAAGATGGTCAAGACCAACAACAGTAACTGAGATCGGAATTTTTCTTGGTTTGGCTGGTTATTATCGACGTTTTGTAAAATATTTTTCACGATTATCTAATCCACTCACCAAGTTGACTCGGAAAGGAGTTAAGTTTGTCTGGACAGAGGAATGTGAAGAGAATTTCAAGGAGTTGAAAAGAAGGTTATTCAGTGCACCTGTGCTCACACTGCCTTGTAGTGGAGAAAGGTTTGTGATCTACAGTGATGCATCCAAGAAGGGATTGGGGTGTGTTCTTATGCAAAATGATATGGTGATAGCTTATGCCTCACGACAGTTGAAAATCCATGAGCAAAATTACCCAACACATGATTTGGAGTTGGATGCGGTAATCTTTGCATTAAAGATTTGGAGGCATTACCTTTATGGTGAAAGGTGTGATATTTATACTGATCATAAAAGTTTAAAGTATATTTTCACACAAAAGGAGCTGAATATGCGCCAAAGAAGATGGTTGGAGCTGATTAAGGATTATGACTGCTCAATCCATTACCACCCTGGGAAAGCAAACAAGGTGGCAGATGCATTAAGTCGACAAGACCATGCTAGTTTATCCATGATGAGGATCACAAAAGATCCAATATTTATGGATTTACAAAGGATGGATCTTGGAATTATAATGGAAGGGGAAAAATATTATCTTTCTCAAATGAATGTTCAACCATCTATACATGTGAAGATTAAAGAGGCATAGAAAGAAGATGTCGAGTTACAAAAGAAGGTGAGAAATGTTCCTGAATTCAACCTTGATTGTGATGGGATAATAAAGTTCAGGAATCGGGTTTGCATTCCTCCCATCCCCGAATTAAAGAATGAGCTGCTGGATGAGGCTCATAGTTCGTCATTCTCTATTCATCCTGGAAGCACGAAGATGTATAGGGACCTGAAAGAGTACTTCTGGTGGGATGGCATGAAAAGAGATGTTGCTGAATATGTCTCTCGATGCTTGGTTTGTCAACAAGTTAAAGCTGAGAGACAGAAGTCTAAGGGGATGTTACAACCATTACCCATACCCGAATGGAAATGGGAAAACATCACTATGGACTTTGTCACAGGACTTCCTAAAACATCCAAAGGCAATAATGCTATCTGGGTCATAGTTGATCGTCTTACAAAGTCTGCACACTTCATTCCTATTAGAGAGGATTTCTCTCTAGATCAGCTTGCCAGGATATATGTAAAGGAAGTGGTAAGATTGCATGGAGTACCACTTTCTATTATATCTGATCGGGATCCGAGATTTACCTCGATGTTCTGGCGAAGTCTTCAGCATACTCTGGATACAGAGTTGAGTTTCAGCACTGCTTATCATCCCCAGACAGACGGTCAGTCTGAGAGAACAATTCAAACCCTAGAAGATATGTTGAGAGCTTGCTCTATGGATTTAAAAGGAGGTTGGGATCAACACCTACCTTTGGTGGAATTTTCTTATAATAATAGCTTTCACTCCAGTATTCAGATGGCTCCTTATGAAGCTCTCTATGGAAAGAAATGCAGGACTCCAACTTGCTGGGATGACGTTGGGGAAAGAAAGCTATTATGACCTGATCTCGTTGATGAAATGGAAGAAAAGGTCAGATCTATTCAACAACACATAAGAGTAGCTTAGAGTCGACAGAAAAGTTATGCCGACAACTGAAGAAAAGACCTAGAGTTTGAAGTGGGTGATAAAGTGTTCTTACGAATATCTCCCTGGAAGAGGGTTATGAGATTTGGAAAGAAGGGGAAGTTGAGCCCTAGATATATCGGTCCTTTCGAAATACTAGATCGTGTTGGGAAGGTATCTTACCGATTGGCGCTTCCACCGAATCTCTCTCAAGTTCACGATGTGTTCCATGTATCTCTCCTGAGAAAGTACATACCAGATCCTTCACATGTACTCAGCTCAGAAGTTGTACCGCTGGAGCAAGATCTTTCTTATGAAGAACAGCCGATAGAGATTCTGGATCGTAGAGAAAAAGTCCTACGAAACAAGACCACTCGCTTGGTGAATGTTTTATGGAGGAACCACCAACTTGAAGAAGCTACATGGGAGCTTGAGGATATGATGAGGGAGAAGTATCCTCATTTGTTTGTTACAAAGTGACGAATTTCGAGGGAGAAATTATTTTTAAGGGGGGTAGAATGTAACACCCGAGACTTTTATGTTATATAAACCATCAATGGAATCTTTTTCTACACAACACTTGCTTGGCTTGCTTTGCATGCAATCGCGACCTTCCTCGATAGCTTGCGTCGTACGCAATACCGAGTTTCACTAAACAACAATATGCTATTAAAACTAGCCGTTATGAATAGTAATAACCACTTTTTAAAATTTTATAAATTTTATTTTTCAAAATGGACTTCATTTTTGGACTCAGAATATCGAAATTAGCCTAGGGTGAAATTTTGGTATTTTTCTGAAAACTTTCAATTTTTGATGAATAGTGAAACCACTAAGTGGTAGGTTAAAAACTGAATTTTGCATAAAACATAATTTTACCGCTTCTGTGAATGGAATTTCAAAAATCCGAGAGACACGGTTAATATCAAGGACTAAAATGTGGTTCAATGAGATGAAAATAATTTTTTGGTGAATAGTAACTTTTTACTATTTTTACCGCGGTTAATAGTAAATAGGGTAACTAAGGGTAAATATGATATCAATATTACCCTAACACATGTCCTAATTCTATTGGACAAGTGTAATTCGACCAAAAACATACTTAGGAATAAAATATGACCATTTAGGCCCACTTGGATTAGATTAGGACATTTATTATTAATTTATTTAAAGAAGGGTTAAAATAGTTAAAATCAATGTTTAATAAGTAAATAATTTTTTAATATGGGGTTATACATAAGATAAATTCGATTTTAAATATTCATTAGAAAGCTAAAACGATTTCCTACATGATGGTATTTTATTTGTAATTTTTAGACATCAAATAATTTAATTTATATATGACACAAAGATGATGCAGTAATTATCTTATTAATGAAATATTGACATAATTGATAATATAAATACCAAAATAAATGTAATTTAAGACTTTTTATCAATTAAACTAATTTTCTAGGTTACTATGATATATTAATGTTGATTTAATCAACTTGGTTCGAACATATAATTCTGTTATGACTTTCACAAAAATCGTATATCAAATAGTGTCAAAATTGACACAAAATAGTTTTTAAATCAAATATTATATTATTAATTGTTATTTTATTCCTAAAAATCTATGGTTCGGCCAAATGACTTAGATAAGGATATATATATTAATAATAAACAATTTGGGGTTCGTTTGGCATGTTATAGTATGTGTATTAACCATATAGTGAAAGAAAACAAAAAGACACGGTAAAAGTTAAATTAATTAACTTAGAGTTAAATCTAATTGATAAGGTTAACATAATACCCTAAACTTGTCTAAATCTTATTGGATTATAGGATTTCGACCCATCCCCACTTTAGCTTAGAAATAAGACCCTTTGGAACCATTATAAACCGATTTTGACTTTAATATAAAATAATATTTTGAGATATTCCTAAGGTGCCCCTCTCCTCCCTTATAAAAGGGCACCTCCTCCCCCTCCTCCTCACACCAATTTGAGCACCCAAGCTCGGCCAACCCCTGCCATTTTCTCCTCTCCACTTCCCTAGAATAATCCTAGAGGTCCTGGTCTTCTCCAAAGACCAATCTTAGTTCCTTAAGTGGGGGATTCAAAGAGGCGTTCCAAAGAAGAGGTAATATACATTACCGATCTTTTCAATTTCGTTCTTCTTCAACATCTTATTCTTTAGTTGTTTCATGATAAAGTAATAACATCAGTATTACTTACATACTGATATGTTATTATAAATATGAAACAACCCTAATTCACCTTCTATCCATCTTACGGAAAAATGAAATCACCGTGCGTGCGTACGTACGGAATACCGTCTCCACGCCGTGGTATAATCTATTTTCCACCATCACCTTACAAGGATGGGTATAATGGTGTAATGAGTAACTATATATGATTATTATGAAGTAATATTGATACTGAAATAATATATATATACTCCAATACAATTCCACGATCATAGGAACGATATCATCACTCGTGCGTACGTACGGAATACCGTCTCCACGATGTGATGCGACTCATTCTACATGATCTTCATTTAATAATGATTATATAAATGAACTGAATGATTGAATATGGTATATACTACACTAATACCATTCTGGAAATGAATTATCTATAACCTAAAGATAAGAATAAGAATTTATTCGACAAAACACGCATAAGAACAAAAAGTTATAAAGACTCGAGTAACAAGTAACAATGAAATATTACTAACAAGAAGCTAATAATATGACCATATATGATATCATATCAATATGTATGATTCTGGAATAAGTCAATAACATTATTTAAACCATTATACAGTAGCTTCGGACACGAACAAAGAAAATCAGACCTAAGGTAAGGGAAATATCACAATCTCATTTTTATCCGAGATTGTTTATTCGTAAGTATTTACTGGGGTGTATTTTATCATCCACATCCATGTTTACTCAATATGTAATATTATTTCAATCCACCTAAAATTGTTTAAATCCATTTTTACCCTTCGGTGAGTTTTTAGTAATACGTATGAAAGGAATCTTTTGTCGTTTTTCGTACAAGGTACTTTTTGACTTTTCCGACAAAAGTACGACGAATGTTTTTTTTAACTTATACGGCACGAACAGATTTCTACTGTTTTATAAAGCCTTATTTTAATGAAGCTTCCTCTAAAAGATTTCATGACTATTCTCAATAAAATCTCTTTCTTTTAAAATTGCATGATGTTTTGTGAAAAGAAATTGATTTTGAAGAAGAAAGGATATTTTCCTCAAGAATTCAATTCAAGTGTTTTATCAAAATTATTTTCCATCTAAGATAATAAAGGGTTCTGTTTCTATCCATATTTTTACATTGATTTGACTATGTTGTGATGGAATTATGTTTATGAATTCCTTTATCTTATATGAATTGATTTATGATGTCATGATGTTTCAAGAATCCCATTTTTGTTACATGTGTTATGCGATGATGTATGTTTTATGATTATGTGGCACACATAAGAAAGGATTCATTATAAGATGGGTGGGACCTATATCTCCCTCCAATGCATTGGGTAATGATTTTATATCTCATGAGATAGACATGGCTGTAACAGAAGGTTATTTCGGTTCAGTGATACAGGACTGAAACGAGGAGTGAACTCGGTTCAGAAAGGGACTTTGTCCACTAAGATAGTCTTGGCAATGAGTCATGACTAACAAGAAATGATTTTCCATGATTATGTGTGCATGCCACAAAGTTTCAAGTTTTATGTTATGATTATGGGGATCTCATTTTCACTTCTATGATTTATTCCATGTTAAGATATTATGATCTCTTTTGCAGGTTTTGATTTTCAAAAAGATATGATATGATTTTTATTTCCTTTATTTTCCCTTGCTGAGCATTTGAGCTCACCCTTTTATGTTTTCTTTTACCCAGGTCAGGAAGATGGATATTAAGTAGAATATGCTAAAAGGGAACCTATATATGATGAAATAAATGGGAGACACTGTAGAAGATTTATGAGCCTGTTGTTTATGTTTCCCAGTTTCTAAAGACACTATACCTATACGGTCCTTTGTGGTTTTGTCATATGTTGTAATAAGTGTGCTTCAATTTTGAAGTATTAACAATGTATGTAAAGTATGGGTCGTTATAGTGTAAATAATAACCTTTCTATATTTTTTTAAACTTTCATAGATCCTGTAAAAATCATTTGAAAACATGAGATGATAAATTAAAATCTTAGTAAAAGATATAAAAATAAATGAATCTCATTAGTATAGTGAAAACATGATAACAAAAAATTATGTAAAAATTTTTCAAAACAAAACATTGAAAACATAAACATGTCATATCTACATGATAAAATAAACCATTAGTCCAAGAAAAAATTTGAAACCAATTATCCAGAATTGGAAATTTAACGCCCCAAGTTTTCAAAAGAGGAATGTTGTTCGATAGATTACGCGATACACTACCCTAAAACCAAACAAACAATGATTATTTAAATATGAATATTTAATAATTTATGTTAAATTTATGTATATCAGTACGATTAAATAATTTTTTAAATATATATATATATATATATGTATTAAATATATTGATAAATGATTAGAAAATCATTAATCAGTTTTTGGTAATGTCTTTTTGTATGTTTTCATCATAAAATATTTCTTATCATTTATTAAAAAAATTATTATAATTATTTTCTGTAACATTTATAATACTTATTTGATAAAATGAACTACTCTTTTTGTATAATAATATCAAAATTAACTTATGTTGAATATTTTTATTTTTATTTTTAAATTTAATTTTTTAGTAATAGTGAAAAATACAATTTTTATAAAAGATTGTCTTTTATATAGATAAAAGAAATATTTTAATTATATAATTAGCATATAAATTTAATTTTAATGTAACATAAGTATTGAGTAATGATATTTAATTAATTACATTATTTAATCATCTTTATACCAGATTTTTGTATAAGTTTATTTTTAATCATAAAATGAATTTTTTTTAAAGCTGTCTTAAAATTAAAAATGTCACTAGATTATAATCGATTAAAATAACCCCTAATGAGAAATGACATAAATTATATTTTCATATAACATATCTACATTTACCTAAATAATAAATATTACTTGTGATATAGTTAATGTAAAATCATCTTTTTCATAGAAATTATATTTTTTGAGAAACTACTTTCCATCATGCTTATAGGTTTTATTTTGAACTAAATTATTCCTCCATTGTGACTTTATTTTTATAAAATCGATTACATATTTTTAATCATCATAATTAATTTTAGTTAATAAGTTTAACATATTTTTTGAACAATATGAAATGTAATTTTTTAAAATATTAATCATCATCATAGAAAGAAAATAAGTTAATTAATGGTAAAAAAATATAACAAATACAAGAAAAAAAATTAATATAAAATTATGAATACTTATATTTACATATCATTAAAATTATGATTGTATTTTTTTTACTTTTTAAACTATTTTATAATAATTTTGATAAAGAAATAAATGATAAAACACAAATGGTATTATGTAATATGAAACTTCAATTAAGACACATCATTAGATGAATTAATGTTTTTTTTATTTAAATGATATTTTATTAAAATAGTATTATAAAATAATTTTTTTAAATATAAATTTTTGTATTAATTTTATTAATTCAAATGTAAATTTTATATGGTTTGAAAACTGTCATCGTAAAAAATATCATCATTTTCAATAAATTTTAATCATTATTTTAAAAGTGAAAATTAAAATATTTAGAAAATTATTTAGAAAAAAATTATATTTTTTAGAATCATAATGTTGAAATTAACCAATGGTGAATTGTTATATTTTTTTTAGATAGTTGAATGTATCTTTAAAAATTAAATATTATATAAATATACTTTGTGTTTTATGGCATCATAATGATAGAAAAGTGGTGTTATAATTAATATTAATTGGATATATGACCAAATCAGTGTTTTAACTATACAATAATGTGATTTTAGTTTTAATTAATTTATTTTTTAATCCATTATGAATCCAGCACGACCAATAATACATTTTAAGGTTTTAAAATCATCTCTTTAAGAGTGTGACTCACCTCCACATAAGCAAGGGAATTACTTTAATAAGTTATTAAATTTTAATTATAAACTATTCAAAACAACTATCGTTTTGGTAGAACCATGGGATAGTTTATGGTTTTGGATATTTTATTATATAGATTCCAAAAACTAAATAATAATGAATCCCCCTTTTTTCCTATATAAACCCACCCAGGCACCCATTTATCTCCACTCAAACTCCTTATATAACTTCCGTAATCTTACATCCAATCTCTATAGTCGCCCTAGTTATAAAAGCTATCAAGAATTCCCTTATAATCATTTAGATTCACACACTCTAGTTATGGATCCACACCTTCTTCTCCTGTTTCAATTTAAGAACATTCTTTGAAATTAGTCTTCTTAATTAAAATTTATTATATTTTAATTCATTTATAATAATTATCTTACTTTCCAATTTATTTTATATGAGTGATATATGCTTTATACACTCTTATATGTAACCCTACCTAATCCATTAATTTGTCGAAATTTTGTAAGGGATCTTTCACTCTCCTCGTTTTATCAAGCACTTATTTTTGTTATGTCAATAAATTTCTTTTTTATTATTTTAGGATATGTTATTAAATATTAGACTTATTTTTTATTTGATTTAAAAATAATTATATCTTTCATTCACTCTCATCAATCCTCCCATGATCATATATGTACACCTGTTACTATACAGAAATTTTGTAAGGGACCATCCCCTCATCCTCTCAATTCAAGCACATTATTTGAAATTAGTATTCTTAATTTTAATTTGTTATATTTAAATTACATTATAATAAATCCCTTACATTAATATTGATTTCATATCTATGAGATATCATTTATCCGCTCTCATTTTGACCCTTACTTAATCCATTACTATGATGAAAATTTGTAAGGGATCTTCCACTCTCCTCTTTTTATCATAAACTTCTTTTTGTTATGTTTATACATTTCTTTTTTCATATAATGGGACATGTTCATAAATATTAAACATACATTAAATTTGAAATATAAATAATGGGAGCCTCATTTCACTCCCATTAATCCTTTCATGATCCCTTTTGTACACCAGTTATTATGCTGAAATTTGGTAAGGGGTTTTTCTCTTTACATTTCAATTCAAGCACTTATTTCATGTGATGTCTTATAAATTAAATTTTCATAATTTAGGATATGTTATTATATATTCCCATTTGTATCCACTTAATTTTTAAATTACCAGATCTCCCATTCACTCTTATTAAGCCTCTGATGATCAATTGTTTACACTCATTACCATGCCGAAATATATTTAAGATTCTTTTCTTGTTTATTAATTATCTTATTAATTAAATTTAAAATTTCTAATGTTTGTATATTAATTTAAATGTCTATATTACTACACATTGGATGTTTAATTCGTGATATATAGATCTCTCTGTCATTAATCCATTTTTTCTGAATCATTGTGTGATGCTGGTATGCAGCCAAAATGTCACCGCAATATTCCATGCCAAAATAATTATATAGTGAATATCGTACTCATTTCCTTTCAAGGATATTAACAATTATGCACATATACTTTTTTATTGGGGAATTAAATATGTTTATTCTTTACACCTCGGTCAGTTAATAAATTATTATCATGAATTTATCCAGGTTGTATGATCTATTTTCCACACTTAAGCATGAGAATGTCATAAATATGGTGGGTTCACCCAGATAGAGCTCCAATGAATTTGGTAATGTTTTGTATAATAGGGTAACAAATCCAACAAGGTTTGTTGAGCCTGAAATGGGGTAACCTGGTACATGCAAATAGGCCTTATTACGCACCTTGTTTGACACTCCCAAGAGATATACTTTGAAAATTTCATAAGCTCATTATGAAACATTATTAAGGGAATATAAAAAAGTTCCATAATAATATATGTTATGAAATAGATATGGGATAACATAGATTTAGGCCTAGAAATTGAAATGTTAAGGAAATAAATATAATTTATATCTTATCCCATTAATATCATTTCATTCCCCTTTAGGTGTTTAATAGTTTAAATGTAATTATCCATTTTTTCCTTTTTTTCTATCTAATGGATGAATATAGGGGGAACCTAGTAAATTCCATAATATAAGGGTTAAACTCTTGAATAATGAAGAAACAATTATATGGAAATAATTATTGTGTAATTATTATTGTGTTTATGTGTAGTTAGTATATCGATAGCATTCTATAATCATGAAACATATTCAAAAATAGATTTGCATGTATTTTAATCATATGTTTAATGGTACTGAGAAACCTATAAATATGATTTAGTTATAGGGAAGTATTTTCTAAAAAATATGTTTAAGGGATCGATAAACATTAATGTGAGTTTGATTTTGGGATAAATCAAAAGAGTTTTGTGATTTTATGTGTAAGGATTATCTCATGATTAAAATAATTAACACCACTATTGAGAATTTATATAAAGAAAGATTAGAATGACTATGAAAATTTAGGGAAATTGATTACATGAAAAAATATTCTAATTTTGATGTGATTAACTATATTTTTAGAGATGGTTTATTTGGGATGAATAATATATACCAATTAGGATTATCTCGGATTAATGCTCTTACATTTCTAGAGGTGTGATAAAATTGTTATGAGGAATCCATTTAGGTTAAATCACTCTTTAATTTTCTTGTTATTAGTTATATATATGTATATTTATTAATGTAATGACCAATTTTAATCATTTGTAATTTTGGTAGAATTTTGGAGACTAATGTTTTAAGGTATTATATCACTTATGCTAACCATTTTGGGGGTTTTAGAGACACGAGGGATAGATTTTTATTCTATGATGTATTATGTGATCTGTTATAAGTTTATTCTAGTGATTTATGTATTAAAAATCATCTTGAGTTTTCATTATTTGGATAAAAATATGATATTGTTGTGGAAATTAATTATACATGCAAAGAAAGAATATTTCCAAATGTTCTTATCTTAGATGTCAAAGGGGTTATTTAAATCAAGTGAAATAATCATGAATAAATGTTTTCACATTTTGATGAATTTATGGTTATTTAATCAATCACATATTTATGGTTTTTTGGTCACTGAATTTGTCTTGAAAATATTCTCTATCAAAATCAAATAGTTATTTAGTTTTATATTTCTATTTAGTGTATATGTTTTCACTTCCAACTAATGTTCTCATATTGGGAAACATAGTTATGTGATGTCAATTCCACTTCCCTTTATCAATTTTGAAGGGGATGATTTATTAACCCCTTTTACGATGTGTGTTTTCAATTATGACATTTACAAGTGTCAAAAAATTTCATATTGATTTCATGTTTAAATTGTGAGGGTTTAATTTATTAAGGGGGGATGTAACTCCCAGAGTCTTTAAAAGAGAAAACATTGTTCGATAGCCTATGCGATACACAACACTGAAACCAAAAAACATTGATTATTTAAATATGATGGTTTAACCATTATATTAAAATTAGGAATATTTTTAGGGTTAACTAATTTTTGAAATATATATTTTTTCTAATTATATTGATAAATTATTATAATATAATCAATATTGTTTTGGTAATTTATTTTTGTATGTCTTCTTCAAAGTTGTTTTTGGTTTCTTTTATGAAAAATATATTATAATTATATTCTATGAAATTTAAGAAATTTATATGAAAAATGAAATCTATTTTTTATATTATAATATAATTATTAACATTCAGTGAAATTTTGGATTTTTTGGAAGATATAATTTTTTTATTGAATAGTAAAAAATACCATTTCTATTTAAAATTTTGATTGATATTGATAAATTAATTAATTTTTAATTATAACTATCTTAATTATTTCATTTAAAGTTAAAATATTAGTTATATAATTATATTGAATTAATTAAATTTTTGAATCATCTTTATACCATATTTTAGTATAAGTTCATTTTCATGATTATAATGCTTTTGTTTTGAAAACTATTTTAAAATAAAAAATGTCACTCAATTATAATAAATTAAAATAACCCTTATTGAGAAATGAATTAATTTAAAATTTTATATTACATATCTAAATTTATCCATATAATATATATTACTAATTATATAGTTAATGAAAATTCATCTCTTCTTTGAAAATTTGATTTTTTTCAGAATACTACTTTGCAACTTGTTTGTCGGTTTTATTTTAAATTAAATTATTCAAACTATGTAAAGTGAAATTCATAAAATTTATTCCATATTTTCAATCATGTTATTTAATATTAGGAAATAAGGCCAACATAATTTTTTAACAATTTGAATAGTAAATGTAGTTAATCTTAATTACCGCGCTAAACAGAAAATAGGATAATTAATGGAAAATAATAATTTAACAAATGATAGAAAAAAAGTAACTCTAATAGTATGAATTTTTATAACTAAATATCATTAAAATAATTAATATTCTTAATCCTTATTGTTTTTTAATTTATAAATGATATTTTTAATAAGTTTTATAAAAATATTATATGATAAAATTGAAATTGTATTTTTAAGTAACATGAAATTTCAATTAATACATTTCACTTGATGAATTAATGTATTTTTGAAATAAATTATAATATAATAAATTTGTATTATTAAGTAAATTTTATTAAGTGTAAATTATTTTATAAGTTTTATGACGTCAAATATAATTTTTATAAGGGTTCGAAAACTGTTATTTTCAAAAACAAAATCTAATTTTAAACAAATGTCAATTACGATATTAAAAATGAAAATTCAAATATTTATAAAATTATTTAGATAAAATGATTATTATTTTAAGAATCATAACTTCAAAATTATCTAATTGTGAATTTTCATGATTTTCGGAGACCGTTGATTTTTCTGGTAAAAATTAAATATGTTATAAATATAATTTGTATTTTATGAAATCATAAAGACAATAAAGTGATTTATGAAATATAATAAAAAGGGTTCATGAAAAAATAATTTATTCCCTAAAAAATAACACGATTTTATGTTTTATTTGTAAATCCATTATGAATTCTCCAACACCTATAATGTATTTTCAGGTTTTAGAATCATTTCTTAAAAAGTGTGACTCACCTCCACATAAGAATGAGTATTATATTAATATTTTCAGAACATAGACATATAAAATAATGAAAACCACTACAATTTCAAAGAAACCGTGGTATTAATGTTTTTTAATATTTTATTATATTGAGTCCAAAACTTAAATAATAATGATATCCCCCTCTTTTCCTATATAAACCCACCAAATATCTAATTAATATCCACTCAAAATCTTTATATATTGTACATACTCTTTCCTCAACTCTCTATAGTCTTCCCAAGGTTTACCAAGAACCAAATAATCCCCTACCAAACATTTTGAATCATACACTCAAGTATGGGATCATCACATTGTTGTCTTTCATTCAAGTGAAACACGTTCTTTTAAATTAGTCTTCTTAATTAAAATTTGTTATATTTTAATTCAGTTATAATTTTCAAATTAATTTAAAATTGATTTTAAATGAATTATATATCATTTATACTCTCTAATTTTACCCCTAACTAATCCATTACTATGCCGAAATTCTGTAAGGGGTCTTCCACTCTCCTATTTTTAGCAATCACTTCTTTTTGATATGTCACTAAACATCCTTTTAGTATGTTGGAATATGTTATTAGATATTTAAATTACTATATATTTCATTTATAAATAATTATATATTCCTTTCACACTAATTAATCCTCTTATTATCCTTTTTGTATACCCGTTACTCTGCCAAAATATATTGAGGGGCCTTCCTCCCCTCCTCTCAATTCACGAAAAATCGTTGAAATAGTCTTATAAATTTCAATTTTTAATATTGTAATTAATTTATAATATATCCATTTATTTAAAATTTATGTTATATTTATTATATATCATTTATAATTTCTTATTAAGAACCTTACCTAAGTCGTTACAATTCTGAAATTTCATAAAGGATATTCTACTCTCATCTTTTTATCAAGCACTTCCTTCTATTATATTTCTAAATTTTATTTTTCTTATGTTGTTATATGTTATTACATATTCCCATTACTATATATTTTGTCTATAAATAATTATAGCATTATTTTTGTCCCATTAATCCTTCCATGATCCTTTATGTACACCTGTTACTATGCTTAATGTTTTAAAGGGGGATTTCTCTTCTCATTGCAATTCAATATTTTTTTATGTTATGTCTCTTTAATTCATTTTTATGTTGGGATATGTCCTTAAATATTTTATTTAAATTAAAAATAATTTTTTAATAAAGATATCCCCATTTCACACTCATTAATCCTCCCATGATCATTTATGTACACTTGTTACCATGCTGAAATATAGTTACGATTATTTTCATATTTCTTCATTAACTTATACCTTAAGTTTACTATTTTTACTATTGGTGTAGTCTTTTCCATTTCCCTATTAATCCCCATTTTATGTCTATGTTATGAGATAAAATATTATCTCTCATAAAAACATTTTTATGAATCTTTATGTGATTTTGTTATTCTGTCAAAATTTCACCATAATTGTCCATGCCAAAAAACATGTGCTGGGAATACCATACCCATTTCTTATTAAGGGTTTTCACATTTATGAACATATAATTTTTTATTATGGACTTATATTTGTTTATTCTGCACTCTGTAATCGTAGAATAAATTATGATGACAAATGAATCCATGTTGTGTGACATACATTGTAAACCTATGCGTGAGAATGAAATAAATATGATGGGTTCAACAGGATAGTGCTCTAATGCATTGGGAAATGTTTAGTATCATGATACGTCATGTTGGGACATGGAGTGAACTTGATTTATCTATGGGACTCTGTGCACTGTAATGTTCTGATAGGGTTATATTTGACCAATGTTTATGATTCATTGCATTATATTTTTTCTAAGGTATCCTTTATGAATTTCATGCTATATCATTTATCATTGTTCATGTTTATGATTCGTACTCTTGTTATGGCCCACTGGTATTACATTTTTATTTCCTTACCAATATTTATAGCACACCACTTTCTTTTGTTTTCTCTATGTTATGCTGTGAAGTTTTAAATCCTTGGAATTTTACAATCTTGTTAGGGAAGTTTTTAATAATGTGGTTGTATCCCATGTTCAAAATAATAAGATATGTACCTAATTCCCATAGACACTAAACTATTCGATATTTTGGGTTGTATTAACTGTTATTTTAATTAATAAATCATGAGTTATTGTGAAATAAAGAGTTGAATTGTAAGAATAAATACCAAAAAAGTAATTTAGAGTCATTTTGGTACTCATGAAAACATTTATTTGAAAACAACCTTTATCAATTAAATTTTCCATATCTCATTATATCAAAAGATTTCAATAAAAAATATGAAAGAATAGTATAGTTTTTTTAGAGAAACATATTCATATACCATGATCACTCATTTTTAACTTCTATTAGAATAAATAAATAACTATTAATTCCATATGAGTAACCAACATAGTTGTCTACTATATTTTTCTCCTTAAAATAATATTCATTAAAAAATGCATTGGAGGGATATATCAAGCTCACCCATATTCAATATCTATAGATGTCTTGACCATCATCATATATATTTATCAAGTACTAAATCATTAAAAATAAATTTCCATGATTTTTCTTTTTCAACATAAGATATTTCATAAACTCATTATAACCAATAAGTATAACAATTTCCATTTTCACATAATCATAAGGATAAATATCTTTTTTTGGAAACTCTTTTAGATAAAATATTTATTAAAGTGTCCGAATAATATATTTACAGAGTTATTTTTATTGCATATTTATAGTCAATTTTCAATTATTTATAATGACTATATGATCCAAATGACAATAAATTTAGAGGATTTAGTTATATGTTAGAAAATATGAAAAGGAATGAAGTTGGATTGAAACAAATAAAAATATTAGAATTTTTATTTTTTAAAATCTTACATTAATTTTTTTATCTAACTCCTAAAAGTTTCTTTAAAAAAAATAGGCCAATCCTAGGAATGCCTTTATCTAGGAGAGAGATCCATTTAGAACGATCTAAAGCGATGGATGGTAACACATTCCATAGGAAGGGACCGCCTGATCTGGTAGAGGCATGGGGGATCAAATATCATGTATTTGTCCCAGGACTAGTGATTCCCGCTGGGAGTAAAGGTGGGACAAAGGCCCTATATATGTTGCGAGTGGGTTTAGGCCTATGAGATTTCATTTTCATACAAGATACCATCCCCTCTATAGAAGATTTGAGATGATATCTTGATCCTTTTTTTTATAAATCCATTCCCCATACTTATCTCTTTTGATTTGGGATATCTTATTTACAATTAATTTTTCATATCACTCTCACTCTGACCTGCTCCACCATGCTTCACCACTGCTACCTTTATCTTGAACTCCTACATTTATTCCTACCACCGAATAACCATCATTAATGATCTCCCTAAATCTCATCATAATGATGGTTCACCATGACACACACTCTCTTCCTCTTCTATATACTAGAATAACCATGTATCCCCCACCACCTTCGGGTGATACACGTAAGGCCATTTGGATAGATCATCTGGCCACATATAAGGCTAAAGGATGTTGAACTTATATTACCACACTAATTCCAAATCCATGTTGAATCACTGCCTCATCCTCACACTAGACATTCATCTCATGAACACCCCTGATAAGCTTTTGGCATCCATAGATCTCATCCACAATGTAATTTCTCAAACACCTAATTTTATCAGGTGTTTTAAAATAATGATAAAAATGTATTTTAGGGATTTAGAATAAATTTTTTTGGATATCCCTTCACACCCTCAAATCCAGAAGATCATCATGATGACTGAGGCTTACCACCATTCCTTCAAAATAAACACCATACTGCTAATCCATAGATTTGACACTATAAGGAAAGAATCCACTCGTAGGATAAGGCTTATCATGCTTCCTTCAATTCTATTTTCTTTATATTTTTCTGTTATTTTTATTTCTATTTTAGATCAATTTAGTTATAATTTTATTTTTATTTAATAAATAGAATTCATTTATGAATGTTTCTTTTTAATTAATGTGTTCCACCAATTTCACAACCCTTATTCTTCAATTCTTCTTCTCCTTATTTGAATTATTATAATTATAATTATTTTTTATATTTTTTATTTTGTGTTATGTGTTCCTTTTTCTTATTGTTTTTATTCTTACCTACCCATCTTATTCATCTATTTTATTCTTACTCTCTCTCTCTTATCCTTATTTGTTTTTATAATTTTTGTTTTATTTTTCTCAAACTCGATATTTTTCTTCTACCGTATATTTGTTTTCATCTATTCTCTTTTCTCACTCTACCAAACTAATCTATTACTCATGAAATGGTGGGCTGACCTGAGGCTTGGCCTATGGGAGGTGAATGTGTTATTATATTTTTCTTAAATTTTAGTTTAGGTTTGTAGTGGATATGAGTAAAATGAATTTGTGAGGAGAATGTCCTTAGTGTGGTGATTACCCACCATGACATGAATGTCAATCCACTTATATTCATTTTTTATTCTATTTTCCTCTCTTCATTAATGTTATCTTCACATGATGGATTTGAGTGAATCAATAGATGAAACAACCTCAATATATCCCATTCCTATAATATTTCATTCCCTCAAACTAGGTGTCTCCTCAACCTTGATTACAGGAGGAGGTGGAATTATGATCTCATAGGCATTCGATGATTCCATTATTTATAGATTAAAATAATAGTAATTCATCATGGTATTCCATGTTTAGATAATGAAACTAAAATCATGAAAATAAGGGAAAATAATGACTGAACCTAAAACCAAACAAAAAACCTATTTCAATCTTCCTTAACTAATCCCATATTTTCATTTCATGTTTTTTTAGTAAAATTATCATATTACATGTCATTTAAATATCATCGAAAATAAATTACAAAATCCTAAATATTTTTATCAATGTTTTCATTAAATAATAATAAAAAAATAAATTGTTTAGGTGATTTATAATAAGTAGGTGAATAAACATAGAAGCTTCTCATGTGAGATGCCCCTTTTTAGATACTGTGTTGCACTAGGAAAATAATTTTCATTTTCCATGCCTCGTAACAGGAATGATTCAAAACTAGAATTTTTTCTGGGGATCTAATCAGTAGCTCATTCACTTTTTATATTAAAAAAATTTATATTGATTTCGTTTCTTAACAAGAAAAACAAAAAAATAATAAATATTTTCTATTCCATGCAGTTTTCAATTTCTTATTATGTTGCATGGAATTATTTTCCACATGTGCAAGAACTGATAACTCATGCACCCTGGTCTATAGAATAATGTGTTTTCATATGGGATATACAGACCATGGGATACTGGAGAAAAATTAAAATTGATGATTAATTAGAGGACCTTATCTAGCATCTTAAGTAGACCATAAAACAAACTATAGAGGAATGATTTATCATAAATTTAATTGAACTTTATAATAACTATCAAAATTTTATCAAGAAGTGGTTGAGATATTAGTAGTGACCTCCCTATTTTCTCCCATAACTTTCGGAAAAATTTCCCCTCTAATAATTATAGGAGAAATTTTATAAAAAACTCAAATAAAATATTCAATAACATGAAGTGATGGTTAACGATATACAATTAAAACAATATTGGATAACTGCATATTTCCAAGAATCACCAGAGCAACCGATACCTAAACCAGAATATGTTCCACTTGTGTTCCTAGATTTACCTGAGGAGACCAAGGAGGAAGACCTTCTTATTGATCTACACAGGGGAGATAAAAAATAGAAGGAATAATTTTTTATTGAATTTGATGAACTAATTCATCTCCTTATACCTTGAAAATATGAAGATCCAATATCATTCAAGGAAGACACTACCCAAGTGGTTGAATTTTAAGAAAAGATAGTGAAGCTTGGTTAATTTCCTTCACATTCCACTATCAAAATTCAAGAGGAACTCAACATTAAAGAAGATAATTTAGACTAAGAATCTAATATATTTGATCTTTTCTCAAACCCTATTTCATTTTATTTTATTCAATATGAATTGAGTAATAATTCTCAATACTTTGAAATTTTAGGTCCAAAAAATATTCACTATGCCTTAGATAAGGATGCATAAAGTGCGAATAATCCTATTGAGGAACACATAGAGATCCCAAATTTTTATGAACATACAGTTGTGTAATCCCATGGATATATAGAAGTACATGAGCACAGTGAAATAAAGACAGAAGAATCTCATATTAAAATGTAGAAATTTCATAATAAAAATTAAAATTAAAATTTTATTTAGGTAAAAATACCTATTTAATTCCCCTTTGAACACTCAATTCATACAGTCCCAATTGAGATAGAACTAGAAGTTCAATATAAGGTTTCACAAGTAGACACCAAAGTTGAGGATGATACATACTTCATCCTACCACCACAATGCATGATATACCTAATTGTGAGGGGAGGGATCAAGTATACTCTACCAGTGGGTCGTTCCACACCACGAAATAATAATCACTAGTTGAGAAAAGGCACATGTGTTGTTTCAAATCCAATACACTTCATCTACCATAAGAATTTGGATAACAAAAGGTACTTACATCTAAAGGGAGTAAAAAAAATTTCCCCACTTGGGGGATCACACCAAGACATATACATTTTATGTTCTTTCTAGGATTTAAAATTAATTACTCTAGTGTACATCCCCAATCCCTCTATATTTTTACCATTAATTACATGGTCCTTAAGTTTTAATGTTTAATTTTCTTTAGTAGGACCAAAATGGCACAAAGAATCCATCAAACAATCAAATAGGAAAGTAGACTAATATTTATAGGAATGATTTTTCACTTCAATATTTTAAACTTTCAAAATCTAAAATTTTAAAACATGTTTCTATCTTAAACGGAAAAATTGCATTCCCATGCTTGAATTTGGGCTTTACATATCAAATTGACATGATATTTTTAATAATCGTATAACTACTTGTTCTAGATTTAAATTTTAATGATATTTAATGAGTAAAATGGAGAATTAAATGATTAACATTAATAATGGATATTAAAATTTGGACTCATGAATTTATGAAATTAATTGATTCATGTAAGTGAAATTTCCAAACAAGTTTTTATGCTCTTTTGAAATTCAAGTGAATTTATTTTTTATTTTTAATCATGCCTTGAGTGATCATTAAATATCAAATATTTCATTCTTTAGTTGATTTTGAGAACATGTACTTCATATTTTATTTTTTTAGAATATTTAATTAGTTATCTTGGGTCATTCCAACTATTAAAACATGCATTTTAACATTTTGTAGACATGAATTTAAAAATACACATTTAAATTTATTGAGTCATATTTTTAAAAGACCTTATCCGTAGAAAATTTTTTCACATCAATTCTTATTAAAACCATAGAAACCATGAGTTACTTGTTAGGAATGAGATATCCTTCCATCCATTTTTACCCATCCATACCTTGCTCTTAGTAATTTAGTGATATTTTAAAGTTAAAGTGTGGGGTGAAGGGAGTCATGGTGGATGGGATGAAATAAATGATACGGGAAAAGTGTGGGAGTTGTATTTGTGGTTATTAATTAAGGTATTTTATTTATTCATGATACTATTTATTTTTTTTCTCCTTGTTAAAAAATGGAGAAATAACAAAAAGAACAAAAAATGAGAATTTTTTTTTATTTTGGTAAACCAAAAATTAGCATTACTAGATTACAATTTTTTATCATATGTAATTATGTGGTTGATATAAGGATTTTTCTATGGCATAACTTTTGTTAAACAATTTATGAATAGGTTTTATGAAAAAAAAAGTATAAAAGTATAAAAAATTTCAAGAGGATTAAAAAATAATTAATTATGATATATTTTGATTATAACCATTACTTTGAATTTTTTTGGATGTTCGTATTTTTAAAATTTGAATGGGAAAATGTCTTGACACTTATAATTTTAATATAATGTTCTATATTTAGGAGTTAAAACTCCTTTTTAAGCCTTAATTTTTAAACAAAAATTCCTATCAACCTTAACCCTTATTACATTTGTACCTTAAATGAAAGAAATCATGATTTTATCATCCTTTTGAATTTTCATGTAGAGAAAATATTTCATTTACAATATTATGTATAAGGGGACTGTTCTCATGATATGAGCATAACTATACTTTAATTTTTTTTTATCACGAATGATGAGTGATAATATTCACAAGAGAGGTAAATCCTGATTTGTATTGTTTAATAATATTGAATTGAGTAACCTGAATGAATGATAAGAGAAATTATCATAATATTCAAATGGGAAAACAAAATTTTGTGAATTTATTATTTCATTGAATATTAAGAAAATAAAATGTTATTTTTGTGAAATTTTAAAATTTCAGTTATCATTGAAATTGATTTTATTTTATTACATTGTAATTTGATTATTGGTAGATTTGGTGATCGATGATCTTCCATGTTGATATTTAATTCTTGAGGAAAATAATAGTATGTGTGGTGGTATTTGGAAGAGTCATTTTGAGTGCATATTTTAATATATTTTTTGTGGTTTGAAAAGAATTTATGATATGAATTCTCTTACATTTATTTGTTTTAGATAAATTTGGAAAAATATGAAAAATAATGAAATATTATTGAAACAAATAATTTTTTTAATATTTAACTGTGAAAATATTACATTATAATTTTTATATATCTCTTTAATGTTGTGTTTGCCAAATAATTTGGTCATGCTTAGGAAGGCCTTCAAATGGGTGATTCCAGCATTTAGCTAGCTTAGGTGATTCATCTGGTCATTCATCCCATAGGAAGGGCCCACTATAACCAGTAGAGGCTTGGGGATCAACTCTCATGCAAGCGATGAACCCCGTGGGGAGTAGGGTTGGGTTAAAGGCCCCGTGTGGGCCGTGAGTGGGTGTCTCGCTCTATGTGTGAAATGTCATTTGTGATCACATCCTCATTATAGGTGGTCTAAAGAGATCTCCCACACCTTTTTTACAAATAATCACACACACTTATCCATTTCTATGTGGGATATATTTTTATGGGATACTATTCATTATGCACTCGTTCCATCACACTCTACTATACTTTACCATTGCAGCCTTCATCCTCAACTCACTCTGCCAGTCCTATCACCTGCGAGACAACATAAACGCCACTTCTGAAGCTTAGGGAAAATTATTTTCAGTATGCCAAGCCTCCACATCTTCTACCAAAGGCCGTAACAACTATGGATCCCCTCGGTAATCTCAAACGACCACCCTAAAGCCATTTTGAAGGCTCTTTCAACCACTTAAAAAGGTGGAGGAAGATGAGATCCTACACTCATGACACTTATTAATCCATGTAGAACCATTTCCATGTCCCCACACTATAAATGAATCCCATTCACACCCTGAATAAGCTACTAACCCACATAGATCTCATCCAAACTGTAATACTTCAATCACCCGATGTTATTAGGTGTTTTCAAATAATTACCTGTAGGTATCCACAAGATTTATAATGAAGAGTTACTGAGGTTCCTTCATCTATATTGATATGAAATATAATAAAAAAGATAAATACTTATCATGTTGACTATCAAAGAAGCATCACACTTCCAAGCGAGAGAGTTGACACTATGGGGGAGGGAATCCACCCGCTGGGGGAGACCAGGCATGCTTCATCCCCTTTTATTTTATTTTTTATTTTCTTTTTATTTTTATTTTTTATTGTATTTAATTAGAAATTTCATTTTATTTAGTAAATAACAATTTATGCATGCGTTTTTTTTTTAAATTGTTCATCCCATTTCACATCACTTATTCTTCTCTTCATATAATTATTTTAAATATTATTATTATGATGATGATAGTTATTATTATTATTTTATTATTATTATTTATATATTATATTCTTTATTTATTTTATTATTTTCTTTTATTCTTCCCTATCCCTATATATCCATTATTTTATTCTTTCTCTCTCTCTCAACCCAATTTTTTTTGAAATTTTTTTATTTTCTTATTTTGTTTTTCTCATCCTCAGAATTTTCTTGATGTCTTATTCTATTTTAATTTCTTATCAACTCGTCCTTGTATCCAAAAAATGGATTTCTTACTCCCAATAACGAAGGTATGACTTGAGGCATGACCTAGGGGAGGCTAATGTGTTCTTGAATTTGTTTTAATGTTTATTTTATGTTTGTGCTATATATTTTTAGCATGCATGAGTGAGGTGAATGTACCTAGCTCAGTGACTTTCCCCCAGGACTTTAAAATCTGTCTATTTAAATTAATTTGCTTAATATCATGTACCTTCCTTAATTGACTACCTCGTAAAATGATGGGTTTGAGTTACTCAATCGATGAAACAAAATCAAGAGAGCTATGTCCTAGAAGATGACACACCCTCGACGAAGGTGAGTAATCCACCTTGATTTATAGAGAAGGTTGAATTGATATTGTTTATCCACTCAAATATTACACGATTTTTAAATAAAAAGAATATTAATTCACCCTGAGAATTAAGATTTCAATTATCAAACTGAAATCAAACAAATAAAGGAGAGTTATTATTGAACCCTAAACCTAGTTATATATTCATTAACTCATTATTTTTAGAATTACATGTATGTTTTGTTGAATTTATCAAATGAAATTTCATTTTCATTATCTTATGAAATAAACAACCAAAATCTAAAAAATATTTATCATTATTTTTATAAAATAATATAAAAAGACATAGTTTAGGTTATTTAAATTTTATAGGTGAACAAACTGAGAGGCTCTACAAGTGAGACGACCCTCATCATCCACTATATAGTACTGTGAAAATAATATTCTTTGTACATGCCCTATGATAGGAATACACCAAATATTAATATAAAGATCATGATAAATTATTAAGGAAAACTTCTATTGCATAATTTCTATGATGATGGGAAAATGTGTTCAATCCATATATGTAATAAAAAATTATTTTTTCACTTTTATAAAAATAAAAAACATCCCATTTCAAGAATATTGGTAGGATTTCACTTTTATGCTTTATAAATAAATTAAAACATTGTTAAAATGATCTCTATCAAAGCTTTTATGAAGACATTAGATCATTCTCAAAATATTTTAAATAATGTGTCTATGGAGAAAAAAGTGTTTAATAAATTTAAAAAACAATAGAAAATCTGTTACATATGTCATTACATTTAACTTAAAAGAGAATTGAGAGACAAAAATAAAATGCATTTTAAAAGAACTTAAATTTTAGTAATTGATGATAAAATTAATCCATATTTTTGTTTATATGACACAAAAAATAAGTTATTTTGTGAAAATGGAATAAATCTCAAATAAAAGTAATTTATATGTGAATTCCCTTACCTCCTCTCCAAACATTCCACATAAGCTATTTAGATATTGTGAAATAAAAATATATAATTTTTTTTTATTTTTGTAAGAAATAATTTCAAGATTATGAATTATAATAATATAGTTTATTATATTTATTAACATTTCTTATATAGTTACTAAATAATTTAATTTCATGTTGGATGTTTTGAGGAAATTAAATTCATAATCCCTATAAAATTTAATAAGTTTTAAATGGTCAAAGGGTCCATTATCCCATCATATTTGGGAAATTAATCGTGGATTAATTACCATTTTTATAGACTGAATTTAATTTTATGATCATCCGTGAATGGAGGACATGAAAAATGAACCACATCACTTCTTGGAGGTTGTATTCCACATGTATTCACAAGTGACATTATTAGTTCTTTAATGGGTAGAAGTGTATGAAGTTAATTAATATATATTAAATTTAGAATCATAATTATGTCATTAATACCACATATATTTATTTTATTCATTATTTTATCTAAACATAGGACATTATTATGAAAAAAACACATCACTTCAGGGAAATGATAGTTCACATATGCAGAAGATTGATTCTTATATTTTATATTGGATAGAAAATGAGATGAGAAAATAATTTTGAATGAATTATAATAAAATTTAATTATATACAGGATACTTATTTTATTATTTCAATAATTATAAAAAAATGTATGTAGGGGTATAATAAGAAATAAACTTGAAACACTCAGTTAGGAATTATAACTCTTCTTTAGAAAACATCCATTGGCTTGTCGTTAAGACTTATTAGGTTGGTATTTTGGTAATACTAGGACCTCTAGGATAAGGTTAATGATTTTGGGGAAATTATTTCTTAGGTAATTTCTTATATAGAGAGCTCAAAATTTGTAAGGAATATAAGAGTATGGGATCCCTTTTATATGTGTGAGGAGTGATACAATTTTAAATATTAAGAAACATAAAAAATACATATCATAATCTTGTCATGTGTAACAAAATGGTCATAATTTAGAAGGTATGAAATTATAATTTCAGAATAACTAAAACCAATAAAATTTAGGCATGTTTCAATATCATTTTAACCATTATGTTTTGGTTTTACCCCCTTAGTAACCTTTTTAACCTTAAACATGCTAACATAATTTTCACATTAGAGGTTATAAATTTACTTCTAGGGTAGATAGCTGGAAAAATGGAATGTTAATGAAAATTAATTCCATTTCACATCCCACATGTACTCCTTTAATATTTTTTTGTTTTTTAGATCATTTAATAAAATATTATTCATCATATAATGTCACTAAAATAATTTTGGGGACTATTATTTTTATTTAACTTCAATGACATCATTAATGAAATATAATTTGACTATACACACATTTAACGTCAATTGTAATTTTTAACTGATAATGGAATTATTATTATACAAAATATATCTAGAGAATACTAATTTTATCATTTTTAAATCATTTACCTTGGTTTTTCTACTACTTTCACAAACACTATATTATTTTTGTGTAAGAATTTAATGTAACTATACCTTCATTAAAAATTGAAAATAAATTACAACCATAAAAATAAGATATTAATATTTAAAATAACCATTTTTAACTTATGATAAATTATTTTTATCCTGATTAAAATATATTAAACCTATTAAAAAAAGAATGTTTTATTTTTGTAATTATTTTTTCCCTGAATTAATAAAAGGGTTATAATCCAAGGTAGGTGGAAATAATTTTTCACATTTTAGAATATTAGACACTTAAAGTTGAAAAATATCATCCAATATTATAAAGAATATTTTTAGGGATATTTATAAAAAATTCCTAATTGTTTTATGATTGTTTTACTCATTTCACCATTACCATGGTGACCAAATTTTTACTTAGGATACTATTCATAATGACCAAAACAAAAAGGGATAATATGGAAGGTGTTTTTGATCCTTATATAGGTGTAGGGAATTCATTATGTAATGGAATAGTCTAAGATGCTGATTCTATGCACACATTAGAAGGGAAGCTCATGTTAATTGTGTTAGAATTAAACAGGAGGGACCCATTTGGATGTGAAAATGGACATGAATCAGGGAACAATTATATAATCTAAAAATGCTGTGATGGATGAGGAATATCCTAATGGTCTAGTTTTAGAGGATATCAATATGAAACCCTAGTTTAGGTGGTGATATTTTATACTGATGAGATATACATTAATTCAAAAACTGAAACCAATAGATGGTGATGTCAACTCTGATGTACATAACAACTATTTTCATGAGGGGATCTAGGAACTGTACAAATCCTACATAGTGGATGATAAATGCTAAAATGCTATTATTAATGAAATGGAAAAGGCAAATTAACCCATTATGGTTCAGGGTGGTAGTAAAGCCTATTTAAATGATATTATTACAAACATTAAGAAGAAACTGATTGATAGTGGGGGGTTTATCCTCCCCCCCAAAGAGAATGTTGAGGAAGGACTACTCAATCATGCCAAAGAACATGACTACCAAATCCTTATATAAGGTGTCAAGTAAGGTCAATTCTAATGTAATTAGGATCTTGAATCATCGTAACTCTCAATCTGAGTGGGAAATTAACTCGGAGATTTGGTATAGGAATGAATTGTTATATTTTGACCTATAACATGGCATATGCTAGATGTGGGCCATCACTACTTACCCAATCTTATTTATATGTAGTCTCTTTTTCATAATTTTAATAAAAGGTAATATGAATATGATTCTAACTATAATTCCTTGGTAACATGAGAAAATATACTTACATGTGTTTTTTCCATTTCATAATAACAATTTAATCCTTTAGTTATGAATCTATCAATTTCCACTTCTACATCATCTCTTACTAAAAAAGTTTAATATTTTAGATAAATGTTTCATACATGAAGAAATAAAATTTACTATCAAGGGATCATGAGATCCCAAGAAGGATGAAAATTTATTTCTCATGTTTTATTAATTTACCAAAACTGAAAATATTTTGCACATGATATGATGTTATATAATATGAACAATCAATTATTTTAAGAAATACTACATTAATCTCTAAATCATTATCAATGGAACCCAATGTTAAAAATTAAACAGTCCCTAAATAATTAACCTTAAAATGACTCAAAGTAAATATAACCAAAATTGAATCCCAATTAACATTAATACATTACTGATATAAAAAACATTTATCTCAAAATAAAATCAAAGAGTATTAAAGTGAAATGAAAAAATGTATATTCTCTAATCACACAATCTCTTCAATTTTCAAGAATTTTTTATAAATAACCTAAATTACAAACAAGATATACATAAGTCATATAGAAGAACCTGGATCATCATTTCTATTATAAATCTTTATTTTGGTTTGTTTTTTAGGACAAGGATGAAATGAAAAATTTTCTAAGTAAACAATATGTTCTTTTGAGTATAGGTCATGTACTCAGTTTCCGTGTATAATAGTGTATTTTCCATGTAACAGTTGAGTACTTGGCCGTGTAGGTGACCTGGTAGACCGCCTAAAGTGAGGTCCAGTTGAGGCTAGTATATGGTGGGTACATTAAATGAATATGCCCTGTACTTTTTTAATTGATGAATCAGGGCGGGATCACATCCCATCTCTAGAACACACTTATTCTCTCCTCGGTCCATATTAGAGAATAAAGAATGGCCAAATAACTTCAAACTCCTCATATTTATCTATTTGATCTCTGATTGAGATGTCACTATGTGCGTTGGATTCCCACCGGTGAGTTCTCTCTTTCCCTAGAGCATCCCTTCCCGATTACTCCTCTCTCTTGAGAATTTCAAGGATGATTATTTTTAACCTTTTTCTCGATCTACATCATTCTAAGACGATTCATGGGTTGACACACAAAATTGTTGATCGTACACCATCAAGTTAGGTTTTTTGTTCCATTATTTAATTGTATTTGGATTATATATGCTTAAAGTGATGAATACCCATGTTAGGGTATTGCGTGTTTTTGAGTTTAACCCTTTTTAATACCTATTATGGTTTGTTTTTTAGAAATGTCAATTAGTTATGTGTAAGGTTAAATACCTTGTTATAAGACACCCCATAGGTGAATTCTATTGATATTTTTTTATGGTTGTTTTCTCTAGGATGCCTGTAGGATTGCCTTATTCCCATGCCTTATTTTGATAGGATGTAGTTTCTATTTTTATGAAATTTGTGTGTTATGAATTGTAGAAGTTTGACCATGAGAATTGGCTATGAGATCTTCCTAAAGTAAGGTCATTTATTTATGAACTGTAGTTACATTGACCTAGAGGTATTGAATGTGAGAGCTCCTAGGTGGTCATAGAAAAAAGAGGTTAGACAATAAGAGTTACACAGAGGGTCATTCTTAAATGAATGTTGGACCCTATGGAATTGACTGTGAGTGATTCTAGGTGGTCATTATAATTTATTTCTGCTATATAGACCAAGGGGGAATTGACTATGAGAGCTGCCCAAGTGGTTGTTTGTAAATGATTAGGGATTTGTGGGACCAAATGGGTTAGACTGTGTGAGCATTCCCATAGGTTCATTATTTATTGATATGATTATATGATAAACTATAGGGTTTAAATAATGTGAACTTTCCCAGAGGGTTTCTTTTTAATGATTACTTTATTATGATGAGTATGCCATGCCAAAGCACATCCTTGGACTCAGACATACTTGGTAGTTTAGATGGTCTTCTAAGATGTCTGTTGTAATTTTTACATAGGGGATACAAATATTAGTATAGATTCCAAAGTTTACTTGATTCAACTAATGAATAATAAATGTAAATGAATATAATTGAAAATAGTATAATTGTTTACTTTTGAGTATCTCCAAGTTTATTACTTCATTTCTACACATTACCTTTTATATATATTCACTCACAGTCAGGCACATATCTTTTGGTGGATTCCTACTGGGATTTGTCTCACACCCTATTTGGGTCATTCTTTTGGACCCAAACAGATTATATGTTTTTATGTATAGATAACAGAATTTACCATTTTTCATCAGGTACTTGATTGTTGTTGGAGATGGAGAGCATGAATCCAAGATAAGGCTTGAGATGCTGTTGTAGTTTACTGTTTTTCATTATTTTTGTTTAAGTATTTTATTTCAAGCATTGTGACTTGTTTGGATTCTTTCCTAGACACATGTTAAATGAATAATCTATATAATCTCTAGTTTTTATATTAATATCAGTCTCAAGTTGTTTACTTCTGTTGTGTGGTTTTATTTCTTCTGATACTATTTATTATTGTTTATTTGGAAATTTATACTCTACCAATGAGGTCATTATTACTGCATTATCATACCTTGGCTCTCGCCACTAATCGGTAGCCTCTAGCATTTGGGAAAATGCGATTGAGGTTATGTGACCAACCAGGTACGAGGAACCCTTGGGCAGCAACCGAAACTGGGATGTTACACCATATATGATTCTAAAAAAATATTCAAACACTATTTATCAAATAAAATCTTATCTTAGCCTTTGATATTTCAATTTTATCTAATCATGTATTATTCCAAAAATGGTGAATTTATTCAATAATATGTGTAATCACTTAGTCACTAAATCACTTTTTAATCCCATGATTGTCGATAAGAAAAAACATATAGTCCAAAATATTATTAAACCAATTTACTAATTACCATTAATTAATTAACTTAACCTAAAAGATCATATTATACCTAAATTTTATCGATATTTTTCAACTAATTTCAACTAACTATAAAATATTTATTCCTAAAATAAACTTTTTACCACTACAAAAGTTAATCATAATGTATAAATATTCCTGAAACATTTGTGAAAACCCAAAAAAATGCCACCTAAAGTACTCCCATCACATAAAACCTCAAAATAGTATCTATTCTATTAAATATATGATAAAATAGAGTCTTATTAACCCATGATGGTTTCAAAAACTCATAAAACATCCTCATCAAAATCATCATAACCTACAATGTTATCAAAAAAGAACCTTTAATAAAAAAATATGAATTCCCATATCATAATCAAGAAATAATTACTTGTTTTGTAACTGAGGATTCACATTATTTCACTTTCTATGATCTTTTAGGTTTTTATTTTTAGATAATTAGGAATAAAAGTACATTACTTAGTGAACAATGAAACAGGGTGTCCATTGTTTCCAAAAAACAACAATCTTAAATTTAAATTCCCATTTCATTCAAAAAAATATATTCATATTTTAAGATGATTCACTAGAAAATAAATATTTAACATTATAAAAATATTACACACCCCTAGATATAATTATTTTTATTTGAAAAAATGGGATTTAGAAAAACCCTAAATGGTATATAAAAATTATGGAATCTCGTTAGTCCAGTTAAAAACATGGAAACCAAGGAAGACAATTACCTTTTTCACAGTAAATCATTAAGTTCATAAAGATAAAATATCCATGTGATAAAGTAAACCTTATCTCAAATAAAACAATTTAAACAAATTAATAAGCATAGGAAAAGACAATTAAGCATCTCGAGGCATTTGGGAACTCATAAAAATAGATCATTTAAAAACAAATATTTCGACGTTAAACATTATTTACCTCATCAAATAAAAATATTTCCATAAAAATATTTTTTTAATAATAATATATGTAACTTGAATAATTAAATTTTCAACTCGTTTTCACTCATTTTTAACCCATGTTAAAATAATGGAATCCTATATAATTCAATGAAGTATGCAACATTATTATCTCCCATGATTTTTTTTCATTTACAGAATATTCATTAACCAATGTGTGGGAGACCAATAATACCCTCAACCATCATTATTATATATATGGGGATCACCCATATTATTTTATAATGTTGAAGAACCATATTAAGAACAATAATTTGATCAGTTTTATTAAGAACATATCATGTTCAAGATTGATAAAATAGTATATTAAATATGTTGATCAATAAACATCGATTCAACATGTAATTATGAACAAAAATCTCACATTCTTATCTCATGTACAATATACTCTATCACCGATGAACCATGATGGAGTCTATTTGATAATGATCACTTAGACACAGGTGAATAAATCTCACCTCTATAGGTGGTACATCGACTAAATTAATCCTTGTATGTTGTAGTAGGAAACTATTAATATGGAGGGAGTTACAAAAAATAACTCTATAAGGGGGATGAATTTATTTCTTAAACAATTTAACCAAAATAATATTGACCCCTAAACTATAGTTAACACTTTTATAAAATATATGATGAAAATAAAAAAAGAAAAATATGAATAAAACAAATATGATATATATAGGGCTGGGGAATAGAAATACCATAGCCCACTTCACTATTTATATCTCCATGATCTTGGTGAATTTTCCTATGTACGTCATTTTCCATGGGACATTGATAGTTTTCTAATGTAAACTATATGTTGTTACAAAAAGGCACCAAGATATTTTACAGGGATCTCCCTTTTTAAAAAGATCTGGTCATGGATTTTATAAAATCAAAACAAGGAGTGTTCACTTTATAGAATATAATACTTTAGAGTAGAGATATAGATTCAAATCTTAGTTTGAATATGAAACATGATAAAATATTATAGGATATTCCAGAAAAGGAATAATAATTCAAATATTGAATCAATTTTTTTAATACTTTTGAGTTCATTAAATAACAGCAGCATAAAATTTTTCTTCATGGATGAAATATAAAGAACAAATTTTATATTTATTGGAGAAGATTATCATATACGTTCTTCAAATATCTCTCCATTTCTTAGTTTTTCTTGCCGTTTTCTATATCTGTATATCCATATATGGATACGAATTAGAAACTCTATATATAATTAAATAGTCATGGAAAAAATAACAACCTAAAAGATAACATTTTTCCCAATATGAGACCTTTGATTTTGAAAATATAAATCACAAATATCACTATTGATTTTAATGATGGTATCTATTGGAACTATACACATTTTTAAAAATATTTGTTTTATTTCATTCACCTTTCCTTATCAATCCATCATAATTTCAAAATACAACTAAATACAACTATGAAATTTACTAAAATTACTACATAGCTAATAAATACATTGGAAGAGTAATGAAATAATATTAAAATAATTATATCAAATGACTACAAAATTGAAAGGAATTATTTTTCTTGTAGGTCAGTTCTATCTTAAAAAATTTTAATACATAGTTAAATTCCTGAAATAAAAATTGAGATAATACTTTGACATTGAAATAAATCCTCAACTTCTTAAGATAATTTTTTCATATGATATTTTATACTTTAATATGATTATATTATCTACATTTGATATTCAAACTGAAAATACTATTCCATCAGATAGATTCTATCCTCATTTAATTTTTTAGATATGTGTATGAGAAATATTCACATCATATATCAATTGCTTTTACATAAAATTATCATCCTTACATTCTGATCTTGTGGGAAATTTATGTTCTTATTCTGATAATTTGATCTTTGTATAATAAATTTCATTTTTAAAATCATGACTCATAATCCATTATTCTTCCTTGTATGTTAAATATCATATATAAAACATTCATATAATATTTTAAATATTATGATATCTTAAATCCATCTCAAAGATGTGCCTCTGTTCATATGGATATTTCCATTTATTGAAAATAAAATTCTTTCTAGTGTATAAAACATAATATTTCATTTGATAAATTATATGCTTGCTTAATAATTTTTTTTATCAAATAATATTTTCTTTAGAAAATATCTTCTAACCTATGAAACACAAGTTTAACTAAAATATTCAAAAATTAAATATTAAAAAAACAGATAATTTCTTGAAAATTATTAAGAATATTATATTAGTATAGGAAATGGAGATTTTGTGAGCATCAAAAAATATAAGATATTGAGATATATTGGGACACTGTTAGTATATCCAATATACCACTTAGAGTCTAATATTGTAGTATATCCTTCCTATAAAAGAAAAATATCCCTTATATAAGGGGGAGTTATTTGAATATAAAAGAAAAACTAAATCTAATATTTTTATATAATATTAATTCATTTAATGAATAGATTTTACCATCAGATTCTAACTCTTGTCAGCTTATATATCTTCCCATATTAAAATCCTATTAGAATTTTTATAATAATTAAATGTTTCAAGGATCATAACATTCTTTTCATGAAATTAATAAATCATTTACATAATTAATATCTATAGGAAACCATTTGTAAAATATGTCAGTAGCTAATGATATTAACATGACATTTGATATATTATATTTTATAATATGATATTGGTATCACTTTCCACTAATGATAAAACTATTTTATTTTATATGTTATGAATCATATACATATCAGAAATTAGAACCAAGTTATATAATATAATATAATATATTTTTTATGTTCATATCCCACAATATCCATCATGTACTAAAATCCTATAAGGAATTTTTGAAAATTCTTCACAACTATCTATGAATCCATCCAAAAGACTTTAGATACAATTTCATAAAACAATATTTTTTAACAAATATTTTTTCTAAAATTTGAATCCTTATTCTAAGGACTATTTTTGAGACATGACATTCATTATTTATCGTGAAAAATAGTATTAATTACCAAATTAATAGATGTATGAAAATAAACCTCTAGAAAAATAATAGTGGAACTCAATCATTAATGGTTTCTTGTATGATCTCCATTAAACATGCTCAAATATTTATATGAATATTTCGACAATATTATGTAACATATAAATCATTTGGATGAATATATAATCCCACTTAAATAATATTTAGTTTCACTTGACATTGATCATGTCAATCTAGTATAAACCATATCTTACATCATTGATTTTGAAAAATAAACTGACGAATTTAAATTCATATATCACATTTTATTCATCCATTTATTCGAGAACAATATGTGATACTCTATTAAGAATATCCCTATATTTTATCAATATAAATCAATAATAGGCCCAAATGGTGTTTCTAACCATACAAGTGGATAAATCCAATCTTGGATGAACCTAACATATGATGGGATCACTAACATACATAACCACCCCCCTTATTAGGCCAGCCTTAATAATTAAAAAAGAAAGGTATCAAAGTAAAATGGTTCACATGATAAGTATTTTCCAACCTCATGAATAGGGATTTATAATAATCATATAACCTTGTGTATATGAATTTTTTCTTGACATTTCATGTGTTATAATTATTAAGGATTTTCTGGATAATAAGAATATGCTAGTTATCTCATGATTCTATTCATTGTAGCCAATAATATATTCTACGCATGCTAATCATAACATATCATAAAAAACCATAATAATACATTATGGTAATTAATTAGGAAAAAATAATAGATATAATTTGAGGTGATATTATCATTTTATTTTTAATGTTATTTAAATACAATACACTTAAGAAAATGATAAAATGAAACTGTCATTATTATAAAACCATGATATATTCCCATTGAACACAATCATTACATCCATTATATAATTTATTTATTAATCACATGCTTCACATAAACCTCACTGAGTTTCTATGTAAATATATTTTTCAATATATCTATTAGATTCTACTTTGTATCCACCCAATAGATAATTACGTCTCCTCTTTCAATGATCTCTTGAATGAGATGGTATTTATGATGGATTTGTATATTCGGTTGGTGAGACAAATTTTCATTATATGTATCAATATACTCCTTATTTTCAATGTAAATAACTACTTATATCTCAATGGTATGAACCATATAATGTTCATTTATTAACTTCTTGATTCAAAAATCTTCCTTCACAACATCATATGTAATTATGTACTCTATCTCTATTTCCATGTCCACTACATTGGATTATCTAGAACTCTATCAAATGACTCCTCCACTATTTTAGAAAAAACATGAAAACACATGGGGATATAAAATCATATTTTTTATATTTTAAATAATAGTCCTCACAACTCCTTAAAATGGGACCATCTACAACTATATATAAAAGGAAAATATCACTTCTTTTCTTATGTACATAAATTTCTTCTTGATATGAATTTAGTGATTCTATAGGATCATATTAGGATATACTTGTTATGATAAAAGAATATGTGACATCAAGATTAGTATATATCATAGAATACATGATAAATATTAGGATAGTTTCATAATGAACCATTTTTATAATTTATAACATTTTATAATGATCTTGAATCTTCCAAAGATTCAAGAGATGAAAAAATGATAAATACCCCTTCATGGAGTTCCCCATTCTTAAAAAATTTAAAAAGTTATAAATATATGTGTTTTTGATTTTATGTAATCTATTTGATCTGTCATAGTATATCTTCATACCTAGTATACAAGACACTTCACCTTATACTTTCTTTAAGAAGATCATTATTAATCAAACCTCTATAGATTGTAAATGAAATATATCATTTAAAATATGTAGTATATAATCAATCTGTAATACCAAAAAAGTAACAAAACACTCACAAACCAACTTGTATAAATAAGAATCATGTAAATTCTTAATGAAACAAAACTCTTTGATTTCTTCATCAAACCAAATGTTCTAACTATGATAATATTATTTCAATTAATAAATTAACCATTATAACATATAAGACATATCACACCCATTTTATAAATCATAACCCATGTGATTTATTATATACACATCCTCAACTATATTACCATTAAAGAAATTATTTTTGAAAATAGTTTTATATCTCTCATAATCATAATGATATTCTATGACGAGGAATATTATAATGTAATTTATCATTCTAACAGGTGAAAATGAATATTTATTTAGAATACAATGAATTTTTCTATTAAATTTTCCAACCAATAATGGTTTATTAGTTTAAACTCTACTATTGATGTTCTTTTTTTAAAATAAATTCTTCTATCAAGATATGGTTATCCCTCTTTAATGTGTATCCACAACATTCTGATATTGGATAGTTAGTATGAATTCCATCTCAAATTTTTTAAAATTTAAAGATTTCTTATAATCATTACTCATGATAGACTCCTTTTGGTAGTTAGTTCATCATCTATGGACATTGGTTCATCATAAATTTACATAACAAACCTATAACTCTAAATTTTATGATTAGTCCTACCAAACCTTGGATAATATTGTGTAATCTGAGTCAGTTCTTCATTTATATTTCTTTGGGGAACCGATTTAACTTCTATAGATGGAACAGTTGAAATATTTTGGTCGTAAAAATATTCAATTTCATACTTCTCATTTATTTGTAAAAAAATTTACCCTTATCAAGGAAAAACCCTCATTAAGAAATTAATTTTTTATTTTCAATAGGATTATTTAATTATTATCCCAACAAAAATTTCTGATAAAAAACTGAAATACGTTTCTATAGTTTTGGGCCAATTTTATTAGAATTGGGATATCATATATATTCTTCACAAAACATATATTTATAAATAAAAAATTATGATGTTTATGATATCATATCTCATATTGTGTCTTTATGGCTCTTTATGTAGTGTTTCTAAGTAGTTATGAAAAAGATTAAAGGGAATATTTCAATAATTATATAGGAAACTCACACTAACTCATTATTGATTGAATAATGTCAAACAAGGTATGATTCATCCTCTTAGACACACCATTCTATTATGGTGTTCAAGTATGAGTGATTTAAAAAACATTAAAATAATTTCTTTGATTATTTGTACAATTTTGAAGAAATTACTCACCACCTTCAACTGATTAGATAATATGAATACTTTTTTGAGTTAAATCAGTTCTCTATTTTCAAACTCATTGAACTATTAAAATGTGTCAAACTTATGTCTTATCATAAAAACATAATCATATCAATTAATTTTCTTATTAAAGGTTAAAAATTATATATACCAATTCTTTTCTTGAGTACTCACATGTCTACATACAAAACTATGTATAAGATCCAATGATCCACTATCACTTTCACATTTTCCACTAAAAGGTGATTCAGAAATTTTTCATAATAACCATGATTGAAATGTGTAAAATGATTCAAAATAAAATTATTCACATATTCCATAACTATATATTATTTGAATACATTTCTCATTTATATGACCATAATCACAATGCTGAAGGAAAATGGGATTAGAATCAAATCAGGCCTTCTTATTCTAACTGTAATAGATTTGATTTTCTATGTCTATAATAAAAAACCAACTAAAATATTCAAAATTCCATTAAAATTTCATTATTAGATATTAACTAGAAATTTTCTTTAATAATGAATGAAAATACCAAATTTTTCAAACATAATAAAAAGATTGAAATTTCTATTTATATCTTGAACATGGTAATTTTTCATAATTCCAAGACTAATCCAAAAGATATAATTACATAATAAGTTCAAAATTTCAATGTAGAAACACATTCAACATTAATAACACCTATATGTATTTTATCTTTCATAAATTATCTCATATTTATAAGAATGTTTTTATTTTCACAAATTTAATATGAACTCCTGGTATCCAATAAACATGAGACAAAATTAAATAAATTTATTTCTTTAATATTCATATATATATTATCAGAATGATTCTTTATGAAAACATTTCTCAACAATAGATACCAATATAGAATTATTTCATTTTTCAGACCTATTAGTGATCTCTAAATGATAATCAATATGCATTTCACCATATATGACAAAAACATATCTATAAGTGAGTACCATATTTTAATATATTTTGATTAATGAATTTTAATAGTAATACCATTAAAAATGATGAATGATTTATTCATATAATGTTAGTGAGGCATGATTCATAATTGAAAAATACATATCTGTATTGAGATTGTAAACTAATAAATGAATCTATCTAGTAAACCATCATGCCAATCACATCACATAATATTATTGGACAATAATGTGGATTAATGTTTGTCTTAATACACCATATGGATTCATTCAAATTTATCCCTCTTATATCCTTATAGATAGGTTTTACCAACAAAATGTAACCCATATCATACATCAGATATATGAACCTAACAGTTATGGTCACATAAAATATGGCTAAAAAAAAATATATTTCATGGGAATTTTTTTGGGTTATGGATATTGAATTATTAATGTCTTCAAAAGTGTTTTGTTTGAATGGAATATCAAACTTTGTATTTGAGTGGTTTTCTTATCCTTGCCATTTAATATACATCACATGCGTATTAAATTCATATTTATTTTATCACTAGTAATATTTATTATCTCATTCTTTATACCTTTATGTTTTCATTTTTTTAATATATATTTGGAATCCATATTCCATTCATGAAATTAATATATTCAAACCATAATAATGTGCATCTCTTAAAAAATTGATAGTTTCTATTAATCACCAAAAAATAGAATTTAAATATATTTATGCATACCTAAATTCATCCCAAGCCTGAGGTAAATGAGACCATTTCAAGAAAAGGATTCAAATTATATAAATTAAATAATCCCGACATGAGTAATCATTGTGTAATAGATTTCACACAAAATGTTTCTTGATAATATATAAGCCTCTAGGCTAGTGAGCAGGCCATCCCAAACTCCTTTTATCTAGTTATAAACCATTCAAAACATATTTAAATTTCATCATAACATTAATATATAAAATTTAATAGCTATATCCATCATTTAATTTCTTGTCAATAAATTTATAACAAACTAATGTCAAGGTAAAAGAAAGATAAATCGCATGTTTTCAACTCGGGAATGTCATGTATGGCATGAAAATTTTATAAGATGAGATTTATCACATAAAATTGAAGTATACATAACATTTCACTTAAATAAAAATATTATAAACTTGAATATTAAAAAGGAATAAATAAATAAATTTTTTTAATTATTTCTCAAATAATAAATATAAATATGAATATTTTTATATTTAATTATATCATAAACGATATTCCATTAAAAATTCCAAAAACATATCTTTTATAACAATTTTATAAACAATAGTAATAAATATATATAATTATTTTTTCCTATTTTAATTCTGTATTATATTTTGTGCTAGATATAGTAATTATTTATAAAAATTTAGTGTCATAGTGGAGAAGAAAAATAGATCTATAATGAGGGGCCTATCATATTTTTTTTAAAGGTTGGGGCCGAAACCTCAATTTATTATTTGAAAGAAAAGACCTCTTTAGTCTGGGTAGAGGGAGACCCATTACATAGCCCGAAGGCCCAAGTCTAGGTGGCCTGAATACAGGGCTTGAAAGCCCATTTTTTTTGGCCCAAAGGACCCCTCGGTGAACAGTACTGCTACAGTACCCGCGCTGATACAGTCCCTGCTACAGTACCACCACCGCTACAGTATCTGGTACAGTCCCTCCACCGCTATAGTGCTGCCGCTGCTATAGTGCCGCCACTACAACAATACTTTCTACAGTACTGCTATAGTACCTGGGAAATTCGCCCCTGCCCGGATTCGATCCCAAGTCTTTTGGATGCCAAGCAGGAGCCTGTACCACTAGGGTACATGCTCGTTGGCTGGGGGCCTATCATATTTAATTATATGTTCTACTTTACTGTGTATTTCATCACATAAAATGTGTTGTAATCAGTGATATCACTTATATCATTGTAAAACTTCATTTATCTTTTTTTTAAATCCAAATTATTAATTATTTCATGTGATGACTCTTATTATAGCCTATAAAATATTGTAAAATTAATTTTTTTTGAATCATATGATATGACTCCAATGGTCATACCCTAAGACTATGAAAAAAATATAATTACATATTATGACATCCATGTTATTTATAGAACATATATAAAAACATGATAAATAAATGATAATGGTGGATTTCATAGCATTGATGGATTTAATATGAACATCTCATTCTCATAACATTGGAGATAAGCCATTAAACAGATAGATTTTTCATCAACAAATCAACATGAAATAGAGAACATAAAACATATGTATGTACCTCATGTTTAGTATACTCTATCATCGATGAATATTGGTAGTACTTTTTTTAATGTGGACCACTTAGCGACATTAAAAAGAATTTAACATCCATATCTAGATCATTGGGCACTAGATTCCTTGTACACCATGAGTGGACCCATTAGACTCTAAATGTATACTAGCACCTTTTCTAAAACGATAAATACATAACAACGAAGATAAATTTTCCTTTATAATAATAAATAAAAACATAACCAATATGAGTATACAATCTCTTTACATAGGATCCAACTATTTAATAAATTATGTTGAGCATCGTATACCAATTCATGGAATCCAACATGCCTTGACATGACCCAACCCAATAAGAACCCACTAGGGTTGATTGTATGTTGAGTGTTCTACCCCAAGCATGCCTCCAATATTTCAGGGGTCTGGTGATTAGCACAGAGTATGTTCTGTACACAATATGGGAGTCATTAACCTATATAAACCTATAATGGATACATGCCTCCACTATATAAAATAACAAGAACCACTATAAGTTTGTGTGTGTGTGTACATGTGTGTGTCTCTATGTGTATAAACAAGTTAATTTTATACAACACGTCCATGAGTCATAAAATACAATATCAACACCACATATGAAATAACAATGGAATTTTACATCGAAAAAGGCTCAGAATTTAATAGATAAAGTAAATTATAATGCTCTTTCGCACTGCATATAGTACCAGATCGATATCTAACCATAATTGTCCCCACCCCCATCAAAAACTAGCATACTCTAACATGTGTCAACAATAATCACCATGAATAAGCTTCAAAAATTGAAAATTGGATTCATATCCACCAAAATCATCTCTAAAACCTACATCATCTACATAGACATAATATGTGTGGGAACAAAGATCATGAGGGAATGAGTATAAACATAATAAATAGGACATCCTAAAATCACAAAGGATGGTCCAGAAACAAATCATCTCAAACTCTGATGAAAATGTATCTAAGGGTAAGATATGGAATGATATAGATATTTATCACTAATAGAAGTGTCAAGGGTGAAATAAAGATCCATTCATCATAGATCTAGACCTGAAACATCGTTTCTCCTATGAAACATGGGATTCATAGTTTATAGAATTTTCTACAATATCATAATCCTATTTTCTGCTTACCTTTTTCATCTCAAAGTAAAATAATGGGTAACTGAAGAGTCACTAGACTTGAAACATCGAATATAATAATCCTCTCTAACATCTATATTTTTAGTGGAAACTATAAAGAAATACATGCTCTTCACTAAAGCATGTGTGACAGTCATTGGAGTACCATAACATATAATTAATAATTACTGAGTAAAATTTTTAAAAACCCATATTGGAAACATCACCATAACCAAAGATATATTGTTTAAAAGCGAGTAAAAAAACTTACCATCCTAACCACTTAATTGTTATAAGACCAATATCATCACATATAAATAGTAGCGGGGGACCCACACCTCATTGAGTAGAACGTAGCAGAAAATGGGCAACTGACCCCATTGGAGATAAAAGTTGCAGTTAGATATCCTATATGATGTAATTTGCACTCCATATATAATAGACCCATTAACTAAGTGTGTGGGTTGTATTAAAACATATTTTTAATTTATGGGACCATTTACCTTCAATAAACTGTATGTAAGGTGGTTACAAACTTATGGAAGGATTCCATCTGCACACCGAAACTCAGTCATCAATCTGATGGAGCTATGGTGGATAACATACCCATATATACTTACATCTCACCTCATATGTATAAGATAAGTGAATCATCACGTTCTAAATTTTATGGAGAATTTTTTCATGAAGAAACATTGGTAAGAATTCATCATAGTTTGACTATGTGGGTCCCTCCATAATGGCCTAGAGCTATGGTTTTCTCACAGTGTGACCCCATCCACGACAACCTAATCCTTATTGTTTTTAGGACGATATGTCATGTAACCCTAAACCATAAAATTGCTTCTAGACCATTTACATTCCATCAAATATTGTAATCATTCACCATGTTGTAACCACACCTATGATAAATAGATAACCATTATTTAACATTATATCAACACATTGTGGTTCCCATCCAATATGTTGTTACCTCTATCCCTCATCCATTTTTATTCTATTTCATTCCAGAAAATGTAAGGATATTGATATTATATTCAAGGTACTATGAAACAAAAAACCTATTCTATATTCTATAGTATAAAATGAAAAACACGTCATTAATATAGAGTCATGTCATGATAAAAATTTCATCTCATGACCCCATCTTGGATATCATATTCTATAGGATTCCCAAAATGACTCACCAAAATTCTTCTTTCTTTTAATTGAGTTTGAAACACTATCGAATGCCACTAATGTTTTATTCATACCCACGGTATTTTATATTTATCTATAACATGTTAGAAAAATCCCAAAAATCAATTACAATCGGGCCTTAATTCCCACAACACTTCCTCACCTTTTGTAACTGTATCTAAGTTCCCTCCCATAATCCACCTTCACCCACCATTGTTCTCGTATTCCTAAATAATTTCCTTTTTTATAAATATATTGGATAAAACACTTTAATATCCATCAATAATAAAAAAATATGATTTATCAAACCTCTGAGCATTATGGAGCCTGATGTTGAAAATGAATTGAAGTTAAGGAAATATTGTAGGGATAACGATGAATGAGATCGTTGGATTACATAGTGACGGTGAGAGAATGATTATTCAAGTTTATATCCTCAACAATGAATAATGGTTGTAAAGAATAATAATATAAATTTTTTTTTATGAAATAATTAAAAATTAGATAAATTACATGGATGTGAAGTTTAGAATTATAGTTCATGAATGAAATCCCTTGCTCAAAATAATGAATATTGGAAGAAGATAGAATGAACAATGTTCTACCTAATAGCATAATAAGAATAGCATAAAATTTATATAAAGGCCGTCAATATAAAATCATTGATTTCATGAATATGGTATTGATTCAATATTGATCCATCCATTTTTTGAAGGATCATGTTATCTCTCTAGATCTAGGATTTATGATGAGAAAGTGTGGGTAAACCTTTAGAAATTTTTTAATGGATGTTATTTAGGGGTATTTTTGTGGTTCTCACACTAAATCCCTTATAAATTTAATATTAATTAATAAATTCAACTTGTAATGGCCTCTCCCTTGGGAATCATGTAAAATTTTCATTTAAACCATCTCAAACATGAGCCTCAAATTCTAGATGCAACCAAGATATTAATTTTCCAATATAATGATCAGTTTAGGAATTATATGTGATTCATCACAAATTTTCATGCATGAACAAAAAAATAATATAATATTCTTAATATATAATATATTTCACCATTTACATTTCTCAAGACTTCAAAACAATTTTTATAACAACCTAAAAAATATTATAGGAATATTATATATTTTTTAAACAAAATTCATATGGTTGTTAGGATATCACCATACATGTTTGATGGATAATTTTTTAATTAATTAATTAAAATAAAAAATACAATAATGTTTAATATTCTTAGAAAGTCATTGAGAGTTATCTTTAGGTTAATTCCTATGTTTTGGGGTTAAAAGAAGCATTACTGAATTTTTAGGAGGTCATATGCTAGGGTAAATTTATTGTTTTATCCCTAGGTTTGTCTTATGTCATGGAAATCTAAAACAAAATTGTATTTATTTGGAAAAAACAAGGATAATAAATACTCTCCAATATAAAGAATTTTTATCCTTGCAAAAAACTATGGCTCCTTCCATCCAATATTGTTTTTGTAATTTTATTGAAAAAGAAGGAAAATCAAATGAAGTACAAAGAAGAAGAGGCCAAAAAGAGATACCCCCAGAAGGAAGCCTAAGGGGGTATGAAGTACTATAATCTTAGGGAATCCCATTTAATAAAATCCACCCCATTGGATTTAATGATGCCATCATTTTCTAGAAACACATCCACCGTGCTTGGGTACCCCAATGAGGCTAGGTAGTTCACCACCATGTTCTCCTCACTCGAGGTATGCCATACACTAATGTTTCTATTGATGAACCTTTTTCATTTCCTGATAGTATAGCATATCTAGGTGCGACACCACACCCTTTTAACGAATCATGGAAAACCAAGGAGTCCATTTCAACTTCGGAAATGTC